>OY978527.1:57822492-59022492 GCA_963854835.1 Megamerina dolium | reverse complement strand
GAGCTATATTAAATAGTGGTAGTGGAGAGATGATTACCCACTACATGTAAAACATTTCTTAAGTTATAGCGGTTTAAATTTTTAAATAATTCTGCGACTTTGTGTGGAAACTACGATAGAGAATGGACATGGCTCACCTATTTTTAATGATAGTATTACCCACGATAATATACATTTTGTTCTCTTAGATATAGTACTCATTGAGTTATAATGGGTTAAAATTGTTGAAAATTGCTCTGGGTGGGCATGACAGTTAATCGATCATTACCATTATCAATATGCTCTGAACCACTATATCACTGAACCCTATACCACTATTTCCTTCCTTGGAAATTGATTGAACTGAGCCTTTACAATCATTTTTAAAATACGTCATAACTTTTCCGACAACCAAATATATTCCAGTATGTATTTTGATTTGATTTGATACTTTTCGCTATATTATATAGATTATTTTTTCGAATTTTTTCACATGAATTTAACTACAGAGAAAAAAAAAACAAACACATGTAAATAAAATTATTTGAGTACATTGTAGTGGTCCTTCACTTCCTATCTGCGAATTCACTTAATTACATTCCACAATTTCATTTTTTTTATATGTTACATCAGAAACCTATTGATAAAAATTTCATGTAAAAATATTGAAATAAAAACTTATGACCTTCAACTCAAATTTCAAAAAGATGTGAAGAAAATATTTCATTTAAAATGTGACCTTAATTTTGAATTTTTTATTTTATTCAAATTTAGGATCCTATTTAGAACAAATCAATATGAATCAAAAATTTTTAAAGAGATTAATATTTTTCACATAGGAATATCTGCTGTCTTTAAACGAAAATTAGTCTAAATCTGCAAAATTTAAGTGCAAAGAGGCTCATCCTATGTAAATAGTGTAAAAATACTTACTTACTTACTTATGTGGCCATAACAACCGAATATCGATTTAGGCCGAAAATAACATGCTTCGCCAGCCATCTCTGTTCTTCGCTAGCTGGCGCCAGTTAGAAAATCCAAGCGCCGTCAGGTTCTCCAGTACTTGGTCTTTCCACCGGAGGTTTGGTCTTCCTCTTTTGCGGGTTCCGAATATAACACCTTCTTAGCTGGAGTGTGTTCTTCCATTCGCTCGACATGACCTAGCCAGCGCAGCCGCTGGATTTTGATGCGCTTTACCATGTCAATATTGGCATACAGCTCGTACAGCTCATGATTGTACCTTATTCGGTACTCGCCACCAACGCAAATAGGTCCAAAGATAATAAAAATAGTAGTTCAAAAAAATTATCAGCATGGGGTAAGAGGACGTGTACTTTTGAAAACAAAATCAAAGAAAATTCTCCATCTACCTCAGGACTATTCTAGACTATATCCTATACGTAAATAGTATTTATAATAAAAATTAGTTGTCTATGGCGTACAAACTCGAATATTGCATATAACATATTAATGAATAAAATTTTAATAACATAAATAAAATAAAAATTAAAAAAAAAAAGGTATTGATATTCATTCAATCACTTTCAGTCAAATATATACTGAAAGTGTTCGAATTGTTTTTGATTGGAAAAATCATCCAAATAAGCCAGATAGATAATAAAAATGCAGATATGCTGTGAAATTTAAATTGAAAAAATCAAATTGTATATACCACCTTGATCAAAAAGTTTCCGGAATAACCACCGTGTGGCGCTCCCATCGGAGTTCTATTTTTTTTTAAGTTGGTACATCTGTTGTTGATATTCCCTCTAAATCTTAGCGTCATAGCTTAACATTTGCGCTGATTATTCAGGGTACTTTTTGATCAAGATGGTATTTCTAAGTTTCCTTATATGTATCTATAATTCCAAACAAGAATCATAGCTTTGTATTTTTTTGAGAATTTTATGCTTCTTTTTATTTTATTTTTTTTTTTGAGCATTCCTTTGTATGGCTTCAAAATGAATCATAATTCAAAATGCTGATAGTTCTATAACATTTTGGAAAATTATTTCTAATAAAAAGTATTTTCAGTCATAAAAATCTCATTCTTCAAATACTCTCTAATTTCAATAAAACTATCGAAAGAGAACCTTGACAAAATTGCATTGGAGCTTATAGCGTAAAATACTTACATATATATTTTGTTATATATCCTTGTTTATTTAAATAAAGTCTAAACAACATCTCTATAACTCAGTGTCTCACTCACTGTCTATTTGTCATGCAAATTATGCTATTTTTTCTTTTTTTTGTAGATTAATAAGAGATGATGATTGATGATTTGCTTTCTGGTAAAGAGTATTCTATAAAAGCCTTTGAATTTATATATTATATTATAAATATTCATATGAATTTTTCCTATACAATAAATACATTCATTGCATATGTAACATTTAACTGATTTATTCATAGACGCGTACATAAGTACTCATATTTCCATAATCGTAAAAAGTTTAAATGTGCCACAGATCGATATCGATAGAAAGTGGAGAAAAAGTGCGTGTGTGTCGATGTAAGCAAGCAATTTCTTTTTTGTGTCGTCAAATGCCGTGTGGGAAATTTTAGTTAAGCAATAATATGTCAAGCATAAAGTTTGAAAAATGTATTGATGAAAAGTAATCTTTTGTATTTATCATATTTGTTAGATGATCATGTGTAATTGAAGACATTTATTAAATTCTTTTGCTATTATCTATTATCTCTCTATTAACCAGATGTATGAATTTCCTCTGATATATGATTTATGGTAGCATCTTTGATAGCGAAGTTTGCTTCATTTTTTCCATTGGCTCTTTTACAATACTTTTCAACACAAATATGTTGTATATATATACTAATATCATATACAGGGTTATCCATTATGCCATTTCACAAAGATAAGTTAAGAGAAATCAAACTTCAGATCTCCATGAAAGAAATAAAATAATATCAGCCTTTTGAGGTACTTAATTTCCAAAGGCTTCGCATATTTCGGCAGATAATTCAATGATTATTTCATAAATGTTGGTCTATAAATATTTAAGAGTCAAAGGTTGGTCACAAAATCGAATTTCATCAATTTTTATTCACGCACTCACAGGCAGATCAAGCAGAGTAATGTCTCTTGGAGAGCTATTTGCATCCTGAGTGATAAGTAAAATGTTACTACAGTCCTGGATTTTTTCTCGCGAGATTGGAAATCAACCTTGATCGCCGTAGATTCCTTAACGCAGGAATGAGCTCGTAACGCAGGGCATAAATGAGACACCAACTGAAGAAAATTTCCACAATCACTTTCAACGTTTTTCCAAAGAAGATGGACTTAATCATTTATTCGGAGAGACTTCAAGTTAGTCTTGAGTGACGATTTTGCCTACTTATGTACTTTCAAAGGTTAAGACAGGGGAAATAAACCTCCTCGATGAAGAAGAATCAACTACCGAAAAATTATTAACGTCAGCTAATTGATTAGTGTGTTTTGGACGCATTTCATGGTTTCCAATTGGAAATTTTTACATTGGCTGAATTTTAAAAAGCTGAAGAAGTAAGTACGAATGTCATCACAATGGGTCTACATGTACTCGTGCAAGCCAACAATCGCTTTAATTCAACCCAGTTTTGAATGTAAAAATTCGTCCAAAAATTAACCGTAGTTCAAATCCACAAACGCTAGCCATACTTTTACTAACTGCAGCTATCTTTTTGAAGCCATCTTTAGAAAGATTAGTGATAGCTGTTTGAATTTCTCCGCTATTTTGGACACAGCTTCGTTAAGCGATCGATAAATAATTCATATTGTAAAACAGCTTTAACGAAACAAATGTCACATTTGTTTACATTTTTGTTTGACAGTTACCAAAAGGAAGGGTTGCATTTTTTAAACTATAGTGATAATCCTGTAGAATAGCACAGAAATAAAGTTATTGATATTCTAGTTGATATTCTTTATGCTACAATCATATATAGCTTTTCAATCGCCTATTGTATAAGAGAAAATGTGTCAGTGTGATAAAAGGTAAAGTGTGTGCACTTGTAAATACTCGTATGTATGTAAGTTGTTTGTAGATTCTTATGTGGCTCACAAAATTTTTTTTTGTGCTTCTGTTTTGATGTAAACATTTATTCATTTCACACGTTAAAGCATAATAGTTAAGAGCAATAAAGCAACAACAACAACAACAAAATGAAACAACAAAGTAATGTGTATTGCCACGCAGCAGCCAACTTCACATAAGAGTGTTGTCAATGAATGCAACAGACAGGTTGTGTGTGCTAGCAATTGCATTCACATTGCCTTTTTATTGCATCTCTGGTATTATTGGTGTTGGTGTTGTTAGGTCGTTGTGTGACTGCCGCGTTCAATGTGCCATATCAACAATGTTGTTATTGACACACATACTCTTGAGGATGTTCTGCTCTGCTGCTGGTGCTTTTGTTGGCTTTTCTCGTATTTATCGAACATATGGCATGAAATTTGTGAATACTTTTATATGAGCATTATGTCCATAAATGACATCTTCTAACCTGCTACTGCTGCTATAGCTAAACATTTCATTCATCGTACCGCTTTTATGATCAACAAACTCGTAACTTATACATATGCATACATACATATATCGTAGATGTTTTCAATTCAATTGACATTTTCAACTTCTTCATCTTGATTCGTTTTCCTTTGGGTATAGAATGATTTCATCATTGATTCATTCTTTTCAATTTTTCATGCAATCACTATTGCCACCAAACAAAAACACAACAATCAACCTGCATCGTGATGGTGGTGGTGGTAGTGTTGGTTGATGGTGATGGTAGATTTGCTGGTGGCAACAAAATTCGAATGCATCAGAGCAGCATCGTTGCAATGAATTCACCATACAGTTTCATTCACATATGTATGTATGTATGTATGTGTTTACATTTGCTTTTTATATCCTTTCGCAATTTTATTCATTCAGTTATATACGTTTTCCCCGGTTGATGGAGCATTTTTCTGTGCATACTATTTACTTTTATTTTTTTTTCGTATTGTCGTCACCATAGTCGTTGTTACTACTAGTTACGGGTCGCAATTTTGAGGCAGTAACACATTATATACACATGTACACATATGAAGCACTTTACACTAGTCTGGAATGATGGTTGTGGTCGTCATGAATATATACTACATATTATCGTATTGCTTTGCAGCAATGTTGTCGGACATTCGTCATTGGCATTAAAGTATGTACCTACAATGTTGCCAATGTTGTATTGTGTTGTGTTGTATTGCCACAAACGCATCAATAATGTTGCCTTGGTCCCCCAGCATTCGCATCAATGTTTTTATTATATGAGTATGATTTTGTGTTAAAGGATATCTTTTTTATTTCTTTTTACTACAAGCGTTGATTGAAAAATTTCAGTTATAAATTCGCTTACAATCGCACTATATAAAAAATGTGTATACGATGGAACAGCAAAAATTTTGTACCATTTTGTTACGATATTTTTTATGTTATGGCCTAGCAAATTTCAAAATTCATTTCAAAAATGTTTTTATTTTTGAAATCAAACTAATCAGCTAAATTTATGTCAACATTCTTACTGCAATATCATCCCTGGTCTTAGGCAAGTCAAAGGGCGTCAATCTACATAGATCAATCTACATAGGCCATATTTAGGCGCGTTCTAATACCGCTACTCGGATTATCCTTCTATCTTTTTACTAACCGGAATATTGAATGAATTTTAGGAGATTGACAATGTCAATCTGGGATAATTGGGCTAGATCGCTCAGCTGGTAGTTTCCTAGAAAGTGTGCGATTTTTACATAAAGCGGGGCAGGTACATAGTAGATGTGAGATCGTTTCAAGTTCCTCTTTATCTCTGCAGCCTCTGCAGAAGTCATGAGCGAGGTTGATCTTACCTAATCTCACAGTGTGAGGATCTATGAGGCAGTGACCAGTAACCACTTCCACATAAGTCGTGATGGCTACCCTATTAACATCAGCAAGTTTGCGTGAACGTTTCTTGCTGAGTAGGAGTCACAGCAATTTCGCCATTCTACAGATGGGTGTAGTCGTCAATATTTTCTGGAAGAAGTTGGTGGTGATAACTTCCAAATTATGCTTACATGTAACTATGGGGATCCCTGTCTTGCAAGCTCATCGGCTATGCAGTTTCCTCGTATACCCCTATGTACGGGTACCCAGCACAGGAGAATATTGTGCTGCCAAGCCATCTTGTTAAGAGATTTGCTGCAGTCAATCTATATATGTATACTAAAAAGCTATCGATATTTATGAAAAATATATATTATCAAATAAGTACGTATGTTTTAATGGATTTCTAAAAAGTAAACTATTTCTTATCAACAAGAATTGGCCAAAAAGGTCATCATTGAAATTAATTCGAGAATGGCTATAATCGAATGAACGTCAGCTCTCATTTGCGGACTAGCTATCATATAATGCTAAACACCCTATTTTAGAAGGTACCTGTCAAAAAAATCCACGAGTGCAAAATGGAGGAATCAGGGCGGTGGTAAATCGTAACGATAGGAAATCAATGTTAAAAAAAAAAATGGGATATAAATCAACGAAATAATTGCCCTCAATAATTTTTCGACACCTACTTACCAGCATATTTACTCCTCAAGGGGATTTCTTGCGAAATTCATGTTTTTGAACAAATCCCTGTAATCGTACCAATGGTGCCCTCAAAAGAACAAAATTTCCAACCAATAGCCAATAATTCCACCGAATGTAGGTATTTGCTCCTTGTCTTTAACATTTAGAGGGATTTCCTTGCAAAATGAGCCTCAAACATATGAAAATCGTCAAATGCCTAAGAGCTGTCTCAAAGATTCGCTTCCAGAGAGGTGAAAGGGCAAACAGATCTTCTCCTTTTATGCGAGTTTCCTACAAAATTTAAGTTTTCAATAATTTGACTTCCACCGCTCCAAGGGTGGTTCCATAAACCGTAAATATGTATATCAACAATTCCCCATTCATTTTTGTTCTCCAACATTTTTCATGGATATACTTACTTTCTATCTTCAATCCTTAGAGGGCTCCCATACAAAATGGAAGGTAAAAACTCATAAAAACAAAGTCATTCTTAAAAAAAAGTAACGCGAAATGTTCTTACGTATCTGCTATCTGATCAGATCGGTGAGATCGTCATGAAAATAAAATTTCAAAGCTGTTATATGTTCAGACAAACCAAAAAATTCGTAAAATTTTTTTGCCGTTCGCCTCTATTGTCAATGTAAAATATGTCTATGACTTTTGGAAACTTTGAGGTATGGATTTTTTTGCCGTCATATTTTATAGACCAAATTTTTTTAAAAGCAATTTTTTCTTTTTCATAGCACGCACTATAGGTCAGTAATTAGTGCGTTAGCCTTGTGATCTGTTGGTCGTGGGTTCAATCCGCGGCTGAAGCATAACAAAATTTAATATCGAAAAGATTTTTCTATCGGACGGTACCCACTTGGCAGCACGAATTGGCTCTCTTAAAAGAGCTCTGTGAGAAAACTAAGTTAAAGTGATGTCACAAGGGTTCTGCCATTCGGAACTGGCTAATATAAGTAGGTCCCTTCTAATGCTGTCTAAATTTAACAAGTACAACTTTATTGGAATAGAAGCTCGGTGGTATCACAATGGGTCTTTCTGGCCTAAGTGTGTCATCTCAGAGAGAGGAAAGCCACAATACCTAACCTAACCTTCTTCTTCATTATTGTTGAATATATTTATATTAGTTACAATATCATAGATTTATCAAACTACCTTTCGAATCACTAAATTCTACATAAAATGTTTATTCGCGTCCATTATATGTGTAACTGCAGTGACAGTGTTGCAAACATTTTATATATGCTACAAGAAAATATTTGAGTAAAAGGCATAAGAGAATGCATATGGAAGAGTATGAGCGTTGTACATTTATAATAGTTTAGTGTAAAAAATGAGCAAAGAAGATGATTATCCGTATGCAAGCATAAGAAGGTGTATATGTAAATGTGCATGACACTCCAATTTCCCTTGTCAAATTTTCTGCATTTTTACTGGTACACCATAAAATTGTAACAATCTGACAGAGAGCGGTAGAAAGACAGAGTGAGTGTGTGTTTGAGATTAATTGAAATTGATTTTCTGTTAATGTGTAATTTGGATGCATCATCATTCTCATCATCATCATCTTCCACATCATTATTATCATCATCTTCATCAGTATCCTCAGGATTATGGTCGTTAGCAAAAGAAAAGAGCATTCAAAGTGTTCATCGTCTTCATCTTCAAATCATTCTTTGCACATGTAATGAAAAATAAAATCTACATTTTTTTTTTGTTAAATTTAATAAAAATTGTTCACTATACCACACACACGCACACACACATACAAGAAATCAAAAAAAAAAAAAAAACAAAAAGAAAAAAATCGACGGAAATTGTTTGAAAAAAATAATAATAAAATCGAATAGATTCACACTGAAACGAATTTTCTTCAAAAATTATTGAATTTCCTTTTTGAGCTTGCTAAACTGCTAAAGCAAACCTCTAGAGAGGCCATTAAGCGCAGTGAACCACAAATGTGTGACTTCATTGAAGTTTCCCCATTCAGTAGAGCGCTTGCCTTTCAAAAATTTTAGTTTGTGTGTATGTGTGTGTGTGTGTGTGGGTGTCTATTTATTCCTTTCTTCCTTTCTTCCTTTATCCATGTATTTATTTGCACAAAATCATTTTTGTATTTGATTTTTATTGCAATCGCTTAGGTATGATACCTCTTCTCAAATCACATTTCATGTCATCATCGTCGAATATTACGACGATTCGAATAGCAACCAACTAACCTGGTTGTTATGTGTTATATTGGTGATTGGTGAAAAATAATCGGACCTTTTGCAGATAAAGTGGAAGCAATTTTCATGCATGTTTAAAGTCACAAAACGTTTCGTTCGACCACCTATTTCTCCAGTTGGTGCAACCCAAAGATTTTTTTGATGGATGCTTCAAAATTTCCCAGCCAATCGCTATTTTGTCCAATAGTCCTTTTAGACACCAATCAGTTCGTATCATTCTTCATCAATTTATCTCCCTTTCCAATTTGTTCCCCAAACTCGTATATTTCTCTTGTATTTTCTTTATTTTCATTTATCCAGATTACATCAAAATGGGGCGAGCCACGTCCTATGTGGCTTTCCCTACGGAAGATAGTAAAATAATGGAGTTAACTGTTATCCAATTTTCATGGCGCGTTATTAGTCTTTCCAAAAATGCTCTATCTTTATTTCAGATGGAAACGGGGTCCAAAAAATGTAGATCCACTTGGCTCCATAGAACTTTGGAATAGGCTTTTTTTAGTATTGTTGTTGTAATGTTGCATAGGACCTTCCTCTATCTTCAAGTCGACTATACTTCTATACTATATATGCCGATTTCGAACGGCAAAGGCTTTGTTTTTGAAGTTTTATTTTCGAGCTTTTTCCGAAGATCATAGGAAACCTTTTGATTTCAAAGGGTCGCCTTTTAAAGCAAAATAATTGTTGTCTTTCAGAAAAAAAAAACACAGACTTGGGTGAGTCGAAATTTCCCCATTAAAAATAAATTCCAAATATAATGATTTTTTCTTGGAAATTTTACAAATGTCCACGGTTTGCATGACATCCATACGCCAATATTTTTTCCCCAAAGAACAACATACACATACCTGTACATCCTACCTCTTTTTCTTGCGATATACATATAAACCTACTAGTTAGATCGACATACATACATATGCCTTCTTTATATCAACATTACTTGCCGCAGGATATCGACGCATTGCAATCGTTGTACTGACAACCGCCCAGCATACGTACATATATTTTCTGGTGTCAGGCAACATGCTGTAAGGTAAATTGTTATTTTTGCGTCAATACATAAATGAGGAAATGCGATTTAAATTATTGAAACATTTGCACTCGCTGCTGCTTTTGTGTGTTCGATTAAGCTTCTTGTTGCCTGTGTTTTAGTCTCTCACACTCGGAATGCGAATGAGAAAGATTGAAATTTATGGGCGTACTTTGAAGGCGCATAAGTATTTTAATGTTCACAACGTGATGGCATCTATGTACCTATTTCGTATATTGGTGGAAGGTGGGTGGGAGATGTCGGTGGAGGAGGACAAGCATCAGCATGTTTCAGCCAGCGTGTTGGTGGATATACTCGTACATATAAATGTGCTTAATGCTATGTGGGTGGTCGTAAATATGTTAGTTTATTAGTGCAATTTCTTTTACTAATTAATTCTGAGGGTACGATACGAAAGAGCCAAATGGAAAGAGTCACAATGGAGAACCTATGTATTTCAGTGCGTGCCTGTATACGATATATTGAAATATATATATTCTAGAGTTGGGAATGCAGAATATTCAAGTAGTTCACAGTGACTAATGATGGCTGATGCTAATGATAATAGAATAAAAGTTATCGCCATCGAGGTGTATGAGTGAGATGATATTTAAGAAGAATTACTCGTACATGGAGTGATTATACCCGTATGTAGTTGGAACTATTGAAGGGAATATTTTGCAACTAAGTTGTGACATATTAAAGTATTTGATGCTAAAAGGAAAAGGTTACTAAGTGCTACTCGCCAAGTGAAAAGCAATATTTCAAATGAATTTTGCCATTAGAATTTGTAGTAGAAATGAAAAAAAAAAACGGGCAAAACTTTTTACATGAGCTCTGAACAAATGATTTAGTACATATTTACACATATTCTGTTGATGGCAATTATGCAATGGGAGAATATAAAAACTCATTAGTTTCACAATGAGAAATTTTTTTCTTCGTTTCCCAGTTTTCAATCTAAATTAAGTACTCTTAAAATTTAGACAATGTTTAGATACATACCAAATAATCAAACCTTTCAAAAGTAATGGTACTTACATGTTTCAGAATTTGTTGACGATTTTAAAAATTTTTTAGGACTTTTAGTCGTTTACCTGTTGAAAAGAAAAAATAAAACAAAGTCATTGAAGCCAAGTCAAGATCTAAATGGAACACGCAGAGTGAAACTATCCAGAATAATCATCATTGTCTACATATTTTCATCTAGTACTGTGGTTTCACCTTCTATGCACACTCTATGCAACTCAGTAGTGTATGTGACTGAAATTGATGAAATATTCATAGACATTTT
Organism: Megamerina dolium; assembly: GCA_963854835.1. Lineage (NCBI taxonomy): Eukaryota > Metazoa > Arthropoda > Insecta > Diptera > Megamerinidae > Megamerina > Megamerina dolium. Next base: position 59,011,365 of record OY978527.1, on the reverse strand, counting down.
TCACTTAGTTTTCATTGTGGATGAACTATCGATTCGGGGAACGACTCTTTCATCAAAAATTAGTATGTTTCATCAATCAATTTTAGTGATCATCATTGGATGAAACAAATGTGAAACATATTTTTCACTTTTCACTTTAAATGATTCCTCCTAGATGAACACTTCAAGTGATCAATTTGAGTTTTCAGCAAAATCATTAGTTTTTTCCTCCTAGATGAGATACTAAATTAGAGTAAAAGAGAAAATTAATTGTCACAATTGAATAAATTAAAATTTTCGAAATTTTTTATATGGAAATTTTAGTAAATATAATTGAATTTTCAGAAACAAGAAAAAATATTCGAAAATCACTAGACATTATTGCAAAAAAAAAAATATTATGCAATAATATCGAACATTTCATTTGACAATGTTGCAACATTTTTGCGACATTAATTCGTGCATCAGAATTTTTGAAGCATTTGCTTCATATATTTTTCTTTTATTACTTATATAGTTTTGTCAAAGAAACTAATCGAAATGAGAGCTAAAAATGAAAAAAAAAGTAAATGCATAACAAATATGATGACATTTTGGCCTACAACCAAGCAAATCAACATACAGTAGTATGATAGTTGCACAATTGCAAATGTCCAAAATGTGCATTACTTCATTTTTCACAATCACACCCTCCTTTCGAAAAAATAAGGAAAGAAAGAAAACAAAAAAACAGATATAGAAACAACATTACAATATTCCAAATTTATTCATTCATGGTAGCGAAATGAGAATAGAATGAAATATTAGCATGTGGAATGTTCTACCTACCTACCAAGTATTTCTATTCGAAACATCTACAATACTATATTCGTGCTATGCAGACAGCCAGAGGATGAGTTTAATTTATTTTTTGGCAATGTGACAAGTAAATATTGTACATTTTTTTGGGCATCACAACCATTAGGGAATATAGGGAAATAATAATAATAAAAATAATAACTAAATGTTCAAACTACAATCGTAACCTCACAAAAATGTATTAAATTGTGAAAATTTAATATTTTAAAATTACAATAAACAAACTAACCCCATTTCATTTTCAAATACTAATTTGTTTGCTGTACCTACTACATATAATCACTATTATCACACAAATACTTACACCCACTCATATAGCATAAATGTCAGTAATTAATTCATTCACAATAAAACCAAACATACACTATTACGCCCATTTACATGCAAACGCCTACAATTATAACTACAATACATTTACGAGAATTGTTCCCTAAAAGGAAATTGAATAAAAGACATATGAAACACGCACATAAACTCTCACATTTACTCATACATACAAATGCGTGTGTGTATATGATTTAAATAGAGGCGACTTACACTCATACATATTGTTTATAGTAATTTACCAGCATAATAGCGAGGACAATTTCATACAGAATGTAGTGTGATATTGTCAAGAAATATATACGTGTATGTGTACATGTGAATATATATGACTGACGGAACAATATACTTGTACGTATGGTGGTGGGTCATCATATGGTATGCATGTCTTCATGTCTTCAATTTGTATGTAATTAACAGCAAAGTTGCCGAAATACAAACTAATTGGTGTGATACTCAATCGAGTGAAGTAATTCATATTGAGATGGTGCTACAGTTAATTCTCGTAAGCAACAGTGAAAAAGTATTGTACATGTATACTGGAGGAAACTTCGATAAACTCAATTATTATATATTAAAATATAAATATTTTTATTAAACGTCTGAAGAGGAAAAATTTCAGTCAGATAGTAGAATTAGTTAATATTTTTCTTTAACAGAATTTTTAAACTTTGTATAGAGAATGGATCGCATTATTGTTATGAAAAAATTTTGAGAATTCAACCTAAGTTTAGAAGTTTGAGAATCAAATCAAGATTGATCAAATTTGTGATATTTATTTTTCGTAAAAATTTTTTTTGAGTTAATTAAAATCTCCACCATTGTACGTCAAAGAGTCTCCAAACCCTCCACTTACGTATACGTATAAGTCATGTACACGCACATACCATTATGATACGATAAAATGAATTTCAACAAACAAATAAAAAGTTCTATAAAATATGTCGCCACAACTAATTTCCTTGGGGACAAATTACTTACATACTCACAACAACGAACAACGAACAATGAACTACAAGTATATACTCGTAGTCGTATCATACGCTCATACTACTCATACTACAATATGATTACGTAGAACAGACGTCCGTTATAACAGTTTAATTATAATAATAATTCCACTCTGTCCTATCATATTTACACGATGATAAAATTAATAAACCAAACAAAAAGCATTTGATTTTTTGAAGTATAAAATTAACAACAAATTTAAAAACTGTCAAAACTTAACCACGAATATAGTATAATACCCAAACTAATTTTTAGCATCACTCAAAATGGGTGAATGAGAGTGAGTCGCGAAGAGAGTGAGTAAGAGTAAAATATGGTTCGTCAAAAAGTCACTGCCTACACACTTTAATTGGCATTTTAAGTGGGCTTTTGTTGTGTCTTGGCAGCGCTGTGGTAGTGCAGGGATGTTTCAGAAAAAAATATGCGGAACCAAACAACAACAACATACCAATTTTTTTTTGAGGTGTCAGCAATCGATCTGCATTTTTTTAAGAGTTATTTCGAGTATTCAATAATACATATGGAAGAATTTTAAAACCATTTTGACAAAATCTTAAATCGAATTAAAATATTATAAAGTTAGTTCAGTTATTCTGAACTTCAAATGGAATAAATACGGATTATATTTGAAATTTTCTACAGGACCTTAAGAAATGTGTAGTTTGTTTTTAAGTTCAGTTTATCAAATTTTAATTGAATTAAAAAAAAAAATAAATGTTTTTTCGTCTTTTTCTATGTTTATTTCTATGTTTTCATTATTTGTTGGTTTTTTTTATGATTTTCCATTTTTTCAGAAGTTTAAAATTATACAGTCGCCATGGAAAACCTTCTAAAAGAACTCTGTGACAAAGTTCAGATATCGCAAGATTTCTGCCGTTCGGAACTGGCTAAAATAGTCCCTTTCCTTCTCTCTTCGCTTTTCAATACTGTCCAAAATTTAACACACACAATAGTACTGGAAGAGAAGCTCGACCAAAGTGCCCTTCGTGACCTATAAGTGCCATATATAAAAATAAAAAATTAAAAATATATAAATTCATCTTACATTTTTTGCTGCCAGTGAGAAAAAAAATACCATGAAATCGTATTGAGGTCGTGTACACGAGTATTTTGCTTTTGTTCCTAATGACCCAAAGAGCCAAAGAGCTAAATTTTGATTAGGCATTGCTGCTGCACTGGACAATATACAGAAGACCATAGCGACAAAGACATCCGGTGCTTATGTACAAATAAACAAGTACAAGAAAAGTCAACGAACATCTCTTGGGGCCATTATTATTTCTGTTATTGCTCCGTAGTGTAGTGCAGGCAAAGGTCGAAGGAAATAATGTCGAAAAATGTTTGCAATAATGTCGAAACTTTATTAAATTTTCTTTTTCGATATTATTGTGAAAACAAAAATATTAAAGAATGTCGAAGAACAAAAAATTTAAGAAATTAAATTGTCGACATTATTGTAATAATTTTTGTAATAATGCCGAAATTTAATTATATTGAAGCAAAAATGATTCAAAATATATGAACATCTATTAATAAATATGAGATTTAAGAGAAATCATAGTGTTTATGATCCTTTTGTAGGGGAGTTCCCTTATAGAGCGGAGGAAGGAGGTGAGTAAATATGAAGTAAATATTATGAAGGGGGCGCTTTTATACAATATGTTGCTGTAAACTGCTCGGGAATGGCTTTTGAGTGGTGAAATATACAACAGTGACTAACATTTAATTAATATTTTTACAATTCCCTTTAAATATATCCCCTATCACTAGCTATTAAGGGGACTAAGAGGACTTTTGAAAATCGTCAAATAAAACCATAACTGAATAGGAAGCGTTTTTAGGGTGATAAAATGTATAATTGACCTACATTGATTTGTTCTTTTCAAAATTTGTCCCCATACCTCCGCTGTCATAGAAAACCAGCTCAAAATCGACTAGAGCTCCCCAGAAATTACCCCTAGAGTGATGAATTGTATGACCGACCCCCCTCCCCATTAATTTTTCCTCTTCAACATTTTCTCTGAACATTCTTACCACAGGAGGGCTTCCCTGCAAAATTGATGCTTATGGATGGATTTAAATTTTCGATAATATTTCAAAAGACAAATTGAATCAATATCGAAATGGTATTTTACTAAAATTGCGTTTTCACAATAAGTATTGTATTACAAAATTCTTTGAAATAATGTTGTAATTTTTTCCAGCATTAAAAGAGTTCGACTCTATTGCAAAACATTTTCGACATTAATGTAGTACATCATGTAGGCACTACTGACCTTTTATTTGTGTGCGTGTGTGTTGCTTGTGTGTGAGTGGCGACAACAAAATTTGATGGAAGAAATAAAAACAAAGCAAAAAAATGAAACAACGACCAAAAAAAGGCAAACCAGAAAAATGAAAGAGAAAATAAAAATTTCTCATTTGACAGTGTGCCATGATGTGAGGATTTGTTAAACATTTTTTTGTATTCGTTCGTCCATATTGTTATATGGTTGATACGAAAGGAGCAGGGCAGGCAGTGTCGAGCCGCTTTTCATTCAATTTGTCTTTATTAAAAATTTCACTTTGTTGCACATTGTTTTTCTTTTCATTACTGCTGTTGTTGTTGTTGTTGTTGTTGTTGCCATTGCTGTCATTGTCCACATTAATGGAGCTTTACACATTTCCTGTTGCGTATTAAATGCGAATAACAACAAGCACAAATGTGAATGCGTGTGTGTGTGTGTGTGTGTGTATACTAAAAAATCTCACTTTCGTCAACTTTTGTTTTTCATGGGAAAGTTGAATTTTTTTCATGTTGCAGCAATTTTATTTTATTTATTTTTTGCTTTGGAATTATTTTGAAATGCTATTAAAAAACTTTCGCAAAATGTGTCTGCATGTTTGTATGTGTGTGTGTTTAGCGCGGGAGTGATTGTCCGTTCAAATGCTTTTACATCTTTGCTTCGACGCGTCTCTAAGGGTCTATGAACTAATGCGATGCGATGCTATGCGATGAGATGAGTAAAATGTGTGTGTGTGTGTTTTTTTTTGATATTGTTGATTGTTGCTTGTTTGTTAATTTAATGAAATTAATTTTAAAGGCCATGAACTCACGTTGAATTTTTATTTCTAATCTTTTTATAGAATTGAGGGAGAACAAAGAGGAGAGATGAAAGTTCAATTTAGTAGAATCGGAAGCACAAAAAGTAATGGACGGACTCATAAAAATTTGAGAATATGCAACAAGCAAATTTTAATGCATACAAAAATTTTAGACACACATCAGTGCATAAATGTCTAGTGGAAGGAGGAGTGGATGCAACATCAGTTGATGTCCTCCTGATGTAGAGAATGAAAGCTAAAGAGCAAGAAATATGTGATTCTTCTTTGTACGAGTGTGATATGCAACCGAAACCATCATAAGTAGAGAAGAAGGAGTGCATATGTATGTGTGTGTGTTCATGTGTTGATTGTGTTGAATGATGAAAATAAATTTGTCGGTTGTGTATGTCGGCTGTATCTGCACTATTGTTAGACCCACAGAGGATAATGTGGTCGACTTTGCTGTCGTTGTTTAACAAAAACAACAACAAAAATGTTTGTTCATGTCAACTGATGATGATGATGATGATGACATGGAAATATACCACAGGTCGGATTAAAGTATGTTACTTATTTAGATATAGGAACAACAGCAACAACAACAAAAATGACTATACGAACTACACTTATGCAGTAGATGGTGCATTCGCATATTTTGTATTTATAAATGCTATCCGCTTTTATATGTTCTACACACACAATATAATTTCTTTAGGATTTCAGTTGCTCTAATTTCTATATTTATGTACGTGAAATTGTACGTGTATGTATTTGTACTAGTAACTAGTACATATGGTACATGTCACCCTCTTGTCTCACACTCTTGTCAAACTCACATGTCACTATGCACATAGTATGTGCATTCTATTTTATTTTGTGTTTTATATTTTCTGGCTTCTTCACTACTAGAGTATTGTCATTGTTATCATCATCATCACCAACGTTGTCATTGTGTCTTTACCTTTGTGCCATTATTTTTTGTTCATATTCTTATCCTGAATATCTTCGTTCGCATACCACAATTTAATATCTTACTGCAAATCCCTCTATATGAGCTTGTTGCCTTATTTGTTTACTACTTAATTTTTACTTTTACTAAATTAAAGTTAATTCTATGGTACAACAAAGTATGATGCAAGAATACCTTCTGCTAAATGGAATACATGGAATGTATGTAGTTGTAGTTTTTATTTAATTTGCGGTTGCAAGCAAGTTGCCAGTTTTAATTCGTCGCAAAATCATGTTACTTCTCATTATTATTATGTTTAAATAAATTTTAATGTAATGGAAAAAATGCCACTGACATTTAGCGTGGATTTTAAGAATAAATGTCATATCCAAAATGAAATTGTTATGAGGAAAAATTATTTAAATAGCAATTTTTCATTTAAAAATTCCTCAAAATTATACCAAATTGTATTACACCTCCATTTAGCGAAGATTTGATAATTTTTAATCCTTAAGAGTATAATTCTTATATATAAAAATTATTAATTATCAAATTTTCTAATTAAAACTTCATGATAAATATGAAAAATGGCTTTCGAGTCAAATATGATGTAGTTTTAGAATAAAAATAATATACGAAATGTATTTCCTGCAATTGATTGCATTGACTGGAATTGATTGAAAAGAATTGTACTACAACATTTACCGTGATTACAAAAACAAACAAAAAAATAAAAATAAAAAATAAAAAATAAAGATCATAAATATGTACAATTCAAGTAACAAAAAGTTTTGATATAGCAAAATTTTTAGTTTAAATATACTCGAAAACGAATATAATGATGACACTACAGTGCCATCTGTGGTAGGGTTTAGCATAAAAAAAATTCAAAATGTATTTGTCGCGCCAAAAATCTTCAAAATTGCAATTTTTTGTATAAAATTAAATAATAATTTTTACCAAATATTTTAGTATAGGAAAATTTCGTTTAAAAATACTCGAAAATAATTATAATATAGTAAATAATTCTTATATGCTTCATAAAGCATTGAACATAAGTGAAAAACACACAGGTAACAACATAGCGTATAATTCTCATAGGATTCATAAAATATTGAATATAAGAGAAAATGTTACAAATAACAGAATTCATAATTCTCATGTGCTTTATGAGGCATCGCAAATATGGATCATCATCTGGATCACCATCGGAAAGAATACCGAATTGAAATGTAACCTAACAGTAACACAATTTGAACTCACTGTATATTGAGTAGATTCAGGATAGCATCACATTTTATTGGGCTTTAAAGGAACTACAGTGGGAATCCTCTGTTAAACGATACATCAGATGTAACTAGCTATGCGCCCCATAAGAGCAGACCTATGAAAATAAGGATCATACTCATATGGAGACTTACAATTAGGGGCGAAAGATTGTAGTTACAACCATCATTTTGTATAGGAAACCAAATAATTAACTATGACAAGAAATGGCAAGTGTTAGTTAGTCTTTTGCCATCCAAATATAAGTTCCTTTAGATCTTCCTTTCCTTCCTTTAGACTTTTCCGCATCAGCTTAGGAGTCAACTGCGACTAACTGGTTTTTATACAGCTTCTCGACTTCCATCAGTCTGTTTCTGATGATACTAGCATCTCACTTTTACTGCTATAATGCTGTTATTGTAATTATATCGTTGCTTAGGGATGGGCAAGCTATGTATATGCGACAAAAGCAACTTGTAATTTCATTTCAGCTAAGGTTTAGCGCATATAATTGGAGTTTAATATGCGAGTGTCTATGATATTTTTATGAAATTTAATATGCGAGTTGTTCGCATTATTTGGAAATCTCTCATGCATACTTTTATTCAATGACATTATTATACCAGTACAAGGATAATGTGCTATTGTATGTTCTATGCATATGTCTACATACAGTATTAAATATTGTGTACGATTTTGATTTCTATTTAAATTAAAAATAAATACTTAATCAAGGAATAATTATACATTTCGTTGCTCGAGCAAAAAAAAAAAAAAAACCACTTAACTTAATATGAATTAATGCCTGAAAGGATAAATACTTATTAGACATATTACAATTTTTATGATCAACCCATCATCAACGTCATACGTACGTAAATGTCTAAATATATTTACATATTTTTTAATCTTTAAATTTCCATTTATTTGAATATCTGGTATGAGTGTGAATCAACAGAGAAAAGCAACAGCTGTCGCTGTCAAAATGATTAACGCCTTTTCTACGACATCATATTTATCCATATACAATTCAAATGTATGTGTTTATGCTATATACACTTGATCGTATATGTATATACTTATACATATGTTTAGACGCCCATATTAACTTGCTTACAACTCACAAAAACGTCTGTTCATTTGCCCTAGTAACCTTTAGTAGCACCATATGTTCTTATATATTAGTATTGAAATATTATAGCAAGAAAGAGAGATACATAGATCTCGTAGAGTGAAAGTGAAATAAAATAAATGTCAGTGTTTTCATAATTAATTGGCAACACTGACATACTCGAACTCGAACTCGAACCGAATACTACGTGTGTTTGTTATTTCGCGTGCAAAAGAGTGTGAATGCTGGCTGAATGAGTTCCTTGTATCTTCTCAATAAACGGTACATAATTAAACAAAGGCACACATTGCATGCTGTTGTTGTTGTAAGAATATATGTACCCAAACATATAAGAGTACATATTCTCTGTGTGTGTGTGTGTGTATGTGTGTATACAGCTAATTTATTCGTCAGTGTTAAAATGTTGAAAGTCATTTTGTTGTTTTGTTTTTGTTTTTTTTTTCATCTTCTTTCTGTTTTTGATATCTTTAATGGGGTTGCTATCATCACTCGTTGAAGGTCACGTTAGCACATGTATCTTAGCAAATGTACATGGGTTTTTATACGTGTGTATGTGTTTGTATGTGCGTTAAAGCGTGCCATTGGAGGAAAAAAAATTTAATAAAATTTATTATTTTCCAGTATTGCGTGTGGGTGGTCATAAGTATGTTTTTGTTTGCAGCATACAACGTAATATCTTCAAGCTTGTTTCACAAGAATACATATTTGCCAATTAATAGCATAAATGATCAAAGTGTATAATGTATGCGCATTTAATAAGTCAATTAAAAATTGTTATCACTTATACGTCCTTGTACTAATACTGTACAACAATTTTCGGGTAATTTTTTGAAAGTAATCGAAAATTGTACATTTGAACGGTATAGAGTGTAATTATTCAAAGCAAAAAAATCCAAATTAACGGTAATCATTATTTTGCAGTGATTACGAATTCCTAAAGTGTCCCATGGAGATTTTTGGTAAGGTTGAGTGCAATAGAAAAGTAATATAAATTAAGTAAAGTTTGAAAAATGACGGAGTTTGATTGTTCAATGTAACAATATAACAAAAAATGGGTTTTAACGGTTAATTAAAGGATGTTAAAACTTGTTAGGCACGGCTTCCTCCTACTTTCAGAGGTGGGTATATATATCAGTATCAATAGAGCGAATCATAGAAGTGACTTAGTATTGGATTCTGGTTACATTACAAAGAGGACGTGGCTCGTCTATTTCCCAATAAATTGTTTTTTCTACAAATTTAATATATATGTCAAACATGGCGTTTTAAAATTGAAAATATTTCTCAACTTTATATGGGAGCTACATTAAATAATGGGCGTGGCTTGCCTATTTTCCGTTGAATTGTTTCTCCTTACAAAATAATTAACATATTTGTCAAATATATCTGTCCCAGTTAAAAGAGCACCTAAGTTATGGTGATTCAAAACTAAAAACATTTTGCGAATTTGTATTAGAGCTACTTTAAATAGTAGGCGTGGCTCAGCCTTGATATTTAAAAAATATCAAGGTTAGTCTCTGTGATTACTTCGTGTGGGGGTAGCAGTTGATTGATTAAGTCCATTATCAATATCGTTCGAACTCTTGGATTATAGGGTGGTTAAATGTTAAATTTCGTGGTAATATTTCAACATTTCTTGAAGTTATGGTTATAACGGTACAGACAGTTGATAGACAGAAGAATATTTGGTCGACGATGTAGAAAAACTTCATCAACATCGCATTTTCTATATCTTCAGAGGCTTCTTCAACAAATTTCCAACAATCTGATCAAAATGATTACATCCTTATATTTGTGCGAGGTATAAAAATGATGCCGGAATCTGTTGTATAGTGTTTTTCAGGGTGTATAAGTAATAAACATTATAATTGTCTTGCTTAACACCCATACGATATATTATGAAGTTTTTATTTTTGAGCTAAAAAATAAAAATTATTCAATAAAAAAAAAAATTATGACCCATTAAAAGTTGCTGTAATTCAAACGTGAGAGTATACCCAACAATAACAAATAAATGTGAAATCTGGCTCCAACCATCATACTCATTGGACCTTGCGCCATTCGTCTATGAATTATTTCATTCCTTGCTGACCGACATGAATGATAGATCATTTTGATGAGGCTATCTTCCTTAAAAGAATTAACTGAACTGAGAGGTAAAGTGTTAGTGTCTTATAAAATAAAATTTTCTCATACAATTTTTATCACAGATCCCCAAAATAATGTTTAAGCTGTAAATCTGCGATCTATTTCCAAATTTTTGCGATTTTTGCAGAAAAAAATTCAAACTTCATGACATATTAAACATATTAAATGCTTCAAATGCTGGCAAAACAAATCAAGTCATTGCGAATGGCTTTGAGCATTTCACGTGCAAGTGTGTGTGTGTGTTTTTTAAATTGACAATACTGTTGTGTCCAATTTAACTGCTAAGTACATCCCGTTGCGTCTGTTAAAGCCACAAACAAACAATTTCTGCGCTCTCAACTCTTAGTGAGCCTCGGATTCGTTTTAGTTGTTGCTGTTATTTCTTTTTGTGCTTTTCCGTCGTACATGTTGTTTTTTTTTATTCCATTTTTTCTTTTTTTTTTGCAATCGCACAATAGTTGTAATGAATGTTTATTGTTGTTGGGTAGGTATTGCAATAGCTATTGCTACTGCTACATACTGCTGCTGCTGATGTTGTTGTTGTAATCCAATGAATTTAACTTGACAGGAGCAGAGTAAAAAACTTTTCTCATTTATTTTTCGAAAATAAAGTTTGAAGCTGTGCTCCTACTGTTCCAAATGTTTCACTACGACTATTGTTGTTGTTGCTGTTCTTCTTCTTCTTCGTGTTGTAGGTTCTGTTACATACAACATACGTACTAATGTACGAAGGTACACTACATATACATAGGACTATTGGAATGAATAAGTATGTACAAGTATTTTATGTAGGTTTCCATGTAAATGTGCATATGTGTATGTGTGTGTGTGCATGATGTGCAATAGTAGTAGGCAGAGTGGCAGTTAGGCAGTTGGCCAAGTAAAGTCAGCTAGCCCAACAAATTGATTGTACCTGATCACAGGTAAATTTGTCGCTTCACTAATTCTTTCTTTCTCTTTCTGTCTCCTGTACACTGTACACTCAAACTGTAGACTGTAATAAATTTGCCTTAATTGTTTTTACAGCAGCAGCAAAAAAGAACAAGCAACTTCAGAGAGCACACTGGATCACAGAGCAATGGCACATATTCATACTTGACCACACTTGACAATGGGCGGTATTCAATTCACATACCAATGGATGAGTATATTTATGTATGTGGGTGTTGAATATAGATTTGAACTGATGTGATATGGTAAAAAGAAAGCAGATTTTTTTTCTTGTAGGTGTGCACATAACTGTTTGTGTGTGTGTGTGAATATATTCAAAGTGATTAATTTACTTTTTGACCTTTTAATGCATGGAATTCAATTCAAATTTCAAAAACTAAGTTTATCAAATGAGGATGATTAAATCACTTTAAATCACTAGTAGTTAATAATAAGTATCGGTGTTGTTTGTATAAGTGCGAGACAATTTTTTCCTAAACACAAATTTACAGCCACCTCATAATGCAACTAATCACTGCTCATTACGTTGTCTCAACTTGAGCAAAACTTTGTCTGACCATCTGCATACCTTTCAGTGACAAGTGACACACACACACACACAAGTTAATCTAAAGGGCAAACATATCAAAATATACAGACATTCATTTACATTAATGGGTGGGGGGCCAAAAATGAATAGAGCAAACTTTTGACTACTTGGCGCAATTAAATACATTAAATGTGGATATTTTCAAGCATTTTTTTTCCAAGGTAGCTAAAGGGGTTTCAGTTTTATACCCAATCACTCTTCATTTCTGCGTCTATAATAAAAGTATACATTTTGTAGCGGAGCTCTCCTAAGACGAGGTGATAGAGGTAAGTATGTTTGGCAATAATGTTGAGAAGAAAAATTAAATGAGGTTCGGTCATACATTTAACCACTCTAGGAGTGACTTTTGGGCAGCTATAGGATTACAATTCGATTTCTAGGTGTTTTTGTATTTATTTTCTATGGGAGCTCCCTTAACGCTTGGAGATAGGGTGTAAGAATGTTTTGGTGGAAATATTGGGAGGAAAAAATGAAAGGGAGTCAGTCGGTTGCACCTCTTTCTGTGATAGAGGCGATTTCTAAGTACCTCTCTGCTTTTTAGGTTTTTCTGCGTTCATTTTCTATGGTAAACCCTTTAAAGGAATAAATATAGGGGATCGAGTAAGTTCAATAAAAATATTATGTAGTGAAACTGAATGATGGTTGGTTATATATTTTACAAGGGTAATTTTTTAATTACAATTACAAAAAATAAACATTTTTTTTTATAAAGTTCGGTTTCGCGGTTCCCAGGGAACCCCTAGAGAGATAAAATATATGACCGACTTCCATTCATTTTTATCAATAAACATTTTTTTAAACGCACTTACCATCAATTTTTTTTTTAGGGAGCAAAATCACCAAATCACCCCTGTTGCCGACCAGGAATCAACTCCAGATCGACTCTTATTATATTTTTTTTCTCCAACATTTCATCCGAATATACTTACTCCGGAGCTCTCATACAAAATGAAAAAAAAAAAAAAAAATAACACCTGGAAGTCCACAGCCGCGCGGAAGTTACTTCTCGAATAGTGAAGTTTAAGATCGATGTCCATTAATTATTTTTCTCTAACATTTCATACCAACAAACTTACTTCGTGTCGCAATTCCTCAACAGACCTCCCATACAAAATTAAGGGGAAACATTTGAAAATCACCAACTAACTTTACTGGTGCCCCGCAGTCACTTTTAGAACGGTGAAATGTATGATCTATTTCCATTACTTTTCCTTTAAAACATATTATCCGAACAGACTTACCCGCAATCAATCTCCAATCATTAGGGTGACTCCCATAAAAAATTAACAGAAAAATATCTGGAAAATCAAAATATAATATCACAGCTGCCCAGGAAATGTCCCGAGAGTAGTGAAGTGTATGGCCCATTCCCATTAAGCTTTTTCTCGCTAACTTCTTATCCAAACATACTTATTCCCTATCTGCGTTCCTTAAAGAAATTTCCGTACAAAATAAACGAAATACACCTGCAAATTACCAAATATTCCCATAGCTAACCAGTTATCGCACTTAGAGCTGAGGGAAGTATGACGAAGCCCCATTAATTTGTTACCTCCAACAATCCATTGGAAAATACTTACCTTCTATTTCTATCGGTTAGGGAGGCTCCTATACAAAATATATGATTTTGTAAAAAAAAAACTAATTAGATGGGAGATTTGGGCTAAAAATATAAAATTTTTTTCGATTCTTTAAAGAAATAAATGCTTGAAATGATTCAATTTTAATGTTTCTCACTGAATCAGATTTGTCCAAATTTTGCTGCATACAATTTAGCCCATTTTAATGTGTATATACGTCTGCACCAATACTGTTGATTTCGGTTGTTTGCCCGAGAGCGAAAAGTGATGATAACTTAAGTGGCACAAACACACATCTATACATATGTATGCACTTTGGCAAACATATACTAAATTGTTTATATAAAATTTGTTTATCATTTGGGGGTTTCTTTTTTTGGTTAGTACATTGCATACGTACGAGTATGTCTCGACACTCTACTCAGATAGAGAGGTGTCATCTCTTTGGTGTCACTTTAATTGAATTCTAGTGTTGAAAAATTCATTGGATCAGTGTGAGCGTGTGTGTGTGTGTGTGTGTGTGTGTTTTCTGCTCCTAATTGTTTGAAGCGGTAAATGAAAATAGCAATGATGCACAGTGGTTTATTAATATTTGTAGATCTGTAATAATATAAAATATTCTGCCTGGCATTCGTGGTCACGTGAAAGCACATACGAAAGATTGCAATTTTCCATCAAAACCCTCAAATTATTAATTCATTAAAAAAATAATAATTTTTTACCACTGTGTAGTGACAAAATTATTGGGTGCATGCATGTATGAACTTAAATTTTCATAGTACACAAATTTCATGAAAAATATGTAATGCAATATCATCCACCTACATCCTGTTATCTACCAAAAATTAAAAACATACAAAAAAAAAACGTCAACTTATGAAATGACAACGCACGTGTGTGTGTTGAAGAGCTCTTCGCTCTTCAACACACACACACACATATACACACACACAGCATGATGTTCACTCTCCCATATTGGCCATTTATTACGCTTTCACACTCTGCAATGTTATGAAATTGTAAATGTCCAGCGGCGGTGGTCAGAGTTAGCGTAAGTTTAAAGTGTGGGCGTACAACAGAGCGGTCTACTACAGAACTGTATATGCTGTATATGATGATTATCAACATGCGGCACATGGGAGATACGAACAGAAAATTAAATTTGCAGCGACATTTCTCACCCGTAAGTCACCAGTAAAACAGTAAAACAGCAGCAGCGGCAGCAGCAGCAGTAGTAGTATGATAGTAGTAGTCAACAATACATAGATACGTGTACTACAGACTAGTATGAATGTACTAGTGCAACCACAATAACAAAAATTATTTAGTTTTGTGCATTTGGTGTTGGTATTGTTGTTGGTTATGATGCTGATGATGATGGTGGTGGCAGATAAATGCTATTGCATTGGCTCATGAGTGTAATTAAGCAAGTGAAAATAAATGAAAAAAAAAAATGGAAACAATCTGAAACTCAGCGAAACATTTGTGCAAAAAGCCAAATGAAAAAAAAAAAAAAAAATAGAACTAATCAACAACAAAAATGAATTTAAGCAAAAACAGAATCAAGTCCAGTAAAGTGCGATAAATTGTTTTACAAATTCACCTTCATACTCATTCAAAATGTCTGCTTAATTCATGGTTAACAATTTGTGTGTGCAGCTAAGCATGGATTATGGCCATATACTACGAAGGGAGTTTCAATAGAGACTACACTGCACTATTTTTGGCTTCCATTAAACATTTTTTAATTTTGATATGTCAATTAAATTGAAGTCCAGATGATTTTAGGCTACAAATTGGTTCAATTATTCATTTGTGCAGGATTTTCCACATAAGAAATGGAAATGTTGCTTAATGTGGTCCATAATACAGAAGCATAGAATTGAAAGCACATATATATGAAATATTCTGAATGATGCCACATCATTTATCGAATTTGCAGTACGTCAAACATGTTTTCTAGCTTTAATACAAAGAAGATCGATAGGACAAGAGAAAAATTGATCGATTTATGTTAGAAAATTCGGTTCTTTTTTTAATGAAAGCCCCTATATTTAGAAACATGCTGGTGAGCATAAGTATATCCAATGTATAATTTAATTATGCACTACAAATGCACAACATACTGCGATATTCATCTACTACTATCTTATTCTCACGCCATATTCCAATTTCAAAAAAAAAAAAATTGTATAAAAATGCAGCAGACATATGAGGGCGGTCCCAGAACTACCCGATCTAATAAAGAAAACACAAAAATTTGGGAAAAAATTTTTTTATTTCTCAACATAATCTCCGTATAACTGTATGAACTGTCTAGCTCATTAAAAAAGCCATTTACCGCAGAATCCACCTCTTCATTGTTTCCAAATCTTCTACCACCATGTCATTTTTTCAAATTTGAAAATAGAAAATAATCCGATGGAGCTAAATCTGACGAATAAGGTGCATGCTGAAGCAATTCGAGGTTTAACTCATTGATTTTGGCCAGCGCAATAGCGGATGTGTGAACTGGTGCATTGTCTTGATGAAACAACAATTTCTTTTTCGCTTTTTTCTTTAATTTCATCACTTAAACGCTGCCACAAAATTGCATAATACTCGCCGTTTATTGTTTTTCCTTTTTGAAGATAATCAATAAAAATTATCCCACGTGCATCCTAAAAACAGACACAATAACATTGCCTCCAGATGGAACTGTCTTCGTCTTTTTGGACACGATTCCTCCCTTTCACTCCACTGTTTTGAGTGTTCCTTAGTCTCAGGTGTGAAGTCGTGGACCCATGTCTCATCCATGGTTACGAATCTACGCAAAAACTAGGCTTTTTACTGTGAAACATCGCCAAACACTCTATAGGAACATCTACAAGACGTTGTTTTTGATCTGATGTGAGCAAACGCGGTACCCATCTTGCACACAGCTTTTTCATCTTCAAATTTTCGGTTAATATGCCTGTAATTTCACCTAGCTCACGCACCCAGCTTTCGCCGGCGATCATCCAATACCATTTTGTGGATTTTCTTAACGGTTTCTGGCGTGGCCACCTCAATTGGTCGACTACTACGGTGTTCGTCTTGGCAGCTCGTACGACCTCGTTTAAACTTTGCCACCCAATATTTTATGGGCGTAAACTAAGGAGCAGACTCCCAGAGTAGAATCTAGTTCGGCTTTAATATTCGTTGGACTGAGACCTTTCAAATGAAAGTATTGAATTACATAACGGTGTCTAATTTTTTCCATGTTTATAAATTTACTGAGTACGTTAAATTTCGATGGCTCTAAAAAAATACTAAACACCGTGGCGCTTTGAAACTTAAAACATAGGTTTTATAAGGTTGCCACTTTTCACCAAAGTAATTTTTTTCAAACTACTGTTGCCATCTATATGCCAGGTAGGGTAGTTCTGGGACCGCCCCGTACATTTTCAAAATAGGACAAAAAAAATTTTGCAGTTTCGCACTAGTTTTTACTCATTCGTTAATTGTGCTATTTCACTATCTCTCTCATTTCGATTATAAGGAGAGACAGAGAGAGAGAGAGAGATATAGGGACAGATAGTGGGTGCACATGAATTTTATTTTTCGCCTCAAACAGAGATATATTTTAAATATTTCTACATTTGTTTTAAATATCAACATATTTTGTTCGTTGTCATGTTTATTGTCTTTTGCGAAAGTTTCTACTTGGCGCTAATTTTGCAAATGTGGCTGTGGTTTTATGATACTGAAATAAGTGAGAATATGTTGGGTTCATTTGGATTGGGTTTGGGTTTGGGTTTGGTTGAATGATGAAAAACTGTAGTTTATTTGTGTACAAATGTGTACACAATTTGGCAATACAATGTCGATGGCAAAAGGAAAACTACAAATGCTGGTATTCTGCTGGTATTGTACTAGAAAAACACAATACAAAATTTTATGTTCCTATTTGTCCTAGTGCAATGCTCTAAATTAAGTATAATTTTGTGGTAATTGTGGCATTTACTTTGCTCGATCATTTGTTTGAACGCTATACAAGCTAATAGTTAACAGCAGCAGCAGCAAACTTTACGTTGCGTGTATCTCTGTATACGAGTATGTATGTTTACGAGTATGTGCCTTTGAGTATGCTTAATTTTGTAAAAGTCGTTAACGCGATGAAATTAGCAAAAGTTAAGACAGAACTAAAATTTGAACAACAAAAGCAACAACAACAATAAGAACAAGTAAAACATTAAAACTATTTGTGGTCGAAACATTGAGATAATGATAATTGAGAGCAAACTAATGAAGAGGATGGAGATTCAGAAGTCGATGTAAGTATGCGGAATGGTTAGTTTGTCACTGTAGTTAGTAGTTGTTCATTTAAAAAATTCATATTAACCTAACAATAAGGGTAGATAAGTATGTATAAGTATTGCAACATCTAATAAGAACTGAGTTTGAAAAAAATTTAATTTCTTAAAATTTAATTAAATTCCAAAATATTTAAATGTTTAAGATGGTAAGTGTATTGGAAGTGAAATTGATTGAGGATAAATTTTAGCGAAGTCCAAGAAGAAGTGTACGTAAATTAAAGATTGCAACCGTAAGCTATTTCGAGAGTATTGAAGAAGTTCAAGGAGAATTAAGACTTCCTACAAAAAGTATGGGAAAAAGTGGGCACCTGTGGAAAAAAAACTCTCTATGGTGCAGATTTAAGAAGAATTTGAACATTACTGGCAGAAGTAGTCTAGGAAGTAGATCGTTTGTTTTTTTTATGCACGGACTAGTAGGAAACTGGTGTAGCGAAGGACAAAAAAACTACACAGAAATGCTGGAAAAAACAATGACACAATTTTCATTCAGTTGTTTCTGCTTCTGGCCTAGGAGTATTAATTTTAAGGCTAAGAAGTAATCACAGTTTTTAAATATTTTTTTTATGCGCACAATAAAATCCAATGATTACATTCATGGAATGGGAAAATGGAGAATTCTTTGATTACACTTTCTTTTCAAAAATAAATTGTCCAGGATTCAGACCTATACAGGAAGGCAGCAAAATTTTGATAATTTCTCATAAATGTAGTCTCCAATTGGTTAGAACGTAAAGGAAAACCCAAACAACTCGTTGATGGAAAGGATGCTAATAATACAATAATAATATTTTGAAATGAGTTTCTCTAATCCTAAGTTGGCAAGCAGTCAATACAGTATTCTCAGAGTTCGCGTCGAATTGGTCTCACAGAGAACGAGGGCAAGCCGAAGTACCTAGTATCAACAAACAAAGAGTCCCGGCATCTTGGATAGCACGTAACTGTTGATAACTTGGGACCAGCATTAACAGCAGTGCAGGTGCTACTTTGGGCTTAGTAAGCAATTGAGAAGTCGGGCCCTCTCTCGAGCAACGAAAACTATACTCTACAAGTCTCTCATCATGCCTGTCCTTACATATGGCGCCGAAGTATGGACAATTTCCACCTCAGGTCAGAGAATGCTCGGAGTTTTCGAGAGAAAAGTCTTACGCAAGATCTTTGGACCTATTTGCGCTGGTGGAGAGTATCGTATAAGGTGCAACCATGAGCTGTATGAGCTGTATGCTGACACCGACATAGTAAAGCACATTAAAATCCAGTGGCTGCGATGGCGAGGTCATGTCTAACGAATGGAAGAACACGGTCCGATTAAGAAGGTGTTATATTCGGAACCCGCTGGTGGACGACTCAGAGAATAAGACTTAATCTCCGGTGAAAAGAGCAAATATTGAAGAACTAGCTTAAATCGATTTTCGGTTGTAATGGCCATATAAGTAAGTAAGTAAGTATGTAAGTTGGCATTCATTTATTTATGATGAAAACCAATAATCAATATAATATGATCAAATTTTCAGCTATATTTTTCATCTGATGTGTTTGAGACGATCGCTTAAAGAACGCATGGCTCCTGTGATTGCTTACAACGCCTAGACTGTGACAGGTTTGATTACTTTTTCGACGTCCTTTCTATATCAATATATATAGTCGATGATGTTGCATTGCTCTCACAATACATTCCGGAGTCAAAGTTATAGTTGAAATAGTAAGTTTCTTCAGGAGATCCGTTTCTGCAAAAAGGCAAAGATGATAAAATCAATGGGCAAGGTTTGTGGATGCACATATAATTATTTGCATGTGGTTAATGTGATTCATTTTATTAAATTTTTTGCTTATTTTATTTATTCTACTATCAAAACAAATGAAAAACTTTTGTATAGTAAAAATGTAATTAAATACAATTTGAGCAATTTAAGCACTTTCCTATGGCGTAACTTTTAAAATTCAAATCAATTTTGCATTCATATTTTTGTTTGTGTTTAGTCAAACTTAAATCCCTGGGTCTTTCATAAACTTGCAAGTCCTTAGGAATTATGACGTCACTATAACATTACGAAATCTTACTCTTTTTTTTTGACGTTTTTAAAAAGTGGGAAAAATATTGAATGAGATTTATTGACTTAAAAAGATGACTTTTTTCAAAAATATTAATGAATCTATTCAAAATAATATGAATTTCTATTGATTTGTAAGAACTTATTGAACGATTCTCATACATATCTTCTAAATAATACATGCTTGTATGTAGAATACAATACTCATATGCGTTTAGCTCACAATAAATCAATGAATTCATGTTTTATTTGTTCCATATCTATCTATCCATCTCCCTCTCTTCTTCTCTAGTTTTAGTTATTTCTTACTTATACGCATTTTGTGTTTGTTGTTTGATTTCGATTTTTGTTTTAGTATGTCCACCAAAAAATACAATCACAGACAATCATTCATATGGAATAACATGATTTCTTCTGGTGCTATTTTCCATTTCCGCTTCATTTCATTCACCATACACATAAGCACGTACGCACATATGTACATATGTACATGTGTAAGTAGTGTCGGCAGAATTGAGCTCTTATGGTGTCTTTTGGAGCATTCTCAGCGATATATGTACAATAGTTGGATCTTGCTACCAGTATGACCTCATTTTTGAGACCAATACTGCTGCTGCTGTTGGCGCAAATCACTTGACGACATCACTTCCTGTCGCCGTATTACATACTTGAGTGCACTCAATATGTTTTCATTTTCGTTTGTATGATGATATCTGATTCGTATTGTTCGTATTGTTCGTATTGTTCGTATTGCATACACACTACTCTCTGGACTATCTATATCGTTCTTGCTCTTTCTACTTTTCTCTCTGTAATTGTGTCACTGTTATTGCGGCAATTTTTCTATATTGTGATTTCAATTTGTCTACTGTCGGACCATCAGTATTATTGCCATTACTATTGTTTGAGTTGATTAAGTTATTATTATCGTTTGACTGCACGATTTAAGTAATTTGGCAAAGTCAAATATATATGTACATATGTATGTTGTTGTTGGGGCGATGAAGTAAATTCATCGTCTCTCTGGCTATTTGTTGTTTGAATATGGGAAACAACAATGGATGATGGAGTCTTAAACATATATCAATATGGTATATGCACATGTATCGTTCGTATGACGCGTTATGTATGACCATTTTGGGTCACTTTTACGTATTGTCATTATTTACCAAATTCCATGTTATTTGACTTGTGCGAATACGCACAATCAAATAAAGCCACTTTATCCAAAAGCCAAACGTAAAGAAAGCAATTTTTCACAAATCTTTCTAAACCATTCCAATATATTTCCTCTATTATATGTACATATTTATATACAAACATACATGAAATTATGTTGAATGAGGATTGTGCATTCCACGCATGCCTTTGAAATGACCCAATTCGATTGAAAACAAAATATTGTAAAACAACAACAACAAAAAGAAAAAGGTTCATGGATTTTTTATCTACTTACGATATCATAATTTAATATACAATACGCAAATGGTTATTTTAAATGTATATTAGACCTGCTTCGCGATTGATTCAACGTCATAAAAATGTTCAACTTAACCTTCAAAAAAATTTGATGGCCAATCTTCAAACAATAACCTATTGGTGAAAGCAAGTCAATGAACTTCAGTGCCACCAAATCAAAATCAACCTCTTAAATAAACATTTCTTTTATAAATTTTATTACGAACGCCTCACCTAAATGATGCTGCACATTCACTTACAGAAATTCCCATCGATATCGATTAAAATAATATTTATTATGCCTGCAGGGCATCTCGAACATCCGCCATCTAAGGATTTTTCTCCCTCATACCTAACCGTATTTAGTTGTGGATGAAATGCAAATTGTCCCTACATTACCACACACACCACACATATCACACAAGATCGAAATGTTTGTATTTATTGCTAAATAATATGCCCAATACTGCAATCATTTGTTGCACACTCAATCAGTATTAGTGTTACTGAAACAAATAAATGTGCAAAACTCAAATTAAAAATATGTAAAAAAAATTAAAAAAAACACATAAATCCAAATCAAAACATTTCCGATTTACAGTAGGTAATTA
The DNA here is from genome assembly GCA_963854835.1 of Megamerina dolium. NCBI lineage: Eukaryota > Metazoa > Arthropoda > Insecta > Diptera > Megamerinidae > Megamerina > Megamerina dolium. Next base: position 58,989,040 of record OY978527.1, on the reverse strand, counting down.
ACATTGACTTGAATATGGCGCAAAACCAGAGTACAAATGATAGCAAAGCGTTATAGCTTAAACACAATCAATCCAAACGACGATTTTTACACGAAGAATATTCGCTGTCAAAGAATTTGTGAAATCGCACATTTCGCATATTTCGCGCAAAAACAAATTATTAGACTGTCACGGGAAATAGAATAAACAACAGAACAAATCAAAGTGAATTAAAGAAAGTGCGCCATTGAGATCTCTCAATGTGTCCTTTGTCTTAAAAATTTCTCTCTAAAAGTACTGGTTTTGATATTTCTTATGTGGCCATAACAACCGATGATCGATTTAGGCCGAACATATAACGCGACGCCAGTCTTCTCTGTTCTTCGCTTGCCGGCGCCAATTGGATATTCCAAGCGTCGTCAGATTACCCAACACTTGGTCATTCCTACAGAGGTTTGGTCTTCTCCAGCGGGTGCCGAATTAAATACCCTCTTTGCTGGAGCGTCTTCTTCCATTCGCTCGACATGACCCAGCCAGCGCAGCCGTTGGATTTTGATTCGCTTAATTATGTCAATGTCAGCGTACAGCTCATACAGCTCATTGTTATACCTAATTCGGTAGTCGCCATCAACGCAAATAGGTCCGAAGATCCTACGCAGAACTTTTCTCACGAAAACTCCAAGCATCTTCATGAAATTTTCTGTATAAAAGTACTAGTTTTGACATTTCTTATTAGCATGCAACCTATTCTTTAAGTGCAATTTTTTTCTGCGAAGAAAGAAACCATATGAGAATTTGGAAATTCGGCAAACTGAATTGGGCTTTTGTTAAGTTTTCCTTTTCGTTCCTATTAAATTATTAATATATAGAATAATGGTTATTGTTTCTAGGCATAAAAATTGGCGAATTTCAAAAATATGGAGGTTTTAACTTGAAAAAAAAAAATAATAATAATAAAATAACAACAACAACAAAATAACAAATTTCAATAATTAATAATAATTATAATAATTATGTGGCACTTTAAGCCCCGAAGAGCTCTTTGGCCGAACTTCTCTTCCATTACTGTTGAGCGTGTCAAATTTTTGACAGTATTAGAAGGGACCTACTTATATTAGCCGGTTCCAGAACTCCTGTGCTATCACTCTTTCTGAGCTTTGTCACAGAGTTCTTTTAGAAGCTTTTTCATGGTAAATTGTTACTGCCAGAATAATTGGCAATTATTTGCCGACAGGTGGGTACTGTTCGAAAGAAAAATCTTTTAGATATTAAATTTTTTATGCTTCAGCCGTGGATTGAACCCACTACCTACACATCACAAGGCCAACACACTAACCACTGAGCTACGGCACCCACACTAGTGTGCTAGATTTCAATTCTATAGACTTTGTTATGGGAGATTAGAAGGGACCTACTTATTTTAGCCAGTTCCGAACGGCAGAACTCTTGCGACATCACTTTTTCTGAGCTTCGTCACAGAGTTCTTTTAGAAGCTTTTTCATGGCAAATTGTTACTGCTGGAAGAATTGTCAATAGTTTGCCGACAGATGGGTACGGTTCGAAAGAAAAATCTTTTCGATATTAAATTTTTTATGCATCAGCCGGGGATTGAACCACGACCTACAGATCAGAAGGCCAACACACTAATCACTGAGCTACAAAAATCAAGAACTTAGTTTAATTTTAAGTTTATCGGATGTGGGTCTAATGCTTTATTTATATATTTTACTAATAAAAACTTCTTTGACATGGACACTTTTCACAATTTTGCTAGAATGTATGTATATTTCTGATAAAAAATTGAAAATACTCAAAGTGACACTCATATTTATAATTTTATTTACTATTTTTTCGAATGCGCGAAAAAAGTTTCAAACCAAAAAAATGTAAAATAAAAACGTACAAAAATGATTGAATATTACAAGAAAAATTTTTGGAAATAGGCGCTGTCCTTCTTGGGTATTTTTCATAATAATAAAAGGCCGAAGCTGAAAGACAAGACCCCATTATGATTTATATTGTAATTTCTCTAAACGAAATTGTTTAAACGTATTTTTGCAACGACAACTTCTTCTGACGTAGCATCGTTCGGTCGTTGAGTCGAATTGTGTTTTAGCTACTATTTATATGTGACTATTCACCATGAAAGTATCAAGAGTTGATGATGGGTGTGTAGTAAATGAGAGAAAAACAAAAAATAAAAATGTGTATTGATTTGATTTCCTCTTAACAGCGTATTTAATTAATTGCATTTGCAATAATTTATAACATCGCTATGATTATTTGTACACACCAACAATATATTGAATGCGCATTTGAATGAATGCATCAAAAAGCGATAACCTTCATCTGCATACACCGAAAGTATGAACGTTTTGATGATTATCATCTCTTAGAAGCCCACGTGATAAATGCTTTATGCTTTGTTTAAATTATTAACACATCAATGCGGACTCATTCCACCACTCGTTCGTATTGAGCTTGAGGCAATTAATTTTTGAAAATCAAATCAGTAAGTAGGTTGGTATCCAACCTATCTACATCAATATTTTGTTAGTGCATATTGAAGGCCGCTAGCATTTATTTGGGTCGATTGGCAAAAAATACAAAAATAATTTTATAGCTTCCACTCTTGTACTATACATATGTATATGTATACTTGTGTAATATTATTTAAAAAAGGACATTGGAACTGTACACGAATTCAATGACAAAAATGAATAAATTTTAGAAATATATTCTATACGATTATAATCCTATTATTGGATGGGTAACTGTAACACATAATATTGTGTTGCATTTTGCATATTTTTATTGGCGTAATGCAGTTTAAGGCTATTATAGTCTCATATGAAGGTGGGTACATTAAGAGCGAAACACATGAATTCCAATTTCAAATCTTGACTGAGTGCTGACTACATATGTATTGTTGTACGTATGGTAACCACACTATATCCGCACTTTTGACGCATTTCAATGATTCAACGGATGCGACTGATGTGCAAATATAGTGCACTACAGGGACAACAGTCATGGATGGCAGACAGGCAATGAGATTGCTGTGTTGTAATATGTACGATTATGTATGGGGTATGGTATGTAATAAACGTAACGAATATTTTGTACGAGAATGTGGTTGGCAGAAATGCGTTTAAATTGACGCTTGACGTGGTGAATACAAATTAAATTACCTCAAAGTGCCCTAAGGGAAATTCAATAAATTGTGGTCACTGATAGCTGGGTAATTGGTTAGCTAACTGGCGTATGCCGCCATTGCCATTCAGCATCAGCATGCAGAGTTGCTTTAGTAATAATGGTTAACCGCAAATATTTGGTTTTACTTTTGAGAGGATCTACTGTGGGCATCAACATTGTTGCATTTATAAAATCATATATTGTACATATGTATGTACAAATATAAATAGTTACAGACATGATCCTTGGGGGATACAGAATATAATATGAGCTTGATGCATTGAATCGATTTTATGGGAATATGTGCAGTTATATTGTAAAATAGTTTTAACAACAATGCACAAAATACATGGAAATCAAATAAATTCATAATCAGCGTGTAGAGGTTGCATATGTACATTGTGCCGCCTTGGGGAAAATCTAGGAGCAGATAATATGGAATAGACAAATCATTTCCCAAGAGTAATACCCACTAGTAGAGTGCTGTAAAGAGGCGTTGGTGGCAAAAGGGTTTTAATTACTTACTAGGACATTTTCATTTTTGATTTTCACTTGATGGTATCGCTTGGAAACCTGAAGTCTATATCTTCGTTAATGTTCTCCCACGGATATCGAATGTAACAACCTTTTGGATGGATCTAGTTTCTTTATTCATGATTGGTACTCGGCGCCAATTTAAATAGATTTTTACGCAGATCTTTTTCTTTAAAAATATAAGGATCATCCCCTAAGTGACATATTAAAAGTCATTGCTGCAAAACGACATTCATTGCAGACTCGAATGTGTACATGTACAATTTTGTTGTTGTTGTTCTTGTAGCAGTAAGAATCAAAGCATTTCCATGTTCTGGTGAGTTGAATGGACCATGGTCTACCACGTGGTTTTAGTAGTCTTGAGTTCGGTTATTGGAATAGCATTTATCTTACTAATGTTCATAATATGACCAAATAACACTGTTAATCTTGCTCTCGCAAAAACTACACTGACAGAGAAAATGGTCCGTAGTGCCATCGAGAGAAGATTAACAAGTCTTTAATGACATCCACAGTGACCATCTTCTTTTATGAATAGAACACACATCCGTGGACTCATTGCAGGAATCCCACAGAACCATCACCTAAAAATTTGATTAGCTATGGGTACACCACCTAAGCCCTCATTGGGTCAGGCGATCGATCAATTCATCCACTAGCAATGTCGTAATGTCCTGGCATCCATATAATATGCATTTTATTACATTTTGCAATGCTATTCAACTTCATCTTATACTCGCTGAACATCTCGTAAGGGCTGACAGGGTTCGCAAAAACCTCGAGCGCAGCCTGGCTGGCATTGCAATTGCCAATGCGCCTGCCACATCACTTTTCTTCGATAATCCTGCAAGGTTATTTGAGTAGGGTAAAGATTTCTGTTAAGAAAACTGTCACCATGCTTCCAGTAGGGTAAAGGTACTTAGTTTTATAGACCAAGTGCAACGCGGATCCAGTATTATTCGAGGTTTCAAAATTGTGAGTATAGGAAATATTAGTCAGTCCCTTATGCAAAAATTCTGAACTCAACCATTGCTCCCGTTCGGAATATACAACATTATATCTACATTCGATCATCCTTTGACATTAGAAATAGCAGACATTCGAGTAAATCCAAAATTTTCGCCTAAATGTATCTACATAGTACTGATTTAGTTTTATAAATAAATGAAAACCTATATACCATTCTTCCATTTGTCTTTTTCTTCAGATTTCATGTGACCAAATACTGCGTTCGTAATTTAGGAAATGCCCTTATTACTACATCATTACGAGGGCGGTCTCAGAACTACTCGACTTAATAAAGAAAACAACAAATTGGGAAAATTTTTCTTTATTTCTCAACATAATCTCCTTTTAGCTCTTTACACTTTTCCCAGCGATATTCTATAGCTTCGATACCATATTTATAGTATATAGCTCGTACGACCTCGTTTAAACTCTGCCACCCAATATTTTATGGTCGTAAACGAAGGAACAAACTCCCCCAGAGTAGAATCTAGTTCGGCTTTAATATTCGTTGGACTGAGACCTTTCAAATGAAAGTATTGAATGACATAACCGTGACCAATTTTTTCCATGTTTACAAATTCACTGAGGTCGTTAACTTTCGATGGTACAAAAAAAAATACTAAATAACGTGACGCCTTGGAAAACATATGTTTTATAAGGTTGCCACTTTTCACCAAAGTAATTTTTTTCAAACTACTGCTGCAATCTATATGTCAGGTCGAGTATATCTGGGACCGCGCTCGTATAGTGCACCAGCAAACAACCAAATTAAAACTTACCCAATTGACCCTTGCCACAATCTGTTTGACCAGTGTAATGTGTCCTATGTGCTCTTTCATTGTTTTACGTGTTTGGTATTGTTGTTGTTGTTGCTGTTGCTTTTTGGTTCCTCCTATATGCGGCAGCAATTACTCTTAATTAAACCTTAACATTTGTGGATGGCGGCCAGTAACATTGGTTCATGGTATATTTCTGAATTCCTGAAGATAATTTTTGCTGCCGTGTCGTTCCAAAATATATGTATGTACCTTCACAATAAAACACAGACAGTCATCTGTGTGCCAGCGCATATATAGAGAACGTGTCATAACAAAAGTAAAAACAGAAAAAGAAAAAACAACGGACAAATTGCAATTGATTACACACAAGGACATGCCATAGTGGAGTCCATTAATTTCTGCTGATATAGCCGGTTTTATGTATGATGTAGAACTGTGTAGGACGATATCGGGCATGTTGTGTATTCGGTCTTTAGCTTACAATATAAAAATTCTTCGCACACACACATATAGGGTGAAATTACATACAAGCATGCAGGTATATAATATTTTATAGTGTCTGGCAAAGTTAAAATTAAATTGCAACATGTACATGTACGAATGGACGCATTACATTGCTTAGTGGGTAGAGGTATCTAGTTTGGCAATGTTGGTATCAACGAATTGAAATTTAAATTTAATAAGCTATAAGTAAGAACAATAGCAGTAACAATACACCATCTTATCACACACACACGCACACACACAACCAACATACTCTTCGTACATATTTATTCCTAGGGCAAGTGTGTAAAAACAAAAATCCCAAAGATAACAACTTTCTTGTAAACTTTAAATACCAAAAAAAAAAAAAAAACCGTAAAATCATGGAGAAATATTGTAGCAACAAAAATTCCCAAAAAAAAGTCTGCAGCAGTTGTAAACTTTTGCGGCGATAACATTTAATTTTAATCTTGACAGTTCAAATGAAAAAGTACAAAAGCCCACAAAACGTAGTGCAAATATGGTATTGTTGTTTTGTTGTTGTTGTTGTAGTAGTGCTTATTTTTGGTAGGCCAAATATGTAATGTACACAAAGAATAGTAGTATATAAATCAAAAGAAAGAAAATAAAAACATATTTTATGCAGATAATAATACCTTGCAACAGTGCTAACATTGCCTTGAAATGGAAACCCCAAACCCATCCCACCGAATGAAAATCATCTAAATACGTGTGTTTATTATTTCATTTAATTACTCTAAAGGATTACAACAGTACAGATGTTGAATACAGTAGGAATCACTCGGTTTATAATTGAACATTGGGACAGCACATGAAGATATTATGCTGTAAATGCTCAATCATTTTACATGCTACATCTAGTATATTTAAATCGTTATTGTTCCACATTTTTTGTCTTTTTCTACTATTCAAGTATATTAAATATGTTTCAGTGTGTGTGTGTATTTTGTATATATATATATATATATATATATATATATATATATATATATATATATATATATATATATATATATATATATATATATATATATATATATTTATATGTGTATGTGTGTGAGTATATTATTATAAATTCCAAAACATGTATATGCAGCTATTTGTGAAGCAAAGTGGTCTTGCTCTCAAGTTTGGCAAGTGAAATAATATCATCATCATTATCATCTTAAAAATGTAACTTATTGATAAATGCAGAAAGTAATAAAACAGATAGACAACAAAACAAATGTGTATATAGTAGTAAGTATGCATTTCAATTTCAATTGCTTAATTATTAAATAATATTGAGAGTGGGTGTGGTGCATCCAATGTAAATTCTTCAATTCAATAAATTTCCATAATAAACATACTACATATATATATATAATTTATCTTACGAATAATACGTAATAATAATAATAATAATTAGTAATTATAATTGGCATAGTAAATAGATAAAGCAATTCAAATGAAAATTATAAGAAATAAATAATAAAAAAAAAATAAATTAATTAATTAAATCAATTGAATATTTGCAACAAATATCATTCCACTGTATAGCAATGATGATGGTCTTGTTGTGTGGTACATTATTGTATGTCGCGATATCGACATACTGACATTGTAGTACCACCCATCATTCATTCATTGTATTTATAGTCTTTTTCTTCCTTTATATCTTCAGTATTGCTCTTGTTTTTTTTTTTTTTTTTAAATTTTTTTTTATTCAAATACTTCGGTAGGTTGGTTGCTTTCTTGCTTGATTAATATGTTGTTTTTCTGTTTTTGTGGCGGCTGTGTATTTTTGTTTTCGTTTTGTGTTAATTCTATATATATTCCAAATAATAAGTATTGATTTCACAGATTTTTCAACTGACTTTGCTTATTACTGCTCTCTATGACTCTGTCTAATGCAAATTTTCGGACAATTGCAGTCAGTTTATTGTTGCCGCATCGTATGCTGCTTGCTTAATTTGTCTTCTTCTCGACGACTCCATCATCCTCCGTAGTGTCAGCTGCAGCAGTTGTAGCATTAGCAAGTGTTGATGAGGTAGACTTTTCTGCAATTTTACTATCTTCTTCAGGAGAATTCATTGCCAGATCTGCATCAGTTATGCTATGCTATAGCATGTAAGAAGAATATATATATATATATATTGTAGTGGCAAAAGAAAGAAGAAGAAATATGTAGGAACATGTTGTTGTAAAATTTATTTTTATAAAAAGCATAATCTAAGTCATAAAATAATGCATTCGTAGAGGTCGCAATCAATGATCTTTCATTTACATACTTTTAAATAAACATCAAGGTCATATTAGGGTTCCACCAAAAAAAAAAAAAAAAAAACCTAACAGGACCTCTACATATTTAAAGTTATCAACAGATATTTTGATGATATTTAACTCAGTTTCTAATTTAAGCTTAGTTCCTGAAATCCTTAATTTTACCTCAATTCAACTATCATCATCATCATCATCAGCATATTCATATTCAAATTAAATTCAATTTAATCTTCCAACATTGTCTATTAAAACTCATTTAAAACCCATATTTAGAGACCCTCAGAGAAAAAAGAGACATTCTAAGCAGACTAGAAGGGAATATGAGAAGGAATTCATAGCTCATAAAGTATCGGGGAGTGTGACAATTGAAGTGTCTGGATTAAAAACGCTGTAATTATTTGTTTGTTTAGTCAATTTTTATTAATCTCATGCAAATGATAATATATAAAGCATAGTTAATTTTACAACTATTCGAATGGTATGCAATTACAACACCGCTCTGAAGAAATAATCGACGGAAAATAGTTTATAACCATTGTTGGTTGTTGTTGTCGTGGAGTCCTGTTGGAATTTGAGTGTTTGATGTTTTCTAGTCTACTGTAATATTCCTTTATACAGCCAAAATTCTGTAATATTGGCCTCCGACTTAATGAATTGATGTCGAATATAATTGATTCGTTAGACGACTCTTCTTTTTATGGAACATATCCAGGCCGTATAGTGAGGTAGAGGTATGCTTAAAATCCAGTCCTAATAAATATTGGCATTGAGTTTCGTGTTTTTGGGGGGCGTACAACTTAGTGGTGAACAATAATTTTTAAGTCGAATGGGTCTTACGGTGTTCGAGGGCAAGACGAAGTACCTAGTGTCTACAAACAAAAAGTGCCAGCCTCTTGGACATCACGTCACTGTTCCCAATTACACTTTCGAGGTGGTGAAGGACTTCGTCTATCTTGGAACCAGCATCAGCAACTGTAATGATGTCAGCCTGGAGATCATGCGTAGTATGATATAACTCTTGCTAACAGGTGTTACTTTGGGCTGAGTAAGCAATTGAGTAGTCGAGCCCTCTCTCGAAGATCGAAAATCACACTCTACAAGTCACTCAGTATACTTGTCCTAGCATATGGCGCAGAAACCTGGACAATTTCCACCACGGATGAGAGATGCTTGGAGTTTTCGTGAGAAAAGTTCTGCGCAGCATATTCGGACGCAGCGTTGATGAAGAGTATCGAATGAGGTAAAACGATGAGCTATATGAGCTGTACGCTGACATTGACATAGTCAAGCGAATCAAAATCCAGCATCTGCGTTGGCTGGGTCATGTCGAGCGAATGGAAGAAGACACTCCAGCGAAGAGAGTATTTAATTCTGCACCCGCTGAAGCACGTAGAAGAAGAGGAAGACCAAACCTCCGTTAGAAGGACCAAGTGTTGGGTAACCTGGCGGCGCTTAGAATATCCAATTAGCGCCAGCAAGCGAAGAACAGACAAGACCGGTGCCGCATTATATGTTCGGCCTAAATTGATCATCGGTTGTGATGGTCACATAAGAAGATCATTTTGACTGATAACCTTCCAAATCATCATCTGCGCTGCATTTTGTTTGCATGTGACTTTCAGAATTACCATCTGTAGCTTGACATATTAGTGTTGTCAGAGGAACGATATAGATTTTACAGTGATTTGAATTAGACAGACACTTCAATTATCGGATCCAGTGAAGTAACGCTTTGCGATTTGTTTAGTGTGAATATTTCAAACGTACTGAAATTAGTCTCTTCTAGCGATAAGTTTGTTCGCTACATTTTCTTAACAAGATTGATAATAATATGAATTCATTTTAAAAATATCTAAATAAAAAAATAAATATGAAAATATATAGAATTCAAATGAGACATTATTTTGTATTAAGTCAACAGAATAATGACACCAAGATCAATAAACCCATAAATAATTTCAAAATATTCCATCACCTAGTTTGCTCAACCCAAAGCCTTTGACAAATTGCTACTTACTAAATTATACTAGGAAAATATCAGATCGTATTTTCTTTTGTTGAGGATTTTTAATGATATTTTTCTACACCAGCCCTAAGTTTTCGGTTTCATTTGGACCCACTACTAAGTATGATCGTCCATAAAAAATAATATTGATTAGGAAATTGCTTCATCACGTCAAATTTCAGTGAAATTCTAGAGCAATCTTGTAAGCATATTACTTTTCCATGGCAAAAACCATATAAAAATAATATTAAGCGAAATCGTGAACAAAAAATGAAATAAAATTTGATCGTATTGATAATCCTATATTATTCTCATATACTGCGGAATGAAAGAATGCAATAAAATCCTAATAAAATCACATTGATTATTTTATTCATATTTTCTTTCAACTGAATTTAATCAACGATCAAAGTGAAATGATTTTTGCAATTCAAAGAGCGAAAATTAAATAAAAATTGATCGTATTGATAATTCTATATTACTTTTATATATTGCGGAATGAAAGAATGCAATAAAATCCTAATAAAATCACATTGATTATTTTATTCATATTTTCTTTCAACTGAATTTAATCAACGATCAAAGTGAAACGATTTTTGCAATTCAAAGAGCGAAAATGAAATAAAATTTGATCGTATTGATAATCCTATATTACTTTTATATACTGCGGAATGAAAGAATGCAATAAAATCCTAATAAAATCACATTGATTACTTTATTCTTATTTTCTTTCAACTGAATTTAATCAACGATCAAAGTGAAACGATTTTTGCAATTCAAAGAGCGATCTTTTTATTCCAAAAATATAACCAAAAGCATAAAGAGACTTCAATAATATTTCTCATACGATTGCATTCTTTTACAACATGCAAAACAGTCGAGTCACTGCTTACCCTCATCATTTTTCTTAATTTCATTGATTTGCCCATGCTTTGTAAACGATAACGTTCCTTAGCACGTTCACGTATTTTTTCAGGAACAACCAATAAGGTGGTCACCAAGTTGCCAATGAAGAGTACTAGAAACAGACCGCTCATTACAGATACCTGTAATACCGAAACGCCACCATGAAGAAAAGAAGATGAAATAAAATAAATCGAATTAAAGTAGCACACTAAACACACTAAAACATTATCAATCAATCGTTCAATTGTTCAGTGAAGAGCACCAGAATAAAATACAACAAAACAATAGCAATAAACTTACATGCCATGGAGCGCCTGCCGGTGAAAAGCATAATTTATATAGTGTCCATGCATTGTATGCCTGAAATGAATAGCCAATGAAGAGAAAAGGTAACAGAAAACTCAGTCCACGCCACATCCATGAATGGAAACCCTCAATGGTAATATCCATATTATGACGTTCGCCGAGTGCCTTCAGTCGATATAGTAAACCTTTCTGATAGCCAAATTGTAGATATTGAACCACATCTACATCAGAAGAATAATAAAAGATGAAAACAAAACGAAATGATATTAATTCACTTGTTGAGATTGCTCTCCTCCATGTATAAATCCCTCTCTATATGTACTCATACTTACTAATGTATACATTGAAGTACATAAATTGTGTACGGAAGAGCTGCCAATGTAAGCCCTGGGGCCACACAAGCAAAACACCAGCCGCCACCGTTGAGATGAAATGATGTGCACGCCACCAACCTTTGATACGAGAACCATTCACTTTGAGAATCGACTCACGTATGGTGAGGGTGCAATAGTACCAGACAAGTAAGAAAATGTATGCCAATTCAAGAGCCCTGAAGCGAGAAAAAAGTGATTTTCCACCTCAACGAAATGATCCCTCAATATATATAAATACTCGTACACGTACATACACACGTAGATGATGCATACATATCAATTTGCAAATAACTCAAAGATGGGCATTAAGGAGTGGACATGGTGGCACATTAAGCAATTTTAGGTACATGCATAGACAAAGTACAATTTGCATTCACTTTATATTATTTGATATACACGTAAACAAATGGAAAATATGTGTAACCCAGTTAACCATATTGAGAATGTTTAGAACCGACGGTTCAGGAAAAAAAAAAAACAAGCAAAAATATATTTTATATTTGGAAGAATTTTGACCAAGATTCTCTTGTCAGGCTCTGATTGAAGGTGTTCAGGAATTGCCTCTAGAGTGGTAACATGTATGGTCGCCCCCAATTAACATTCTCTTCCAAAGATTTGATCGGAACATATTAATTGCCTATATTCAAGCCCTAAGTTGGACTCCCCTACAAAATCGATGGTTTTATAAAATTTGTCCTTTCCGCTCCCTAGAGGTGTAAAATATGTAAACGATCCTCAATAATTTTCTCTCCGCAACATTTTCCAGAGCAGACTTACCACCCATTTCTACTCTTCAGAGAGTTTCCCCTATAAAATTTACATTTTTTATCAAATTCGATACTACCGCTTTAAGGATGCCCCTAGTAGGATAAAATATATGGCCACTCACTGTTCACTTCTTCATACCGACATTTCCCCTAAACATATTTATCCCCTGCTTTCTCACCTTAGGGGGAATCTCTTTAAAATTAACGTAAAAATGCTTGAAAATCTACAATGAACCACATTGATGGCCAGAGATCGCCTCTGGAGGTATTAAATGTATGACCGACACCATATATTTTTTCCCCTAAGGAAGAAATAATTAATAAAAGTTTATATTTTCCTTTCACGGGGCAACAGATTCCCTATTGAAAGGTAATCATATTGAGCCACTCATGAAATAGTTATAACAGGCGATGAAAAGCGGACCATGTATAAAAACAACAACAACAAAAGAATAACTGAAATTGGAGATTCCAAGGAACCTTGGCTGTGCTCTTCTTTCGTGTATTGTGCGTGTTAAATTTGAACAGTTTTGTAAAGGAACTACTTGAATTAGCCGTTTCTGAATCGCATAACCCGTAGAACATCACTTTTCCTGAGTATTGGCACAGAGCTCAGGAAGTTATGATGTGTATTTGAGTTCCATTTGCCGCGAAAAAGGCCCTACACTGTTTTTGCCCAATTATGAATGGCACAATTTCTGATACATCTTGATTTCAAAATCTCCAATGGTACTGGTCAGACTGCCGACATTCTTCATATCAGAAGTCTTCGCCATACTCAAGATGCTTTGATGGATTACAGAGAAAAAATGGGGTATGGAAGACGCATCGGCATTTGCAATGACAGCCAGGCTACGCTTAAGACTCTTGAGCACTCTGTCAGCACTTATAAAGATGATCAGTGATTGCAAAACATAATCAATTCTCCAGAATCAATTTTGCGGCATTGTTTCTGCAGGATTCCTGCTCCATCCATAAAAGAAGGTTGTCTGTATTGGAATCATGCTGATTGACTTGTGATAGAACCTAACAGGAGACTGGTGTAATTTCTCCTACAATTGAGAAGGAAGGTTACTTAGATTACTAGATCGGGGTCTTTAAAAAGACCACACACAGATTGAGCTCACATCACCACTATGAATATCATCACAGATGTGGACAGCACGGATAGCAGTATTTTCTTTGACACTGTCCAACCGTTTACGAGAACAAGTTTAAGATTGTTGGGTGATGAAGTTATGAGCATAAGTAAAATTCCTGCTTCTCCCGAGGTGAAATAGCGTTCTCTTCCGTTCTATCTATGCTACCCTTCTGACTGAGTGTTAAGGGTCTTCATAAGATTCTAATGGTTAGCTGGGCAACGATACATTTTTATTTGTATCATTCTTCTCTGTCATTCTTCGACAACGAACAATTCAATTGACAATTTATTTATATTCTACTCCTATACGGAACATCTGTTGCATGCACCAACTGCCTCTTACCCATACTTTTCTGTAGTGTTTACAGGTACCTTTTATCTACAATGTACATTAGAGTGAAACTCAAATATTTACGATGCCATTTGAATGCAATTAGTAAATAATTTTTGAATCACGTGCCACTTACAAATTTCAATATGTATGAATTCAATTCACAATAAAGAGATAAAGAGAAAAATTATACATACACACACACACACACACACACACAATACTTCTCTTTCACTTACCTATAGTTGAATATTAAATTAAGAAACGCCATTAACAGTCCAATTACGTTGAGTATTAATTTAAACTTTTCATAGTCGTCCTTGTAGCGAACTTTATCGTTTCTGTTTAAAATTGATACGTTGACATCGCCAAGTATAATCTGGTAAAATAAGAATGTAATAAGTAGTAAAATAAATATACATAAAGAGTAGATATTGGTTGATGTATTAAGTATGTAAAAAAAAAAAGAGTATGCAATAAATGAGATTGAGACTTGGTAGAGGATAACAAAAAAAAAAAAAATTAAAGTTAGCTTGTAAAGAAAGTAGATATGATAGAAGAAGAAGAAGAAGAAAAAAAAGAAATCAAAACTAACTCACTAAGTGTCTTGGATAAAAATAAAGTTTTCAACTTTTTGCTGTGTGGCTACAATAAATGGCCAACTGTGAGACACCACCAACACCAAGTGTTACGAGTAAGAGGAATCAAACAAATGGCGTGAAATTTGAATTACAAATTATTTTGAGTATAAATATATAAATGAATGAATGGATGTAGATGTGGATGTGGATGGAGATACAAAAAAAATGAGTGCCATCAGCCATTTCGTTTGTACATAAAACATGATCTGAATAGATTTTCATACTTGTGTATGCAATATTCCATGCGCGATTGCTTTATTCTAAGAGATCAAAGTAATTTTCACAAAAAATGTAGTATCCAAAGTGTGCATACTTTTAGTTAACACACACACACACACAACACATAAATACATAAACTTCAAAGATTTCTGCTATAGTCTGAGGTGTCTTCTGAGTGCCTTCCATGACTCTCTTACACTTACCTGTAAATAGAGACCTGATTTTGCGGGCAACGATTGTTCAATTTCATAGAGTTGCGCTTTACGTTTCAGCGTATTCTTTTCCAATTCTGCCACTTTTTCCTTTTCCTCTGTCGTTTGTGGAGCTTTGCTACTGCAATGAAAAAGAAAAGCATAATTTGCATTATTAAGCATTATCATCAAAGAATGAATGATATGAATTTGTAGTAAGTGTTTTTTATTGTTTGAATCTTCTATGAGTTTGCTGTGGGGACATATAAATTGGAGTTGTTCAATTTACTGACCCTCCATGTAGTACATTGAACTTGGTTAATATCTTATGCAATAACAGTAAGCAAGACAGACATATGCATGATGTAAAATATAACTTGAGAGAGAGAGAGAGAGAAGTAGGCGTAGTTTTTTTTTATCAGATTATGTCCAAATTCTCCAATTAATACAAGTTTCAGTTTCATAGCTTTACATTTTCGTGCGCAGAGTGAGAAAACCTACAAACGAAATATACTTTTATATGAGAGGTGGGCGTGATTTCTATACGATTGCGCCCATTCTCCAACTGGATAGTTTATTAGCAAGTCCTAGCTCTATAGCTATGCATTTATGTAACCAGAGTAAGAAAAGATGCATACGGAAATATCGTTTTGTATGGGAGGTATGCGTGGTTTTTATACAATTACGACCATTTTCAAATATATTTGTTCTCTAATAAAATTAAGCTCATATACCGAGTTTTAGCCTGATAGCTTTATTTATTTATGCAAATGCAAAAAGTCGTAAATCGTAATCTTATGTGGACGGAAGACGTAATGGTATGGCAGTCGCCTAATTTGGTATATTCGGGTTTGGGAAAAATATTAAAGAGGTAAAATTAATGGCGGTTGCAGATCTTTTAGGTTCATTCTGTAAGGGAGTTTCCAGAAGGCAAGTTTGCTCGGGAGTAATATTAGGGAGGACCAATTAATTGGGATTGGTGATACATTTCACTGTCCTAGAAGCGATTCTTGGGTAGTTATGGCGTTATTTGCTGTTGTTCATGGGTGTTTTTTTTTTATTATTTTTTAGGTGAACTGTACTACGGAGTAAATAAGTATGTAAAAAATATTGGGAAAGTAAAACTAACGAGGGTCTGCCTTATATTTTATAAACTTGGCCAGGAAGCCTTTCGGGGCTTATAAGTGTAACTTATTTATTTTTTCGAGGCAATTCCTGCACATTTCTGAGTATATTTGTTGATTTCCATGTACTTTTAGGTGTATTTCATAAGGAAGGAAGGGGTACAGACTGGAAATATTGAATATGAATGAGAGTTACTTTATATATTACTTCTCTACGGTCAGTATGGAAGCAAATTTTATAAAAATATAAATTTTGTAGAGAAGCCTCTATAGTGGTTGGAGACAGGGTGACAGGGTATGTTCCATGAAAAGCGATGGGACCGAGTTTTATAAAAATGAAAATTTTGAAGGTGTATTCCCTAAAAGGCGGAGATAAAGGGGTAAGTATGTATCGAAAAAATATTGGGGTGAAATGAATGAGGGATAGTCATAAATTTTACACCTATTGGGACAATTTTTGTGAATTTGGACCTTGATTATGACGGATATTTTTAAGTAGTTTCATAAAGCGTCACGGGGGGCACTCGGCGAGAATATCTAATTCGAATAGGTTGAATCCAGTGGCACTGATCGATTTTATTGGTTAGCTCTTGAATTTCTCGCATAGTAACTTTGAATACAATATTGCTCTTGTCAACTATTACTATCCGTTAATAGACTACAGTTAAATTTTGAGCAAGCTGATTCATTTAGTTTTTATTTGACAGTCATTAAAAGCAGACAACCTTCCGAATTTCGAGGAAAATGGAAGAAAATTAACTCCGTAAGAAGAAGAAGAAGAAGAAGAAGAAGAATCAAGAATCAAAATCAAGAATGTAAAATCAAGAATCCAGAAAGGTTTTAATCAAATTTGATAGTCATTCGAGATATCATGCACCTGACCGTTGTGGTCAAATTTCACATTTCGCCGTTAAAACAGTAACCAATTATTTTTTATATTGTTTGCAAAGCATCTTAATGTATATACAGGGTGATTTTTTAGCAACTCCCTTTTTGGTAACACTGTTTTTGGCAGCTCAGCTGTTTTCGTGTAACATGTTACTGTCAAACATGTTCAGTTTGGTCTATAATTTAACCATGCATCGACTTACAAACGAACAAAGCTTGCAGATTATTGAAGTTTATTATCAAAATTCATGCTCGGTTCATTCATTCATTCATTTTATGGTCAGTTTGGGTGACTTTCTGCGACGACTACTCGGAATCTTGTGACTAAATTTCGCACCAAATTTATATTATTGGACATTAAACCACCAACACGCTTACGTAGAGTGCGGACAGAGGAAAATATCGCAGCTCTATCCGCCACTGTTGTCGATGACCGTGAATTATCGATTTATTCGTGAGATATCGGCCGATATGTTGGAGAGAGTTTGCCAAAATTAGACCCAGCGTATGAACCATTTGAGGCGCAGCCGCGGTCAACATTTACATAGATCGTTCTATCGACTCAAATAAAAATTTAATACATTTCTCTAAATTTTATGTGTTTTTTTTTTTGTTAAATCAAATCCAAAGGCTCTTAAAAAATCACCCTGTATTTATGTATCTATATATACAGTATTAAAACTAATATAGGTTGTATGGAATGTTTAAATCAAACTTGTTGTATTACTAAAATAATAATACACCTAATAATAAACAAATTACATATGTAAAAAAAGTAAAAACTAACAACTGAGGATTTTGTATTTAGCATATAAGTAGATTATTTTTAGGCACTTGTATCTCTGCATGTAATTCAGTCAAACAATGTATGAATTTAATTTAAACTGATTTAAAGTAATAAGCTGGGTACAAAAAGGTCAAGTGATATTTTGCATATTTTAAGCACACTTTATACACATACGTATCTACTGGTCATTTATTTGCTAAATGAGGTCGACATATATATAAACAATATATGTGCTGATCCATAGGCCTGTTGATATGCTCTCATATGTATACACACACACACACACACACACACACACACACACACACACACAACGACAGCAACTATTAATTTGTGCTTAGTTTACAATATCATCACCGTCTAACATAATCTATTATTGTTACCCCCTACAGTCATATACGTATGTACATATGTATGTTTGCCTCTCTACACTATCGTTTAGACAAATAAAAACAAACAAATGAAAACATTTGAGCCAAAAAGTAAGTAAAATACTTGAAAGAATGCAATGTGAGTCATGGTGAAGGTTGATATAGGATTTTTGGTGAGTGCTATGCTACCTTCAAAAACCGTTAGCAAAGTACTGTAGGTAGGTACGTATGTGTACCTACATAACGAATGAATAATAGATTGCAATATTTCATTTATACATATGCATGTATGTCAAATGGCATAACAAAAAAAAAAAAAAAAAATTGAATAAAAAATAACGAAAACAGAAAACAAACAAACGAATTATGAATTATCATTCAATAACAACTTATTGCAGGTAAATAAACATTTATTGAATATCAATACGGAAGCAATATGAAAAGTAGGTACAAAAACTAAAGTGAAAAGTACATATGCAAATTTCTCTTTTGAATTGATTCATTTTATTAAATAAATAACAAACTTTAAGAAACAACAAAACCATAAGATGTTATCACAAATTCTTTCTAGAGAATGGAATAGAAGATAAGAAGAAGAATGAACACAGGTGGGTGCTGTTACTATCACTGTAGCATTTTCAGGTGAAGTTTGAACACTTAAAATATTCGATAAGCAAATAAAATCACATATGCACGTGTGTATATAAATGCGTGTGTGTAATATATCTAACGACTATCATAAATGCCAATGGCAACTAGCTATGCTCATACAAATGCACTTGTAATTACATTAAAGTGGGTGATATTTTTTTTAAACCAGTATTTTTACTCAAATTTATACTAAGAATCATTATTTTGACAATTTTATTCCTAAATAACCATTTTTACCCGTTCTAATGTACACATGTATGAGAATAAAGCGCTAAGAAAATATGGTTACTTAAAGCAACCGTTTGCTTGCCGCTATCACGCAAACACGTAAAAAATTATGATGGTTGTTAAATAAATGTTGGAACATTGTTTCGAACGTCAATTGCAGGTAACAAATCTTATCAAATTTAACGCAATCACAATTGTAAATACCCACTTAAAACTGATAGCTATTCGTGTGGATAAAATTTGACTTTCTTATGAATTGGTCGAAATTATTATATTTGTTTTTTTATACAAACACCAACATATGGGTACGTTGAATATATTACTTGGACTTTGCTTTCATATGTTGTTATTTTAGTTTAGAATTTAAGTAGGTATCTAAGGTCAAATATTATCGTCTCAAAAAGAGCTATTATAAAATTGAAACTCATTATTACAATATTTATTTGTTATTAGTTTTGACTAATCATTTCCTCATATTATAATACTCTTCTCGATTCAGATGATAGCCACTTACTGTTTTAAAGAAGCAGATATTTGATTCATTCTGTAACGCTGATGTTTGATTTCATTGAAACATTTTTGTTGATGAATATATAGTTGCTCCAATAGTTCAATGTATTTACGATTACAGTCCTATAAAAGAAATGAGAGAGTGAGATGTTATATCAAATCAATACATATTTCTATGATAATTGAGAGTTTAAGTGTTTGCAACTTTGTAAAATTGTAATAAGAATTTTAGTTTGATATTCACATATTTCAACACAGTATGCAGTGCATAAAAAAAAGTTGATACTTCAATTTCAACTCTGTATTCTTGAACTCACCTCTAACTCATTGTATTCTTTATCGAGTTCTTCCCACTCGTTTAAGAGTGTGTCTAAATCCATTTTTAATGCAAAATTCTCAACTGCGCAACAAAACAAAAATTTATAAACACACAATCCTTTATTATTAAATGCACTCGGAAAACAGCTGAGTGGGTTGGAGAATTTTTATATGTACCACCAATGGGTGCACACTTTTAAGGTTATGTTGATGCGTTTGTTTATTCCTATTGCGAGGGTGTTTGTCCGCGTGTTAGTTTGGAAAAATCAATCAATTAAATTCAGCTGCTCGCACTTATAATAAATTACGGAATGACGATCAATGCAATACTGCTGGCTATATACATTTGGTCAATACGAACATTCAAAGCAAATATCTGATTGGAGTATCAATTGTGTATTCTGCACTATACTATGTGTATTTGAACGTAGATATCGCGACGCACAAATTAGAGAACAAATCAACCAAATAATAATGAACACCCGCATTTAATGTACTACGACGTACACGTCACGACGCAAATGTTGTTACGCTCCGTGCAAACGTTGAGCAAAAACTATAAAGTGTATTAAAAAGCGAAGCATCGACGAGTCTACGGTGACGGTGACAAATACAAAAATGCTTTTTGCGCTCATAAAGCGTTTTAATATTATTGTTTTTTATTTGTATTTTTCTCGTTTCGTTTATTATGTATGCATGTACCTACTATAAAAAGAAAAACAATGGAGTAAATAATTGTTTATCGTTTTAAAAAACACAATAAAAAAGCTTCACACACACACACACAACCTTCACCGCACCCGTTTCTCTTTCACGTTACTCTGTCTAAAAGCAACGTGGTGGTCTGCTTGGTGAGGTTCACTTTTTCAGCAACAACGGCAGCGTCTAATTTATTTCGTCACCGTTCCAACGTTGTCAATAAATTAGATACACATCTCATAACTTTGATTTTTTCATATAATTTCACAATTTTCATGAGTCACGAATTTATCTTACAATTACACCTTTTCCATTAAATTTGTTTCTTGCACAAATATTTTCACCGGTGACAATTTGATATTTTTTATGTTGTTTTCTTCTGCTTCGTTGTGGTATTTTCTGTTGAGAGCTGTTTGTCATCGATGGTTGTCAAAATATTCGTTGGCAGCTGTTCGATTATTTTTCGAGTTTGCGCCATACGAAATGTGGTGAATTTAAAATTTTGCTGGGTTTATACTGCACAGTAGTGTATGGTAGGTAATTTGAATTATTGCGCTCGTGATGCGTTAAACCTTTAAAGTGGGTGAATTAAAAATGCAATGGCCCGTAGTTATAGTCAAAGTTATAATTAACTGCGTGCTAATATACAATATTTATGTTTTAATTGTCATTTAATTATTATTTTTAGTTAGGTATTCTTGTACATTAAATTCGCATTTCAGTACCTTCTTGTCGAGCATCTAAGGAATAATCAGTAAAACGATTAAAGGCTTTCTGCATGGCATAATTAAACTATTTATGTATATTATCTCCAAGAAAATTTATCCAAAGACGTTGTCATATTTCGAAATGGCCAACTTTATTGAGCTTGAGGACCACTTAAATTACGTTGGAAACTACGTTACTAAAAGCAATTTTCCAGACCTTAAACTTATATTTAAATAAAAGGCAAAAGTAAGAGATAATAAAAATAAAGAAAAATGTAGAAATCGAAATATTTGTATTATATTTGTATTTATTAAATTTTATTTTGAGTAAAAAAAATTCTTAAACATTTCACTGATAATTAAAATTATAATACATTGACCGAATGTGATGAAAATTATTCCTTGTGATTAAACAATGCATATGTAAATACTTGATTTATTTATTCTTTACGTTTTGCACGTAATTTCAATGCAATATAGGCTGATATTCTGAAGCCCAAAATTAGCAGACCCAAACCCATGAAATCATATGCCAAATCATTCGCCGAAAAGTTGAGAGTTTCAAGAATAACTTCACCAGAGCCGGGACAAGTTGTATTCGAAGAAGTGCATGTTATTTCGCCAGGGCCGACATCGGCCCATTGATTGATGAGCAGTCCTTCGTTGGCATAACGAAACCACGATAAATATGATAGCCATTTGAAATATGAAGGCACTGAAGCGGAATTCAGGAAGAAACCACCAAACAAAAGGAATGGTATAATTACTGGTGGACCTACAGATAGTGCCATCGATGTGGATGAACTGGCGCATGAAATCAGATATCCAAAAGAGGTCGACACATTCGCAACTAATGTGACCAGTGCTAAGGCAGTGAAGAAATGAACAATACCAGGACGAAGTCCGATCATTGGATATGCTATTGCGGTGAAAATAAATGGAACCGTAAGAAATAATGGTAGTTCGGCAATGGTTTTTCCTAAGAAATATGTATCGCAGCGATAAAGACGACTTCGTGTCTCTCTCATGAATACAGGCAGTTCAGAAGTAAATACCTGTTGGGAAGAGAAGGCAAATGGTTAGGAGTAAGAATGAAGAAAAACACTGAGCAATATTCTTACCGTTATAGTGGCAAATACATTTTGAAAAGTCATATTGGTCAGAAATAAAAATATGGCGCCATTAATATTCATCACTCCGACTTGTGTCAACTGCTGTCCCAGAAAAATTAAACCAATCAGAACGGCAACCATCTGTAAAAGATAATTTCCAGATAATTAACAAAATAGTTCAGATCAAGTTGTTTAAAATTAACCAACCGTCGTTTGCAATAAGCGAACTTTAACAAGTAGAGGCTCCTTTAACACCGATAACCAAGATCGCCATAGGACTGCACGAAATTGCATAAACCAAGATGCTTTGTAAGTGTAGCCATTCTCATCCTCCTTTGGCTTCCCATTGGATTTTTCAGCCAATTTCTGGAAGTTTTGTTCCATTTCACGTGATACTCTGATTGTCGTATGTCAAATGTGGAAGAAATGTAATGGCTTAGCTTTTTAAAAAGTACAAATTATGTGCTTACTTTCCCACAGCGAAATTATCACAAATCTTTGCTATACGATCACGAGATTCTGCTTCTCTTCCTGGGACCACAGCTAGAACTTGCACATAAAAATCGGCAGGATTATAGTTGGTCGGACACTGAGCGCCAATGCTGATAGATATGTAATGATTATACATTTATGTTATACTCTAATAATAGCAACATTTACTATGAAAAGAAGTCCACTGCTTCGCCGGGTGTACCCAAGAATGCAACACGTCCCTCAGCCATTAGAAGAATTTTGTCGAACAATTCAAACAGTTCTGATGATGGCTGATGTATGGTCAGAATTACGGTCTTTCCCTTTTTTGAGAGTTTCTTCAGCACCTGTACAACGCTGTGCGCCATAAATGAGTCCAAACCCGAAGTTGGTTCATCGCATATCAACAGCGGTGGATCGGTCAATGCTTCCGATGCGAAGGCCAATCGTTTGCGTTCACCACCTGACAAGCCCTTCACTCGACCTGGCACACCTATAATTGTATTCTGACATTTGCCCAGTGATAGATCTTGTATAACTTGATCCACACGTTGCACCTTTTGACTCATCGACATACTGCGTGGCATACGCACCATCGCTTGGAAGATGAGATGCTCTCTAGCTGTGAGTGAACCGATGAAGAGATCATCTTGCTGGACATAGGCACAACGTGCCTGCATTTCCTTAGCGTCGACAATATGTCCGTTCAACATGCGTACAGTGGATGGTGATATTTGTACTCCTTGCGAAGAGCGAAATGCCAGAGCATTGAGCAGCGTGGTCTTACCAGCACCTGAGCTGCCCATAACAGCGAGCAATTCACCGGGATATGCAACACCAGAAACTATAAAATGAACAAAATGATGAAATTGACACCATTCGCATATTACACAATTATTTCTGTTATCTTACCGTTTTTAAGTAAATGCCTGCGTGGCGCAGGAATATGACGTTCATTGCAAAAAATACCCTTAAGACGATTCAAAAGCTGTTTCCAAGTTGAGCCGGGTTGATGAACTGCACCGAATACATCCAAATTATACCATGTGTAAGTGAGATTATCTTGGAGTATTGTGGGTGGAACAACGGTGCCATAGCTTTTATTGAATCCTTGATTAATGGAGGATTGTTCAAAGGTGCCATTGTTCTATTTCCGAAATAATTAAATGTTGAAATTATATAAATAGATATTCTGTTATGTATAGAAATAAACACTAAAAAAAAAAATGAAATGAAATTAATCCCTCATTTTTCATAGCCTTCATCCTCCTCAATTGGTATAGAATCACAGTCTATATGAACAGAGATTTCTTCTGAATATGACTACGAGTACCTACAACCTATAGATATAATATTTGTATGTGTTAATCCACGTTATAAATATTATCGCGTACTTTATTTTTATTTTGCTTTTGGCTTTTCATGTTTCGCTCGGATATCTTTCCTTTCTGTTTTTCTTGGTTTTTTTCCCTCTTCCATTATTTAAACATTTTTATTAACCGAGCGGCCATAAACTCTTCAAGCGTAATGGGAATCTGCTTAAGGCACAAATTAGGTTACTTCTACTTTCGCGCCTTTTTCTTTCCATTCGCGTTTTTTTCTTATGCTGTCTGGCATCGGTCGATAAGGCAGTTTAAAATGAGGCGTCCGCGAATTAAATAAAAGCTAAATAAAATCACATAAACGCTGAGAAGTGAGCCAAGTAACAACAACAACAAGAACAATGAATCTCAGTGCTATGCATAGGCATACACCAGGAGGAGGAGAAGTACTAGTACTCGTACGTAAGTATATACAGATATATTGTAGTTAAAGTAATCCTTTTTACACACTATGCCGGCACTAAGAATATACATACATATAGGCTCTTATAAAATTAAGCAAACAAAGTTGTAAAAATATAAATAACGGACATAAGTTAAGGGCAGGAGCAACGAAGGCAATAAGATGAACGCCATTGGCCTGGTGAGTAGCTTTAAAATTTTATTATGAACAACTTAAGTGCGCTTTGGGGGCTTTGGCGTAAAAGTGTACACAAATTGTACTATTTTACTTTGTGTTGCCTTAATAATTTGCCATATTTCTTGTTGTTTGACCTGTTCTACCATCCAGAACTCCCACATGAAAATACAACCTCAGCAGTGGTAGAAATCGTGGAAACGAAAAATAAAATGGTCGATTTTGGCAAGAAAAATTTGTCTAAACATTGTACTACACTCGTAAGCAAACGAAAGAAAACATATACATATGCATATAACAATGTAAGAAAGAAATAAAAAGCAACCACATTAAAGCTGAAATGAACCCTACATTCAAATACTGTCGGATTTATTTCAAGGACATTATTAGGTTGCAAATGTGGGGAAAAATTATTTGTTTTTTGTTTAGTTGTATTTTGTTTGCAGCTGGCAATGCTGTACTATTGACAGTTGAATATTGAAAGCAATTATTGGGTCGGGAAGTGAAATTTGTGCAAACAATTGGTTACATTTTTAAATTTAAGATTGGATGGGAATCATGATTCATTATGTGTTGCTGAAAGGTTTCCACTCTATTGGTTTTACACTCTGCTGAGGACAACTACTCCACTAGCGGGAGTGGGACCAGTACGAATGTAGTCGTATTTATTTTGACTTCAAAATGCCCCTTAGAATTTAATTACTTTATTTGTTTAATCAATCAGAAGTTCTATAATAATAAGTAAAAAAATATAATTGTTTGCGCTTTAAGTTTGAACAGGTTTATACTTTTTCCCCAGCCAATGCATACATATATGTATGTAGATCTTACAACGTTTATTTATTCTATCATTTTTATGCCCTACCTGCATAAATATAAACCATGCTCAAATTATCCAGTTATATTATTTTTCATACAAATATCATCATTAGTCATTAGGGCCCATAGAGGCCGAAAAATATGTAAGTATGTACATATGTAAAAGTATGTATCATATATAGGTAAATATGGATTCTCATAATTCTTATAATGGTAACATTAATTTTATTTTACATCTCATGATGGGCGTGGTTTATTTACTTGTAATGTTATATTCGACATGACTAATGTTTTCTTCTGTTTATGTTTTTTGCCCCCAATTCTTAGTAATTGTAGTGCTATCTACATATAAATTGAGAATTTACACTTCAAATTATATCGCCGTCACTTGGTTGCTCTTTTGCCATTTTCATTTGTCTCTCCACCCACTCGCTAAGTATGTCAATTTCCTTTATTTTTATGTATACGAGTATTTCCTCATTTCCATATCTGCTTGGCTACGGTTTTTCATTTATTTATTTATTTATTTATTTATTTCTATTTAATGCGTTGATTATGATAACACTGTTTGATTGGATAGATAGTTTGGGGATTGCATTATTATGTGAGAAACTGTTGTATACATATATTTTTGATGCCTTATTCGATAGCAAAATGAAAAGCGCCATGAAAAATGCATTTTGCTAATTGCACATTTTTTGAAGGACATGACAAAATGTTAACAAATAAAGACAATAAGTGGAAGGCTGGCATTGGATGGTTGACTGGTTGGCTGGCTGGTTGGTTATGAATGACATCGAATGAATATATCAAAGGAAAATTTTAATGGAAAATGAAAAATACATATTTTCCGATTAAATACAAGATGAGAAAAAATAAATGCAATTTTTTGCTGTTTATACAAATTGCTTTTGTATCAGAGAACCTTTCAAATATCATATATAATATATATACTACTGTAAAAATAAGTCGATGGTGAATTATTCAAGAGTAGTAAACATCCAAGGACATAAATTTTAAGTAGATAATCGTATTTTGGGCAAATAAGTTCGAATTGTTTAGGGTAAAATGGAAAAGAGTAAGATGAGTCTTATCTTAGATCGATTTCCCCATGCTTAAATTTCATTTATCAAGCAATATCAGCATAGATCTTTTCTATAATCTTTTTCACCACACCACTGACTACTCTTAATTTAGTCTTTTTTTGGACATTTTGAAAACATAAGTTTAGTTTAAATTTTACTAAAGGCTGCTCGTCGAAGGTCTTCTTTGAAATGACCAAAAATATCGACTTTTTGGCAAGTTATGGACCAACCCAATGTTCTGTCCCATTATTTTCCAACGCTATACGAATTTTTATGATATAAAACTGACCATTATTGACGTGAAAATGATAAAATGTGAAAAATATTTGAAAAAGAAAATAATGTGTCAGCTGTTTTTACTTCCGCATTAAAAGAAATCCTCTTCAACGAAAGAAAAAAATTAGTGGCAACAACGAGTAAAGCGGAAAAAGATTTTCCTTTCAATTTAATATAATTTTCTATAATTTTAACAGCAGTCGTTTGTTTGTTTTTTATTTTTATTTTTTTGGGTGCATTTTGCTGGCGGTGCAAAAATTTGAATGACTGAAAAAAAGAATCAATATCAATAATAATAACAACAACAACAACAAGAAAATGAAAACAAATAAATAAATGGTTTTTCGAAGAAGGATGATAGAAAGTGATGATATTATGCAAAATATGAATAAAGAATTCGACATTGGTATTGGAGTATTGCTTTAGGGCGCGTATTCTTATATGAACGCATACATATACGTACGCACGCACGAATGCACGTACGTACGCACTAACTATAGCGCTTTACCCTGCTGTGGTGACATTGGGCAAATGGCAAAGAAAATATTTTTCGGGGACGATGGCAAATTTTTTTTCTAAATAACGTTTTCAGCCTCATTTGATATAAAGAAAAGAACAACAAAAACAGCAATGAGAAAAAAAAAATAAAAATAAAAACAAAATAAGCAGAATAAAATGAGAAAATTGTAAAAAGAATTTCGTCATTTGGAGTTCACGTTTTTTGCACGCCTTGTCTATTATATTGCTTTCGTGTTGTTCTCTTTCTTTTAGAGTAAATCATTTGTTGTTGTTGTTGTTGTTAAATTCTTATATCATTTTTCACATTTATAACGGATATTAAACATTTTTTCCAGTTTTTGGTTTTTTGTTTTTGTTTTTTTTTTTCGCTTTATCACTTTACCTACTAATTTTTCAGCACAAGGTGAAATGGTGGTGGTGATTATGTTGATGTTTTATCGAAATTAATTGCTATAATGAAAATATCAATGTTAAGGAAGAGAGAGAGAGAGAGTGAGTGTGGAAAAGAAAATTATATTCTGCTCAGTATTTTCTTTTTTTTTTTTTTGAGATTATTAAGTATCCCATATAATTTTCAACGATATGTTTGTCTAACGTTCTATTTTATGCACATCTTTTTAGAATATTTACAAATATAGTAGGTAATTATGAAAATTGCCTTTTTTTTCGCCTCATACATATTTTTAATTTTCATTAAAATGTTGTTTTATTTATTTGTAACGGATATAAGGTAATTTCAGGTTGAAACATGTTGTTTTGATGGTCATAAATATTAAGCGCACCCGTAGTATACTATAATAGAATATACAGATAGCTAAAATTATTCCACACAAGAAGGTAACATAGATGAGTTGCTGAGGGATTATATAAAATTAGGTTATTAGCATAAGTTATAATTATTAAAAGTCATCGTCTGTGAATATGATCTAAAATATTCATAAGCTAATTCATTTATGTATATATTTTTTTTGTTATTTATTTAATACATAATTTACCATAACTGCCCAGTAGGAAAGTTAATTAAGCTGTGTGTCGCTCAATTTAGATACCATATAACGTGCAGAGGAATAGCAAAAAAGTTGCTGTATTACAAGGAAATATTGGCATTTTGGCTGAGTTTAATGCCTTCTAATATAATTTCCTACCGCTAGCGACGATCACAGGTACTTAATTTGTGATAATAGAATAGATAGCCATAGTCATATTTCACATTTCAACGCTAAGACTGGAAAACGAATAAATTAGTTCGTAAATATCTTACATATTTTCCACTATTGTCTGCTTGAAGTTCATCGTTATAAACCATATCTGAAAGACTTGTACATATAACTAATTATAAATAACTTCTACGACGCAATAACGACGCAACATCGCAATTAATGATGCAAATCTTCATCATAAAGTACAGTTCATTCGTCTGAAGAATTACTATATGCGTAGCTGCGATAAGACGTATAAATATGCATAAAATTGTGATAAGACATCTCAGTTGGTTACATTTCTAGCAAAGCATACTATATAGAATCATTGTAATCATTTGTGGAATTTATCAGATAAGATCAACATAAGATCAAATACGATGAAGAAGAAGAAGAACAAAAAAGTTGCGAGATCATCATTTTATAAGTTTGTGTATTTAAATTAGTATGTACATACATACATATGTGTACAATACATGATATGTCTGATTGTTGCATCAGGTAAATAATTGTTGGAATAAGTAAATAGATATGTATGTGGCCTTAATTTTAATAAATCAACCAGAGACATTGATAACTGTACTTGATGATAGTCTGTGCATATTTTCTTACATGGATAGATATATATGCGTTTGTGTGTGTTAACGCGTGTGTTTGCATTTCCATGTTGATACATTCAAAGGCACATACTTACATATACTAGTGTAGTTAGACTTTAATGCATTGCATTTGCTTTTGCAATTAAATCTACTGTAGAACTCACGATCTGGTTTTGCAAATTTGCAAAAAAAAAATCGAATTTTCTGATGAAGCTATTTGGCTTGTATTTTGTTCTATATCAATTGTTTTAATTGTCAAATCAGTATTGCATATGCATTGCAAATATACGCTATAGGTTTTTAGTGTTGCATACTTTCAAGCGCATTGCAAATGGATATCTATATATTTTGTTGTTGTTCTTTCAAATCTGGCATTGTTGTGATTATAAATGAAACGATGATTGTTATCGATCGACAATGGTCACTTTCTAGTGACTACTTGAATCCTTCTGTCGATTTTTTTTGGTATATGCTTATTAAAATGGGTTAGTTTTAATTTTTGCGATATTTCCAACGTTTCAAAGCAATCTTTGGTACCAGTAATGATCCATTGGAGTCAAATATATCCCAATATCTCAACACGCATTAGGCGCTAGTGTCAATTTGATTTGAATTTTCGAATTTAAAAAGCTATTGGTTTGTTTTTTGTTTCGCATATTTGAATGGTATTGTGGCTCACTAACTAATTTTCTATTAGGTTTTGAAAAATAATACGTCTTATTGATTGTTGAAACTAGAATACAATTGCAGGCGGCAGATTCTTGAGAATATATTAGCTGTGGAAGCAGTTCTTTTCCCAATTCAGGGTATTCCGATGTTTTGCCCCCATAATTGTTGGATCTGGGCAAATAATACTTGGGGGGAAATGTTTGAGATGATTGAGGGGTTTTTTTGATCAATTTTCAAATGGTTTTAAATTAATTTTGCACAGGAGCCCATCTAAGGATTTAAGATAGGGAGTATAAGTATATTGCTTAGGACAGCAAAAGTGAATGGAGGTTGGTTGTTGTTTTTGTAGCAAAGCATTTTCTTATTCTGCTGAGTTTAATGGATCTTGGTGGAGTGTTTTCGGGTCTTATACCCTTACATTCTTGGGGGTCGGTGATATATTCAACCTCTCTATAAGAATCCTGGGTACAGTGGGAGCGAATTCAATGTTAACGTAAATTTTATAGGGTAGTCCCTTCACGACTGAAAATAGCAGTAATTCTGTTCGGAACAATTTGGGAAGGAAAAGGTATTATGAGTCGGTTTTATCTTGGGAAACCAGTTCTTCGTCGTTTTATGAATATTTCACTTTTCATCATTTACTTTTTTTTCAACTTACGAATGAACTGTAACATTATGGAGTTAAACTAATCGCGCATTTTCATTTAGCGACCCCAAATAGGAATAGAAAACTTTATTTCATCGGGAGTACAATGTTCTTTTTTGTAATTTTCGTGAGCTTGTCTTATTAAAAAATTTCACATGGACATGGCCATGAAAATACACTCAGTTTTTCAGCCTCTGGCGTTAACATGCTAATTCAAATATGAACAAAATGTCATGTCATGATATCACAAAAAAAAAACTTGTTTAATATTTGTGATGTATTAATTATGTAAACACCATTGTACTAGAGTAAATATTGTATTTATTATTGGTTAAAAAAAAAAAAAAACATGAACCTTGTTCGCATGATTTTTTGTCACTTTGCTGTGCTATTGTGGTTTTGCTTACAACGTTTCTGTGGTTTTATACATATATTTTTTATATTATTTTCATTTTTTTTTGTAATTTTATTGAATTAAATCATATTTATACAACCGTTTTCTTTTTTGTCTGACTATTTATCTCTTTTATTTTTTATCTATGCAATTTTGTTGTTGTAATCAAAAAGAAAAAAAAAAAAGCAAACTGAAGATGCCGATTTGAAATTCCTAGCTTTGTGTGGCTAAAGATCAAATTACGTAGGGGAATTTTCTGCATGAATTATTAAAGTGAAATTTCATTTGAAAATCATTTTCAATTTATTAGGTAGGTGGTAGTAGCTATCGTATGAATTGATTTCTAGCTCAATATTATTCTACGAGTATGTGGCTTAAGAATGGGTATAAACTAGTATATGCTGGAAATAATAATTTTAATGCGATTAGGTACATTTATTTCTAACATATAAAGCCTGATAATTAAATTTCATATCGACCTTGTGGTTCTTTCAGGCTTACATTTTGGGTGGCCTATTTTGATACTTATAATTCAATGCTTATTAACCATTTTGTCACATTTATTAATATTTTACTTACAATATTTGCATTTTCCGCTGTCCGACCGGTTTGTATTAGCACTTCTTGATCTTCTTGACCCATAACAATAATTGTTAGTTTCACTTTGTGCGGATGATATCAAAAAATTGAATAAGGTTGTTTAAATAGGAGAAAACAGAGGCTTTGTTGTACGACAATATAATTAATATAGCAAAAAGTAAAATTTGGCACTTTTTATTTTTTTTTTATAATATTATTTTCTCTTATTTTCGATTACAGTAAGTAATAGTGATGTCAATTATTTATTTATGATTATGAATTTCACAATTGGCACATCGTTAAATCGTCATATGAATACGTTATGACATTTAATATGCTATAATAATAATGTAGGTAAACATGTATTATTGTTGTCGTTATTTATGCTGGAATTTTCTTTCAACATTTTTTTCCTTCGTCTTTCTATTGCTACAATTCTTTTGTATAAGCTGCACTCCCGTTTTCAATTACTGAAGCGTATCCACTTCCGCTATCTGAACTGTTCGACTATGTGTGACCGTGTTGGCGTCTATTGCCTCTTACGTTTCGCCTCCGCGGAGCTACTATGATGTGGTATGTGGTTTTATATATATATTGGCGACACGATTATGTTTTATTTATTTTCCCATTACTATCGCCACCACCAGTGTTACCATCTCCACTATTAGCACCATAGATCAACCGACCAGTCGACCAACCACAACACTTTATTGCAAATATTTATTATTTTTCGTTATTTGTGTGATATTTCTTAATGTGTGTGTGTGTGCTTGGGGGTGTTGTTATTTGTATTGATTGCGTTTGAATTATTGCAACAGGTAGAAAGAAGTATATATGTATATATTGATGACACTGTTAACCACCGTCTATATTAGTAATATGCACTGAGCGAGCGTGTAGTCTTCAATCAACTGAGTAATGTCTTAACAATTTGCATCCCATTTGCCAACACCAACAAATAACAATTGTTGCGCTCCAATGTACACATTTCTACTCATACTACTACTACTAGTATTACTTATTAGAATTTACATGTACATACGAGTATACAAGTCGGCTCCACTTACTACATACTTAGTTACTACTGTTGCTACTACTTAGCATTTTTTACCATTTTTTATTGTTGTAACAATTGAGTGATATTTGCATTTTGATTAAATGCGAGCACATAATGTTCAACAAAAGGTATACGTACTCGTAGGTGTGTGTGTGATGTGTGATTTTGTGAGTTTGAGAGTATGCAAATTTTCTTCGTTTGTCTTTCTAACTTGTAGTTTTCGTTGTATTTGTTGTTTTTTTGTAACTACTTCAATTCCAAATTTCCACATATAAATACATTCATCTTGTCATGTTGACAATTTTCTTCATTTATTTTTCACGTGTTTTGGGATATTTTCTACTATTTTTGTACATATATTGACATTCGCCTGTATGTAAAATTTCCCATTTCCTCATTTCGATTTACATAATTGACACATGTCAACACTGTTTACACATTTACACTTTCAATTTACGTATTGGTTGGTTCGTTGGTTGGTTGGTCGGTCGATCGGTTGGTTGGTCGGTTGGCCGTTTGGTGTTGTTTCGATATGAAAATAAAAATAAAAATATCCTTGCCTCCATCCATGTTTGACCATCTGTCTGTCTGGTCTATCTATGTATTTGTTCGAGTGTCAATTTGCTAGTGATGTCTTCTTTATGTTTTTTTGTTATTATTTAAGTCTCCTCTTCATTCTGTCTCAATTTCGTTTGCAGGGTTTTATTTTTTAGTAGTTTTTTTTAAACGTTTGGTATGATGATTTATAGCCTTTGTCCATTGTCCATTAATGTGAGATATCGTCCATGTTCATGTTTGACGCAAAAAATTTCCAATTTCATTTCAGTCTGTTCAGTACTGAAGTATTATCGCAACGCACCAATAGGTTGTAGGTACATTGTTTGCGAAATATGAGGTGCATGTGAAGATGCCACATTTACCCAGTGGAAAACTAGCTATTGCTATTGCAAGGAAAGAAGGAAGCTAAATTCAATATAAAAAGGCATAAATACTACAAAAATATCATTGATTACCTGTTTGTTTACCAGGTAATGCATCAAGACTTCTTAATTGTTATTCTTGAATTTTAATCATCAAAACTTGTAGTTTCTCCATTAATCACTTCATAAAAATAAAGTTAATTCTTCAGTTGTTTTCAATCAGGCATTTTACATTTTCCAATTAGGCATTGTTGCCGACTTTCGTACCGTTCAGCTTTGAATGATTGAGAAAGCCAAATATAAATGATTATTTCAATTTGCATAGCATACAAATGTAACCGAAATGTAAATGATCTTTTGCACAATTGAACAGCCCAACATTAAATTGGCTTAATTGATTCTCATCGAGACATTCACACAAAGCTAATGAAATTTATGGAAATTTTTGGCAACAAATGTGTTTGATATATATATTTATTTGCCTTATATACATTTGTAAGATAATGGTGGTGTGACCACACCAACATTCTCTGTAGATTTGTGTAAATGAGTTATTTTAGGAGATTAGCATTATTTTATCAGAATTATCACAATTAATCTTCGTTCAAAATTTGCAATTAGATATGCATAATAATTGTAATCACCAATCACATTGCCATAATTTGCGATTGGTATTTTTATAGCACCGAGTGTGCTTTTAGAACCATTATTATTTATTTATAATTAATTTATAATTTTGTAAAATAGTAAAAAGCGATAAAAGATGTAGGATCTGGGACGAATTAATGAGTGTTCGAGTTTTCCTAGGGCGTGGCAAATTTCATGAAACATCGGCATTGGTTTGGCACTAAGCTGGCCGCTTGAAGTGTGGATCTCAAGTGAAAATTGACAAAATTTCTCGTAATTTTCTATAACAATTAAAATTTATGTGTGATGAGACACTTATGATTCGATAAAATATAACACTTTAGTAGAAGTAACGATGTATGGCGGGCTTCCATCCTAGAAAAATCCAGGAAAAGTCCAGGAGAAAAATACACACGGTAACATAATTTTGTATGAGAGATAGACGTGGTTTTTATCCAATTCATATATGTAATCGTGACTACAAAGTTTCAGCTTGATAACTTGAAATTTACATGCCTAAAAGTTTGAAAGCATACATACAGTAGCATCAGGTTGTATGGCAGGTAGGTGTGATTTTTATCCGATTTAGCCCATTTTTAGATTTGTTCAGTAATTTGTAAAAATTATCGTATATAGAGAATTTCAGTTTAAAATCTTTATATTTGCCGTAGCTCAGTGGTTAGTGTGTTCGTCTTCTGATCTGTAGGTCGTGGTTCAATCCCCGGCTGAAGCATAACAAATTTAATATCGATAAGATTTTTCTTTCGAATGGTACCTACCTGTCGGCAAGCAATTGGCAATTTTTCCGACAGTAACAACTTGCCATGAAAAAGCTTCTAAAAGAACTCTGTGACAAAGCTCAGAAAAAGTGATGTCACAACTGTTCTGCCATTCCCTTCTAATACTGTCCAAATTTAAGACGCATAACAGTAATGAAAGAGAAGCTCGGCCAATGAGCCCTTCGGGGCTTTAAGTGCCACATATTTATTTTTTTTTATCTTTATATTTTCGCAAGTAAAGTGTGAAAACATACCTTCAACAACATACTTTTTATTTTTTTATTGCTTTTTTTTACTCCTGAATGACTTATTTAAATTTCTGCTGTAAATAAGCTGAAAAATGCAACTCATCAATATCATAATGCATTTATGTTATATTGTCCCATTTTCTTCTAATATTCTGATAATTGATTGGCAACACTATAATTATTTTTCAGTTTCTCACAAACATAAAATAAATTCAAAATCATACACTTGTGAGAATGCAAAAATGAGATAAGTTAACACTTAACCGTATAATTAAATCAATACAGTGAATATTACTGTAAGTTCATTTTCAGGTAGGTAGTTTATGAAAAGACAGTTGAAAGGCATATAAGTTGACAGCACATGCAAACGTAACAGTGCTACTGATGTTGTTGATGCTGCTGACGCTGTTTGTGCTGTTACAACGTATTTGTATGGTTTCACTGATTGAGTTGAGCTATTTAAAGTATGCAACTCAAAGCGTAGCAGTGGAAAATAATTAGTATACAATGGGCATAGAGTTAAATAGTTTGTGTGTGTCAATTCTTCATAATGGTACGAAGAAGCACATTACACCTTCACAGTGGATGGATCATATAGAAATAATGAATATTCTTGCTCTTTTATTCTCTAAGAATAGATAGAGAGAGAGAGAGAGAGACATAGAGAGCGAGAGAGGGAGAGAGAATTTATTCAAAATATATTAACTGTATTAACGATGCATAATGCGTAAGGTATTGCAAATTTGTAAAAAAAGCAAATACCAATTTACCCATTCCCATCAATTGTGAATAACTTTTTAAAAGTTTAGTTTACGTTACCATTTAAAAATCAATACTTACATTTGGTTCTCTATTAGCTGTTTAAAGTATTAAATTACTATTGCATATGCATAGCAAATATAAGCTATATATTTTTAATGTTGCATACTTTCGAGCGCACAGTAAATGCATATTTCTACATTTTATTGTAGCAAATTTGCATATGCAACATAAATAAGTAGCGACTCTACATATTCATATAGATCATGAAATTGACAAACATTATTTCACTTCAATTCATATTGTACGAGTATCACTTGAAGTACGAGTATCACTTGGAAGTTGTTCTAAACCCAGTCGTCATATTCATTTCATAGATTGCGCAACTCACACCTCCTGTCGTTCATACATCATTCCATTAACAAACATTATCATATATTTAGTGTTGTTTTTGTTTTTAATATTTCCTTTTTTTTTCACATAAATTACTTTTTCTTTTTGTTTTCTATGTTTATTATGTAAAGTACTCGTACTGTTATATTTTGTACAAACAAACGAATGAGCGCCATCATAGTCGCCCATATTGCTGCCTAATGCTCATTTGTCATAAAAACGTGTGTAGTCTGTCAAAATTTCATATGTGTTCCGTTATGTTATTGCCCTTATGCTATTGACTTTGGTGTGTGAGGGTGTATGTGTGTGTATTTCTATTTAGGTGGTCGCTTGCTGAGCTGCGTTGAGTTGAGTGCTTTATGTCATTTTCATAAATTTCAAGTACTCGAGGCCAATTTAACGCACATTCATTGTACTACATCACATGGCATCGTATGGATATGACGGTTAGATGAATTAGTGTTGAATGAATTAATGTCGAAAATTGTTTGGCATAATGTCGAAACATGTCGAAAAAAAAAATTAAATGATGTCGAACAATAAATATTAGAATTTAGATTTTTGATAGTATTGTAAATATTTTTGGAGTAGAATGTAGAAATGTACAAATATTAAATTTTACTTTGGTTCCAGTATACACTATACACTATATTATGGTTTTTCGACATTATTGCAAAAAACAGTATATTATGATTTTTGGACATTATTGCAAAAATCTAAAATAATGTCTAACCAAAATTATATGGAGTTGTATTTTGGACAATATTGTAAACATGGAGTTAGATTTTAGATATTATTACAAAACTATTTTCCTTGGCTCCAGTATATTCAGACTTATCGACATTATTGCAAAAAGTGTGAAATAATCTCGAATAAAAAATGGTTGGATTTGGATTGTTAACATTATTGTAACAATTTTTCTATAAATGTCGAAACAACATTTTTGTAAAAATTATGATTTCGATATTGTTCCAACAATTTTTCGACATTAATCCACAGCACCGCTGTGATTGTATGCTCGTATGAATCATCAATGGCAAGAGAGAGACAGAGAGAGTTCGGCTAGCTAGCTGGGTGTTCTATAAGCGTATGTTACAATAAAATATACCAACAATATCAAGACCAATAGTAATAAAATAAAAGTTAAGAAATGGGGAATTATTGCGTGCCGCATCATTGTCACTATGTTAAAACGACATGTGAGCAACGTTATGTACATACATTATGGCGGGTCAACATTTTAAAAGGCTTGTCTTGGCGAAAAATTTAAAATTAAGATAATTTCAAGCGTTTCCACCCAAGGAAGCATAAAGAATGTTTTAACAGTCATCAATTTTATATGGGAGCCCATCTAAGAAGAGGGGAATAGGGCAAGTATGTTTCTTGAAAATGTTTCAACATATTTCACCAGTTCAGAAGTGATTGCTGACGAGTTATTGCCGAGTTTTAGGTGTTTTTTTTTTGTCATTTTCTATGGAAGTCTCCTTAAGAGGTCGAAAGGTCGGAAGAAATATTGAGGGAGGCAAATTAATGGAATCCTTCATAAATTTTTTCGCTCTAGAGACGATTGCTGTTCAGTTATGGGTTTATTTGTCGATTTTTAGATGCTTTTACTACTATTTTGTATAGGAGCTCTTTTAAGGGATAAAGAAAGGTCGTAAGTATGTTTGAAGAATATGTTAAAGAGAACAATTAATGAGAGTCAGTCATATATTTCATCGCTCTAGGTGCGATTCCTAGGGTTACTTATCGATTTACAATTGTTTTGAAATCTAGAGCTGCCCAGGAACCGTTAAAATTTGGTTTCATAGAATTTAAGGCACCTTAATGTACATACTAATATGTAGAAATAATAACAGTCAAGTGAGCTTAGCATGAAGAATGCAATGTTTGTCATACTTGTGCGTATCTATGTGTGTACACATATACATATTGACAAATGCGCGTGTGAAGCATATATGATGTCACAAAGATATGTGTACGGAAATTTGTCGTTTTTATTGACATTGTTGCTGTTGCTGCTGTGAGACAATGCTATCGTACTTTGAAGAAGCTTGTAAGAGTAACATTTGAACTGTTGCTTTTATAAATTCACTGTTGCTGTTGCTGTTCTATTGCCAACGTTTTCATTTTTATTTCTTTTCTTTTTTTTTTTGCTTGTTTTTCGATTTGAACATTTTATGATCACACACATACACATGCATAGATATTCGTACCTCTATGTCTATTAGTAAAATTCATACTATTTGATGTATGCATGATCGTGTTGTACTCGTAGATTGAAATATATATTTTTATACCCTGCATAATGCAATATGCATGGTATATTCATTTCGGTCAGATGTTTGTGTCCACTTGAAGGAATCTCCGGAGATATAGACATGGATATATATTCGTGATCAGCGTCGATTAAATTTTCGATTTAACGATGTCCGTCCGTCCGTCCGTCCGTCCGTCCGTCCGTCCGTCCGTCTGTCTGTCACCTGGCTGGTTCGCACGATAACTTGAGTAAATATTGAGCTATTTCGATGAAATTTGGCACAAGTAATCTATGATCCAAGGGTACGGAGGGGATTGATATTGGGCATGATCGGTCAATAACCACGCCCACACCAAGCATTCAAAGCGACTAACCTCGAAATTTTCAAAATCTTTAACTTGCTATAACTCACACAATATACCACTTGGGACAACAATATTTTGCACATAGAGTTATATTATACTACTATATAACCTCACCAAAAGTGGATGAGCCACGCCTACTTTCTAGCGTAGCTCCCATGCAAAGTGTCTGTACTTCTTTTAAATTGAAACAGCTGTAACTTCTACAATCTTCTGTCTAGAATAACCGTAATTGACACTTAGATTAACACGGTAGTCGGAAATAATATGGCAGAAAATCAATGTGCCAAGCCCACTCCTTTTTGGGTCTCCCATACAAAGTTGCGGAAATTAAAAAAAATGTTACCGATTATAACTTGCAAACTATTCAGCGTAGAATAACGAGATTTAAGGTGTGGATTAGTATTGTACGAGCAACTAGGCTCACAGAAAATGGGCGCACCACGCCCAGTGTTTATCGTAGCTCCCATACAAATTTTAAATTGAAACAGCTGTAACTTCGGCAATCTTCTGTCTAGAATAACCATAATTAACACTTAAATTAATATCGTAGTCGGCAAAAATCTGGCAGAAAATCAATGTGCCACGCCCACTCCTTTTTGGGTCTCCCATACAAAGTTGCGGAAATTAAAAAAAATGTTACCGGTTATAACTTGCAAACTATTCAGCGTAGAATAACGAGATTTAAGGTGTGGATTAGTATTGTACGAGCAACTAGGCTCACAGAAAATGGGCGCACCACGCCCAGTGTTTATCGTAGCCCCCATACAAATTTTAAATTGAAACAGCTGTAACTTAGGCAATCTTATGTCTACAATAACCATAATTGACACTTAAATTAATATCGTAGTCGGAAATAATCTGGCGAAAAATCAGCGTACCACGCCCACTTCTTATTGGGGCTCCCATACAAAGTTGAGGAAATTAAACAAAAATGTTAACCACCATAACTTAGAAACTATTCAACGTAGGACACCAAATTTAAGGTGTGGATTAACATTGAAAAATTAATTGGTTTTACTAGAAAGTGGTAAGCCACGCCCACTTTTTATATAGCTCCCATACTAAGCCTCGGAATTATCTTAAAATCCTTTTACTTCGTCAAAGTCAACCATATTTCGGGTGTAAATTAGTAGTATATGCAAAAATTGCTTCTCGATAAGTGGAAATAAAAGAAAAGTTGGATATTCGAGTAAACTTTTTATATATAAATCTACATATGCAGGGTATAGTGTGGTCGGCCCCAGCCGACTGTAAGGAGATTTTTTTTATTTATGTTTTATCGTTTTGCCGCTTACCGCTCTGTATGTGTTCCATAAACTCTATGAAATCTTGCGAGAGCCGTAAAAAAATTTGCACTTTCGTGAGGCGCTTCTGCCACAGCATCTCTGTGTATATGTGCTGTGTGCTGCTGCCGCTCTGCTATTAGTTTATTAGGCTGTTATATGTACGTAACTGTTTGTACGTACCATAATATAGCAGTTAGTGGTAGTTTTTTTTTTTTCATTTTAATTTCATTCTATTGTACTTA
This sequence comes from Megamerina dolium, assembly GCA_963854835.1. Taxonomy (NCBI): domain Eukaryota; kingdom Metazoa; phylum Arthropoda; class Insecta; order Diptera; family Megamerinidae; genus Megamerina; species Megamerina dolium. Next base: position 58,948,352 of record OY978527.1, on the reverse strand, counting down.
CATATGTATGTGAGTGTGTGTGTGTATTGGTTTTGTACTTTTGGGACATACTTTATTGCAAAAACTTTGTTTTTGGCAACACCTATACACAGACATATGAGGGAGAAAAATTGCAGGAAAACTTTTGTCTTGGTTTTGCACAAGTATGCATCCATGTAACTTAATACATATGCACATACATACTCCATGTGAGCTGGTAATCAAATAAAAAACAAAACAAATAAACAAAAAAATACACACAAAGCGCGATACTGTTTATGTGAGACCTTTCCTGTATGAATGTGTGCGTATGAATATGTGCCATCAAAATTTATTCCAATTCTTAAGCGTCGAGTCTCGTTGTGTGTGTGTATGTTGAATGCATACGTACAGCGGAAATTTTATTATCTCATTCGTTTATTATTTTCTTAAACGAAAAATGCGTTCGAGCATATCTTTACGTTCTTACGCAGCACAGCGACTATGTAGTACTTTCCTGAATTGTTTGCTTTGACATATGCGTGTACCCCTTTTGGGGTGGTATGATAAATTTAGTGAAATTACAAATATGGAATCGATTTTAAAATCATGTTGAAACCGTCACTTTTCAAAATTTCGTTTCGCCAATCAGTCAGAGAGCCTACACAATGAACTCCGATGGATGTGGATCAATAAAAGTGGAATTTTTGGCAGTGGAAGGTCCCAAATAATCAATGCAGTGTAAGATGCGATACAAACCTCCATTATTCTGTCTAATTTTTGCGAATAGCTTCACACCAATAAGGTTTAAATCTCAAATAGAAGCAATACTATCAGTTTAGCCAGAAGAATTAGAAGAATGCTCTTAGAATCACATTGATTATCGACCGACTTTGGTATGATCTTTTGGGTTTTGCTACAATTTTTGTACGATATTTTCTTGATTGGTCAATTGTTTGCAGCTTGTTGGTATACATCTAAGCATGATCTCTTCTAATATTATAATTTATGATGTACTGATCCTTTTTTTTTCTCGGAAAGTTTCATCACTAAGTACTTCATATATGAAAGTTCTTTCACTCAATTCGATTGTATGATATCACATTTGTATCCATAGGTTTCTTTCTCCTAGTTGTCATCGTACGCACTTATAAGCGCTATTACATTAAAAATCTATTTACAATTTTTTTTTATGAAGCGTTTTTAATATGAAACTTTTTGTCCCCTTATATAAAATTGCATATTTTGTATTTATTTCTTATGAACTGACAATTACGTAACAAAATACATCATATCGTACATATGCTTGATGGTACCTATGGTATTAATATAGCATACATACATATCCAGCTATATACAAACATATAAGTACCTAGCGTTGAGATGAGCACACTTGTTAACTTGAACCATTCGACCGACTAGACTAAAGTGTCTTATTATACTCATGTGTATGTATTGTTGTTGTTGTATATTTTGAAAGTTAGTCCTTGCCTATCGTTGCATTCTATTTCCTGCCCTTGTTATATGGTTCCATCTCATTTTAACTAAACAAAACCGGAGACGGCGACGGAGACGGGGCCAAAGCAAAAGCAACTGCATCAGTAACTCCAATAGCAACAATAAGAAAGGTAAATAGAAAATAAATGTGTAAAATGCTACGACAAAACTGTAAAAGTTTCTTTTCCTGAAATGAAATGAATAAAATACTGTTTTGTTGCAAATGAAACTAAAGAAAAATCTTTCGTAATACTCATATGTATGTATGTAGGTATGTACACTTATGTATAGGTAGGTACATATGTATTGTACTTAGTTACAAGTTATAGGTATGTCTGGACCAATGCTTTTGGAACGTTTGTATTTTGTTTGAGTTTTAACTTCAGCAGCCGAACTAACTGAGTAGTATCTGAAAAGTTTTGCTGAGTCGTCATCGTCATCGTCGTCGTCATTGTCGTATTTGTACAGGCTGTTATTAGAGTTATACTTTATTATTTGTTGTTTTTCCACACAGTCTTCTATTATTCGTTCGTTTTAAGTGGTGCAACAGCAATGCAGAGCAGAGCAGAGTAGCAACATTAAAGTGCGGAAGTTGCTCCCATCATTGTCGTATTGTTGTAACGAGTTGAAGTATTTAGATGAGTGTGTGTGGATGTGTATGTGTGTGTGTGTGTGAGCAACGACTGACTTTTCACAATTTGATGTTAGTCGAGTGTATTGCTTCGCCTTTTTATTATTATTATTGTTGGTGTTGTTTTTTTTTCCTTCTAGCTTAGATCTCTAAAAGTGTATGAAGAAGAACTGAAACCATTAGGTATATGAGTATGTAAGTGTAACCACCTTTGAGGAGAACAAATACATATATATAGAGTATATATTTTATGTATATAGAATTAGATGCTTGTAGAATAAGATTCTCATCCTTTTTTTTATGGAGTCATAAATCGTCAGTGGTTGAATGAGGATGATACTTATTGCACTGACATGAGCTGGTGTATAATATAGAACTCTCTTTACTACACATACGTGCCTAGTCTGTTTTATGTGTGCATGTGTGTGTGTGATTTTTTTCTTTTTCATGGGGAATTGCATCATTAATGATGTTGATGAGTACGAATGAATTTTTGTTGTTTTTTTTTTTTTTGCCACATTACATTGCATTGCTTTTCATATGGGTGTATGTACTCGTATTTGTTATAGTAATATGGCAACTTACTGTCTCTTTCAGCCGGTTGGCTTGTATTTAATTTTTAATTGGATGCATTGAAATTATAATTCTACTTATAAGTTTAATGAGTGTTGTATATAGTGATGAAATATCATGGAGACAACTCAAACATCCGAAATCATTATTCAACCCTCAACACTTAATGCTGAATTAATCTCTGTGGAAGCGAAAATTATATCTGTAGGATTATCTAGAAGATTAATCTTCTAATCTTGTGAAATATCGACGCTTAAAGAAATCTTCAGTCTAATTGCTGATCATTCTAATGATTCTCAATTTTCTCGGTGGTTAGAGAAAAAATATAATTTTGTTACAACGACAAGTGTTCGGGGATCGTAGCAATATATGTTAGATGAATTAGAGCGACGAGAGCTACGAAATCTTATCATAAACAATCGTATTTCTGAAAACAAAGAAAAATTATCAGATGAGTAGGATGCAACTTGTGCTGACCCAAAATTGAATTTCAAATAAATGAGGGGAAATCATCAAATAATGCCACAGATGCTTCCACATCGCTTCTAGAGAACCAAAATATATGACCGACCTTTATTAATTTTTTCTTTTCAACATTTTTTCTGAATAAACTTATCCCCTATCTTCATCCCTTATGGTAGGTTCTCTACAAATTGAATATAAAAACACATAGAAAATCAGCAATACACTCATAACTGCATAGCGAATGCATCTAGAGAGGTGAAGTGTAACGCCGACTTAAAAAAATTTGCATTTGTTTGCATTTTTTGAATCATGGAAATCCTTATTTCCACTCTTTGAAGGGGCTGCCCTACATAATTGAAGTTTTTATAATTTTGGTTCATCTTGGTTTATAGATATCATTATTGCGATTCGGTATATCACCAATTTTTGTTCTCTAACATTTCTTCTAAAGATACTAACTCCCCATTTCCACCCTTTAAAGAGGGTTTCATATGAAATATACCAAAAAATATCTAATATGGTTCTAACAGCTGATTTGAGCATACATATATAGAACATCGATGAGGCTCATTTTGGGTTAAATGGTGATTACAAACGTGGTATGTGTTGTATGACTTGGAAGCCTTAAAAGTGGATTTACTGATTCCTCTATATTTGAGCTGATTCTGGTCACCATTTACCCAAAATCATCTTTGAATAGTAATCACATGAAATCCAACACTAAATCCAACACATTGACCATTGTCACAATTTTTGTGGATTTTATTTCCATTTTACTAAATGATTGCTGAAGTCAGTTCCTTTGGCACTTGATTTCCCCACGGTAGACTTGAATGGTATTTCCTTCGACAAATTTCGCCAATCTTCGTACAAAACATCTTTATCTTTTCGAAAGTAGCTTCTTCCAGTCGCCTCCTATAATTGAGTCAGAACAGTCGTTTGATTTGATATCGTTTTACTATATCGACATCAGCTCTCATAGCTCATAGGTGCTCAACGTTAATGCAAATAAGTCCACAAGTTTTGTGAATGATTATTCTGACGAAAATGCCAAAATAAACCAAATTCTGTGATGTAGAGTGTCTCTATTAAGTAAAAATTGTACCTTAAATTATAAAAGATCTACTTTAGTGCCCTATAAGTACATACGAACGCTTAAGTAATTTTTGCGCAATGTGACATAGATAAATGCATTTTGGAATGCGTCATTATGATTTTTTGTGACATATTTCATCATAGCAATGTATATTTATGTGTTGGTAGAGTATATGTTAGTTCTAAGTATCATATAATAAATACAATTTGTGATGATATTAAATCACTAGAACATTCACCACTTCATTACTTAATCTTATAGCATTTCGGTGAAATAATGTAAGTATTTTTTCTCTCAACGTTTTTTATAATTTCATTAAAAGCCATTAAATGAGGTCAACCGTGCAATGAATACAAACCCACATATATCTACGCATAGTGTAAAATCTGTAAAAAGAGAAGACGACCTTAAGAATCTGTTTGCTTCCGAGCAATGTCAATGTGCACACACATTGTAGCCGTCGACTATCGTGTTGATGACTCCCATTGGGTTTCATTTTAATTATAATTTTATTGCATTTCCGCTGATGCGACGGATATGTTGGTATTTCCTGTGAGAATTTGCCGACTTGCACATGTTACGTAACAGTATGTAAGTGTGTGTGTGTGTAAGTGTATGAGCGTGAATATCAATGGACGTAAAAACATGTTTGTAACATAAATTTTTGTCCTTGCTTTAGTTGTACATGCATACAAGTCCATGTATATGTACTTATAAATATGAACGTCCTTGCATATAGACCGAGATGCAACTTTCATAGTCAACATAGCATCCTCTTCTTCTTCTTCTTCTTCTTTTACTTCTTCATCATCACCATCGTAGTAATTGTCGTAATTTTTAATTTTTCTTGATATGTACATAACTATGTTATCTACATACGTATGTGTATGTGTGTCTACTCTATATATGTGTCAGTGCGTGTGCATTGAAATGATGTGAAACCAAGTCTAGGATAGGACATAACATCGTTTATATATACAAGTTTTTTTCGTTTTACAATTTTTTTTTGTGTAAATCAAATTTAACATGTTGTTCATATGTGCAGATATGTGTGTGTGTGTGTATATAAATGTCTGGTTTTTTTTCTTTAATTTCCATTCTCTTGTAAATTTAGCTTCATCTTCTCCATACATATATTGTTTGACACAATTACACTTTTGATTTTAGTCAACCACTCCAAAGTCGGAAATTTTCATATTCTTCCGTTCAAACATTATTTATTCTGCAATTATTCCAATGCAATCGTGATCTATTTTTCTATTCCAGCTCTTTCCAACTGAGAAGGTATATATGTCATTTCTGGACATAATTTTTTAAGAGGCAATTAATACGTAAAGTTCTAAAATACAATGAGATTAATTTTTGAATTTTAACTTGGTATCTTTTAGTATCAAAATTTGAATATTTATTGAATTTTATTGTACAAACTCTGAGGTTAATAATGGAACACAATATCTTTAAATGAAATATTTCATCACATTTTTGTATAATTGTTGGTGTGTCTCGTGAATAACACTTCTAATATTGCCTTTGAGTGCTTAAATATATGCTGGAGCATTGGTGTAGACATTATCTTTAATGTAATCACATAAAAATAGTCGAATGGTGTTCAGTAGCACGATCTTGGTAGCCACTTGAAACTCTATTTCGAGAAATCAAACACCCAGGAAATTTTTCACGCAATAGAGCCATTGTTGCACCAGCTCTATGGCATGTGGCGCCATCCTGCTGAAAATAAACGTCGTCCACGTCCATAGCATCAATTTCAGGCCAAAAAAGTCATCAACATCTAATCACTGCAACAGAAAAACGAGCATCATTTACAACAAAAAAAAAAAAATAAATAAATAAATGTCCCAATCACTCGTTGTGGATGGAGAGGTTGTTCAAGAAAAATGGCTCTTGGGTCTTCGGAACCCCAGATGCGACAGTTTTGCTCATTCACACGTACCCAAACAGATGATAATGAGCCTCATTATTCTAGTTCTTCTTTGTCAAATATCAACGAATGACAGTTGCATGTTGACACCTGAAAAAATACTGTGATATTTGAAATGACACCTCTTGTTGAAATACCCTGTAAGAGTATGTATTTTATGGCTTTTGTGATCTTGTTGTATTTTTGTCGATAATTGATGAAATAAAATCATATGAAATGATGCAAATGTACTTTCAAGATTAATTTATTATTTAAATTTTATGAGAATTTTTTTTGTTTCGACTCTATAACCATTCATCACCCATTTTGTACCATATTCTTTTTTATTACAATCACATCTTGATAACATGGCTTGATAATTTTTATACTACAGCTGCATACTATTTTGATCACCATAATAGCATTTCTGTAAAAATATAAACTTTTTTGACTTCTCATTTCAGAGACTTGTTGTTCAAAGTGTTTAGAATTTATTCAGGAAACCTGCTAATTACAACCTCTTGTCGAGTTGGATGCCATTATGTACTCTGTCGTTTATCTTAGAGGGTTTTTGTGAGGATTGTGATGTTCAAATTATATTTAATACTACCAAGTGTGAGAAATTTAAGAAAATTTGGTGGACATTAGCCACTATATTTAATCAAACAGAGATGATGAATTATTTATACAAGTATGGATACTAGCATATTAAAAACTTTACCAGCCCTTACTAAATAATTTGAAAGAAAACTGAGAGGTAGTCTACGTTACTTCTAGTTCGAAGAAATCAGGCCAACTAAAAATTTTAGAATTTCTATTAAAACTAATATTATTTGTTTATTTCTTGAATTTCTTTTTTTTAAATTAGTAGAATTGGTCAAATTTAGAAAAATGTATTATATGCTGCTATTTTTACTATTCGAAAAATATATTCTCGTCACTCATCATTTATTGTCTGACTAAAAATGCTGATAAGATGAAATACAAGAGACAAATTGCAACAAATTTTATGCTACAAATCATATAAGCGCTTAGACGATAAGAGAAACATTGTCTCTCGATTTAAATATGACACCATTTTCGTTGGACAAATTACATGTCGTCTTATGTGTAGTTTAAACATTTTTTAAAGTATAAAAAATGTTTGTACCCAAAATAACCATCTTTTTTTATAACATGCAAATTGTAAATTGACTTTTGAAATTTGTATTTTGTAATTCCAAAATGTCCGAAATACAACTCTGTATCGCGACACAATAAGAAATAGTAATTAAATATAAATTAATAAAAAATAACAAAATTTACATAGCCACCATTCAATTTCTTCTTTCCAGTATTTTACATTAGGTATTTTTAATTTTTAATCACTTTTGGTGAAATTTAATACCCCATTGGGAAAAAAGAGGAGATTTCTGAAGAAAAAATGCTTCTTATAAAGCAACATAAAAGGAATTTTGTGAAGATATCCGAAAAGAAATTCTCTTAAATTCCTGCTTTATGGAACAATAAGTAAATTTACATATTTTTTTAAATATTAACATAATTATAATTGAAATTTTTAAGAATCTCAAGGAATCACTTCAATCTAGTTGATGTAAAGTAAGAGTAATTTGTAACTAGTCCATGAGAAATAATGAAAGAGTAATCTAGAACTGTCCTACCACAAGATTAGAGTGATAATATGAACAATATTTGCCAGTATTAAAAAAAGAAGCTGAACAGAAGTACTCTAAAATCGATTTACTGCGAGCTAGTAAGGTGAATATCAATAGTAGCCCACTATAAAAGAAATACATGGTAAAAGAAGTAATTCGATATAACTTCAAAGAAGTTAAAAATACATGAACTTTAAAACAATATGAAGAAATCAGTTGCTAAAACTTGGGTGGTGCTTAAAAATTTATATTTGCGTAATTTGATTTTTTGCTCATATAAAATATTTTCGTGAAACTTTTCGCGTGGCTTTTTTGCTAACGTTTCTCGCAGAATGAACCAATGTGGCACATAAAAATAACAGATCAACATTAAAAATATTCAAATTGTGCAAGAATTATTCATTTCTCCAATAGTTACTGCAAATTTGGTTTGTAGACTAGTGTTTGTACAAACTGGTGGAAAAGTTGTACTCCAACGTATTCAGATTCAAACAAAATTTACAGTGGGTCCATTGTTCTGTTTGAACAATATGCAATTGACGTTGTAAGTCTTTTTGTGTTTCAATTGATTGTGAAACTGTCTCATTATATCATTACATGTGACCGCATGTCCATGTATGTGCGAATGTTTGTGTAAGTGGGTGTTTGTGCGAATGTGTATTTTGCTGAGTCCAAATGATATACAATTAAAAGTAATTCATTTTCGTTATTTCATTTACTTTTCTGGTTAAAAAAAAAACATACATTAATGTCCATATAGGTAAATAAATAGTGTATATGATATTGTAGCAATTATTGTTGTTGTTGTGCATGTATTGCATTGCAATTAATATATATATATAACTGTTGACAATCTGACATATTTTACGCATTACTATTGTTCATGTTATTGTGATTGCTTCAATAAAATATTTACAACACTTTTGTTGTTTTTTTTCCTTTTTGCTCAATAAAAATTTCATTACAAGCTTATTACATATACTTTATTCACATACATGTAAATACAGGCCGTCATTCGAGGATGAATGCGCACGTGTTTGTGTATGTGTGTGTGTGTGTGTGTGTGTGTGTATGTGTATGCGTATGCTCGTTTAATTGTTACACATTATTTATATTTCATACAAAATGCATCAAAACGATTGCTACATAAATACAAAAGAAAAAAAGAAGGTAGAGAATACAAAAAAATGAAAAAAAAGGAAAAAAAAAAAGAAACACATGAATGAACAATATGATGTTGTTGTTGCTGTAGATAAAGAGCAGCATACAGCACAAAAGTATCTGTAACAACAGCTGCTGTTATTACGATTGTTTATGTGAATATTAAAATTTAATTCGATTTGGTTGCAATGTTATTGTTGTTGTTCTTGTTGTTGTTATTGTTGTAGCTGTTGCTACCACTGTTGTTCCGGGATTTTCAACATTTCTTTTGTGTTTATTACAATTTTGTTATTGCAAGGCTTCTTTGTTTTTGTTCTTCTTCATCATCAACATTCTCTTCGTCCTCCTTCATCTTCTGCTTGCCTCTTTTTAATTGTATAAGCGCTCACCTTGTACTTCAATTACTGACCAGCAATAATTGCACAATGTATTCTCTATTGCCATTCATCTCCTTCGCCATGTGCTTGTTGTACATGTTGTTGTTGTTGCTGTTGTTGTTGTTGGTGGTGTTGGTAGAATTTTTACAATTATTCCACTTATTCTGTATTATGTGTTAGTTGAATCCACTTGCCGCATTGATTTGTTGCCTCTCGGTTTTTGTTCTTGCTATTTTACCAAGTTCCTATTATTATTATTATTATTATTGCTGTTGTTGTTTTGGTGGTATATAATAGGTACCTTGGTTGAATATATGCAGTTACATGGCAATAGCAATAATGTATTCTTTTTTAGACTTATCTATCGACTTGATTCGCTTTCATCGTTACATTCGTTTTATAGAGGTGTGAGCACTTATTGCTTCCAATGCTGAACGCTTTTTAATTTCCACTGGGATTTGTACGCTGTTGTTCTTTATGTTGTTGGAATTGCTATTGCATGCATAATTTCTTTGGCATTTATATAGGTGATGTTCGAGCTCTTGTTGTTGTTGTTTTTGTTGTTGTTGTTTTTGATGATATTGTTCTGCCATAAAAAATGGTGCAAATTAAATAATTTTCATTTCAATTCATTTTCATTTTGTGTTGCGTAAAAATTACTTTTCAATAAAAAATTTATGATGCCAACAACAATGATAATAATCCATCATACATATATTTACATATATATGTATATTGGTAGGTAGGTGGGTAAATATTTGTATAAAAATAATATAGCTATAATGCATGCTACTCTTGAAATGTGAATTTATTTATTTTTATATTCACTTTGTTTGAATTGTAATATTTTTATTGTTTGCTTAACAATATTTTGAGGTTTAATTGAAACATTAAATTTAATTTATTTGAGAGTGCGAGTGTGTGTGTATGTGTGAGAGTTGTAATTACTTGTTAACAATATCATGCTGCAATGACTATATATCGCTCGTTTGCTGCAAGACCGGCATAAATCAAAAAACGTGATTTTTGAGTTAATGCTGCAGAATTGTTCGTTATATCATACTTCATGTTGAGTGAAAAATTCATATGAATACCTCTTATATGCTCCGCTTGAGAAGAGAATTTTTTCCGTGTTTTCCGTGTACGGTTGGAGTCAGTTGAAAACTTCTAACGCGTTTTATGGAAAATCGATTTTTTTGACTTATGCCGGTCTTGCAGCAAATGAGCGATATATATTTTGGTTGATTGGTTGGCTGATGAGGCGTATGAGTGATTTGAATTATCTATTTTACAATATTATTCAATATATATTATGATATAATTGTTTGTTAACTACTTTTTATATATTGCGTATAATTATGTAATTTTTATAATGATTTGTTTACATTTATTAGTTATTGATTGATAATTAATTTTAATTAGTTGGAACTATTTTCAATTCCGTTCTTTTTTTTTTTTGCTTATGTTTTCATTTCCAGTTAATTGTTTTGTAAATTGCTTCCTATGTATACTTTATATACTTCTATATAATAGGAAGTAGTGCAAATATTCATTTTTATTGATTCTATTGTAAATTTTGTAATAAAATTAAATTTATGTTATATTGAAGATTGGTGAAAGGATGCAATATTTTAATATGACAAAAATCAATCAATTATCTCTACTTGTATTCACTATTCTCTATGTATTCGCTATTCTCGCACTTATAACACTTGGAGTAAAAAAAATGTCAAAATTATTGTATTTTAAACAAAACTCGAGTATTCGTGAATTTTATTGTTTGCACAGTACTTCGAATAATAGATCAATCAACTAAAAATGAAATAAATTCTCACTTTAGAGGAAATAGTAATGCTAGTGGTTATAGCGACACTTAAATAGCTCAGACAATGTCAAAGAGACAGATTTACGTTTGACAAAAATACATTTTTGTACGAGAGGTAGGCGTGATTTTCATGCGATTTTTATTAATTATGAAATATAATCATTTGGTGATCAAAATATTAACGTGTGTCGAATTTCGCTGCAAAAGCTTCATATTTTCATATGAAAAATATGGGAATAGATGTCCAAAAATATTGCATTCTACGGAAGGTATGCATGGTTTTTATCGGATTATAGCAATTTTCAAATTATTTCATGTAGTAGTAAAAATAATCTTAAATACTGAGTTTCCAGCTTGATAGCTTCATATTTTTCTGGAAAAAAGTCTGCAAATATTGATCTGAAACCTTATTTTTGTATGGGAAGTAGGCGAGGTTTTCATCCTATTTCGCCCATATTTATACATTTTTATTCCATAGTAAATATACTTATATGCACCGAGTTTTAGCTTCATAGCTGTATGTTTTCGTGTAGAAAATGTGAAAATATACATCCAAAATCATATTTTTGTATGGGAGGTAGGTGTAAATTTGGTTAGATTTCACCTATTTTTTACTATATCAATACTTTATCAAATATAATTGTGTCTGCTGAGTTTCAGTTAAATAGCTTAATGTGTTCGTGTTTGGCAACAGCTTGGAAACATACATGAAAATTTAAATACAAAGTCCACAGAGTTACGTCTTCATTTCAATACTTTTACATGAAATTTTGCCAACGAGACTTTGAAGTATTAAAGGATAAAAAAATATGTAATGCAGAGAAATTAATTATATCTTTACAATTATCCATAGATCTAAAGACCACTATGACAAGCCAATATTTTCATTTTCAACATCTAATAGATAAAAATGATCGAAAACCGTTTATATAAATAACTTTTCTTATATTAGAAAAAATAATGAATTACATATTCAATATAAATGTAAGTAAAATGTATTTATATATAATTGGAATTGAATATATTAGCATAATATTATCTCATTCTTTTCGTTGCTATTCTTTCTTTGGTTCATATCGTATATAGTACAACATGTATCACAGTGATGTGCAATTTAGTATTTTCTTATTATTTCATATTGTACTTCCTTGGAATACGTATGTATGTAAGTAGATAGTGTAATTTTGTAAGTTGTTATTATTTCTGCTATTTCTGCTGCTGCTGCTGCTGATGATGATGATGATGATGACACTTTTATATTCTATAGCCAAAGGGTCAATGGCATCCATAAGGAAGTGTGACATATGTCTGTGTGTATGTATATGGAAGAGTGTTGTATAACTTATTGATCAGAATCAATATCTTCACATAATTGCTGTAAATATACACAAAACTCGGTATATAAGATTATTTTGACTAACGAATCAATGCGTTGGAGAATTGGTGTAATTGGTTTAAGAGTATTTTTGCAGCTCTTGGGCACGACAATTTAGTGCTACCAAGTTGTAAGTTGAGCAGTCAGAAGTTCGCATCAAGAAGGATTAGATATGATATTTCATCTATTACCGCTACATCTGTTTGTTAAATGCTGTGCTGCAAAATGGACTCTCAGTAAGATTCTAGATGAATTCAAGGGGAGGGACCGTATAGTAGCGGGGGTTCTCAATGCACCCATAGACTACAAGACACCAGTTTTGGGCTTTAATACAAGGATTCCTCCTATCTTCTATCCTACCAGGGAAAACTGGAAGCCATACTGTGTAGGGCGTAATTCAGATATCACAATTTACACAGACGGCTCGAAGATGGATAGAGGGACAGGAGTTTCAGACAGGTTTTTCAGAAAGCCTGCACTGTGGAATGTCATTTCGACTCCCTGATGCTTGCAGTGTCTTTCAGGCAGAATAATACGCAATTGAGAAGGCAGCTAAACTAATACAAGATAGTATAATTCCACCTTCGAATATCACTATCTTTGTAGACAGTCAAGCGGCACTGAAGGCAATCGAAACTCGTGTTGAAATGTCGAGCTTCGTTATGTGACATAGGAAACCATAGGGTATCTCTTTGCTGGGTTCCTGGACATTGTGATATTGAAGGTAACGAACTAGCAGACGAAATGGCCAGGAGGGGATCCAGTATGGACGCCAATGGGGCCGACGACTCAGTACAAATTTCGCTTTGTGAACTGTTTGGGTGTAGAGATGAAATAGTTGGAAAGGTGTGGTGTCCAGGATCTCATGGCTTAGGCTAGACATGACAAGGACGAGGGTACTTCTGTCGTTAGCGAAGTCTGCAGTTAGAATTCTTACCGGTTGGGCATTGTGCCATCGCGCCAATGCTCCAACGTTGGCGTATACCGACGAACGGACTGTGTAGGGGTTGCCGAGATGAAGAGGAAGAAGAATCAATATTTGGGGACTGGACGAACTTGCGAAAGTGGACTTAAAAGAGCTTCTTAACTTCATGTAGAGAACCAAATGGTTCAAGAGGGATGACACATAAACACTGTTTACTCTGGGAAGGCATGCCTCCTCTGGCAATCAAGGGCAATCATAAAGGGCAATGGAGTGGAAGTATGAATATATGTTCACAAACGCCCTTCAAGCCTAACCTAACCTAGGGACAATAAGATTAATTCGACTAAAAAATAATCAAAACACATATATTGATTTTTTTTTACAGTGAAGTGACCTCTTAATCGTTTGCTGCTTTAATTTACTGCACGTTCATGCATATGTCTGGTAATGATAAAGATAAGAGTTACCACTGAGATAATGAGAAATTGGCAGAAAAGCGAGAGAGCAGAAATTGTGCGCCACAAACCGATAAGGCTGACAACTGACAGCATGAAAATGTGCTCGAATAATGAGAAGAATGAGAATATTGATATTAGATTAAGGCATGTATGTAATTGCAACTAGTATATATTTTGAATTCATTCAATATCATTACATCTATTCATATTACTCATACGCACTGCGAACACTCTCACAAAATTGTTATACTCTTCCGTCCATCGTCGCTATGATTACATTAAAAAAAAAAATCAAAATTCATAATTTCAAATACTATCTGGCTGTCTGATTTAATGTAAAATGCAAAGCGCATATCAATGTATAATAGTAATTCAAAAAGATCTTATAATTGATAAAATGTTAAATGCATGTGCTTTACAGTGATAAATATTTCAAGAAAATGCTATCCTCTTCCCATATGCATTTTCTTTAATATAATTTAATTTTACAACTCTTGCAAATTGAAGACAAAAAAGTCTTCTTTATGTATATATATTATAATATACATATATATATAAATATATAATTACACTTTGAATGTAAGCATTAGCATGAGTGCCATAGTATGGCATAATAATGACCCATTCCAATGGCTAACAGACCGACTAAGCGACCACAATAGTACAGGCAATGATAACATCCGCATGTATGATGATGATGGTAAGTGCGCACATACACATACACACACACACACACACACACACACACGAAATATGTATATGCCAATGCAAAATCATAGCACGTGGCTGGTACATGCTCATCCATTTGCGACACAACTCGACAAAGTCACATACAAAAATTTAATCCTTGCGTTTTTGTGTATTACTCTACGAGTATGTGAGAATACATGGATGCTATTGTGTGTGTGTGTGTTTGTGCATCGGTCGGTTTTTGGCGTTACGTGCACCATGTTATTTGGTGCTGCTTGTTTTTGTTGAGCTTGGTTGCTTTTCTGTATAAAGTATGCAAATGACAAAGTCCACTGGAACTGGCACTGGCCATTATCGTACATAGTCATACCCAACTACTATATTACCACTGATAGTTGCAATGGTGGTGGTGGTGGTAAAGTATACGCGCCACACTAATGCATTACGAATGCATTCAATTACATTACGGAATCATATTATTTTGGATTGCATTAAGTTGCCTGTACACACACACACACAGAGAGACACTGTGACAAATAACATGTGACTCTCTTAGTAGTGTTAGGGTATGCTTTGCGTGTTAGTGTGTGTGTGTGTGTGACTTTAATAATATTTACTGCATATCCATTTTGACTTTATGCAACATAATCATAAGTATTATGCTGAAGGCAAAAAGTGATATTTTTGCCAAAGCTGAATTCACATTGAATTGAACTTATTATGCGGGGAAAATTATGAATTGAAACATACGATAAATAAGCAAAATCTTCTTGTCCCAAAGTACTTATATAAAATACTTAGTACCAAACATAGTTCTTTTATCTCTTTATCATCAGCACGAGTATAATCAAGTATAAGATATATCAATAATTTGCAAAGGAAATCTCTTTGTGGCTTTTGGATCAATGCACAATCGACAACAAGGAGAGCATATTAAATTAATTCAAGGATTTATTTAACAATAGCTTTAATTAAACACTCATTGTGTAAGAGATGATAACATATGTATGTATTGATGTAGGTATGCATATAAGAAGCCATTTACAAACCATCAAGTTGCTACAATATTAAGTATACATATATACACTCTATAAGTAAGCATATCCACTTATGCTCACTAATTGTAGGCTTAAGTGTATGTAGTGCGTATGATTCAATATATACAAACCAACAACATATCTACCTTCTATATATTTTACTTTATTAATATTCTAAGCACGTGCAACTTAGTGCCATTACTAAGATTGCTTAGATTGTTTTGTACTCTATGCAGAATTGAGTATGCGTATGTTTGTCTTCTAATCGTATATATCGTACATATGTATATGTCAAGCCTCCAGCAATCACACAAATATGTATTTATATATAGAAATACACCTAATAGTGGTTGCTGCTATTGTGTATTCATCAGCTGTCTATCTATTTTGACAGATTTTGCAAATAATTTCCCTATTATGTTAAATAAGTATTGTTGCATACCTTCGAGTATAATTCGTATAAATATATATATGTTTAAATTCAAGTATATCGAATATATTTATTCGTACTCTTACTATATTGTTTTCCTTTGAAATTAATTTTCTGTAGAATAATACTACACTAATAATAGTCTAGTGTAAATAAAATAACAAAGGCGTACTCTTGTATTTCTGCCCATACTATAACATATCGTAAGTTTATTGTTAAGAAAAGCTTATTTGCAATGTTTCACCACACCAATATTAATGCACTTTACCAAGTCGGTGTCGGTATACAGCTCATACAGCTCATGGTTGTACCTTATTCGATACTCGCCACCAACGCAAATAGGTCCAAAGATCTTGCGTAGAACATTTCTTTCGAAAACTTCGAGCTTTCTCTAATTTGAGGTGGAAATTGATCAAGCTTCGGCGCTATATAGAAGGACAGGCATGATGAGAGAGTTGTAGAGTGTCGTTTTAGTTTCTCGAGAGAAAGCCCGACTTCTCAATTGCTTTCTTAGCCCAAAGTAGCACCTGTTAGCAAGAATGATCTTTTGCAATATTTCCCAGCTGACGTCATAATTGGTGTTAATGCTGGTTCCAAGATAGACAAAGTCCCTTACTACTTCAAAAGCGTAGTTGTCAACTGTGACGTGCTGTCCAAGACGCCGGGACTTTTTGTTTGTTGACGCTAGATACTTCGTCTTGCCCTCGTTCACCGTGAGACCCATCCGACGCGACTCTCTTCCCAACTCTGAGAATGCTATTATCGGCACACGCCAATAGCTTGATACTTTTGTTGAAGATAGTGCCATTATGTCGTAGATCAGCAACTCGTATTATTTTCTCCATAAAAGATTGAAGAAGTCGCACGATAACTAATCACCTTGTCTGAAACCTGAATGAGTTTCGCAGGAATACCGAACTCAGACATTGTTGCGTAGAGGTAATCCCTTACCGGACTGTCGAAAGCGGCTTTATAATAAACAAATAGATTGTCTGTGTCGATCTGTTTTTCTTGGGTCTTCTCCGGGATTTCGGGCGCAGTGTGAAAATGTATGAAAGGTATAATGCATTTTTATCCGATTGCATTCTCACATCAATTTTTTGCATTTGGGACCAAAAATAATATTATGCACCAATTTTCAGCGTAATAGCTTTGCACTAACCTCGCGAAAAATATGAGAACATTAGTTCACCAAAATACTATTGTATGAAAGGTAGGCATGATTATACCATCCGATTATATCCATATTTTATTTAAGATATTCGTTTGTTAATAAAAAATATTATAATGTTCCCAGTTTCAGCTCAATGGCTTTATATTTATGTCCTCGAAGCTCGAAGATATGCTTTCAAAAATATAATTTTGAATGAAAGTTAAGCGTGATAAACATCCGATCATGGGCGCGCAGTAAATCTTCGTTTATTGAAAAGAAAATAATATAATGCCCCAATTTTTAACTTAATAACTTCATACTAGTGTGCGAAATATCTCTTAACATTCGTTCGAAAACTCATTTTTCTATGATAGGTAAGTGCAATTTTTTCAGATCACTTTAATACCCTAAGTTATCAGTTTTTTGGTTAAAAGTACTATTACGTACATATTTTCAGCTCAATAGCTTTATATTTATGTACTCCAAGTGTGAAAATATTCATTTAAAAACCATAATTTTGTATGGAACATAGCTATGGAGTTGATCTGAATTTCATCAATTCAGCAATAGATTTTTATTTTTGTATTACATAATATTATTTAACAATTTTCAGCTCAATATTGTTACATTAACACTCGAAAAGCATGAAAACATGAGTTCGAAAACATACTTTTGTATGGTAGGCTAGAGTTTTTTTCATCCAATTATGATAATTCATAAACTTTTTAATTTTGTTGTAGAAAATAATTTTAGATATCAATTTTCAACTCAATAGCTTTACATTCACTTGCGAAAATCCTGAAAATCTATTTTCGAAAACATACTTTTATGTGGAAAATTATCATGGTCTTAAATCGATTATGCTTATTCATAAATTTCTACAATCTTTTGTTAAAAATAATTATATTTACCTTTTTTTAACTTTATATCTTTTTATTTTCGTGAGAGGCGGCTCAAATCGACTTTCGAAAACATACTTTCATATGAAAGTATGTTTTCGAAAGTATGTTAAGCATGGATTTCAATCGATTATGGTAATTCTAAAAATTTTGTCTTTCTTTTGTAAAAAATAATTGTATTTTCAAGTTTGTACCTTTATATTTACGTACGAAAATACAGTAAACATGCTTTCGAAATCATATTTTTGTATGGGATATAAGAGTGGACTTCATTTGATTATGCCAATTCATAACCTCATTTGTTTTCTAGTTAAAAATAATTTTATTTATTGATTTTCAACTCGATAGCTTAATATTAACGTGACTCTGAGCAAGAACATATATTTTTTCTTCTCTATTTCTTGATATTTCGAGATATCTTGAAGTGGTTACAAGGAGTTTATCAAAATCAATATACGACCTAGTCTTTGGGTGCTAAATTTTGGTCCATCATTATATCTATATAACTTTTGTGGCTGTTTTTAAGTATATCTACTTATACAATTTGCAATGATTAATCTTTTGCAATTAATCGATAAAGGGAAAGTAATAAATAATATATGTAGAACAATACGCTTTAATATTGGCAACATGTATCAACACTTTCACTTTGCTATGTAAAACGGAAATGAATTATGTTGAGTTGCGTTGAGCAAAGAAACAATTAAATAAAAAGCATATGTTGGTGTGAGAACACATCAAATAAGGATAAAGGGAACTTTAGGTTAACAAAAAAAAAAAAAAACAAAAAAAAAAAAAGAAATATATATACGATGCTATGAAATGAGAAGTGAACAAATTCACACCAAAAAGCCAACTTTCCTAATGATGAATATTTTTCACAATGCTATTAACAAGAAAAAACAGCAATAATAACGGCGAATAATGACGAATGCCTAAGAAGTTTAACACTCAAAACAGCCGAAGTAGAAGCAACAGAAATAATAGCGATAGCTAGCTAGCTACCTAGTTAGCTAGCAGCTGCTAAATAGCAACACCAATAACAACCAACAATAACAAGAGTAATAACAGTAAAAAGCAAAAAGTTTTTACTTATAGAAAATACTTTCCAAAAAAAAAAAAAATGAAAAATAAAATAAAATTGGCAAAAAACAGACAAAAGAAAATGCGAGCATGCAGAGAAGCGCATATGTAGAGGTACCTACAAATATACCTCCAGCAACAACAACTCACTTCAAAAACTCATACTCACACACACAAATAATAGAACATAAAAAGATTGCCGCCGCATGTGTTTGATGGTGTTGCTGTTGTTTTTGCTGTTGGTACTGTAATGGCGGTGTTATTATTGGTGCTGCTGGTGGTGTTGCTGATGATGATGACGTGTTTCCGGTTATGTTCCGCATCATGTCGTCCTGTCTGCGCGTTGACGATGACAGGCGAAATGTTTCACAAAACTTTTCTAGGCTTAGGCACGCTTGTGGAAAACGAAAAAAAAGACAAAAACAACAAAAAAGAACTCCAACAACAACAACAACAACAAAAACAACAGCAATCAGAACGACAACTAAAAATGAAAACAATAACGACGACGACGACGACGACGACGACGACGACGACGACAACGACGATGATGATGATGAGAGCTGTTTAGAGTAAAATTACAAAGCACCCTTATCCAAATGTCAGGAATAGAATCATAGTAGGAATAAAAACAAAACAAACAAAAAAACAAAAAAGTGAAATGTAGAAAAACAACAACACACAAAGTCTAACAAATTGAAATGATGGCAAAAGAAACTAGAATATGCTACCGTTATCCACGTCAAAATAAAGTTAGAGGGCCTGAATACAAAGAGCTAAATATATAGGTACGCGACTAAAATATAGAAAAAGAGACGCTGGTGAAGTTTGCAATTGGTATGTAACTACCTTTATATACCCACACATACGTACAATAAGAGTATGAACGTACATATATTCCACTAAGAGTTCTAACTATGGGTACAAATGTATGAGAATAAAGCGAAACATTTCCGCTTCATTCCTACCATAACATGTTACATGACAGAAACAAGTGTTTATGGTTTTGGCTAAAAAGAAACCTAAATGATGTTCGTGCTGGTGGTGTTGGTGGTGATGGTGATGGTGCTGATGGTGATGGTGTTGATTGTGTTAGTGGTTGTGGCATAGAAAAGCCTTCTATTGCATATGATATGTCATACATGTATGCATGCATGCATGCATGCACGCACGCACGCAACAATTACGCTCGACAAACTAACAAAGAAATACATCAATGCAAAAGGATAATTTTTTTTTCGGATGAGTTTAGATTTTTTGTAGCTAATTTCCAATTGAAGTGTATTCAATTCATACATGCATATGCACGCGTATGATGATATACTAATTATATGGTATGCAGAAATGAAAATGCGATGTAATCTGATACTGCTTACCTTCAAAAGCTGTCTTCCTTGAAGGCAGACTGATTGGAGGAAAAGAAGAAATAGAAGAGTGTGATTTTTCAGTCACACTGAAAAATCATTTGCTGAATATTTTGGACATTCAATAATAAAGACTTGGAAGAAAGTCAAATTGGTTCCACCAGAGCTAATTGCATTCAAATTTGACTACGAAGAGAGCTACATATATAATTTCTTATGAAAAGTGTGTAATCACACTTATGGGCATATATTTTTGTATGGGAGCTAGGTGTAGTTTTTATCCGATTATGCTTATTTTTACACTCATACATACATTAGTTAATATAATCTTCTGTACGCATTTTCAGCTTGAAAATTGAATTTTTTCATGATAAAATTGTGAAAAAACACAATCTGGAACATGCTTTTGTATGGGAGGTAGGTGGGGTTCACATTCTATCTAACTCAATTTCAAACTCATCTCACTCATTAATCAATGTAATCGTAAGCGCTGAGTTTCAAATTCACAGCTTCATATTTTCGGGTGAAAATTGTGAAAAAACCACAAACAAAGGCATATTTTTGTATGGGAGGTAGGTGTGGGTTGTAACCAATTCCACTCATTTTGAAACAATTTTATACGCTAGCAAATATGATTCAATAAACCAAGTTTCAACCTCAGATCTTCATATTTTCGGATGAAAATTGTGAAAAAAAAACACAAACAAAGGCATACTTTTGTATGGGAGGTAGTCGTGGTTTTCATCCGATTTAACTCAGTGTCGAGCTTGGCTATGCTTTGGTACATGTAATTAGGTATAGTAAGTTTCAAATTAATAGCTTTATATTTCCGGGTAAAAAAATTGACAGTAGGCTTACAAAAGCGTACTTTTGTATGGGAGGTACATGTGATTTTCATCTGATTAAACTCATTTTAGAGTATTACTATACTCTAATAAGTATAATTATATGTACAAAGATTCAGCTTGATAGCTGTATATTTTCTTGCATAAATCGTGAAAATACACACAGGGCAACATACTTTTGTATGGGAGGTATGGGTGGTTTTTATCCGATTACGCTCATTTTTAAACTATCCTATACATTTATAAATATAATGTTACGTACCAGTTTTCAGTTTGATAGCTTTATGTTTTCTTGTAAAAAACGCGAAATCATACATACAGGATCATACATGTGTATAGGGAAAATCGAAAAATTAATTCTATTGCAACGAGTTTAAATTGTAAGTTCATTTAATTGCATCGTCATCATTATCAAATAGAATGATAAAGCTTTCCTCAATGAATATATTTGCATATTTGTGTATCGAAAGGAAATGAGAATGGTCAAACAATAATTCGCACATATAATTGCACTATGCACCATGTGTTGTGTTAACACTGTAATTGACGCCAAGCCAGCCGTCTTCAATTTGTTCTTCAGCCTACTGTCTTCTGATGATGTTGACAACAATGTATTCACATATTGTATTGTATTATGTGTGCATGTGTTGGAGCGTGTGTGTGTGTGTGATTATATGTACTTGAGCGAATGTTGACTATTAATTTTGGGCGTACTATACAGCAGCAGCAGCAGCAACAACAGCAGTAGTTAATTATCACAATGGGCGAATATATGTACTTAAACACGCACCCTACTACCCTACTCCTCGCTGACAGTTGGTGGGTTGTGGTTTTGATTGTGTTTTGCGGTAGTGGCGATGGTGCCGATGGTGGTATTCATTGTCAACTCAATTCTGTTCAGCTCAGCATTGATGATAATGATGGTGTGTTGATGTTATTGTTAACATTGTTGTTACTATTTGTTATTGTTGTTGTTAATTTGTATAATGTGATAATTTGTACATGATTTACATGTAAAGTGGATGGCAGTTGTTTGTGATGTTCCATAATATTCCTTCCTTTTGTAATGTACACACACACGCACACACGCACATACACTCAATAATAATAATAACAGTGTATGCAATGCACTAGAATGACAATCAATAGCATACTGTTCGTGTTGTTGTTGTTATTGTTGTTATGTTTTTGGATTCAACGATAAATGATAATTTCAATCAAATTCCATTTGGTAATAATTTCCTGTGCAACAACAACAACAACTAATCTGCGTACATAATAAAATATAAATACATAAAGCTTACTCACCTATCATAATATCATATTGCCCCAGTATTAACATACTTCGTTCACCTACCAATAAAACCATTAATCGCAGTAGGTAGTAGTACGAGTACATAGCATGAAACCGTCATTGCCATACTTATTGGGCGGCTCACGTTTTTGTGTGTCTTGCCGCAGCACGAAAACGCATTTAACACTCGTTAAAAAAATAAAGAAAAACGTTTTTTTTTTCTTTATCTCAGACTACTCACGAAAACACGAACACACACACACAAATATTTTCTTCTCTCACTTTCTCCTTTTCTCTCTACTTTCGATATCATAAAACATTTTGAGTTAATTTCAATGTAAGATTGTTTTTGGTAATTTGTTTCGTTTTCTTTCATTCGCTCTACGTATGAGTTTGTCTCTGTGTATGGCATTTTTCTTATCGACTGTCAAATAAATATGTCGTCCTTAGCTCATTTGCAGTAAACATATACTAGGGCTATTACATTTATGAAGCTCTTGCTAATTCCCGATATGTTTGAAAGCATAGTCGGGATCATGGAATAAATTATGAAAATATCTTATTTTAAAATGGAATAGATAAAAATTAAAATGTAAATATTTTTTCGATTGTGTGTTTCGCACACTAAAATACTAAGTAAAAAAATTTGATATTCTGATCAGACTGCTTCCGTTAAATGAATGAATTAATGTTTAACGAAAAATTGTGGCAATAATATCAACAATTTCGACATTATTGCAAACATTTTGGCAATAATGTAGAAACATGTTTTGTAAATTTTCGGCATTATTGCACAAAATTGAAATAATGTCGATTAAAAAACGTTTCGATTTTAGACCAAATTATTGCCAAAATATTTGCAATAATGACGATCATTTTTATTCCATATAAATAAATTTCGACATTATTGCAAAAAATTGTCGGCATAAATGTAGTCTACCCTGCCCCCAACTCGCATCCGATATCTGATGTTATTATAATCCATTCCATGACGAACTTCTTTGAATCGACTCTACTGAATGCCGGTCCTCTTCGACTTGACTGTGTTCCTTATAATTGTTACTCCCATTCGAATCCACCGCTTGTATGTCCTTTTAGGATTGATTGTCTCCCTTACTTGAACTCTTTGACTGATTTTAATGCTTCTCAATCTTGTATTTGGATTCTGTATTTGCTCGGCAGTCCTCTTCGACTCGTTGTACGCCTTGAGGGTCTTCTTCGACTCAACTGTACTTCATTCCGGCCCTGTTAAAATAACGGTAATGTTCGGCGATTCTCTTTGACACGACTGTACTGCTTGCTTATCTGTTTCGACAGATTGTATTACACTATGATTCTCTTTGATAGCCTGTATTACTTGCCGGGCCTCTTCTTTGACAGCTTGGCGGTTTTCTTCGACTAACTCTATTGTTGCCCGATACTCAGCGAATAATTGTAGTGGTTACCGTTTCTCTTCTGTTCGACCGTTCTGTTTATCGGTCCTCTTAGACTTCATTGTATTGCTTGCCCGTTCTCTGAGACCGACTGTTCTGCTTATCGATTCTCTAATAGTAAATTTTATTGCTTTCTGACTCTCTAAGAATGGCTATACTACTTGCTGGTCCTCTTCGACTCGATTGTATAGCTTGCGAGACTTTTTCGATTCGATCGTGTACTTCTTGCCAGACTCCTTCAACTGACTGTATTTACTTCAATTTCGAAATCAAACAAAAAGTGCTGCCATCTTAAATGTTGCAAATTTAAAATCGAATAAATTATTTCGATGTTATGGATAAAAATATTCACCATTGAATTCAGATTTTAAGAGCCTATTTGAAATTATAGAATATAGTAAAATTTTCTCTTTTAATAAATGCGGAATATGCCTGGATATTGCATAAAGATTTAGGGATGAGATTGCGGGATTGGCATTACTAAAATACATACGTATATGTGCAAGCAAAAGTTCAACAACTCGTTTATGTGTGTGTATGTGTGGGTGACATCAGGTGGCAGTGGCAGCATGTTTGATGTAGCGTAAAGCGCTAAAATTTATTACGCTTCTGAGTAATTGAGAAATTTGCCTGTTTTGTTCCGGTTTTCTTCGTCGTCGTTGTTGTCATCTTCAAATATTCGTAGTGGAGGAGGCTTTAAGCTTCTTCACCTTAAGGGTACATGCAATATATATATATTTTTTTACTAGCAGTTCAAATGGGTACTAAAATGGAAAGAATACAGTGAAGAATGAAAAAAAAAGAAATAAAGAGGATAAAGTAAAAAAATAAATAAATTCAAGGGGAATGGGAATAGTGATGTTGACTTTGAAGGACATCAATGGCAACGAGTCACACAACAGTAAGCGGTTGTCAAAAAGCCGATGAAGTAGCAGATGGATTCTAAACTTCTTTAACAAATTACCTACCAATATATGGATGTATATATGTATGTATGTGTATGTGTGAAATTGTTGTTACGAGTTTATCGTTTCGTTTTACTTTTTCTTTTTGTTTTTGTTTTTAATGAGGAACAACTCATTTGCATGTGCGTCGATCAATGATGGTAGTCAAACAGTCAAATGGACAAATGATGGAAGAACCTTTTTACGGCACGGATGTTCTCTATCTCTCTTCCTCTCGTTCGATTTTTTTTTCCTCGGCGAACCGAACATGAATTGAATAAAAAAGATATTTTAAACAAAGATTAATGATGCTTTGAAATTGTGTAAAATAAAATGACTATTGTTGTTGTTGTTGTTATTGTGCAAATTAAAACACCACTAATAATGCCAACAACAATGAAAAAGTAATTAACTAAATAATGTGTTGCGAATATGACCTTTAACAATAATTTTTTTTTATGCAAACGTGTTGGTATATTTAATATATTGATATATGCTAATCCAAAAGTGATGGCTAAACGGAGGCAAGTCGAAAACATTTGAAAAATTAAAACTGAACAAAAAAAAAGAAATAATTTTAGTTTAAAATTAGCAATTTTTATTTCTAATAGAAACATTTTTTAATGAATGCATACAACTCTCTCCCAGGACCTCTTTCGATGGCGATTCTATCAATTTATGTTCAAATTTTTGTCATCGATGCCAATGCTGTCGTTTGGGTATCGAATATTACAGCCAAATTATGTTCAGATGGTGGCCTTGGGATTGCTCATTATGAATCTGCCATTTATCAGAAAAAATTAAATAATTTTCATTACAATCGTCCTGGATTTATACAAAAACTGGCCATGCCGAGTCTATTTTTGTACAGTAAACGCAGTTTAAAACATAATTTCATAATATAAACTTTTAAAATACTAAACAACTTTAAAATAAAATTCATATATACTCATTTTCAATTATATGACTGTTGCATATTTTGTTTAGAGTATACTTGTATAGTGATCTCATTGAGCTGAACATGCAGTGTCTTTGTATTAGGGCTACATTAAATAGTGAGTTCTTGGAATATTATTTTATTTTGCCATATTATTGAAAGAAAAATTATTAAAGAAAGAAAGAAAATTGAAGAAAATTCTGTGACTTTTTATGGGAGTTACATTAAATTTTGGTCGTGGCTTAATCAATTTCTTCGAATATTATTGCTTTCGGCAATGCTAGTATACGTGTCAATATGATTGTCCTACACGGAAGACTATATAAGTTAAGGCGGTTCAAACATAACAACATTTCACGACACTATATGGAAGCTATATTAAATACTGGACTTGGTTTACCTAAAATTTGTAAAATTCTTTCTCCTCTGAAAATGTCTACGTGTCAAATATGGTTACCATGAGCGGTTTGAGATTTTTAAAAATTCCTCGACTTTATATATGAAAGCTATATTACGTAGTAGCTGCGGCTTGCCCATTTTTTTTTTCAAAATTATTATAAACTTTACTAATAATCTATATGCCAAATATTATTGTTCTAGTTGAAATAATAAGAACATTATTATGGATTAAAATTTATAAAAATTTTGTGATTAGTCTCTAAGTTTGTTTTGTGTGGGCGTGGCGATAGACTAATCGGTCTTATTTTTAGTGGAATCTGTAGTTTTCGAATGTAAGAGCCTTATGCTCAATTTTGTCAAAATAGCTCAACATTTATACAAGTTATCGTACAAACCAGCCAGGTGACGCCACCACAATCGACAGAGAAACGAAGTATTCTATGAAATGTTAAGACACCGTTCTGTCTAACCAGATACCTACAATATGCTCAAAAAGCAAAGATTTTTTTAAAAGAGATTTAAAGTATTTTTTACTCAGTATTTTACAATTTGGCCGCACTGTGCTCTATGCTTAAACATAAATACGATATTCAAGCTAATTTTCAGCTATAAGAGTTTATAAAAATATATATTAATTAATAAAAGAAATTGAAAAACAATAACATAGAAAAAAGATCAATAATAAGAACATACCCACATTACATTATAGGTTAGTATAATAATTTTACACAATAGAACAAACATACGTATAGAGCATGTTAATAATAATGATGATGAAGCGGATTAATAAATGACAATAATACCAAGTAATAAAATAACAAAAGAAAGCAAAAAGCAATCATGGTGTAATACTTACTGTTTAAAAGCCAAACTAATAAATCCCCTCATCAACTCGCTTATGTTATTACAATAGTAGTACATACATACACATATATATATACAAATGAGTAGGTACGTATATTCATATATGTGTGTGTGTGTGTGTGTGTGTGTGTGCGTAATCCTTTGGCTTTCAAAGTGACACCTTCATCACCACTACGAAATATGTACATTCTATAATAAAATCATAGCACGTGTAAGTAATCTCATTGTTCGTTCACTAATATGGCAACTAATTTGATATTCATGATTTTTATGCGTCAAAGAAGATTAATGACTACATACATATATAGTTATGTATATATGTATACATATATGCACACACACACATATAGTCATTGTTTCATATATTTGCTTATAACAGAGAAAATATTGTAATACGGTTGTAGTATTGCTGCATATTTAAACATTGAGCAAAGTGCAAATCGAAAAAAAAAAAATGAACCCACACGCATACCATACTCTTACTCGTATATCATAGAAAACGACAACGACACAAGACGACAAAAGCGTGCTTTTATTCAATTTGCATAATTCTCATTTGCTTTTAGCATTGTAACGTTGGTACATATGTATGCTGTCTTGTTCCACTGCGCTGCGCTGTTCCACTGTCTGTTATGCTGCTGTCACTGGTATTTTTTAATTTTTTTTTTTTTTCAGAAATTCCTTCTTTCGTTTGCTTGCCTTCGCATTTTCATTGTAATTTGTTGCACATTACATTACAATTTATCTTTAGAAATTCTTTCACTTTTTGCCATCACAAAATTATTATCTTTCGTTTAGTAAATTTTAATTAAGTTCATTTTCATTTCTTCTTTCCAACAATGTTGCTGCTGCTGGTGCTGCTGGTGCTGTTGCTGCATCATTCAAAGTTATAGGAGTTTGAGTGATGAAAGAAGCAACGCACAAAATTAAAAGTAAACAAAGAAAGCAAAGCAAAGAACAATGCAAAAAAAATATTGTAAATATTGTATAGTCGAAAATAGGTTTTCGTTTATTTTTCGTAATTGCGAAAACCACTGCAAAAGCAACATCGAGAGGATAAAGTTCAAAGTAACCTTAAAACCAATTGATGTTGAATGAATTTCAAAATTAATTGTGAGGTTTCAAGTTAAACTTCGGACAGCCTCCTCCACGTTGTTTTGTTTTTGTTTTTTTTGTTTTTTTAATTGTTTTGAAATTGCAACAAAGTATGTATGCAGAGACTACTACTAGAAATTGAAAGAGATTCTCTCAAAATTAGATAACTAAAATGCCGATACATTGTTGCCGCAACATCAATTTGTATATATGTTTCCAGAATGTTTCTGGCTAATCCTTTGTTCATTATTTGATGCTTTTAGTATGTAAATGTATGCAATAAGTGTAGTAGTGATTTGTTGCCACAATAAAGAATGGTAAGACATAAAGGTCAGCTATAAAATTTGCTAGTATACTCACACTTCTGCATCGGTCTCTGTGTTTCTATTTCTACCTTAAGCAAATGTATATACACATTTAACTGAATAGTATGTATAAAGTTGATTCGTTAGTTCTTTCTTGCAAACGTCCAACTGAATGTGCGGTTACACTTTGAGGCTTTCTTAAGAAATCTAATTAAATGAAAGCAAAATATGTACTAGGTATCTATCTAAGGCTAGTAATAATGGCATGAAAAAACATTCAACTTCAACTATGTTGCTACATCAAGGAGTACAGAAGAGAATAGGACGGCACAGCACACCACATCATATCATATTTGATGGAGCATATTTTTCTGATTTTGTATTTTTATTTTTACATAATATGAACATGAAGACACAAGAACAAGTAGGATGAACAAGAAGGCCAAAGGACATAAGAAAATTTCTAAACAAAATTGAAAATTGTTTGTTTTTCATTTTTCTTTGCTAGTATACCATACTACTACTACTACTACTCATTCTTCTGTGTTTCTGTGTTGCTGTTATCATCATCATCATCATCGTCGTCGTTGTTGTTGTTGTTGATTTGAAAGCGGTGAAGATGTGATATAAATTTTGTTATTTTAACAGAAGATGTTCTTGATTTATTTTTTTATGTTTTTTTTTTGTCTTATATGGAGGCGCTTTACGGTATGTGTGTTTGTGAAAGAATATTGCTTAAATGGCTGTTTGGTTGATTTTACTTTTCCTTTTTCCTTTTCCATTTTTTTTTGGTGGTGTAAAATGTATAATAAATCTTTAAAATTAGCAGCAATTTATTGCGGTAATAGAAATTTTATATATTGTATATGATATATATTTTTATAAATATTTGGTTGTATTTATGCGCATAGGCATAAGCAGTAAATTAGAGTAATTACAAAAATTTAAATCATTAAAATATAGAAAATAAATATGTATATATATATATAATTTATAAATAAATATATGTATTTATTTATCAATTATTTCTATATATATTTGATGGTAATTATTATGCATAATTATTATTTGCAATAAATAAATAACAAAAGCAGAAAAATAATAGATTTATCTAACCAACTACTAACCAATACGCTGTGAGTGCTCAAGTCAATTTAAATAATAATAATAATAATCAACATTGCAAAGTGATTCATCAGTAAAAAAAAAATCTCCTTACAGTCGGCTGGTGCCGACCAAATTATACCCTGCATATATAGATATATATATATATAAAAAGTTTACTCGCATATCCATCTTTTTCTTTTATTTCTACTTTTTGAGAAAGAAATTTTGCATATACTACTAACTTACACCCGAAATATGGTTGATTTTGACGAAGTACTTTGTATGTTATGAGGGGAGCTATATACTAAGTGGGAGTGGCTTACCTCTTTCTTGTAAATCCAATTAATTTTTCAATATTAATCCACACCTTAAATTTGGTTGTCCTACGTTCAATAGTTCTTAACTTAATGCGGTTTAAATTTTTTAAAATTTCCTCAACTTTGTATGGGAGCCCCAATAAGAAGTGGGCGTGGTACACTGATTTTTTGCCAGATTATTTCCGGCTACGATATTAATCAAAGTGTCAATTATGGTTATTCTAGACAGAAGATTGCCGAAGTTACGGCTGTTTCAATTTAAAAGAATTTCAGTAATTTTGTATGGGGGCTACAATAAACAGTATGCATGGCTCGCCCATTTCCTTCGAGCCAAGTTGCTCGTACAATACTAATCTATACCTTAAATCTTGTTGTCCTACGCTAAATGGTTTGTAAGTTATGGAGCTTAAAAGTTTAATTTAATTCCCTCGACTTTGTATGGGAGACCCATGAAGGAGTAGGCGTGGCACACTGATTTTCTGCCAGATTATTACCGACTACTATATTAATTTAAGTGTCAATTATGGTTATTCTAGACAGAAGATTGCCGAAGTTACAGCTGTTTCAATTTAAAATTTGTATGGGGGCTAGGATAAACAGTGGGCGTGGTGCGCCCATTTCCTGTGAGCCTAGTTGCTCGTACAATACTAATCCACACCTTAAATCTCGTTGCCCTACGCTAAATGGTTTGTAAGTTATGGAGCTTAAAATTTTAGTTTAATTCACTCGACATTGTATGGGAGACCCATGAAGGAGTGGGCGTGGCACACTGATTTTCTGCCAGATTATTACCGACTACTATATTAATTTAAGTGTCAATTATGGTTATTCTAGACAGAAGATTGCCGAAGTTACAGCTGTTTCAATTTAAAATTTGTATGGGGGCTACGATAAACAGTGGGTGTGGTGCGCCCATTTCCTGTGAGCATAGTTGCTAGTACAATACTAATCCACACCTTAAATCTCGTTATTCTACGCTGAATAGTTTGCAAGTTATAACCGGTAACATTTTTTTAATTTCCGCAACTTTGTATGGCAGACCCAAAAAGGAGTGGGCGTGGCACACTGATTTTCTGCCATATTATTTCTCACTGCCATGTTAATCTAATTGTCAATTATGGTTATTCTAGACAGAAGATTGTAGAAGTTACAGCAGTTTCAATTTAAAAGAAGTACAGACACTTTGTATGGGAGCTACGCTAGAAAGTGGGCGTGGCTCACCCACTTTTGGCGAGGTTATATGGTAGGATAGTATAAGTCTATGTGCAAAATATTATTGTCCCAAGTGGTATATTATGTGAGTTATAGCAAGTTAAAGATTTTGAAAATTCCGAGGTTAGTCGCTTTGAATGCTTGGTGTGGGCGTGGCTATTGACCGATCATGCCCAATATCAATCCCCTCCGTGCCCTTGGATCATAGTTTACTTGTGCCAAATTTCGTCGAAATAGCTCAATATTTACTCAAGTTATCGTGCGAACCAGCCAGGTGACAGACAGACGGACGGACGGACGGACGGACATCGTTAAATCGAAAATTTAATCGACGCTGATCACGAATATATATCTATGTCTATATCTCCGGAGATTCCTTCAAGTGGACACAAACATCTGACCGAAATGAATATACCATGCATATTGCATTATGCAGGGTATAAAAACAGAAAATTCAATAAATGGATTGAAAAAGCTAATCGCTTTCTCATTTTTGTAATTCTTAAACTCTTATAACTCACTAAATATTCTCTTTAGTGTAACTATTTTTAGTATGTATATTGATAGTATACTGCGTAATAATTTCACGAAAAAATCAGTGAGCCATGCCTACAATTTAATATAGCTCCCATTCAAAATAACGGACTTTTTATAAAATTTAAGCCCGCATAACTTACAGATACCAGACCGAGGTCTATTAGAGGGTATGAGCCCTACGGCTACAAGTTTTACGGACACTGCGACTAAACGAGATCTTTTGTACCGAACCTCATCTACGACACTTGAATTTCCTCTACCTTTTTAATGAAAGATAGAATGGATCTTGTCGAACTTTTGATGAATGAAGCTGGTGTTGGGAAACTCAGCTGAAAGGGTTTGGGGCAAAGTCTGCCCAAGGCCGGGCATTCGCAAAAGATGTGGATCGATGTTCTCCTCCAGACAGAGTCGACACTCCGTGTCAGAGGATAGTCGCATTTTGTGTAGGTGGTATTTTAACCAGTTATGTCCTTAGAGATAACCGGATATTAGGCGTAAATTTGTTCTGCTGGGACTAATGCTGTCAAAAGCTGCATCGAAGCTTATGAGGGTCTTCGCTGGGCGGAGACCTGTCGAATTTGCCCATTGTAGTAGGTATTTGTCGTGATAATATTTTTCTATCACAGCTTTGACCGATGCCAAGCTTATACCGCAGAAAGGTTCTGGGCAGAAAGGAAGTAAGCATTCCGTGATTAGTTTTGAGGAGAATTCCCATGAGGAGCGAGATTTGATGGCAGCTTGGCTGTCTGAGTAAAAAAATAATGCGCGCTCCTTTGAGCCCTTTGGCATGTAGGTGACGCGCACGAGTAGTCTGGAAGTAGAAGTCACCCTTGGTAGAGCTAGATTGCCAAGGGAAGCCTAGCTTGAAACAGAAGGGCGGTATATTAATTACCGTGCACCTCCCCGGTCATGCATCTATCGGCATATGCTGTTCCACCTTAAATTTGGGTTTTTGACTAGGGTAGCCGCGGGATTGTCACACCCTTTACCCTCTTATGGTGGATGCCTTGCGGCAAAGTAGATTATCATTGCAGAAAACAATAATTTTGTAAAAATTAGGCGAGCCACAATCGCCATTTTACATAGCACCAATACAAAGTTTTGCAATTTTGAACTTTAAAACTGCCATTTCCTAGGAATAATTTTACCCAAAATGGGTCAGTACTGCACCAATACAAAGACATTACGAGGACAATGAAAACAATTTAATCGTTGGAAATTGTTAATAATAATTTATTCGTAAAAATCAAACAATAGCTTGTTGAAATTTAAGCTTGGTGAGAGCCGAAGCAAAAAAGTTTCATTAAACCCAATTCGATTTTGAGTTCAGCTCCCAGATTTGTTGGCACAGAAAATTTCATCGAAATTAAAGCATTTCTTTCAATTTCATTTCAATATTATGTGACATCAAATCATTATGATGCAGTGAATACTCATCTCAATTCAAATAATAATCATTATTTTTTATTCGGTGGTTTACTATTGTAAATATATTTACACTTTTGTAATGTTACATCTTTTTCGTAGTTTTTTTTTCGAATGATTTTATATTTTATTCTATCATTTACTCTATTGCTGCAGATTTGTATTGTTTATTTCACCACACTTATTCATGCATAGAATCATTAGTCATTTTGAAGTGCTGGTGGTGACGTTGAGTGGAATTAAGCCGCGACAAGAGCACTGATGATCATTCAGCATACCATGAAGTGGCTGTAGTGAAATTACACTGTAACGATGGAGACTGCATAGTATTTACAATACAATAACTAGCAATATTAAGAGTACAATTATGGGGAGTTTTTGGCATTCTATTAAGCCATTTGCGTTTACTATACCTGTACAAACTACATAGTATATACATTACCTATTTTAGCCCTCATCTGCTATGAAACGATGACCATTTACATTATTTACCACTTAAGCGCCTATGTTCAAGCCCACATACTCTCCCGACTATTGTTCATCTGTTTCACCTGCTGTCATTGCTGTTGCTGCTGTTGTTGTAGAAATTAATCTTATTTAATTTGAAATTTTTATTCAAATAATGGACAATAGATGATGGTATAGCACATTATGAGTATAAAACTTTTTGAAATATTGTTTTATTAATTGCGTTTACACGGAAGCCATACCATACATTTCCACGACGCACAATATGACTTACGGTAACATCCGGTTGCAAAAAGCAAAACAGAACAGAACAGAACAAAACAAAATAAAACAAAACAAAAATCTCATGCCTTCATATTTTACATTGATAACAAATTTCGGGTCAACCATGGTCTTCGTTATTTCCTGTTTTTTTTTTTTTTTGCGCGTAAGATAGATGACAACACTGTCAGTCTTTGTATGCGCGGCTGTACGACGACGACGACGACGAAATGATTTATGATTTGCATGTTTGAATATTCAAAAATAAAAATAAAAACACTTTTAAGTAATTATTAAGGTAAGTTATATATTGTATTGTAGATATAATAGAGCACAAACAAATAAAATTCGAATAGAATTAACAGCTAAGTGACATTTAAAATTTGTAATGGGAATCCAAATTGAATTGTTATTGAAATTGTTATCAAACAATATGGTGTCATTGAGTAGATATGTACATTTTTCTAATGCAATTAGGAAAAATATAATTGATTTCCTCACTATTCATATACTTATAAATGGGAACCGATTTTGGGAGAATGTATAGTCGTTTCTAGTGTTAGTTAGATCTCTAGATTGTAACACAATTCGTATAATAATCAGAAACTCAGGTCTTTCAAACAGTCGGGCTGTGCCAAAGGTTATGAAAGGTCATACTTAAGAAAAAAAAAATAAAATCAACCATCGTCCTGGACGACGTCATGTGCCAACTTACCTTGCACAGGAGAGGCATCGTATGGAGTTTTAGCAATCACCTGAAGGATTTGGACTTCGCCGATGACATCTGGCTCCTCTCACACAAACTCATCGACATGCAAGCGAAGGATGACAGCTTAGTCTCGCTGGCACGTACTGTCGGACTGGAGATCAACATCGCAAAGACCAAGGCCATGAGAGTTAACCACAAAAACGCACGCCATATAATGGTCGACGGATGCCCGGTGGAAGTTGTTGAAGATTTCTGTTACCTCGGCTGCATTATTACGGCGGACGGCGGAGCTAATGAAGATGTCAGCTGCAGGATAAACAAAGCAAGGGCGGCGTTCGGGCAACGGCATGCAGTGTGGGCGAGCTCGCGAATCCCCAGGCGCACAAAACTGCGAATGTTCAGCGCATGTGTGATCTCTAACACAGCAACCACGTGCTGTGGAGACTAACGAATGAAGAACCCGTCCTGTTGCAAATCAAAAACAGAAAGTGGCTATGGATAGGTCACACTCTTAGCAAACCTGCAGATAGCATTATAAGAATGGCACTAACCTGGAACCCGCAAGGGAGCAGAGGTCGAGCTCGGCCAAAAAATACTTGGAGTAGATCGATATTGCGCGAGCTAGCCGATGTGAACACAACATGGGACGGCGCAAAAATAACAGCACAGAACCGTGTACGATGGAAGAGTCTTGTTGAGGCCCTATGCTCCCAAGAGGAATGAACAAGGAAAAAAGAAATTAGGCTCAATCAAATATGACCTGCTGAAGATGGTCTTAATATTTTAATCAAATCTCAAAAACCCACCATTCTCAATTTTATAAAAATATAAATTTTGTGATTGAGTCCATCAATCCGTGGATATACAGAGGGTAAGTATTTTAGGCGGAATTATAGGAGACAAAGGTTAATCGTGGATCGGATGTTATTTGTCGATTTTCAGGTGCTTCATTTTGTATGGGAGCCTAAAAGATAGTGTGTGTGTGTGTGTGTGTGTTCCGACAAAATGTTCGGTAGCATAAATTTATAGCTACGGATCATATATTTTATCATTCTATGGTGAATTTTGTAAAAACGTCACTTTTATAGGCAATGCCTCCTATGGGGTGAATATTGGAATAATTATGTTTTGGAAAAAAGTTGGGAAAGAAAAATAAGTGATAGTTGGCCTTACGTTGCACCATCTTAGAGACGTTGCTGGGTATCTATTTTAATGGATGTTTCAATTTTCAACAATATTTTAAGGTTTATCAATCTTTTAAGGTTAAGCTTGATTGTTGATATGCCTGAGAACAAGATCAGTTTATTTTTTCCTTTGAGGTTAGGAGCAAAATGTGATGTGATTGTGTCAAAAACTAACCAAAGTCGAATTCAATGACCCCTAATAGAAAGTCGTATCTTATCCGGTGGATAACCCTGTTCTTTGTTCTTTCGTGTGCCTCATAGCCTAGACACGCGTACGCAGATTTTCTTGTGATTTTCATATAATCTCCATAATACGTCGAATCGATATTAATGTCATCTTTCACACGATTGAATTAAATTTTCGATTTCATATACTCAGAATGGTCAGGAAAATTGACGTCACAACATATGACTTCTGGCTCTAAACCTTAATAGAGGGGTATGATATTTTCATTGGAAGAATTATTATTAACATCACCTCTCATTAAATTCTGTTAAATTTCTCTTTCCATATACACTAAACGATCTGGACAACTGCTTCCCATTTTCGTTTCGATATACATTAGCTTGCGGCCGCAAACCTCCACAAAAGGCGCCTGATATTCTTATTTGTAACATAAATGTGCTAAATTTGTCCTTGCATATATGCAAAATAATCTTGATGTCTTTTACTAAGTAGATGCCCATCTTTCTTGCGGACACAAAGTGACTTCTAGCTGTAAACCTCAATTCAGGTGTGTAATATTTTCGCAAAAATTATAAAGCCTCATCTTTATCATCGGACATAATCACACATCTATTCTCTAGATAGCCTTAATCTATTATCTTCGTATCTCTTACACATTCTTTCATTCTAAAGCAAAAACGTGTACATCGTTATACTAAGTAACGAAATGATACAGAATTAATATGATGCTTTCACACGGTAGCATAGTATGACAGCGCTAATAAGAGAAATGAATATGCTACTAAATCAGTTGAGAGTGAGAAAACGATAATTATATGCATTTATATGTAGAGTATGAGAATGACAGAAGCAATTTAATTGAATAAGTCATTTTCATTTAGGGTTAACATTTGTGTATTGTGTTAACTCAACGTTTTTCCAACACTCTTACAAAGAGAATAAAATAAAATTATATTGTCTTTACAATTAATTTCAAGCAATTGTAGTCGACTGTGCGCTGTACAATATGGTCATTGCTTATAACTACATAGTGTATATGGCAATTGTAACAAATAATATTTTTGGTGACAATTTCATTTGTAAGCAGGTTAAAAAGGTTAAATTTCAAAGAGGATGCGGTGTGAGTCCAACTCAGAGCATATAAGATGATAATAATCTTGCACGCTGGCGAGTGTTTGTAAGCCACTGCAAAATAACATTAGTCGTTGTCACCTTCACATAAGGGTAGAGCAGCAATTAAAATTTAACAACAACAACAACAATGCTGGACAAAAGGATGCAAGAGCATTTCTACTTATTATGTCAGATACATATAAGCTACTTGTAGGTATAACCTTTCTTAGTTGTTTACTGAGTAAGCATTTTTTGTTGTAGTAGTCGTCGTTGTCGTCGAGTATTTCACTCATGAATTTTTGTGGCCATATGCCAACACACCTTTCAAGTGACACATTTATAATGGTCGAAAGTGGTATGAATGACAGTTTTTTGCCATCACTTTTAAATTGAATTCTCTATAATATTGTTGCTATTGACAAATTTCAATCAATAATTATAAGTTAGTGTGACTATTTGAGTGAGTGAGCTACATACTGCTGATATGACCTTATAATATATAGATAATTAGTATGTACGTACACTGGGTCTTATGAGCATCAATATTGATTTCAATATAATCCAATTATCTATAGTGTCTACCTATACTATACATATGCAAAATCATCTATATATACATTGAGTAGAAATGCTTAAAAATCATTTATTAGTATTAAGAACATATGAGCTACTGCTCATCATATATTGTGCACTTATATGAGTACAAGTACTAGACATTCATCATTAGCATCATAATAGTGAAGGTGAGATGGAGATGGAGAAAGGAACAGGTAGCTATAGCATAATACTAAGTATCCATACAATGTCAATGAGTAGCACTTGTGTGCTCAAATCAAATTTTTGCATATCGACTCTATGTGAGTGGGGTGTGAGAATGATTGCTGGTTGGTGATGAGCAAATGTTTGTATACTCGCACACAGATATTATATTGTATAATACATATGCAAATACATATGCTGTATCGTTGATGTTTTTCTATCGACTTTGGGGTCGGATTAAATGCGCAATGCCACCTGGTGACAACATCAACTAGTACTTTCCTAAAGTACTCTCATGTGATGATAGCAACAACAACAACAATAATAATAATCGTTATAATAATAATAATAATAATAATAGGTAAATATATATCATCTCGTCAAATGTTGTTTTGTTGATGTAAATTATACCATCATCATCATCATCATCATCATTATTATTATCATTAACATTCTCATCATAAGCCACTGTATAACCATCTTTTAGCTATACCACAAAATGCCACTTGTGTCTAACCTTCATGGAGACATATAAAAATTATAAGTGAAATCACTCCCAGCGAGTAAGTGAGCGACAATTGGGAAGCCGTTGTACTTACAGTTTTCTATGTTTCTATGTATTCGCGGGATATGGAGTGAAAAGTTTCCGGCGTTATTAGATTTATTAAACTCAGTACTCAGTGTGACTATGAGTGTCGTGGCTCAGTGGTTAGTGTGTTGGCTTTCTGATCTGTAGGTTGTGTGGGTTCAATTCCCGGCTGAAGCATTATAAATTTAATATCGAAATTTAATATCGAAAAGTTCTGAAAAATTGATATCGGAAGAGTTCTGCCATTCGGAACCGGCTAAAATAAATAGGTCCCTTCTAATGCCGCCCAAAATTTAACACGTACAACAGTAATGGAAGAAAAGCTTGGCCAAAGAGCCCTTTGGGGCTTTAAGTGCTTTTATTTATTTTTTTTATATTTTGCAACTCAAAACATGACTCAATGGACATTGAATGATCTCTCTAAAGATTATATTGGAATATACAGGTCACGATGATTTAGAGTCTAATTTTCAACTCTTTGAACCAATAAATGCAAAGAATAAAAAGAAAAAAACGCAATAATTTCCTTTATAATTTCGAAAATTTTTCATATAACCCTCTTACATATATGTATGCGATATTGTATTTATACAGACATATTGAATAAGGCAGGTACCAACTGTGCTATAATACGTACAACAACAACAATAACAAATATATATACGAATTTCTGTGTTTTTTTTTTCGTTGCTTTGCTCATCGTTTATTATTAAATTTATGGAAATGAATTTTGCTTACTCGCTTCAAGGAAATTCATTTCAAATTGTATGCTTCACCTAAGTTGGAAGAGCTTGAGAAGCTTTCGTTTTATTTTTATTATTTTTTTTTTTTTGCTTTATTTACACAAGCATCATAGCAATAACAATGCTGGTAGTATCTACTAAAATTACAATACGTAATCTATAATATCATGCAACATGCGGCATTTGTTGCATATTGTATGCGCGCAAGTGTATATCATCGACGTGTGCTGTTACAGCAACATTTTGTTGTTGCTGCTGCTGCTGCTGCTGTTGAATATGATGATTTGAAATCGATGATCGAATATCGTTGTTTTTTTTTGTCGTTCATTTGACTTGCTAAGGCTAAATGTTTCTTGGTTATGCTGGTTTTATGTGTGTGTTTTC
This sequence comes from Megamerina dolium, assembly GCA_963854835.1. Taxonomy (NCBI): domain Eukaryota; kingdom Metazoa; phylum Arthropoda; class Insecta; order Diptera; family Megamerinidae; genus Megamerina; species Megamerina dolium. The sequence goes on along the minus strand of OY978527.1, from coordinate 58,908,671 downwards.
GTATATGTGTGTGCGTGTGTAGAGGATAAATGAAGCTCAGTGGAAAATCAATTTAATATTGAACGAAAAATTCACATCAGCAAACACTTGTGTGTGTGTGTGTGTGTATAAAGAATATGTATATGTTTAATCTAAGTAGGTGGATGGATGATAAATATTAAAGAATATATTCTCCTTCATATGTACGAGCATTTGTTGTCTGTGCTGGCTCTGCTTTTGCTTTCAGAGTTATTTTTTTCTTTTCTCTACTATTGCCTTATATTGATTTCTGTTTTTGTAACTGTTTCTATTATTATTATTATTATTATTATTTTTATTATTACCATTGTCATCGTTATACAATTTGAAGAATATTATTGACATATTTTCTATACATACAAGTACCTACTGATATTCATAGATAGCCTGAAGTTGACATAGTTGAAGATGTTGAGTTAAATGACGTCACCGATAGCTGCGTCGAATGTCGAGGCTTATATGTTTACTCCATAATATTTCTATTGACATGATATTGTGTAGTTTTTAATAGAAGCAAACGTTTTACATATTACAATTTCTTCTTTACTCGATTTTCCTTTCTATAGTACCTACATACTTATTTGCATATTGAATTTATTCAAAATTGTATGTATGTCCATGTGTTGTTGTTGTTTTGCACTTTTCATATATTGTACTATTTTATTTATTATTTCGTTAGTTCATTTGAATTGCGTTTTTTTTTTTTAACTACCTACTGTTTTATAGAAAGAAATTGAGGAAAAAATCAATAACGCTCATACGTCATGTAGTATATGACTTTGATAAGCAGTTGATAGGCAGTTGTACTGGATTTACATGGATGAAATGAAATGAAATTCCATGAAAACTGATGAAAATCGTAACACTGAAGCCTTGACTGCATTCATGATTATTTTAAGGTGCATAAAGCCTATGCAGTTTTATTGAAAAATATATTTTTATGTATGAGGTAGGCGTGGCTTTTATCTGATGCAATTTATTTTTAAATTAAACTTCTCATTAGCAAAAACAATCTAATATGCTGAATATCAGTTCGGTAGCTTTATATTTATGTGGATTAAATTGATAAACATATATTCGAAAACATACTTTTGTATGGGAAGTAGGTGTGATTTTTAACTCATGTTGTTTATTTTCAAATTAGTGATTTGTTTATTAAAAATAATTGTATGCAACAAATTTCAGTTCGATAGCTTTATATTTACGTGTAAAAAAAGGGTAAAACACACATTCGAAAGCATACTTTTGTATGGGAGGTAGGTGTGATTTTTAACTCATGTTGTTTATTTTCAAATTAGTGATTTGTTTATTAAAAATAATTGTATGCACCAAATTTCAGTTCGATAGCTTTATATTTACGTATAAAAAGTGGGGAAAACACACATTCGAAAGCATACTTTTGTATGGGAGGTTGATGTGAATTTCGTCCAAATTTATTTATTTTCAAAATCATCCTTATTCTGAGTAAAAATAAGTTTATATGTTAAATTTCAGTGAGATTATGTTATATTTACGCACGCAAAGTGAAAGTATATAAATTCGAAAACATACTTTTGTATGTAAGGTTGACGTTATTTTCATACAATTTTGTTGATTTTCGAATTCAGCACTTTCTTAGTAAAAATAAAATTTTTTTACTAAATTTCAAGTTTATAGTTTTTAATTTTCTTCCAAAAAATGGGGAAAAAATACATTCGAAATCATACTTTTGAATGATAGGTGTATGTGATTTTGAATCAAAAACGATAATTTTGAAGCTTAATCGTTCTGTAGTTATGATATTTCATATTGTACTGCGTATTATATCGATAGCTCTATATTTACGTGTGCAATGTTGGAAAATATATTTTCGAAAATGTAATTTTGTATGGAAGGTAGGCGTGAATATAATCCGTTTACATTTATTTTCAAAATTTATCATTTATTAAATAAAATATAAATTTTTTTTAAATAAAATAGAAACTTATATGCCAAATTTCGGCTTGTTATCATTATATTTATGTGCGCCAAATCAGAAAACTTATGTTCGAAAACGTACTTTTCTATAAGAAGTAGTCCTGATTTTCATCTGATTGCTTTCATATTTACAATATCGAATTTCTTAATATAGAAAATCTGATATGCCAAGTTTTAGCTTTATAGCTTTAGCTGAACGTCCGCATTGTGAGAAATCATCTTTCGAAAACACATTTTTCTATTCAAAAACTTCATTAGTTACCCCACAATAATGATGAACATGACTAATTAGATTTAAGTTGTCGATTTTGATACATAATTTAGTATATTTGTATATATTTTTCCATACTCACCACAGCTCACCCTTTGATTATTATCTTTTGTAGATAGAGAACTTCTTCTATACTTCTCTGTTATTTTGTTGTGGACACACTATTCTGATATTTGTGTGTGTGTGTGTGATTTTGTTTTGTTTTAAAATGCACAGTATTATGTGTTCCACTTGACTTGCATCATTTTACATTCAATGCAACTTAACAATTTGAAGAGACGATTTTTCAAATACAAATGCAAAACTGCTTGCAAAAACTATGCTATGTAGAAGTGTTGCATACAAATAGTCTATAGCCGTTGCTATAAGCATAACCATCACATTCATAATCATATCTATCAACATCATCATCAGCATCTTTATCATTAACATGGTATGGTATTATCTTTGGCATAGTTATGGTATAAAACTTTTCAGGAGAATGAATCGTTTGAAAGATTTCATCTTGTGGCAATATCAACACCATCAATACACATACAGAATGCAAAATCTGAAAATTTCTCTGATTATCTAAACATGCATCGAAGGCAAGCGGCTATTTGGACATTGTATGTATGTATGTATGTATGTGTGTGTGTGTTTGTGTATGGAGTTGTATGTATATTTTTCGTTTCATTTGAAAATTATGCATTTGTGATTTTTCATTGAACGAAGAATATTGAAAACGTGCAATGCTTTTAGAGTTAGAATGTATGTATATATTTTGCACAGATCGATTATTTGTAACGACTCACATACAGCATAACATATTCGGATAAGAGTTGGTTAAAAATATCTACATGAATTGGTCTGTCGATTATTGAGAGATTCAATTAATATTAGTAATTTTGTGGAAAGAAAGTGATATAAGAAAAGTGTTTGACACTAGAGGTCCCCTTAACTGTGACTTTAACTGTTGTGGAACAATTTAAATATTGCCATCAAGCTAATTAAATGTGTAGAAATAATTGAATATTATTTGGTGAATTTCTGCAAAAAATTCATGAGTCAAGAATGGTAAATAATAAGGTCAAAATTCAAATAAACCCCCTTTATATTTTGCCTTTCAACATTTTCCCCCAAACACACTCACCCACTTTTACGATCTCTTAAAGGGGCTTCCATTCAAAATTAAAAAAAATTTTTTTCAATTAAATTTGCTCCCACCATTTCCAGAATGCCTCTAGAGGCGTAAGGTATATAATCGATTCCAATTAAATTTTCTTCAAGACCATATCCTTCTAACATCACATATCACTTAGCTCTATCTCTTGTGGAGGCTTTCATATAAAAATAAGTTATAAATGCATGAAAATCGCCAAATACCCCGGATCGCCTCTAGAGAGGTGTATTATGAGGTCCACCTCCAATAATTTTTTCTCCTTAATATTTTATCTAAACACACTTATTCCTTACCTGTATTATTTAGGCAGCTTCCCTACAAGATTGTTGTCTTTTTTGTGTAAAATTGGGCATCTCTTTTTCGGTGCCATTACAGGGTTCAAGTATATCCAGCCAAGTCTCATTTATTTTTATTCATCATTTCTTTAAAGTTGTTAACTTCATATCCTCACATTTTAGGGGGGCTTCCATATAAAATGATGCATTTGGAAGTAATAGTTTGCCAAAAATGCTTCTTAAAAGAGCTCTGTGACAAAACTAAGTTAAAGTGATGTCACAAGGGTTCTATCGTTGGGAACCGGCTAATATAAGTAGGTCCCTTCTAATGCTGTCCAAATTCAACACGCACAACTGTATTGGAAGAGAAGCTCTGTGGTATCACAATGGGCCTATCTGGCCTATGTGTATCCTCTTAGAGAGAGGGCAGCCACATAACCTAACCTCCCGGAAGTAGTTTCTATTATGAAATTTATTCGTGAGTGTAATAAGCTCTTCTTTGCATATCTAAGAGATAAGAGAGTTTTTTTTGAAAATACAAACAATTTTACTGACATTTTTGATTTCAGAATTTTTTGAGTTTTGACTCACACAATAGATCTAGCGCCGACTATGGGATTCATAGTATTTTTTTCATCAAACTTCATAAATGGTTTGAGATTTTGTACATTTTTGTTTATTGTTTTGTTTGTTGAATTAAAAATAAAAAAAATTTAAGAACTTGTCCTTGTTTATCAGCTTTTGATTTTATTTTGTACAAAAAAATTTTTATAGTATTTTTAACAAGTTTGTTTTACTGTGCAACGATGGCACTAATGCCGAGAGAAAATGATTAAAAACATTTTTTGTGGTGGCGATTACGTGTGAATCGTTTCTATTAAATTCATTATTTTATATGCACATAGAGACACTTAAGTATTCCGTTTGTTAAGCTAAAAGGGCCAACTATACGAAGAACAGATGGAGTGATAGACATGTAGAGAATTTATGTAAATCTTTCTTTTCACTATTTTATATGCAATTGAGAAAGAAGGCATGCAGGCATATTACTTGTTTTCTCACGCTGTGATGACATTTTAGATGGCACATCAATTTGATCAATTTGTCACGCATATACTCGTACATAAGTACGTATGTACTATATGGCTTATCATATTACTATTTGAATTTATTATCGATAAGATATTATGGTGTGAGATAAATACGGGATGGAAATGCCTGTACAAATGTACAAATAAATGTAACACACATAAGTGCATGCGTTGAAAATGTTGGAGAAGATGGAGAAGAGCAACAGCAACAATAACAAGAAGAAGAGGATGAATAAACGAATAACCAGAGCAATATTTCGATACCAAAAAGTAACCCGCAGAAAATGTAAAAGTCGTTCTCTAATGATGCATCACATTATCACAATCATCATCATGATGATGATCAATTGAGGTCGACAGTATTGTGAAGCAATACTACCTACTTATGTATAAATGCCACATTTACTTGTAAGTGATGTTTATTGGATGCTTTATTGCAATGCATATATACGAATGAATGTGATTGACAAGCAATATAATGACAAATTTCACATATATGTATGTATGTTACATACGAGTATATGGGTGGGGCATTACTACCATGCACGCCTGGCTATGAACATTATGTACATTTCCAAATGTTCATATGTATATATGTGTAAGTGTATGTTTAAGTGTGATTATTTTGGTTTTTTTCACTTTTTTGGATTATATTGTTTTTATTCTCTGAAAATACAAAAAAAAAAAAAAAACAAAAAAGTAGAAACAGAAGTAAGCACATCATAATCTTTAGCTTTGATTGTAAGTGACATTGTATGTTGGCGTCTTTAAGGCAATAATGGGATTATGGCTGCTGTATATACATATATGTGTGTGTATGTGTTTTGTCTGCCCATTATATACAACAATGTACTTTCACTCACACACACACACACACACTGGCACACAGTATTATTTGGTCGGTCCCCTTTCATACAAAACCGCAATGAATTGCTAATAAAAGCGTGTTAATGCCTATTTTAGAACTTGAATGGCAGTCCAAATTGTATGTATAGTACAAGTGTATGTATGTGTATGTGTGTGTATGAGTTCATATGATTGTATTGGGGTATGATGCGGCTTGGCATAATAGGGTCTATAAAATTTGTTGTTTTTCTTTCTTTACTTTCATTTTAGTTCACATTGCTGTTGTTGTTGTTGTTGTTTTTGTTGTTGATTACCGTATTACATGTAGGTACATTGAAATGTTGTTACATAAGCCTATTTGTTACTAGAGACATTTGACCTCCACTACAAAAGTTGGGGGTCTGTTAGTGTGGTGGTGTGAAATCGAAATTTGAATGACATCAAATATGTTTTTGTGGTTAGACTAAACGATACAAAACGAAGATAAAAAACAAAATAAATGAAAAAGTAAAAGAAGAAGAAGAAGAAGAACATGTACATGGGTGTGTGTGTGTGTGTATTTCTTTCTAATTTGATTTTTATGTTGTGTAGATATGCATTTGTTTTTTTGCGTTTATTACAATTTGCTTTAATTTTTATTAAAAATTAGCTACATGTAAATTTAAATAAAAGGCAAACAGTAACATTAGCAACAATGGCAATACAACGACAGCAACGATACTGCGACACTGACAATATCCCTGAGGTACCACAATTTCTCATCTCATTATTTTAATCTCAACAAAGTGAAACTTTTACGCTTATTTTTTGTTGTCGTCGTTGTTGGTTTGTTGGTGTAAATATGCATTGTATTTCTCTTACACCAAAGTAGCATACGTACAATATAAAGGGTGTTCTACTTTTTTTTTAAAAAAAAGAATTAACGTTTATTTGACAGACCGACAAGTGAATAAAGTAATTATACAGTCTTGTGATGAGTTTTAGTTAATTTTCATGCTGAAATTTTAAAAACATATGTTCAAAATCGTATTTTTGTATTGGAGATAGGCGTGGTTTTCATACGATCATGATGATTCTTATACTTAATTGATTTGGTGACAAAACTAATAGTATGTGCTAAGTTTCAGCTTGATAGCTTTATATTTACTTATAGAAAATTTGAAAAAATACGTTCAAAATCGTTTTTTTGTATGGGAGGTAGGCGTGGTTTTCATTCGATTTTGCTGATTTCTAGATAATTTTATTTACTACTATAAAAAATACTAACTACCAAATTTCAGCTTGATAAATTGATATTTACTTGCATAAAGCTTGAAAACATATGTTCGAAAACATACTTTTGTATGGGAGGTAGGCGTAGTTTTCATTCGATTACGCTGATTACTAGAGATTTTTACTTATTGCTAGAAAAAATACTAAGTGCTAAATTTCAGCTTGATATATTGATATTTACGTGTTCAAAGTCTGAAAACTTATGTTCGAAAACGTATTTTTGTATGGGAGGTAAGCGTGGATTTTATCCGATTTCACTTATTGCTGAACACATTTATTTTTGGATAAAAATAATAGCATGCATAAAATTTAAAGTGGATAGCTTTATATTTACTCGTAGAAAATCGGAAAACATATGTTCGAAAACATACTTTTGTATGGAAGGTTGGCGTAATTTTCATTCAACTATGCTGATATCGAAGGTTTCTATTTTCTGTAATGAAAATAATTTATGCACAATGGTTCAGCATATTACCTTCTGAAAACACAAATTCAAAAACGTATGTATATATGGGAGGTTGGCGTGGATTTCATCCGATTATGCTTATTCTGTAAAATATCCAATTTGTTTCTTTACTGAAATTGCCAATTATTTTGATTTTCTAGGTAAGAATCACGAAAAAAAAAACAAAAAATATAATAATTACATTATTATGAATAATAATGAATATAAGTGATTAGGTCTTTTGATATCACTTGATCCGGTGTTCTTTTATTGGAATTTCTGATGTGAATTCTGTTCCTGAACACCCTTTATATATACACAGAAATTTCAAAAAAGTTCCTCCTCGAATGCAATACACCCACGAACAGAGAGCCATATTTATGTACGCCGTCAGTACAGGGTACAGTGATGTCAACCATATGCGAGTGTATTTGTTGAGGTTCAACTGTACTTCTTTTCAAAATGCTTTTTATTTAAAAAAAAAAATATATATATATCTGCTATAATTGTTGCGTTTGTGCGACAACCAACACTAAACCAGCATAATGTTCATGCTAGTGCCCCCTTTGCAACTGTTAATCGTCCCATTCTTGTTATTTTATTGTTTGTATAGGTAGATACTTTTATTATTGTTATTATTTTTATGATCTTCTGGAAGACAATATAAAGGAATTTATTTTATGGCCAACAGGTAGAAATTTGTCGTTGAAATTGTTATTCCTTGTTATGTTCTCTGTTAATGCTATCACAGCTCCCACAATATATTTTTCTGTAGCACAGCTATTTTAATGCGTTGTTTGCGTTGCTTGGCATCGTATTGTGTTGTTTTTGTTGTTTTGTTGTTTTTTTGTTTTTATGATGCGTATACGCAATATTAACAACTAATGTGCGGCAGCGAATATGAATTTTACTTCCTTTCCTAGTACTAGCTGACAACAACAAAACAGCACATATACTTTGAAATAAAAGTTAAATGAGCGCATTGTGTATTATGGGTGCTCGTAAAAAAAAAAAATTCTAATGGCGATGGTGTGCGGCTGATGGGTCAAGTGGTAATTTCGAACATACGTATAGTAAGGCATGTGTATGTATGTGTATGTGTATGATCAAGAAGCAGTAGCTGTAGAAACCATAGAAAGTATCAGTGCACATTGTTCTAATTCTAAATAAGAAATTAAACTTTTCATAAAGGTTGGAGTTGTGAGATTGCCAGAAGAATGTTATTATTTAAATTATGATGGTGTTCAGGGAGTCTATATGCATGTGTTTGTGTGTTTGTATGAAGCATAGAGTAATAAAAGTGAAATGCTATTTTTTTGCATTTACACATACATTTATACCAGTTGTATGCTTTAATTTATGTGTAATTAATTCTTTTTTTCCCCCTTTTTTGTTGTTGTTTCTTCCTCGCTCAACATAAAAGTAGTTAAATTGCTTAAGAAAGTCAAAATACAATATAAAGAAAGGTTAACAGAGAGTGTGAGGGAATGCTTAAGATTCTATAGAAACATTCATACAAATTAAGCATATACATGTATGATATGTACTTTCATTAGAATGTAGATATAATCAAGTTTTTACACCATATGTGTGAGCTTAATTGTTAAGAAGAATTTCATAAGTTTGCTGTGCATTTTCATTGCAGAAAATTATCACACTTTTAATTAATAATTTAAGCATGTCTAGTTCCTGAAAATACATATATTGCAGGGAAAATAATTGGCAATTCCTTTTGAAGAAGAAATTCTGTAACAAAATTCAAACAAACAACAACATTTGCCACACATATATGAAATTGCCTTTGGGGGAAGGAGAATACTCGAAAAGCATGTTAGAATATTCATCGAACAGGTGACCACTATCAATTACAACCCTCGCACATCATTTACTAAGTTGAGTGTTTGTCAATTTTTAGGTGATTTTCGTTAATTTTGTATTGCAGCCCCTTCATGGGGGGATCGGAGTTACATTTTCCCCCAGTAGATGCCATTTCTGAGCAATTATGGAGTTATTTGACGATTTTTATGTAATATTAAGGAGTAAAAATGATCAGGGTCGCAGCTATATTTTAACTCCCTAGAAGCGATTTCTGGGCAGCTGTGTGGGCATTTGTTGATCTGTCAGATTTTTCATGTAACTTCATTTTATATGGGGGTCGCCAAAAAATATTCAGGAGGTAAGAATAATGATTCTCGATGCTACATTTGAACTCTCTAGAGGCGATTCCTGGGCAGCTATGGAGTAATTTTTCGATTTTTAGGCGTTTTTATGCAAATTTTGTATGACAACCCTCTTAAGGGCCGTAAAGAGGAGGTAAGTATGTTTGGAGAAAATATTACGATGGAATAATGAATAGGGGTCGGTCATACAATTTATAGCTCTAAGAACATTCTGTCAGAATTAGATGAGAATTGATAAAGAAAAAACTAAAATTTGTGGGACCGGTGCTCTAATAGCCTAGACAGACGGCAGCCTAATTCCGGATTACCGGCGCATTTAATCCGAATAAAATAATAACCTGACAGACGGCAGTATTGCGGATTAACTAAACGGCTGATTGCTGTTTTATTAGGTCTGTCCACTTACATTACTATCACTATCAATTTCTGTCATCTATCACTTTCGATATGAGAAAATCTACAAGAAGCACGTGAACTGAAAACTATCAGAAACTTGTAAATTGACATTCACCGTTCATAATTGACAGCTGGATTTATTTGTTCGCCAACACTTTTCATGTTGAAAACTGTAAACAATTGTTGAAAGTTTTTCGTTAGCGAACACACCTAATATTTTGTAATATGGATGCAGAAAAATTCACAATAGACAATTTTCAGCAGTGTTGCCATCGCAAATTGCCTTAATCCTCTTTTATTTTGAGAATTAACTCATAGAGTTTATGCGGATTAGCTGCAGTTAATGCCCGAGTTACTTCGAATTAACTAGGTAATCCGGAATTAGGCTGCCGTCTGTCTAGGCTATAAGGAGTTAAAATTGATGGTACAGTGCATTCGGTCGGAAATATTGTAAAGCACAAATTAATAATGGTCGATGTTACATTTCGCTCCTCTAGAGGTAATTCATGGGCAGCTATGGAGTTGTTTGTGAATTTACATTGCTTTTTAAGTTGACTTTGTATCATTAGGCGGTAAGTATGTTTTGAAGAAAGTATTATGATGGAAAAATTAATGTTGATCCGTCAAATTGAAAGTGTTCCAAGTGACTTGTATGAAAATGTTAATTTTTTGAGAGAGGTCTCCTAAAGAATGGCGGTAGAGCTTAAGTAAATTCAAAGGAAACATTGGTTAGGAAAACTTAAAGGAGGGCGGCCTTACATTTGGCCACTCCAAAGGCGAGTGATTATGGTTAAATTATATGAAAATGATGAAAAATCGATTTTTCCAAATTTAGAGTTCTTGTGAGAGATCTGAAATTTCATCAATCGACATGAAGCTTTCTATTTTTTTAGTTTTTTTTTATCCAACTAATTTTTTTAAACTATGGCAGCTGGAAAAAAATACTTTTCTAAATATGGGTCACTTTAATGTTCAATATATATATATATATATATATATATATATATATATATATATCTATATATATATATATATATATATATATTCTTAAATAAAATCGAAAATTGCAAAAATTGTGTCGACAATTTTGTGCTTTCAACTTTATCTTTAAAATGATGCCGGAATTTTCGATTTTTCGATATTATTTCAATAACACAGTTTCACAATATAAAAAAATAGCATGTCCGATGGACTACAGCAGTCACATTATATGGATTTATGGCGCGTTTAATCCAAATCCATGATTAGATTTCCACTATTACAATCAGGTTTCTTTCCAACCTCAAAAACCCTACAAAACTAGTCGAAAACGGATGTTTTGGGGTTAGAAAGAACTTCTAATTGAACTAATTGAAGTTCTATAATAATGAATGATCCGCTGTGGATCTTATAATACTCAATGTGTCTTTGATTTCGTTCATCAATTTCAATTTAAAAATTATACTATAATAGATGGATGCTCCCTAATCAACAATAAATGTATATATGAAGGTGTGTGTGTATACAAAAACATTATCGTCTGATGTAAATTGCATAATTTTCAATTATTATAATTCATACAATTTAGTCAATTGTATAATATATATTATAAGAACAACAACAACAACAATTGCAATATAAACAAAAATACTTAAATGCAAACACATATCGTCTTAAGTTTACCAGCGTACATCAGCAATAATAATAATAATAATAATAATGAGAATGCATAAATAAATACGAATATCTTCAAATTGAGGAGGGAAAGATTTAAATAAGCGCTTTATTAGATTGTAAATTTAATTACATATCTCTCTATCTCTCACTCTCTTATGATAATATGCATGTATGTGTGTGTGTGTGTGCAACTATGTACTTAATTAATATTGGCATATGTTATCGATAAATTAATTGATTAAAGTAATTTGTTTTTACTGATGAATGGGAAATAAATCAATTATTGTATTTATTGGAGATTCTTCGTAAAATGAATACACTATGTGCTAAAAATTTTCATCAAAAATTGGTATTAATTTAAAATTCTTTAATTTCTAATAGAAATATTTATTTAATAATGTTAAATGTAATCCATTTTCAACGTCAATTTTAAAGGTTAGCTGGTTCAATTATGTTGTACAAGTATTTTTGGGATAAGTTGATACAAAGTGAAATGTCCATGTGTTACCATATTCAAAAATATCACGAATATTCATATAATCGTACTCGTACTCGTACTCTGAATGTGCAAATCACTTTTGACATTTCACGCATATCAATTTGAATAAATTTCAACAAAATCAAAGGTCGAACAAAAGTGGCCAAATTACAACAACAGCAAACAAGAACAACAACAAGAAGAAGAAGAACAACAATAGCTAGTATTGTAGTTAAATTATATTCACTTTGCCAACGCATAAATATGTTATAAATATGTAAATAGAATTATGAATGTTCAGCTATGCATACTATGCACAGCTATGTGGGATGATGTTCATGTGTTTGTATACATACATGAGTACGAGTATGTGTGTGTGTGTGTGTGTGCGGGAGAAATATTTTGCAAACTAAGGTACCTACATAAAAGCTTTCACCGTGTTCATATTTAGTATATCCATTGTTATTGTTGTGATATGGTTTTTGCATTTTATTTTTCAACATCTTATTAAATGCGTGGGCAGATATACGATTATAGCGTATATATTTACAAACATCTTGACAATGGCGATTACACAAGTTCCAATCTATAGGCATGGGTATGTATATACGTACACTATGGGATAAAAAAAAAATTTAGAAAAAAATTTTAGAGTTACATTCAATTGAAACCTTGTCAAAATCTTGAAATTGATTTTTTTCTTGATAAATTACAGTGACAAAATGATGAAAATATTTGAGGACATAAATTCAATTTAAATTTAAAGCTATTGAACTGAAACTTGGTATATAAAGTTACTCTCTGACCATAGTATGGATATATTATAGAATGGGAGCAATTGGATAAGAACCACGCATAGTTCCCATACAAAAGTATGCTGTTGAATGTGTGCTTTTACACTTTTAGCGTGAAAATATTAAGTTATGACGCTAAAACTTGGTGCATATAAATATTTTTGATCATCAATTAACAGAATAAAAAATAGGCAAAATCGGATAAAAACTACATATACTTCCAATACAAAAGTACATTTTCGAGGTGCATGATTTTACACTTTTTGTCCGAAAATATAGAGCTATCGAACTAAAACTTGGTATTTACACTTATTTTGCTCATAAAATATGTGTCGTAAAAAATTAGCCCAATCGGATAAAAATCATGCATACCTCTCATATAAAAAGTATGCTATTGAATGTATATTTTCACATTTTGCACACGAATATATGAAGTTATCAAACTGAAACTTGGTACATACAATTAAATTTACCAACAAATAGACATATTTGAAAATGGATTAGATTGAAATGATATTATGCCTACCTTCTATACGATTATATGCTTTCGTATGCATGTTTTCATACATTGTGCTCGTGAATATAAATTTTTCGAAGTGAAACTTGGTAAATATGACTACATTTACTAATGAGTGAATGAGTTTCAAAATTGATGAAATCGGATTAAAACAACGACTACTTCCCATACAAAAGTATGTTGTTGAATGAATGATTTTACTCTTTACACTTTACTCGAAATTGAATAGATTTAGAACTAAAACATGATTTATAAAACTACTCTGATCAGAGAATAGATATATTTCAAAATAGGAGCGATCGATGGAAAATCATACCTATATTTTTGACAAAACGTCACCTTTCCATAAGTATGCCTGTCTTCTATTTGTGACAGTATTGCCGAGTTGAAGCTTTTCTAAGCTAAGTAGTCTTTTCCATGTAGCTGAAGGTTGATTTTATTGTATTAAAGAACATATGGACCGCCCGGACTGTATCCATAGAACCTAGAGCAGAGTGGCTTAAAGATTTGAAATCACTTTTAAGTTGAAATTAATTTTGTATTCTAAGCCTTTTTGCCTCAATCAATCAATTATATATTTTGTCTTTTTTAATTTAAAATCTAAAATGAAAAAAATACATTTCTAACAATTTATTTTGTCGTTGAGTGTAAGTATGCATACTCATATTTATTTACTGACCTAACTAACTCAAAACTAACTTCCGTTTCCGGTTTTTAATAAATATAATATACTCGTATTTGGTTGTTATATGTTTTATTTTATTACCGGGCAAAATTAAATAAAATTTAAATGTTAATTAAACTTTTATATTTGTTCAATTTATTTAGCTTAGGTGGTTAGGTGGTTAGGGTGGTGTCTGTATGTACGAGTATATGTAAGTACAAATGTATGTATTTTATTAGTTGATTCCCTGCAGTAAAAGAAGCTAGCAACGAATTAGCGAAGTCACTAGTCACTTGGTGAACTATTTAAAAATTGTTATTTACATAATAGTTGAAGGATGCTGTAATGCTTCAGAAATCGAGCGAACAATAGTAAAATATATGTGATATACACTTAAAGGCTATAATTTTAATCTATCCCATGTAAAATTTATGCCCCTCAGAAAAAACAGGAAATTAATAAAAATTTTTTATGTTATATGAGGGGAACAGCAATAGAATGATGCAACGAATGGTAGATATTCGCCTAATATATGCGGTTTTTCAACGACTGGTGACTTTGTGCATTACTAGGAGACAGTAAAGTAGCTAGTTGGTTAAGTATAGCGAAATAGCTATGGGTTAGTGCTATTCGGTGTTCTGTTTTTATATTTTGAAATTTACAGCAACCGTTATGAATGACGTCACATGTTAGTCATTGAATTGGCACTGTTCTGCATTACTCGGGGACAGAAAAGTAGATAGCTATAGCGAAAAGGATGTCATTTAGTGGCATTTGGCTATCGACCTTTTTGTCCACTTAGTGTCCACTTATTTTTTGTTTCCAAATACATTATTTTTTTTGTTCCGAAAATTTGTTTTCGCAAAATTCATTTATAAAATAATATAAAGTTTTTCTATAAAATTTTGCTCTTTTGCATTGCATACACAGAAATGTGGCAATATTTGTGAAAACATATGTGTATGCAGTATTAAAATGTTTAAATTGTATGAACGTGAAAGTGAATGTATGAAATCAATAGAATTTTACAAATGAATTGATGTTGATGTTGAATTGGTAAAATTTTCAAATTTTAACAATGTAACTTGATTAAAGTGAAAAATGCCATTTTTGTTGTTACAAAATATTTCCCTAAGTACGAAATAAAACTATGAGCACTTACACACGCACACATGTTCGTAATATAGGTAATCTAGTGGTGCAACATATCATCATTATCTTCATCGTCATTATTGTACTCATCATCGTCATGGATAATGGCAGCAAAACTCACACAGGTATTCAATTAGTTCGATGATTATCGTTTTGTAGAGTCTGCCACAGTAAAAACTCTGTATCTTTTTTGCTTCTTCAATGCCACTCGACACTTGTTTGGAGATTCGATTTGTATTTTTTTGTTTTTTGTTTCCTCATAGATGTTTCCACTTACAACAATACGATTTTTCTTGAGGCTGTCTGTGGGTTACTTTTTGTTATTGTTTCTGCTTTCATGCTCTTTTGTGTGTGTGTGTTTTGCTATTGCATTTTTGGTATTCTCGAAATTAAATTCCTTTGCGTAATGGAATCAAATCGGCCATTAACTACGAATATCGATCGATTTTAAATTAAATACAGTTATTTGGAAAATGTTCGAATCGTAATGCGTATTACGTGCTTTGAAAACTTTCAAATTATAGTTGAGTTTACGTGGAGGTGATGCGTGTTGAACAGTTGTTGCGGTCGTTCCAGCTTTAAGCTGGGGCAACGATATAGCACACATGTGTCCATCTGCCATCATAATAATAGATATACATAAACATATACCATACCATATGAAGAGTAGTGACTATCATCATATTTTTTGATATTATCACTCACATAGCCCTATGGGAGCCATATACTCGTATGTATGTTTATATATAATATACATTTGCAAGTAGAAATGCTTTCTACTGTTGGGTATTTCAATTTACATTAGACGCAAGTATGCATGCGTTGTTGTGGTGAACAAATAGGTACGTTTGAAACTATGAGTTTGTACATATTAAATAAATATATAAATCGAAAAAAAAAAAAATTAAATATAAATCAACATATAATAAAGTTTTCATTTAAAATATTATTGTAGTAGATTTCGTTTTGTTTTTTTTTTTGTTTTTTTCTTCTCACATTGAAAATATTAATGGTATTTTTCCTAATACCTAGTTACTTATTTACTACTTCACAAATTTGTTTAAATGCATTAATGCCGAAAAATGTTTGTATTAATATTTGGATTTTTTTTTGTATTTTTTCGACATTATTGCAAGCAAAAATGAAATAACGTCGAAAGAAAAGTATGAAATTCGATTTTCGATATTATTGTAAATAATTTTTTGTCGTTTATACAAATTCGGTTCTATGAATTAATGGTGAATCAAATAATGTCGAAAAATACATAGTATACATTGCACTGTTTCGACATTATTGTCAAAAAATAATAAAAAAATATTCAAAAATTTTTTCACAAATTTGACTATATGAAATAAGATCGAATGAAACAATGTCGAAAATTGTTGCATTAATGTCGAAAAATACATAGTTTGACAGCTTTTCTGCACTATTGCAAACAAATTGAAATAATATTGAGCTAAAAGATTTATGAAATTAAATTTTCCGCTATTATTGCAAAAATTCTTGTGACAATCTTGAAATTAGATTTTACAAAAATGGCAATTTCCATTTTTCCTCTAAATAATTTGAAATTTGGAAATAATTGCAAATATTTTTCGACATTCTAGCAGTACTGACAACACAAATGTGTTCCAGTATCTATGTGTGAGTGTACATTTGCAAAGTATAGTGGTCGTGTATGTATGTATTGCTTTAAAAATACCATTAGTCAAAGCTTATTTAACGATTTCAACACATTTACCATTGGAAGGGTAAACGAAATACAATCACACATAGATTCAATGTATACATGAGCGTTAAGCTAGAAAAAAATTATTCTACTCTAATGCAAAATAAATTCTTAATATATTTTGAGTAATTAAACTGAATTAAAATCAATTTTTATAAATTTTTATTTATTTATATAAAAAGTGGCTTTTAATGAAGGCCTCTCCTATAACTGGTTTTAAAATTGTTCAAATTTTTAAAGTCCTCTTCGCTCCAGTACTTTTTGATTATGTAGTCAACGTCACGTTCATTCTTTATATTCTTTGCAAGGCTCTAACGGCATATGGACATTTCATAGGTAACGGTCGTGACATTTCTATGCCATTTCTAAGAAAAACACATGGAAAAATGTTAGGTTGTGATAAAAATTTTTAACTGTATTCTAGCACCAGATTAGTACCTACTATTTTTGAGAAAAAAGAAAAAAAAAATATAATAATAAGAAGACACATTTGTGTGCTTGATTTTCAAGATGTCAGCAAAATGTTTCGGACGCGACAAATTATAAAAGTGTTTTCTGGAGAAATTATGAAGAATATTTGATTTTCGGAAAATTGATAAATTAAATTAAGGCAATTTGATATCATGATATATTTGTTTTATTATTTGATTCTTTTTAGTTTTTTTTTACACTATAAATTAGCGGATCTGACATTACGGACGTCTTCAATATTTCATTTACAAAATGTTGTATATGTAAAGTAGTTTTCTGTTTAATTTCTGTAATGCATTTCTCTTAAATTTCATAAATTTACTAAGAATAAACACAGGCAGAGTCTAGCTATAACCTACATGTTTTTGAGGAACGCCTGTAGTCGCCATAATTTTTGTAACCAGTACTTCACCAGTACTTCACCAGTACTTTATGATATTAAAGAAATTAAGTAGAAAATATGTAATTTCTAATGAGAATATTATTTTTAAATAGAAAATCAAATCGATTTAGAAAAATAGTCAGTCGACAGTCAACTTCTGGGTTTAACTCTACTTTCATAATATAGAGCACTTTCTCATGGTCCGAATTAAGTTATATATGTGAGGGAAAAATACGGTTTAGATTGTTGATTTTAGAATATGTTTTTGTTTTTATAAAAAGTAAAAAAATTACTATAATTAATGCTTACATCTTAAATGCAGCTACTGCTAAAGCTGGAGGGACAATAATCAAAATATATTTAATTTTAAACTAACTAGCCGTTTATTTGTGAACAATAAATATATTAAGAATTAATTGCCTTTTATATGAGACTATCTATATACATATGTATGTATAATATTTACTGGGTTATACTTTTCCGTAAATGTTGTGTGTATTTTGTATTTTGCAATTGAAGAGTTGCGTTTACATAAAATCCGGTTGCCTCACATGTACTCACACATGTATGAAAAGGCAGCAAAGGTAGTAAAGAAGTTGAAGTACACAGTATGAATGCATTGGGAAAATGATATGTGAAGCATTTGGTTATTGTGAGAATGTGTATGTGTATGGTGTATGGGAGGGGATCACCATATGATAGTTGAATAAAACCAAAGAAAATCAAAAAGCGGACAAATGGTGTTCACTACCATTGAAAGGATTTCACAGGCAGATGCCGGAAGTGTTGAATGGCGAATAGTTACATAAACGTATTTTGTTGCTTACAGTTGGTTGTTGTTGTTGTTGTTTGTCTTTGTAAAACTACTATACATACACTACACAGAGATGTATGAAGAGATTTACTTTGGTAGTGTATGCGAAAGACTAAAACACTAAAGCATTCTGTAATACTTTTTTGTCTGGCATGGCATGAATACCGTTATACAAAGGTATACAAGAGTGAAAAAAAAAAACAAAAGCTACAAGAAGATTGTAAATGTGATAGTTGATATGTGTGTAGTAACAACTCTTCTAAAAAATATATAACATTTATATACAATTTTAAATACATCTTACACACAGAGTAGATAGCAACAATTTAAATAGCGTTATTTTTTTTTCTTTTTCATAAAGTTTTGTTCGAAATGAATTGAAAGTCATGCTAAAATTCGAAATGAATAGAGTATGTGGTGCGGTATTTCAATCTATCATTTCTACAAATATATGTATTGTAGATATTTCTGTTACTACTACTACTACTACTAGTCCATTCACTACAAATAGAGTATGTTAGTGGGTAAAAAAAAAAAAATAGAAAACTTTTTTGCACGTTTACGATTTGTGGTGGTGCAACTGCAGTGAGTTAGCAATAAATTTTCCTCTCTCTCTCGCTCTCTAAGACATTGAAAATCGAAGCACAGACTTTAGTTATTCATTCCTCCATCTCAGCGATCTCACCCATGCAATACAATGATGATACAAAATAATACTCGCACACTATTCTCACATGTATGTATGTGTGTGTTTGAGTATAAAATTCAACTGACACACAAAATTTAATGCAATCCACATTTGGGACGTGTCCTTTTTTTTTTTTTTTTTTTTTTTTTTTTTTTTTTGAAAATATCATTCGGTCGATATGTCGACTATTTACGTAAATTGTCTTCTTGCGTTCATTTAAAGTGTAAAGTTTGTCGTTTTAATTCCCAAAAGTAGGTAGGTAGTTAGTGCAAGAAAAGTAGTGTCGAAAATCACACAAAATGTACACATACGAATACGAATCGTTGTAGAAGAATGTCTTGTCATTAGCACATTAGCGTTGTTGTATTCGAAAAATTTATTGGGGAAAGAGTCAATTTGGAATCGTACGAATATGTTTAGTTCAGCTGAGATACTGAGACATTTAATGCCGTTGGTGGAAAGCCTTGAAATTGCATTTAATATTGGCTGATAAAGTTTGCAAAATATTTTATATGTCAAATATAGGATGCTTGAAAAGAGCTAAGAAGCTATGGGGCATTAGTGAGTTTGGCTTTCAACTGAGATGATATCATCAATAAAAGAAAGTAATGTTCAAGCAATGAAAAGGCATTTCGACAAATCTTTTCTTCAACTTCATATTATACTGCAATCGAAATAGCAATAATAATCGATGCAAAAACCATTTGAAGGCCATAAGAAGCGCCACAATAAAAATGTGTTGTATTGTTTAACTTTACACAAAAAGGGGGAAAAACTTTAATTACAATAATCATATAAAAGAGCATAAATTAATAGAAATGTGAAATTTCACAAAAAACAAATACAATATGACCAACCGCGAAGCAAAACATTGAACCGACAAGAAAACAAATATAATCAAAAAGGGGCTAATAAATAAGTATAATTAGCAGTTGGTGTGCTTGGTGTTGGAATTTCAGCAAAAACTAATAAAAGGTTTTGATAAAGTGTAATAAGCGGTGGGAGAACACTGTTGGAAGTCGCAAAAACAAAATAAAAAAAAAAAAAGTGGTAGCAATAGCACGAATGCTAAACAAAAAAAAAGTAAGTGACCCACTCGACCACACATAAGTTGCCGTCTAATTTCCTTTTGCTTAGCCATTTTTTTTTTTGGATCGTCTTTTCTTGAACACACACACACACACACACACACACACTCAAACACACACAAATGAGAACAAATTGTTTATGCGTCGATTCACATTACCTGCAAATAGGCAAAAGCCACTTTGTCTAATTAAAGTCAACGAAACTTCCGATCATAAAAAATAATTAACTTTAGTTGAAGCATAAGCAGCAGTTTTGACTACTCCTTTTATGTTCAAAACGTAAACGAAAGCGAAGCGTTAAAATTATGTATGTATTTTATTTGAATGTGACCTGTCACGATGGAGTTCGGTTTGTGGGTGTGGGTTGAAGATACTCTGGAGACAGTGGTGACAGCGTGCTTGTTGTTCGCTTATTTATTTATTTGTTTATTTAATGGCAAGTGGGAGGCAAAAAGAAGAAAAAAAAAAAAAACAAAACAGAAAATCGTGCCCTGCTACTACGATAACTCACTCTCATACCAAATACGACCACAATTCAAAGCATTATGATTGTTATTATTAGTTTCAAATTTGTGGCCGTTCATCGGCTCGATTCGAATAACGACTACTTGAATGTAAATGACTGTGAAAAAAGGTTATTTATTCGCTCATTTGTTGGCTCATTCAAACGACTAATGACTTTTAGGCACGTTTTTTTTTTGTTCATTTGGTTCATAAACAAGAATGTATCGTAGTAGTAGGTACCTACTAATATTGTTTGCATAAGAAAAGTCACTAATATCAATCCACTCTTGTAAATTTATTTGTGTATTCTTTTTTTAATTTCATTTCATTTTTTTTGCTCCATTTTCACACTTTACACTCGCTTTGTTCACATTGACTGCTGACTGATTATTATCCCCTTTATTTTCAGTGATGAATACTGAATGCTCATCGTATCGTCAATTCATAATCGATTGCTGTTTTAGTATCGTCGTAGTACATTTACATTCATTGCATTGCGATGTGATCAAATGATTTTGCCTGCCAACCAAAAAGGGGTTGGCTTTGGCTGTTTCTATATTCCCATTCGCTTTGTTCTGCCTTTTATTGGGTTTAAGTGTTTTATGGCCAATTTGATGAATGACCCTTATAAATGGGTTAGCAGTGAAAATAAGCGTGTTCGAGAAGCAATGAATGTTCATATATCTAAGGGCCATGCTGCGTTCTAATATAGGTATATAGGTACATACTATATATATGTATGTATTGAAAGCTAATTTTCTTTGAGGCGACAATCAATAAATGACCTCCACTTGTCTTATTATGGTTTTGGCTAATTTATTCCTTTTGTATTGGCGGTCATAAATAAAATAAATTGATTAAGGGCGGAATATGTTTGTATTTATGAGTACTTTGAATATTGGATTTTTCTTTGAAGCCATCTAACGCACGTTGAATAATAGCAAATATGTAAACAGAAAGGTGATTGTGTTAAGGTGAAGGTCATATTAAAATTATTGTATATCCAATTTAAGTAGAAAATCTAAAGAAAATAATTTGATAGCTAAAACAAATATTATCTTTTAATCGTCCACATGGATTAATTAAAGGCACTTATTATGAATTAACAAAAAATTGGTTTGAGTATCGGGGTTCTAAATTAATATTGCATGCATTAATGTCGTAAAATATTTGCAATAATGTCGAAAGTTTTTATATTTGAGAAGAAGTTTCGACATTATTGCAAACATTTTCGACATTAATGCATTTGGTTTATATTTCGACATTATTAACTTCGATTTTTTTTTTTCAATAATATTAAAAATTTGTAATAATGTTAAAAGTTTTCCAATAATGTGAACAATATTGCAATAATGTCGAATAATATTTGCACATATAAAAAAATTTCGACATTATTGCAAGTATGTCGAAAATTTATGCAATAACGACGAAATTTGCAAATGTTTGTTCTGGCATTAAAGTGAAATCTATTTTTTATTTGAAATTCTTAAAGAATTTTTGCAAAATTGTTGAACACTTTTTTCTACATTATTGCAAAAAATATTTTGCTATAAATTCATTTAATCTTAATTTACGTTGGCTTGAACCGTTATAACTTATTATGTATTTCAAATAGAATACCCATATTTGGTGGCTTAATATTTCATTTAGCCGTGATATAAAGACATTACTGTGATCAGAGTATTGACGACACTATACTCTCCTTAGAAATAACTGGAAGACAGCCAAATTTCATGGAGCCATCAATAATTTAGTATTTAAGTGTTTAATATAAAATGGGTGCCACACTATTTAATATAATTCCCTTACAAAGTCACTGTTGAGATTCGTTGAATTGTGTCGCTACATTCCTATTACAAATGACGGTCTATTATTTAATATAGCTTCGTACAAATCCGCTATTGTGGTCCTTGCAACAATGTCGCACTAATCGTGTTAAAAATTACTTAAAGTTAGCCAAATTTAATGAGCTGGCTTATAATTTAATGGTCAAATGTTGAATGGCAGAACCATGCCTACCATTTTATATACCTCCTCTCAATGGCTTAGCTAGAATTTTGGAAAGAGGGCGATAAGATAAAGATAAGAAAAAACATTTTTAATGGATGATTGTTAAAATATTATTATTTTTCATTTTCAACAAATCCATCGGCCAAGGGGGCGATCTATCCTCCTGATCCCCCTGGCTACGCCACTGCCTTCCAAATTTGCTATTTAAAGTAGGTGAATAACTCCTATAATTTTTTCAAGAATATTTATGATTTCAGTCAAGCCAAAGTTTCCATGCACACAAAAGTTTGGGTTGACCTGCCCGACCAGTTTATTTTTAGATGCATAGTATCATATTAGATCTATGTGGAACCAATTAACCTTACTTTATTCTTTTCCATGATTATTTTCAATGTAGATGCTTTATGTTTATATTAATTTCATTTCAAGAATGTGACAAAGAAAAACAAAAGAATCGTCATACATTTACATTAAGGTGCCTCATCCAAAAACATTTCTGTTTTTACCAGTTTTTGAAGTATGGATCATTTTATGAGGTCCATAAAAATTTTGTAGTATCTCGAGAAACACCTTCGCGAGCTAATACGTGTTGAAAAATACATAATACATACGTTCCTTCAGAAATTTCTTTCTACTAAACCGTCTTAGTAATTAAAAACTGTAAGCTCTAAATTTTTAAATCAAAGTTTTTAGAAAATAAGTCAACAGACTCATAAAATCTATGTATTTTTTACAGGCTTTATTTTAAAATGAGTTAGCCTTTGATTTGCCAAAGTATTTCACTGTCCTTGAGAGAGTAAGCCAAACTTCATGTTTTGCTGGTGGACAACAGTAAGTTTATCTTTTTACATGTTGCACAAGGCACCTTAATAGACATACCCAAGCAAGCCTATTTTTAATGGGCAATTTTTTAATGATGTTCGCATATTCTCATATGCCTACAATAATTTCGCTCAAAAGAATAATAAAAAGTAAATAAAAATAAGAAATTGCTTAGAGATGTAGAAAGAGAGAGAGGTAGAGAAATAAATATATAGAGAGATAGAAATATAGTCATTATCATGAAAATCTTTTATGGAGACAGTACAGTAGATAGTACAGTCATCAGTCAACTGGAATTGTGTTTTTCGCAAACGCATCAGTGTTGTGTACTCATAATTATATAATGTCGCATGCGGTGCTATTAAGACGCTAATAAATTTTAACTAAGGAATTTTTATGTACATATATGCATGTCTATCGAATACACGGTAGGCAGGGAATGTGAATAATATTTATGCAGTAATTGTATGTAGTTGTGTGAATTTTACAAGCCTAATATACCCATAATATCTTTACAGCAGCTATTTTGGGGCCGCTTGACAAACATTTTAGGATCTCGAAAAAGCTTGCTAGGACACACATACACACATTAAGTTGTAGCTTGTAAAACACAACACATTACAATGACATTTATTTGTTTATTATGGCCATTGTGTTTTAGCAAACATTTTAGATAGAGTTCCCGAATTTTACTGTATATACTATCAGGGAATTAGAGATACAGAAAATGAGTGTGTGGTTTTTATTTGTTAATGCTGCTACTTACCATCTGCCATAAAAGTGAGATATAAATTTTTGGCAATGGGTGTTTATGGAGTATATCCATTGCGTTTGCCAAAATTGACTTGTGGCATAATATGTGTGGTATTGTTGTTGTTGTTGTTGTTATTCGCTTTCGCAAACGCATTCCTCTAATAATGCTCACACGCGTTAAACATTACACGTAAATGTTGAAAGATATACATATGTGTTTAGTAATATGTAAGTACCAAGTAGTCGATTTTTAAAGTGCTACCCAAATGACACTAGTCTTTGGGTAAGCTATGAGAGTAAACTAAGTCTTTTCACATAGGAGGTTCCCTACGACAAAGCAAATAAGACTTTAGGCGTCAACATTGGAAATCGTATGCGTTACGTAGCCAATGATAAAAAAACTGCTGTAAGTTTCCCTATTTAGTTACGGCCTGTGTCCACTGATAGAAACAAAATGATGCCCTTTCCTTAACTCCTCTCTTACCCTAAGGGTTTGAGATAGGATATAAGTACATTCGAAAGAAATGTCTGGGAGGGAAAATTTATAGCTGTCGGTTATATACCCCCTTGATCAAAATGTTCTCGGAATAACCACCGTGAATCGCTTCCATCGTTCCAATTTACTCTCGTACTCTTGGCTACGTAACTTTTGCAAATGTCAAGCTGTGACGCGAAAGTTTGAAGGGAATATCAACAACAGATGTACCAACTTAACAAAAAAAAAAAACAGAACTCAAATTGGAACGATGGGAGCGCCACACGGTGGCTATTCCGGGAACTTTTTGATCCAGGTGGTATTTCACCGAAGTGGAGTCGCTCCATGGGCATATATGGCGATATTTGCGATTCAAGGGTTTTTTTTACCACCATTTTGTAGGAGAGTACCTTAATGAGTAAATATCGGAAGCATACACGCTTAGAAAAAGTATTGGCGAGTACAAAGGATGAGAGTTGGTAGTGTATTAGATCTCTGTAGAAGCTCTGTAGAAAGAAAGGTGGGATTAAAATTTTATAAAAACGCCAATTTCATAATAACACCCCAAGAGTTATGATAACACAAAATTTTTTCCTTGACAATATATTCTTGAAACATAAGCACTCTCTATTTTCACACATTGAAATTGCTATCAGGCAAAATCATGGCAAAACATCTGGAAATTTGCAAATAACTCAACAGTTGCTCAGAAATCGCCTTATTGATTGATGATTGATATCTACCCTAACCACTGATATTTGTAATCGACCCCTTTTAATTTTTTTTGCCAATATTTCACCCGAATATACTTACGCTCTATCTCTAACTCGTTTTATAGGGGAGTTCACCTATAAAACGATTCCTTCTACAATGTTTGCTAAAACTAATAAGTAAGCAGTGTTCCAAATTTGGAATTTAGTTTTGATTCTCTGAGGAAAAACGCTTGAAATTGTATAAATTGTATGTTTTTTACTATACCAGATACCAGAGGTAGTTCAAATTATACCCAATCAATTTGACACACTTTAAAGTTTACTCTTCTTTATCTACCTAGCTGCACATCATACTCAATATAATAATAATATGATCTGTTTTGATGAATGAAATGATTTTAATTCGATTAAAATTATTTTTCAACCAAAACTACATCGATTTATAATTAATTTATAGATTGCCTGCAAGGTATTTATAATCAGAAATACCATACTACATATGTGTATTATAATGATGATGGTAGTATGAAATATTTTGTTGAATTTTCATTGATGCATAATTCTTATATATAATACTGTTATTATTTCACGTATGTACGTGCTTAAGTAGTGATATTTGTGTAGATACTACTCTTTCGTTAGTTTCTGTATTTGTTGACTTAGTAAACTATTACGCGTTGCATACAAAATATGTAATATTTACATACACAATAACACATACCAATATCATAGTTGTCCTATTGCAAATTGGGTTAAGCTAAATACAGTATATTCTCCAGTACAGTTTCGTACGAATTTTACTACAGACATTTGAAAAGAGTAGGACGCCTCAGTGTAACTAATAGTAAAATTATCCCTTTTGTCAAAAACTTCAATTTGATATACCTTTGACTAACTTCCCTTCAGTTTGTTGAAGAACACTCTAATCATATTCTGTATTTCTACAACGATTTCTGATGTTGATACACTTTAGGTTGGAAAGTACGATTATCTTCATGCCTTGTGCGACCAATTTCAAAGAGAGGTTAGCACTCGCTTCAACGAGTATACACTGTAGTTTTGCAATCATGCACGAAATTTAATTATGCTTATTTGTTATTGTATGCTTATGTATCGTTGTCATACTATAATATACTCGTATGCTTTACATTCGTTTTACATTCGCTTATATATAATCAACAGAAATTGTTTACCGCAACTAGAATTCATAGCTCGCATGCATCACATATGCCTGACCAAGAAGTGACATTTTTTATGCGAAAATCTCTGCATTATTACTTTAGCTGTTTTAAAATATGTTAATAATTTACTACTTACTTACTACTTACTTACTAAAATCGATTTATGCCGAATCTAGCATGCTTCGCCAGCCAGCTCTTTCTTTCGCTAGCTGGTGACAGTTAGAAATTTCAAGCACTGACAAGTTCTCCAGTACTTGGTATTTCCACTAGAGGTTAGGTCTGCCTCTTTTGCGTCATCTATCAGTGGGTTCCGAATATAATGATAATGATGATAATAATGATAGTGCATTTATTTCGAAATTATTTATTGAAATGAAAAATATTACCATATATTTTGTTTCTTCATATTATGAGCTATGTTACATTTGCATAAATTAATTACTTCAAATGTCCTATAATTTTATGCTCGATGTATAAAAAGCTATTTAATTTTGTTTGAATTAATGTCGAAAAATGCTATGCAATAATATCGAAATTAGATTTTAATGAAAGTCAAATTTTTGTAATTATTGCTAAAATGGACAAAATGCTTTAATTTCCAATGAAGTAATGGCGAAATGATGATGAATTAATATCGAATTTTTTTGCAATAATGTCGAAATTTCTTTTAAGGGAAACAACAATTTCGACATTATTGCACAAATATCCAAACTGTCTTAATTTCGAATAAATTGATGTCAAAAGTTAAAGAATTAATGTCGAAAATGTTTGCAATAATGTCGAAAATTTTCTTATATGGTAATACATTTCTGATATTATTGCAAACATGTACACTCTGCATTCATTCTGCTTGATGTAATTTCAAACAGTTTGAGTAGTAATGGAAATCAGATTTTCGATATTATTGCAAATATGGCCAAACTGCATTAATTTCGAATGAATTAATGTCGACAATTTTTTCCAAAAAATATGAAAACTGAAATAATTTCACTTCACATTCAAGTTGAAAATTGTTGCAATAATGTCGAAATTTTTTTCGAAATTGAAAACAACATTTTCGAAAAATTAAAAATTTTCCAATTTTCACATTATTGCAAAAATTTTTCGACTTTAATTTATTCGACCTTACTTCACATTTTCGTACAAATTTATGCACTTTCACCTACATGTGTATGGTATTATGTTCAAATAACAACAACAACAATACCAACACATACAAGCACACAAACACTGCATAATTTTCTGAGAGATTTTTGCACAAAATCAATTTTGTTCAGCACTTCTTAATAGCTCCGGTGCAAGGGCGATGAGTGTGAGTACTCTCTTTAGCACCAACCCCATCTTCCTTCTGCCACATTCGATGCCTTAAGCATTAAACCGAATGTAATGATGTGTCAATGTTATCATTAATTTTTTTTGCACTTAACTACGATCTCAATTGATGCCATTGTTGTTGTTGTTGTAGTTTATTGTTGTCCTTTAACACCGAAATGTAATGGCATTGCTGTGTGGAAATGTAATGAAATACATGAAAAAAAATAATAAGAAGCAGCATATAAAAAAGTGCAATGCAGTGGCAACGCAACGACGAAAGAAAAAAAAAACACATGCAAGCTCAAAATTTAATTTTCTAAAAAGCAGCGAATAATATAGTGAACAACAACAGCACCTAAGCTAAGTGTATAGAATCCCCATAGTGAGTAAAATGCAACAGGCGATAATACAAGTAGCAACATGATCAACGCCGCCAACAACAGTATATGCAGTTGTAAAATGTGCAAAAAATCACAACAACAACAACAGCAATGAGAATTTAATTATCTTGCTGCTGTATAGTTGCTGTTCAATTCTTTGTTCAATTTTTTTTCATCATTACTCGTACTCTTACTCGTATGTTTGTATGTATTATTCATGGAAGAAAATAAAGGGAATTCAATGGAAAAAAAATTGTAAAATAAAAATATAAAAAATCACTATCATCGTTAAAATCAGCATTATTTGAAGTAATACACCGCAACAGCCCTTATTAATAACATTTG
Source organism: Megamerina dolium (assembly GCA_963854835.1). Taxonomy (NCBI): domain Eukaryota; kingdom Metazoa; phylum Arthropoda; class Insecta; order Diptera; family Megamerinidae; genus Megamerina; species Megamerina dolium. The sequence continues at coordinate 58,879,829 of OY978527.1, read as the reverse complement.
GTATGGCACAACAATGTATGGGTTGCCGTAATGCTTAGCAGTACCAAGAAGTAGTTGCTGAGAAACTTCATTTATAGTAAAATGTGAAGTGAAGCAGTTCATTGTGTCTCATAAATTTGCATTGAAATAATACGTGATACTCACACTCTACTCACCATCGGAGCCTCATTGAAATTCGATGGAAGATGACTATTACTCCTTCCAGCTGCTTGCAATCGCTTAGGTATTGCAAGGAATTAAAATTTTACAATTACATTTAAGTTGAAAAAATACAAATAAAAATAAACAACAAACATAATCTTTAGTGTTGCTATAACATTTTGGCGCAAAGCCTTTACACATTCAATAGAGACAATTATATTTGGCACGAATGTGTAAAATGCTGCTGCTTTCACAATCAATGATAGCAATTCAAGCGATGTTCAATCGAAGATAAGTGTGAGAGAACTTTTAATGTATATATAAAAGACTCTGAGAGGAGAGAGAAGAGTAAAATCTTCGATTTGAATGGAAACAAACAAATAATGGCAAAGAAAAAATAATGAAAAAAAAAAAAACGATCACATTTTCTCCAGTAATTTTTTTCTTTACCAAAGAACAAATATACTCGTACATACAATGACTTCCTATGTGAGCAACGAAGAAATGAATGCAATTGCTTGCACAATATCAATACGTGTTATATCGTTTCTCAATTCGATTAATTAAATTGTAATTTAGCGTTTTATCTTGGCATGAAAAAAAAAAAATTAAAATTTGGCACGCTACATATTGTACCACTAATATTTAACTTACATTAATTTCCCAAAAGTTTTTATTCGACATTTTTGTTCTCATTGTAGATGTACAACATGGACTTTAAGAATATCGGAGAATATGGGATGTGAGGTGAGTTTAAAATTAAGCGAATTTATATGTGAAATTTATTTATTAAACATTTTGTTATAATATGACTGAAGATAGGCAGACATCTATCATCAATAGTAAATGAAAATTAAAAAATTTCAAATAATTGCCAAAGTCTGACAAATTTGCTGCATCAATACGTTTAGAATACTCAATGAAAACTTCCCATTGCTATGATAATTATTTGATCTCGTAATAAGTCAAACTTTAAGTCAAAACCATATTTGCTTATGAAATTAATTTATTGCACATTTAGTTGTAATTTTACTGAAGATAGCCAAACGTCTATTATTAACATATTAATGAACGGGTTGAGTTTTTGAAATATCCACTGAATTTCAAAAACTAAAAAGTTCCTCGGAATTCGCTTTATTCACATATTTTCCTTATTCAATGAGAGTTTCCATTGATTATGTTTTGTTTTATGATTTAATTTTATCCCATACATCAAAAGTTTTTAGTCGAATGCACCTCCTCTGAATTATACGACTTTCTGTCGACTTATAGTCCTTATAGTCCTTATAGTCTGTTTGATGATCGTATACCTTACTTCGACTTGCTGTTCATTTTGTTAATTCTCATAGCACAATGTTTACAATAAGGTGGTCCAAACAATTTTTTTCCCAAAAGTGGTTTCAAGGAAACTTCCAAAAGTGTTCCTCTTGCCGAAAGAGCTGCCAATTGCTTTAGAAGTATTTTCGTAAGCATATTTCAAATTTAAATTAGTTGACAAAATATTATAAGCTTCAGTTGTCATGGCAGCAGTAGCTTTTTACAAAAAATCATCAATATTTTTGTAAATTTCAAAAGGGATTCAGTAGAGCAGCAGTAGCTTTTTACAAAAAATCATCAATATTTTTGTAAATTTCAAAAGGGATTCAGTAGAGCGCAGACTTGTCATTGAGAACCCTGTATTGGTTACAGTAGAAGATAGAAAATTGTTATTGATATTTCAAATACTAAAAGGAAAAAAAACTGAAGAAGTGTCTCCCGTTTTCTACGGTGACATTTTTTTTCTCATATAAAAATTGGATCACTTTAGTATACAATGTACATTTGGAGAGGTCAAATTAGTAAGGCAAAAAAAAGGAAATAGAAAAATGTGAGAAATCGTATGGAAAAAATGTAAAAATTATAATGAATAAATAAATATTGGTTTGGCAACTATGTAATTGCCGATTTCACACATAGATGTTCATCTGGCCATTTTTTTAATAACTTCTGTCAATGATATAAATTTTGTTCCTTTTGACATTTGTTAGCTTTAAGTCTTACTTCGTTATAGAAGCAAATTGCGCGTATTATTGTTAAAAGCTATTAGTTTTTCATCAGTTTATATATTTAACATAAAAACGAGCATTTTCGTCATATCTTACTTTTTTATTTCCATAAAGGAAGGAACGTAAATAGTACGTGATGTGTATGGTGAGGAATCCTTAAAAGAAAGATAGTGTCGGAATTGGTTTTACGATTTTGTTCCGTAGATTTTTCACTCAAAGATGACAATCAGATTGAACAGATGAGCTTGATTAGCCATAAATGAGTCGGATCGTCATATAACTGTACAAGAGAGAGGGAGAGAGAGTGAAAGATTGAGAAATATTTAAAACGTATGAAATATTTTGGTATTTAAAAAAATGTTTTTTATGTATATGAAAAAATCGGCAATTACTTAGTTGCCAAAAAAGTTTTTTTTTTCAAAAAAATGATTTTTTATTTATATGAAAAAATCGGCAATTACTTAGTTGCCGATTACTTAGTAGTTTTTTTTTTTTTTAGTTGCCAAAAAAGGTTTTTTGAATAAAATTTAAAAAAAAAAATTATTTTTCTGTAATAAAATCTTGAATTTTATAGATTTTTCGTTCGTCATTTCCTTAGATTATTAAAAAAAAAACAAGAATAATCGCATGTGATTAATGTGTATGGTGTTCGAATAAAGTTCTCTGTCATCATTCTTTTGAGGGGTCTAATGCAAGCAGCTTAGCGGAGCCATAGCATTACAAAATAATCTAATAAATTGAAGAAAATGGAATATTCGGCGTTCATTGATTAATAAAAAAAAAAAAATAAATAAATATGTGGCACTTAAAGCCCCAAAGGGCTCATTGGCCGAGCTTCTCTTCCATTACTGTTGTGCGTCTTAAATTTTGGACAGTATTAGAAGGGATCTACTTATTTTAGACGGTTCCGAACGGCAGAACCCTTGTGACATCACTTTATCTGAGCTTTGCCACAGAGTTATTTTAGAAGCTTTTTCATGGCAGGTTGTTACTGTCGGAAGAATTGCCAAATGCTTGCCGACAGGTGGGTACCGTTCGAAAGCAAAATCTTTTCGATATTAAATTTATTATGCATCAGCCGGGGATTGAGCCACGACCTACAGATCTGAAGGCGAACACACTAACCACTGAGCTACGGCACCCATTTCATTGATTAATAATAATAAGATAATAAATAAGGAAAAAGAATTAGCACTAGGATCTGCGAAAATTTCATCCAATTTTTAATCCTCGATCCTGAGCGGCAGAGATCATATGACATCACTTTTTCTAAACTTCACTAGGTGATGTTTATTTTTTGCTATTAAATTTGTTTCGATCAAGATTCAAACTCATGACCAACATCCTCTTATACAGAAGTCCGAACGCCGTAACACATTGAGTTACGGCATCCTAACCGGCATCATAACCACATACGTACTTTCATACATAAACGCTATTATCGAGTAATACAAACATATTTTTGAATTTTGAACACTACGTTGAGAATGTTTTTGTATATATGTACGGGTGTATTTTTCTAACAATATGCAACAGTGTTCATTTATCATTTTACATTTAAGCATCTCGACAGGTATTTTGCGCTCTCATGTTGTTTCGGTGGTTAAACATTCATACATACATATGCACATATGATGACAAATTCACATATTTAAAGACTGCATGAATAAAGTAGTAGTAAATCACTATGAAACGAGACAATAGCAGTAGCAACAAGATCAATAAATAGCTTCAACACATATGAGACTATACTATACCAATACTCGAAACACACACCTGTCTATATGGATGGGTTAACGTCATATAATCATATTTCAATGTTATGCTTTCTATTCGATTTTAGTTTAATGCTTACGGATTTTTATTTTTCAATTTTTGCCATTTGCTTTTTCTTGTCTCACTGAGAATACTACTTTAAAGAACAGCAGTATACATATTCTGTAGCACGTTCAATAATATTAGATAGTTGTAACACCTGTCACCGCTCTCATTGTATAAGTGTGTGTGTGTGTATGCTTATGAGTGCTTTCCTTATTTGCCATTTTATCATCCCTTTATAAATTCCTTTTCATTTTCTGTTACTTCCTTTGTGTGTGTGTGGTGCTCTTTTACATACATTTTGCTACTCTTAAATTTGGATTCACGCCAAATAGTATAGGAGCAAGTACATACATATATTTAACACATACGTACGACTATCTGTATGTATGTAAAATAAGTATTGTCGCCTCTGGGGAAAATAGTTTAAATTTTTTTGGAAAAAATGCAATCATATAGATAACCTTTTTAGAATTTCTTTGATATGAATTTTTAACTTCCTTTCTTCTTTGTCTTCCTCATTTGTTTTTTTTTTTTTTGAAACAATTGTTTTAGAAAAAATAAAAACACATTAGTTACCTTTGATCCTTTAATCTGCATAAAAAAAGTAAGATAGAAAGATATATATATATATATATAGAGAGATAAAAGCCTATTAAATCTCATTAGGTATACTTATGTATATGCATAAATGAATTGTATATGTGGGTGCAGTATACAGAGTATAAACGTTTATGTGCCATATTTAAGCATAAATATTTTAGGTATTAAGATTTATATACATATACTCGTCTATAGATATTTTGATATGCACATAGCACATATAAAAAAGCCAAAGATTAGGATTATTGCCTCCCCTCTCCCCACTCAAGCTGATTCAGACGCCAGACGGATCATCATTATATTCTTCAATTTGCTGCTTGCTACTTGGATAAAGCAGAAAAATACTTAACGCACATAATCTAGTCATATTGGTTATAATACAATACAATATTTTGTAAATAAAGCTAATATAGTTGATAGTGCTAATATCGGCTTACTTAGATCACTAAAGTACTAAAGCACATTGAATGTTTCCTTCCTAAATTATAGTGTATTTTAATACTGTGAAAGAAATGTACTCTAAAGATGTTGCTCTATTCAATGCTGAAATAGTTGGTTCTCTGAAATGTATCTGAAGAGAATAATAGGTAATCAGAAAGTAAATGGCACCAAGTGAAAATCAGAGGACACTACCAGATATATACATGTATGATTGACATACATTAATTTTTACTATAGAATATTTTCCTTGAACATAAATACTATCTATCCTGACTCCTTAGAATATCATCTCTACAAAAAGAACTTAAATTCCTGGCGATTCCTGAGCAATGATGCCCAGAAATCGCCACTAGAGCAGTAATATGTATCATCGACCCCTATTAATTCTTTTGTCCCAACATTTGCTCCAAATGTAAAATATTATTATACTTTATTTCAACCCATTGAGAAGACTCCCATACAAAATTGACGCTTTTTTTACAAATTTCATTCCCACTGTTACCAGAGTACCCAGAGAGAAGTAAAAAATATGATTGACCCTCATTTATTTTTATTATAAAATATTTTCCTTGAGCATACTTATTATCTATCTTGACTTTTGAGGATGTTTTCTCTGCAAAATGAATTCAAAAGCAGTTGAAAATCAATTAATATTCCGAAAATTACCTCAGAATCATCATTAGAGCAGTAATATGTACATTTGCTATAAATGTACTTACCCTCCATTTCAACTCATTAAGGGGCTTCGCCTTCAAAATTGACGTTTTTTTTACAAATTTCATTTCCACTGTCACCAGAGTACCCATAGATGGGTAAAATATATGATTGACCCTCATTTATTTTTACTATAAAATATTTTCCTTGAACATACTTACTACCTATCTTCACTTTTGAGGATGTCTTTTCTACAAAATGAATTTAAAAGCATTTGAAAATCAATCAATATTCCTTAAATTGCCCCAGAATCGCCACTAGAGCTATAAAATTCATTACGGACCACTATTAATTCTTTTGACTCAACATTTGCCTCACTTACATATTTTCTATTTCAGGACATTAAGGGGCTCCCCTACAAAATTGCATTTTTGTTTATCAATTTCGCAATTTTCGCAATTTTCGCTCACCAGGGTATCCATAAAGTGATAAAATGTATTTTTAATGGAAAATATTTTCCTTGAATGTACTTACTTCCATACTCCATACTTATCCTAACTCCTTAAGATCACTTGCCTACAAAATTAACATAAAACACCTGTAAATCGACACATATCTTCATCATTGACCAGGAATCTAGAGTAGTAAAATATATAACCGACTCCTATTAATTCGTCAGACCCATCATTTCCTCCAAAATTTAAATATCTTCATCGTTGCCCAGGAATCTCCACTAGAGCAGTAATATATATGACCGACCCCTATTAATTCTTTTGACGCAACATTTGCTTCACTTACCTATTTCCTATTTCAAGCCTCCCATAAAAAATTGAGGTCACAAGGGTTTTGCCGTTCAAAACCGGCTAATATAAGTAGGTCCTTTCTAATGCTGTCCAAATTTAACACGCACAACAGTATTGGAAGAGGAGCTCGGTGGTATCACAATGGGCATTTCTAGCCTAAGAGCGTCCTCTCAGAGAGAGGTCAGCCACATAACATAACCTAACTTTTTTATCAATTTCGCAATTTTAGCAATTTTCGCTCACCACGGTATCCATAAAGAGATAAAATGTATTTTAAAATATTTTCATTGACCGTACTTACTTCATACTCCAATACTCCATACTTATCCTGACTCCTTAAAATTACATGCCTACAAAATGAATTTAAAACACCTGTAAATCGACAAATATCAACATTATTGTCCAGAAATCGCCACTAGAGTTGTAAAATATATGACCGACACCTATTAATTCTTCTTACCCAACATTTCCTCGAAAATGTAAATATCTCCATCATTGCCCAGTAATGGCCACTAGAGTTGTAAAATATATGACCGACCACTATTAATTCTCCGGACCCAAAATTTCCTTAAAATATACTTACCATCTATATTCACCCATTATGGCAGCTCCCCTATAAAATTGATATTACTTTTTCAATTTTTATAAAAAAAAAACATCCATTTTATACGCATAGAATTGTTTGTTTCGTCTACTGGATCATGCTTGCTTCTTATGGCTTTGTTATTTAAGAGTATTTTGGCTCGAAATTACATATGGTTTACAAAAGACTGGCGTAATCTGGTCACTTTTTATATTATATGGTCGAGAAGGCAATTTCAATTACGTTTTTTTTCATCAATGTTGAAAAACATAAATTTTTCAAGTATTAATTTTTTTTGTTCAACCAGAAATGAACTAAAAACATTACCACAATATATGTGCGGTTACATAAAACCTGAGTTTCGGCACAAATTTCTTCATAATCAAGGGAAAGGTGAAATGAAGATTTCATTTCACTTTCCATGTCAATAAACTCAAAATTTACTAAAATATAAGTTTTTGTGTGAAGCAAAGAATTTATTCGACTTGGATTTGTTCAAGCGCATGTTGTAAACTATTTTCTTAAATATAAAATTATTTACAAAATATTTCAATAAATATTCGAATATCTTACATACGAGTATAGTATACATATAAATCGGTGGTCTTGTAAACTTTTTCTTTAGAATTTTCAATTAATTTTATTTAAATCAAATTCTATATGCAATATATATATGTTTGTATAGGTAAGTAATTTCTTCTTATACATACTACTATTTTGCCGTTTAATTTCATTTTTTGTTTGTTTTTGTGTAATGGTTGCAAATAACATTTTTGGCACCTAATTTTCTTGCTTCCTTTATTATGAGTGTTGTGTGTGTGTGTGTGTGATATATGTAATTTATGTCATTTCCTTGTGAGCACATGTGTATATACGCACACACTTGTATACACACACACACACACACATATATACATTAGAACAATATACAAACACATGAAGACATAAAACTTTTGCTAAATAAAATCTTAATTCCATAATCCACTTCACTGCACACACACACATATATATATATATATATGTACATACATGTGTACATGTGTTGGTAAACTTTTGTGGCGTCACATTTTTGTGTTGCCATTTTAACACTTCTATAGCATATATGCTAACACATATATGTATATAAATTATGATGTTGGCTGCTGTTATTGTTGAGAATTGTGACAATCCTGCTGATGATGATGATGATGATGATCTTGATAATAATGATAGTGATGCTGATGAAATGTTCGTCCGATGCTGTTACTACTACGTTATTGCTGCTGTTGCGGCTTTCATAAAACGTCTTTTGTCAAATTCACAACATCATCTTATGGGGGCCAAGCGTATGTAATTTGTGGTTGAGATTGTGGCATTTTGTTGAAACAAGCAACCAACCAACCAACCAACCAAACAACCAACACTATTAGCAATGATATAAAGAAGAAAGTTAAAGACACAGGCACAGAGAGAGAGAGAGTGAGAGAGAGAGCGAGAGAGTGAGAGTGAGAGTAAGAGTGAGAGTGAGAGTGAGAGCGATAGTGTCAACGAGTGAGATTGGTAGAAATTCAATTTCCCGTAAAGGAGTAAAAATCACATATGTACAAACACATATGCGCTTTATTTCAGCAATACAAATAGATATGAGTACAATGCATTAAGAACACAACACATCAAGAGAGAAACAAATAGCACATTGCTGCTACCAAAAATATTACATTATTATTTTTATTATGATTATTTTTATTAATGCTCTTATTGTTGTTGTTGTTGTTTGATATAATTTGTAGTTGTAGTCGAGTTGTTTTTGTGTTTTTATTTATTTAGTTTTTCTGCACGTTTTTTTTTCTGCGTTGGCGTTAGTTAGTTAGTGTCTGAAACAGGCTTATTCTTGCCATCTACACATTCGTGTACATACACATAGACACATAGACACACAATGACGTCGCACATATTATTCTACTACTTGAACAAAAGTCAACCACTTAAATTGTTTACTCGATAGCACTACAAATGTACTACATAGATATCTCTATGGCATATGTACATATTGCCATATGTATCTCATAATATTTACTGTGTGTGTGTGTGTGTGTGTATGTGTTTGGCATTTTGTTATATATGTACTATATATTTATTTTTATTTGTTTTTTTTTTTATATCTTTATTCGTATGCATTTGGAACATATATATGTACATAGATATGAGCGACAGCTTTGAGTCAGTTTGTGATAGTACGAGTGCATCTACTTGTGTGTGTGTGTGTGTATTGTTTTTCCTTTGTATTAGCTTTTACATTTTAATTTACTTGCTTAAATTGAGTGTGAAGAAAATATTTTATCTATTTCTTCTCATACTCAAACTATAGTGTAGTGTTGATTCTGACAATATATGCTTCTCTATGGCGTATACGTAACATACAATTTTTTGGTTTGTTTACAAATTTGACGATTGTGTGTTACAATTACTCAGTCATATGTATGTTATACAATTGTATGTACATTATTTGTAGATAGTTTGTATTATGGCATGCATTCACACGCATATCTATATGTTTTGTGGTATTTGTAAGGACAGTAGAACCTCATAAGATTAGCTGAATATAAATTGGGTCATTTCATTTTCTACAAGGAAGCAAAAAAAAAAAAAAAAAAAAACAAGCATTACATATTATATTTGAAGAATACTACCATATACGCAAGTCTCCTGTAATACTTTTGAAATTTAACAAAGGATTGCTTGACTGAGGTTCTCTACAGGCAGGTTTTAGGTCTTAGGCAGCATCAAGAGCTTATCAAATCACATTTATGTTTTCTTAACAGGCCAAAGTTGAACTAAAACACGTTAAGTCAAGCTTCTTCAATCATAGGGAAAGTTAAAGAGCTCACAGAAACTAGTTCTATGACTTTCAGTTTCATGAATTTCTAAAACATGCCTGAATCAAAACTACGTAAAAGCCTCTTTCATGGCAAACTAAACAAAGAGTAGCATTTTTCAGCCAGGCGTTAGCTCTTAGGTGAGTCAGAAAGTTCAGTAAAATGTAATTATGGCTTAACGTTCCATAGAGCTACGCAATTTAAAGTTGCTTAAAAACCATGTAAAAGTTTATCATACCCTTAGGTTCCATCAAAACTAAAAAATTGGTATTTCTAAAGAGACGACCTATCACAACTCTATCCTTTTGCGTAAAAGATCACGAAATGTCATAGAATGTGTTTTGGCACATCTCACATAGCCTTAGCTCGCGTTCAGAAGTAAATTTTTCAGCAACGAAACCAAATATCAAGAACAAAGCCCAAACTCGGCACGAAGGTCACTGCGGTCTGAGATCTGGGACTGAATCTACACTACGTAATTCAAAACTATTTCTACGCATGAAAATTTTTTTTTTTAGATCGCATCGACTTTTGGATAAACCTTTTCCAAATAAATCGTACCACAGTCTGACCTTAAGCCATAAAAGAAGTCTCTATTCGAAAACTGAATACCTTAAACAAAGCACAATATTTCTCGTGGATAATAAGTACAAACAAGCTGAAAACCACGCCGCCAGATTCATTTAATTTCGTCAAAACTTTTGTGTATGCAACCTGAGGCCACAGAGACTGTGATAATCATGGCAATGGTGTCATATAATAAAAACTATCATTCTCAAAATATTTTTCCAGCAATAGGTATAGGGTACTTAAACTACACAATTCCTATATATAAAGCTTTTGCAAAAAATTCATCACTCTTCTGCCAGAGGATGAATGAATGAGATGACGATTTTCTACGTTTCTTGGGGAAACTGGTGAGGAGGGCCTGTTCAGGGACAAATCGCACCTTAAACTTGTGTAGTTTCCATCAGGTGGAAGCTATAGCTTTATCGCTATTCATAATCAGATAGCCTTTAAAACCGTTTTACCACTCTAGAGGCGAATCTTCAGCTGGGAAGTGATTTCTCGTTTTTAGGAGTTTTTACATTCATTTTGTAGGGGAACCACTTTAAAGCTTAGAAATACGATGTAAGTATGTTCAGAGAAAAAATTTAATGGATTCTGGTCATATATTTTATCGCTCTAACCCAAATTTCTGGGCAAATTTAGGTTTTGCTCTATGAATGAATTTTACAAAAATTTTAATTTTGTAATTTTAAATATCAAGAAGAGGGGCCAATAATATGGATCACCCTAATTCGATTGTGCTTCTCAATTTTTTTCTTGAATATACTTACTTTCCCTAATCATCCTATATGGGGGTTCCCATAGGAAATTTACGTGAAAACACATTAAAATCGACCAATGATATCAAAGCTGTCCAGAAATCGCCCCTACGACCCCAAGGGTGACAAAATATATAGCCGATACCCATTAATTTTCTTTCTCCAACATTTTGTTTCTAATATGCTTCCAACATATTTCCATTCCTTGAATAATCTTCCATACAAATTGAAGGTAAAATCTACTTAAGAATTGCCCCTAGAGTCGTGAAATGTATGGCTAATCCTTATACATTTGGGCTCCCCAACAATTTTTTTTGTTTCCCCCTGGGAAAAAAATGTTTGAATTGATCCAAAATGTACGTTTTTCACTGAACCAAGTCTTTTCAATAACATTTGACTCAACTTAACGTATATGCTTACATACACATGTTTTAATTAAAATATCGAATATAGAAGTAGTGATGACTATGTCAGTGCTGAAGCTGTAGTTTATATTGTACATTTTTATAAATAAGCATCCGTATGTACATACATATTCATTCATGTAATAGCTATAGTGTTAGTTGAATCCTATTTTCAAAGCATCAAAATTGCATACTTTTGTTATTACATTACTACGATACATACTACATGCTGGCTATTTTAATACTCTACTAATATACTATAAGTACTATGCCACTCTTATATGCATGTATGTATTTATGTATCTACTAAGTACGATGTTGCATAAATATGAAATGCCCATATATCGTATATAGCTTAGTATAGGTGCATTTAGATGCATATACGTGGCATAGGTGTTTGTTTGTGTTTGAGATGAAATGGTACATATGAAATAGAATAATAAAAAATAAGACAGGAATAGTAAACATACAACATACGTGTGTGTGTGTGTGTGTGTGTAGTGCAGTGCTGCACAGAGCAAAACAAGCCAATATACAAAGTGGAAAATGAGCGCTTTTAAGTTGAAGTAGCAAAATACAAAACAGAGAAAAAAAAAATATGAAAAAATTCAACAACATCTACCACAACAAAGAAGTAATATTAAAGGAACGAAGTAGTGAGAGAAATGAATGAACGAATGAATGAATGAATGAATAAATGAATGACTGAATAAATGAATGAATGCAAAACAGTAATATTTCCGCATTGCAAATGTAATGTATGCATTTTGTTGTTGTTGTTGCTCTTACTATGAGTATTAAACGGTTCAGTATATGTATCGTACAAGAATGAATATGCTTTACATATATATATATATATATATGTACACATAGTAATTTTAAGTCCCTCTTATGTATATACTTACTTTACACATACATACATACATGCTTACGTATGGACAAGCAAGTGGTGTGACGTCGTCTTTGTGTGGTTTTGTACATAAAGTGCGGCAATTTAAAATATAATGAAATGTAAATGAAATGTTGTTCACCAAAAAAACAAAAAAAGAGATAAAAAGAAAGCGAGAGCGAGAGAGAGAGAGAGATGAAGCGAGTAACGTGAATGTGCAAAGTAACTGTACTTAAATAGTTGGATTGAATTGGATATGGAACCAAAGTGAATTTTTAAGTTTTTCTTTGTTGCCTGATTGAGGTCAACATTTCAAAATAAACGGAAATGAACTTTTAAATGGAAACGGAAATGCACTACTGCCATTGCTATGCATTTTATACTATAATACATAGTAGAAATTGCAATTGCAACTAGTACAATTTAAATGACTTGAGCATCATACAAACACAAATGTATTGTATTAGAGTCATAGAGTATTGTTGAGTGCATTACATGCCTACCTCGTATGCATATACTATACACTTATATGTGTATTCTTATTATTTTAAGTTCAAAAGGATTTAAGTAAGTAGTATATACATAGAGATATTCAATATGAAGAAGATGCAGAATTTTTTTTTTTTCATGCATTCATTTGCTTGTGCTTAAAATATTGCCATTGCCACCATCAGTAGCACTATTAGTATTGGCAATGGTCAGCCGATTTTATTCACATGTATTACTTGCTAAGTGAAAATAATAAAAACAGGAAGCTAGCAACTTTAGCGTCAACAGCAAAAACAACAACAACAACAATCACAATAACTATTAGTATCGCTATAACTATATACCATTGCTCACTAAAACTTTGGCATTATGTGTACTACCCCAGAGGCCCATATGTCTAAACGCTTCAAATTCTAAATCAGAATTTTAAAAAGAAAGCTCTAAGGTGAAACTCCATTTAGCTATTATTTAGCTATTTATAATAGCATAGAGTGCTTAAAATTTGAATATTTGGAATTGAGAATGAAAAAAATAAATAAATTAAAGACATTTAAAAATAAATGAACTCTGGTCAATTTCGAAGCTTCTACATTCAACACTATGATGGATAGATAAAGAAACAGATAAATAGTGTCATTGTGACAAATTTCAGTTCAAATTATAACATATTAAAATATATTTTTGTATGGAGAGTAAATGTGATTTTTATTCGATTACATTCATTTGTAAATTAATCTGTACATTAATAGAAATAAATGTATACGCTGTTTAGTTTCAATACGATAGCATTACAATTAGGTGTATTAACTCGAAAAATAACATTCCAAAAACATAATTTTGTATGGGTGATAGTCGATTTTATCCAATCTTACCCCTTTTCCATTTTAATTATTTTTTGGTAACATATAAAACTGTTGGCGAAGTTTTATTTCGATAGTTTTATATTTCCATGCTCAAAGTTCTAAAATATACATTTAAAATGGTACATTTCACATAAGAAGTATGGATCGTTTTCATTCAATACCATTCATTTTTGTATTAATATATTTCTGGATATAAATAATTGAATATTTTGAGAAATTGCAATCCAATAACTTTATATTTACGAGCAATGATTCCAAAAAAATGCGTTCAAAAACATACTTTTCTATGGGAGGTAGTAGTGGATGTCATCCGATTATGTTAATTTTTGAACTAAAGTATTTATTGGAAGAAGTAATCTTATGTGCGAAATCTTAGTTCAATAGCTTTATATTTAAGTGCAAAAATGAGGAGAAATATGCTCAAAAACGACTTTTTTGTATGGTAAGTACGACTACATTTCATTTGATCCCACCCATTTTCAAGTGGAATTTTTTTATTAGTAGATATTTTATTTTTTGTGAAGTTACAGTTCGATAGCTATATATTTTCTTAAGCGACGTTATAAAATATATTTTAAAATCATATTTTTGTATAGAAAGTAGATGTAGATTTCATCCGATCATAACCATTTTTGAACTCAGCTCTTCGTTAGTAGAAATATTATTATGTGTAGAGTTTCAGTACGATAGCTTAAGATTTTCGTGTGCAAAGTTATAGAATATACATTCGAAAATATACTTTTGTATGGGAAGTATTCGTCTTTTCAATCCGATTGCGTCTATTTTCAAAACTGAGTTGTGTATTGGTAGAAGTAATCTTATCCACGGATTTACGTTTCAAAACTTTTAGTACATTTGCTTGGGAAGTCAAAATAAGATCATAAGCTTTTTTAATACAAAATCAGTTTAAAGAATTTCAAATTGTTTCCCTGACAGATTTTGAACAACGATGATTTTATAAAGAGCTTCAAATGGTCTGTTGGGTAGTAGTGATATCACCACCTTCATACACCCACTCATCCAATATATACACTCAATGGCTACTACAATATTCATAAAAGTATAAACAACAGATACACGCAAGTATATCCACATACCACATACATACGATTATGTATGACTACTAAAAAGAAAAAAACAAATTTACCACTCATATATGTATATGTAGTACATGCCCATATATGCAAAGGAAATAATGTATTAATCCTGTTGAGGCCATATTTTTATTGTTATTACTTTTTGTTTCATTTTGGTTTGTTTTACCATTTTTGTTTTGTATTATTGTTACTCGTATTATTATTGCTGCTGCTGTTGTTTTAGTTGTTGTTGTTGTTGGTTGTTGCAATAATCGTAAGCACAAGTACGAGTACTACTCGCATATACTGTACTATAGCATGTAGTAGAGAAACATCCCTCTATAGTACATAAATAACCAAAAATATGTTTTGCGTTATTTTATGCTGCCACTACCGATTGCCACTGCTGCCACGGAGTGTTGCATTGTATTCTCTGTGTGTTTGTGTGTGTGTGTGTCTGTGTGTTGAATATGGTAATAATTTTGCTATTTTCGCTTGTTCGTTGTTCATTGTTTTATATTTTTGGTTTCATTTTTGTTTCGTTTTTTTTTATTTTAGTTTTTATATTTTGGCTTTTCCTATAAAAGCATAGAAAATGAAATATTGCAATATGTATCAAAATAAAACAACTAAATAATAAAGAAGAAGAAGAAGAAGAAAAAGAAAAACAATCACAAAAGGGCAACTGCAGAAACTAAATGCACAAATAAGACTTGTAGAGACAATTAAAATGGATATTGTTAGTTTGGCAGTTTATTTTTGTAGCTTCTGTATATTGAGTAGGTGAGCATGTGTGTATAATAAAAATAAAATATGAATCTAGTAGTGAAATAATATAACCAAAAAAAAAAAAAAAAAAAAACACCACAATTTATTACACTTTGAATATGTTGGAATATAAATTTTACCAAAGCGTTATGCTTATTATATTATGGTTACCTTCTTCATATGTGTAGTTGAGTGCAGGTACCAACGGCAAGGTGTTGGTAACTGAAAACAATAGTAACTGAGTGTGATAAAATATTTCTCTAATGCCCATTCATCTTAGCTGTACGATGACAACACCTGACATCCATTGTGGGTTTAATTTGAAACATATGTTCTTGTTCTTTTTATACCTAATCGAATTGTATTGGTATTTTCTTATCCTAAAATATATATTTTTATGTAATACTTTAATGGAAGAAAATATATTTGTAATGCTAATTTACGTAGCATATAATGTTATTATTATTATTAAAATTCTACTTGTAAGAAGCTATGGCATCATCATCTAAATTGGAAAGATTTTGATTTTATAAAAAGTTCCACATTTCAAAAAGGTTTTTTTTTTTAATGAATACAGCATCAGAAGCAACAAGAACTTGATGTAAGTGATCTCAAAAATGTATTGTATTGTAACGACGGTGGTC
Organism: Megamerina dolium; assembly: GCA_963854835.1. Lineage (NCBI taxonomy): Eukaryota > Metazoa > Arthropoda > Insecta > Diptera > Megamerinidae > Megamerina > Megamerina dolium. The sequence continues at coordinate 58,863,425 of OY978527.1, read as the reverse complement.
CCAGAACTACTCGACCTAACTAAGAAAACACAACAAATTTTGGAAAATTTTTCTTTATTTCTCAACATACACTTTTTCCATCGATATTCTGTAGCTTCGATACCCTGTTTATAGTATGAACTGTCTAGCTCATTAAAATAGCCATCTACCGCAGACTCCACCTCTTCATTGTTTGCAAATCTTCTACCACCAAGCCATTTTTTCAAATTTCGAAATAGAAAATAATCCGAAGGTGCTAAATTTGGCGAATAAGGTGCATGCTGAAGCAATTCGAGCTTTAACTCATTGATTTTGGCGCTTGCAATAGCGGATGTATGAACTGGTGCATTATATTGATGAAACAACACTTTCTTTTTCTTTTGTTTTTTCTTTTTGAAGATAATTAATAAAAATTATCGCATGTGCATTCCAAAAAACAGACGCCATAACCTTGCGTCCAGATGGAACTGTCTTCGCCTACTTTGGACACGATTCTTCCCTTTCAGTCCACTGTTTTGACTGCTCCTTTGTCTCAGGTGTGAAGTGATGGACTCATGTCTCATCCATGATTGCGAATCGACGCAAAAACTCAGCTTTATTACTGTGAAACATCGCCGAAACACTCTATAGAAACATCTTCACGACGCTGGTTTTTGTTCTATTGCACACAGCTTTTTCATCTCGAAATTTTCGGTCAATATACGATGTATACCACTTTCTGAAATGCCTGTAATTTCGTTAACTTTCGATGGCACCAAAAACAAAACAAAAAAATACTAAACAACATGGCGCCTTGAAACTTAAAAGATATGTTTTATAAGATTGCCACTTTTCACCAAAGTAATTTTTTTCAAACTACTGCCGCCATCTATATGTCAGGTCGGGTAGTTCTGGGACCACTCTCTAACTAAAACTAAACATTTTATTGAAAGTGACTATACAACTTAATGTTATATGAGAATAAGTAAGCACTAACAACAACAACATCAAAGGATAGACTGTAGACTGTTACATAGCACCATTTTCACTTACTTCATATTTTTTAGAATTGAATACATCATAATTCTTAGACGGTTAATGAAAAAATTGCTATAAATAATGCTTTAAGTGGTTGTTTTTAATTACGAAATGCTCTATTATTAACGAAACAATACCAACAACAACATCGATATCGTTATAATTCTCGAATGGTTCATTTGCAAATACATAGAGGAGGCTGAAAACGTTTCATCCTGGACTGAAGCCAAAAATAAGAAAAGAAAATTCGAATGATTATCGTTTAAAATAATTTTGGCATTACAAAGTATTTTGTATTGATTTGATTAATTTAGCGAATGTACTATAAGAGGCACCAAAAACTTCATTCAATTGATCAAAAGGGGAAGAACTACTTATAGAGCATTGACTCTTTAGAAGCACACCAAATATTGAGATTTGTAAATTTTGTAAATTTTTGTAAATTTTTTTTTTAAATATTTGTAAATTACAAAACATCTTATTCTATAAATATCCTCACCCCTTACATCCTGAATGAGAATAGTAGCATACTAACAACAACAACAACTTTGATGTACGGACGACAGAATTCTAAGGTAGCTCATCGGTTCTCAGTGAATTTGAAAGAATGTGACGTCACAGTAGTTCCAAATGTTGCATTATTCATTCATTATTCTGCATTGTTTACATTTTTCTTTTTAATTTGTTCGCCATTTTGTCATTTCTCTCACAGCTATGCTCTACTGTGACGTCACATTTAGAAAAATCATCTCTGATGAGCACAATCTTATTTTCTATCATTCTTGACTTTGATGGTATTCTATTTCTATAAAAGTAATAGAGCTAAACTCATTCCACCATATAATAAATTTTTTCATTCACATCGCTTCTAAAAATTCAATGTAAATGTAATTTTCGAACAGTTTAAAATAAGATTGATGTAAACAAATGCACTTGAATCACTTTTGTTTTTGAAAATGCACTTAGGGATATGCTCTGCATTCTCATATGCACTCATAGCACTTTGTACAAAGAAATACGAAATACACGAACAATTTTGTCTTTTTTCATTTCTTAAATTTATTTTCTATGCATAATAAAGTCAAAGCAACAACATTTTCGTATGCTTTGTTGGCACACAGACGCGACAGTTATTTTCAAAGCAGATTTTGTTGTTGTCGAACGTATGATTTGTGGGTTGAGAACCACTGAGAAAAATTGCTATGTGTTTTATTCTTATTATTGTTCCCAATATTAGAGGCTTCTACAACTGACTTCGACAATTGGACAATTGGCAATTGGATAATTATTAAAAGGATCATGGAAGATTTAAAGGACATTTGGAGTAAGTTTCTTTCCTTGGTTGGTTTTTCATTGCAGAGTAATTCAAGTAATTTTTCCCCCTTTTTTATAACAATAAAATTTATATGTATTGATATTTGCACTTCCATAAGGAACTTTTGAGCACTTCTGATATATAGTGTTTATTCTGGATGGATGGCGAAAAGAGAAGTAAACTAAATACTATTGCATATTGTATATGCTGTAGTACAGAGGGAACTGTGCGATCTGTTTCTCTCTCTCATAATCATAAGCATAATCATACAAAGCAAATGCGAACCTCACAAACTCTCCGCACGAATGTTCGTCACCAACGGATTGCTCTCGTCGTGTCGATGTTCTCGTGTCTGTGTGAAGACAAAATCTGATCGTTACGCGTGAAGTAAATATCTGTCGCTGCTGTAGATTGAAGCAAAACGAAATTAATTAGCCTATTGCTATGCACTACAAATAATTGAGGATCTACAGGGTGACATATACCACGACACTTTTATTAATGTTTTCTTTTAAAATGAGCCTTTTGAGTTGAAAATCGAATTCATGCTGTAAGACACGCAATAATCCATAGGGAGACGTCAACAAGACGTTCTTATTTGCATATATTTTTTGTTTTAATTAAAATGATGCTGAGACGTTTCTAAATGCCCAGGGTAGTTGTCTGAGTGTAGTTTATGAATTCTAAGTCTGTAAATGTTATGACTGATCTATTAAAACCGCTACTATCCGGGCAAAATAAGATTAAACATTTTTCAGTATACTTTTATTAGCACTTTTAGGATGGTAATGTATTAATCTTCATTTCAATCATTAGAGTGAGTAACCTTTATGCAAAAAATATAAAGAATAATGATTTAAATCTAAAAATAAAAAGCAAAGCAAATAGAATTCTATTAAATTAAAAAAAAAAAAACGGAACAAAGCAATGAAATAATTTGATTCAATGGTAAGCGGTGGCAATTTACCTGCACCATTATGCTATGTTCGACTTACGTACACATTGAACTATATATTTATGTGTCTGCACTCATTTATTGCATAACAAAAAAGGAGCACTATATTCTTGTTTGTGGGGGTGCAATAATAAAAATAAATTATGAGGAAATATGCAACAAAAAGAAGAACGTACTCGTAATGCTAGCATAATTTTCGATGGCTCATATAATTAGCAAAAACAAATTAAACTGACAATATATAACACACACACACATACATAGTAACATATATAATCGTATTCACGAACTGAATAATATTAAACGTTGTTGAGGTGTATGCATATATTGTGGATTGAGAACAGTGGGCCTTCAATGATTTAGATAGTCACAATGATAGAACTTTCAATAACGTACAAGAATATGCATACGAATATTGCGAAATTTCTGTAATGCTCATTTAGGTCAGCTGCTGCTGCTGCTGCTGCTGCTACTGTTCATATATATATTACAATGTTGCAACAGACAAAAAAATGGAATATTTTCGTCGCTCGTATTATTTCCATTTATTTTGCCTTTCCCTCTGTTTTGCTATAGTTGTCGCATTTGTGATTATATACGTATAGCCTTATCGTAATGCTGACACCGCTGTTGGTTACGATGATGGCCTTATATAATATCGTATATATAATAACATCATCAGCCATGGCTTAATACTGCTGCTATTTTTGCTGCTGTTGCCACAAACACTCATTCGCTCAGTCAGTCAGTTATTCGGTATTCTACTTTTCACGATTTTACTCTTCCTCTCAGTGTCTACTTTGTGCTTTACAGTTCATTGCAAATAATTATGTGCCATTTGTGGATGTTATCGTTGTTGTTGTTATTGTTGTTGTTGCTATCATAGTTCGTCATTTGATTGTTTTAATGAAACAATAAAAATAACAATAACAATTAAAAGTCAGTCAGAAAGCGGATATCCTTCTGATAAAGTTGGCAGTCACTGTGCCATTGAGTCACATATCACATGATGACGATAATGACGACGACGACGACGACGATGATGATGATAATAATGATGATGAGAATGCCATTGAAGTGGGTGAATGTATATCAACCGAATACGAATAGATATACAGTCACAGTACTAAGTACTAACGATATAATGAGAGCAGAAACAGTATGCTCAAGGATAAAACGTGACATTTGATTGAAAATGCAAGTAATTTTATTCGTTTTGTTGTTGTTGAAAATTGTTAGGGTGTTATTCAGCGAGAAATGATCATGAAAATGCAATATAAATGAATGAAATTGAATGAATTGTGTGATGCCTTTAAGCGATAATAAATATTTTCTTCTTTTTTTTGTTATTGCTTCAATTTGTATAGATGAGTTCTACAATACTTTTTCATTGTAATCAAACTAAAATATATTTAATCTAATTTGTGTCTATCACTTTAGGTTATGGTATCAAATATTTTCCAGCTTAAAGATACAATTCACAAATGAAATTAACATTATTCTTATATTTGTCAATTTTGATTGTGTCACATCAGACACGCGACCTTGTATCGTAATACTTATTAAAATGGTTACCTAATGTGCACTATGGCCATAGGGATATAGTAGTATGTATATTAGAAATAGTGTTATGTACCAATTAATTTCTCTGTAGACACCATAAGGCTTACATAATAAAATCATATAATACAATACTAGAATACTCTAATCATCGATACTCGAATGTAATTTAAAATAAATATTTGCATACTTTTGGGAGATGGTATTTAATATTCTGTCTAAAATTTATAGTATAATTCTCATTCAGTTTACAATGCACCACAGGTAGTGCAACAAGAGAGAGAGAGAGAGAGAGAGAGAGAGAGAGAGAAACAAAAACAAACACATACGATAAGAAGAAGCAAAGAAACAATAAACACACTAATTGGACACTATAAGGTAACCGCTTTTGACATAAGACTTTTTCAATTGCTTTACCAAGCACCACAGCCATATGTTTTATGGCGAAATATTCAAAATTTGGGCATTTTCAATTTAGTATTTATTCGGACAAGCAACTCTAAATGTTTTATTCCAAGCAATAATTTACTATTAGCACTTGTTTGTGTAATTGGCAATAATGTCATTTACTATGGTCGATGTTGCCTTCATGTTGTTCTCCTTGTTGTGGGGAAGGGGCTTAAACGATCATGTGGATTCTCCCTGGGTGCAAATCTTTTCATCTTAATTGTTAGCAGACACTAACGGTAATATGGAAGGTTCTCTAGACGGAGGGAATCCATGTCACCGTGAAGTAAGAGGAATGCTTCGTAATTGCGGCAGATGGAGCCTGGGTTGTCCCAAGATTGGAACACCTGCAACACTCTACCTGCGTCTAATGCAAAGATTGCCGTACCAACAAAAAAGCACCCTAAGCCAAGGTCTCGATCAGTGCCGATGGCTGAATGGTCAGCGGGTGGATATTGAATTGCTGATAGCGAACGGTCCCCTCCGACGTCCGGGCAAGGTCGGTTGTATAAGTGTCTTCTCTACGCATGCCGGCTCTGCGGACTAGTAACCAACCCTTTCCGAGCATACTCATGGGAACAAAAATGGAAAAAGGCAAAAAATGGTATCAAATTTGCTTTGCAAAGTATTGTAGTTGGAACTTCTTACTTGTAAAACAATTAGCTCTATTACATATAATTTTACGGGGTACTCCAAACGTTTTCATAATAGTTTCTAAAAAGAGGTTTGAGGAGTGTATATTTTGTGAACCCATCTTCATTTCTTCAATCCTTCGCATTTTTTCTACGGTTTGTCACGCTTATTGGTGAAGTGCATGACTTACGATTCAAAGACAACATCTTTCTTTGACCTCCCAGACCTTCTTTAGAATAGATCTAATGGTGTTTAATATCTTGCGACTCTAGTACTCATCTTCATATCTTGGTTGTGCAGTCTATCGATAAGACATGACTTTGTATAACCTCCTATTATATCTCGAGAGCCTTAGAGTATTTTCTTCCCAAAATGGTATTTAATAATGATTTCGTTAGGCTGCTTCTCTCGTTTAATCGGGTTTTTTAGGTTTTTAACCATATCTCAACCATATCGTGGAACTGCATTGGTCGTTAGTTAGTGACAAAAAAATTACTAGATGTAGTTTGCAGCTGTAGAGAGCTTTGAAAATTGCATTTATCATCGTAGCGAACACTGATGCGATCTCAGTAGAGTGATGAACCACTACTGAGTAGAAGCTTCAACATTTTTCGTACACCAAGCTCCTTGCATTTCCGGCATCCGACGGTTGCAATAATATCCATTTTGTAAGCGTAGCATGTTGTGAGATAGTATTTCGTGATTGCGAGAATTATTGCCCAGCATTCAGTTATGTATCATCGCCTGCAGAAATTTAAATGCCCACTCGTTGGCTGCGAAGTGCCTCAACATAGGATTTAATGGATTCGACTACTATCTTCGGGCTTGTTTCCTTCTATAATTTGTTGAGTCTATAGATTCAATCTAGTCGCCTTTTCTCAATTTGACCCAACATAAAGATTTGCCGAATAGCTACTCTGTGTATACATAATAAAAAGCAATATTTGGTAACATTATTTGAATTGAAAATTATATATTATTTGTATAAAATATAAGAATTCTCATCAGAATACTGTATGTATACATTTATATGTGTGTGTGTTTGGTAAGCGTGACTGATTCTATATATTGTATAATTTCGTTCGTGATGATGTCCATCTCGATTTCGATGCGATTCTATTCGATTCGATTCGATTCGATTTATTTGAACCAAATCATCATTCATACTCATGCTGTGTACGTGTACAATGTATTCGAGCATAGATGCATACTTACATAACACATACATACATACCTACCCGTACATAAAGTACTTGAGTGTCCATGGCACAGCTGACTGACTCAACACTAACCTCTCTGTTTACTCATATCCGATGATAGTGTCTTTATGTACGAGTATGCCTGCAGCTATTTTTCATCATCAGTACATATACTATGGAGAGCTATAAACACATATTAGGGTGTGTCAAATTAGTATGGCAGGAAACGAAAAATAAACTATCGAATCTCTACTCCCTCGTGTGGCCATATACACTTCGAGTGAATCATTGAGTTGTTTTTTTCTTTGCATTACGATTTGTGGATTTGTGGGCAACATAATATGACCCGACCTAATATGTATAGTAAGTCGTGTATATGCTGTTGATTGTTGATGATTTCGATTTGCTTATTGTTGGTGCTGTTGCTGTTATTGTTGATGTTGATTTTGTTGTTGTTGTTGTTGTTGGTTTGTTGTCTTTCTTCTACTACGTTGGTACCACACTTCAATAGCAATTCGATTTATTTTGTATCTTTTTCAGGTCACTGACACTGCTTATGTTGGCGTTTTTCTGTTTCCGCTCTTTGCACATACAAACACATGTATGGATGTGTGTATGTACTTGAATATGAGCTTGTATAAGAGGATTGCGGGTGTGTGTGTGTGTGTGTGTTTGTGTACAAGTAGATATTATATATAAGTGCATATTATAATAATAGTTTTGGTCATCTTTGTTGTCATTATTATTATTAGAATTTCTTTTTTTTTTTTTTGCTGCTGCTGTTGTCATTGCTTTCCTTGTTGCATGATGACAGAGATGAATAGTTGAATGCTTGTGCACAAATGTTGATATGTTGAAATGCGGGTGATCTCAATTTTGTTGTTTGAAAACAGAAGGAAATGAACACATCATAGGAATATCAACGAAGTATCTAGAGTATGTGCATATGTATTTCTGTAGACGTGCTCATCTGAAATGACACATTTCATATTTTTTGTCGCCCGTATGTCATTTTGGAAAAGAACGATGGACAAATAAATTGTACACAGAGATATACTATATATGTATTATAATAATAAATGAGAATAAATCAATTCTTCATTGCTATTAAATTTGCTTTATATTCTTCATTAAGGCTATATCATTCGTAGCAACATATAATATGTAGAATAGAAGAGAGATTGGTGTCATATTTCAGCAGCAACATTGCAATAAAGAAAGTCCGGGAAGGGAGCCCGGAAAAAAAGGTAAATTTTATATGGTAGACCCCTAAGAGGTGGATGCGATTTTTGGGGGAGGAAAAATTAACGGGAGTCTGACTTACTTTTGAATACTCTAGAAACGATTCATGGACTGCTATGAAGTTATTTGTTGATTTAAATGAGGCTTTGGGTTCATTTTGTATGGCAGTCCCTTTAGGCGGTTGGGATAAGGGTTCACTATGTTCGGCAGAATTGTTGGAAAGGAAAAATTAGTGGAGATCTGCCATACATTTGACTCTATAGAGGCATTTTCTTGGCAATTAAGTGATTATTTGTCGGTTTTCATGTGTTTTTGCGTTCATTTTGTATGGCACCTTCTTTAAACAGTGAATATAGAGGTTCACTATGTTTGGAAGAAATGTTGTAATGGAAAAATTAGTGGAGATCTGCCTTACCTTTGACTACTCTAGAACCGATTCCTAGTCAGTTATATAATTATTTGTCGTTTTTTATAGGTTTTGCGTTAATCTTATATGTCACCTTATTTAAGCAGTAAATATAGAGATTCACTATGTTTGGTAGAAATGTTGGAGTAGAAAAATTAATGGGGGTCGATCTTACATTTGACTACTCTAAAGGCGTTTCTTGGGCAATTATGTGATTATTTGTCGGTTTTCATGTGCTTTTGCGTTCATTTTATCTGACACCTTCTTTAAGCAGTGAATATAGAGGTTCACTATGTTTGGAAGAAATGTTGGTGTGGAAAAATGAATGGGGGTCGATCTTACATTTGACTACACTAGAGGCGTTTCCTGCGCAGTTATGTGATTATTTGTCAGCTTTTATGCGTTTTTCCATTCATTTTGTATGGCAGCACCCATAAAAGGTAAAGATAGGAGCAAGTCACTTTATAAGAAATGTTGAGAAAGAAAAATGAAAGGGAGTCGACCTTACATGTGATCACATTAGAGGCAATTTCTGATCAGATATGTGATTTTTCGTCGATTTTTATGTGTTTTCACGTTTAATTTGTATGACAGCTCGCATAATCTGTGGAGATAGAATGTTCGTATGTTTGGGAAGAATACCGGGGAGGTAAAATTAATATTTATCGCATTTACTTTTCGTCCCCTCACAAGCAATTCCTGGGGTTCTACTCGGTTTTCTGTTTCGATTTTCATGAATTTCTATCTCCAATTTGTATGGCAACTTCATTAAAGAATGGCGATTGGTGCTAAGTATGTTTGAAAAAAATGTTGCTGAGAAAAAATTAATAGATATTGCATTTTACTCCTCTATGTACTAGTATGGAATGGCTATTCGGTAGATGGAATGGAATTTATAATAGCATAAATTTTTGTAGTGCAGCGCCCCCTAAATGCTGAACATAAAGGATAAATATTGTATGTTTCGGGAAAACGCCGTTGAGAAAATATTAATGGAGATGGGCCTTACATTTGAACTATCTAGAAGCATGATATTATTGATTAATAATTAGGAAAATGATGGAGAGATATTTTATTCCAACACTAGAGCTCGTACGTCAGTTTGAAAATTGATGAAATCGGCACGACACTTCTTATTTCGTGTTTCTTTTTTTTTTTTTTTTGAAAAATTGAAAATTCTTCGCCTATGAAAAGTAGAATTTGCGTTCAAAAATTAGCTCCAATACATTCGAAGGGCACTACAATATTTCCCAGGATGATGGATTGGTTGATTGGTTGATTGGTCTCATGAACACCACAGTCCTCGCCAAAATTTTCTAATATAAATAGATTAAATTTTATTTAAAAATAGTCGGCTTTAGAGTACAAACGCTACAAAGCATACAAAGCGTACAAAGCATACTTTCATTTCGATCTCTTTTAATCGCCATGAATTCTTTGTGTGCACATTGTGTGTTAGTATGCAATAACATAAATGTACAAACACACACACTTACGTACATAAATGTCACACAATTGCACCACAAATCAGTCAGCCAGCTAAACAGTCAGCCGGTCACCGTTTGCCAACATCAACATCATTGTCACCTCATGTATGTACGACTATATATGTATGCATGTATGTATGCGTATTTTGCCATCACCATTGCCACAATCAAAATCAAAATCAAAATCAAAATCAAAATCCAAATCAAATGAAAATTGTTTTGAGATTTGTGCTGACAATTGCATAATATTTGTGAGTGTGTAGTAAGTATGGTGGGTGTTTGACACATTGAATTGATTCATATATGTACATACAAATTAAATGCAACCATGCCTAATATTAAACTAATTTAATGAGAGTTCTCATCATCATCATCACTGTCATCGTTATCGTTGTTATGTCACAACAATTATACACTGACACATACTCATACATACATACATAATATTTATATGAATAAAATGTATGCAGATAAACCCAGAGTGACAGACAACGTTATGCTCAAATATATATATATAGATTGTTGGGTCAATTTTAATACAACGCATGATGTTGCTGATATATGTGATTCAATGTGATATTGTCACAATTGTAGGGTAGCTATGTGTTTGTATGTATGTGTCTGTTTCTGGGATAGTGCGCATAGGTATGTGCTGCATTGTGTTGTATAAAATTAGATTAACATGTTGGTAATATAGAATTATACTGTACACCTACTTCTGCATACATATACGCACACTCACTCAAACAAATAAATAAGTACTTAATTATTTGAATCGTTACTCCCACCCATTTGATACGAGTGCGTTACACATTACATATTATAATTTCATATGTCCGCCTTTGTTTCACTGTGATTCATGATTTGTATATACTTTATATATAGCATTTTCTATCAACATATATTAGAAACTATGTTGCCACTGACAATCTCATATCATAACAAATCACATCGTAAACAACATTTATGACAATTACACTCATCTCCAAAATAATTGTAGATTCAACAATGTTCATAGCTGTCAATTAGATTTCGATATTTTGATGCTGGCTAAATTGACAATTCAATTGATGTGATTTTAATACAACACCCACGCTTGCACGCACACACACACACAAATATAGTTATATGTATATTTATAAATATACAAATGAGTCTAAACATATGGATAAGTAAGCATAAAATTAGGAAGGACATCATTTAATGATTTACAAAATTATTTGAAATTTGTGTACTCATATGTATTAGTGTGTACCGAGGAAAAGTTATTGAGGATATATAAATAAAATGCTATAGTTGGTTGTTGGTGGAAGAAAACCAAATTCTTGTGATTGAGTTGAATTGTGAACTTTTGTATACTGAAGATCGGCACAATAACTAAAGCGTGAAGAAAAATAATTAATGAATATTCTAAACATTTGACTGTTGATGCTGTTCCACATGGAAACGGCTTGAAACTCATCGAAGTGCTAGTTTTTTTAGTCAGAAATTTCAAAGCTTCACGATTTTACGATTTTCAAAGAACGATTTTTCAGATATCAGATAAATACAAGTAAACTAATCAATTAGAAAAATTAATATTATTTTGAATATATATGTGCATTAGGGTCAGTCAAATTGTATGAAGGAAATATTTCATATTTTTACATCACCTTTCGATATTCTATGGGTAATTTTAAGTGACTTTGTTAATTTTTCCGACAAAATTTAAAAAATGATTTAGTCGATGCCATTAAGAACATATTTTTTTTTTCTCTAAGCACACATAACTAAGTGATTTGAGGTTCAAGCCAATTGTATCTGATGTTCAGGTTTACCAAGGAGTGCCACTAAGGGACTTCTCAAATGGTATGAGTTCTTACTGGCATAGGCAGTCAATATATTTTGAGCCTATGAATTCAAATCGGAGAAAAAACAAGGCGTCATCATTTATTACTGTTATCCTTTCTTCAGTCGCCACTTTGATTTTCGAATATCATGGTCGTTTTAAATTCAAATCTATGAATCCAGAATAGCAAAATTGACTTGTGTTTTTCATTAAATATTTCATATTCATACTGAAAAATTTTCCAATAAATATAATCTTTTGATATTAGTAAGATGGCAAAGTGTAACATTGAGATTCTGTGCGGATTTAGCAATCCAAAATCCATAGGAATATAAACAATTTCCAACGTGGTAGTATAGTCTTGTACTCTATAATACTACCCTCTCTTGTAATACGTTAAAATGTTATGTTACATATAGTATTTTATACTAGCACAATAGTGCTACATATATGACAATTATGAAATATTAAACGAATATGAACAAAATAGAATAAAATAGAGATATATTGTACGTGTACATTAGGGTAGATCATGAAAATATGTTCCAAAATTTTACGTCTATCTGGAGAGATTATGTTGAGGTTCCCGGGACAAAAAAAAATTTTTTTTTCTTAACCCTTTTAGAACCGCCAAAATATTTTTTTTTTTAGATCAGTTCTTGATTGTTGTTGTTGTTTTGTTCAATAAAGGGTCGCTCACTTATAGCCTAGACAGACGGCAGCCTAATTCCAGATTATCGAGTAAATTCGAATTAACTCGGGCATTAACTGCAGCTAATCCGCATTAACTCTATGAGTTAATTCTCAAAATAAAAGAGGATTAGGGCATTTCGCGATGGCAACACTGCTAAAAATTGTCTATTGTGAATTTTTCTCCATCCATTTTACAAAATATTAGGTGTGTTCGCTAACAAAAAACTTTCAATAATTGTTAACAGTTTTCAACATGAAAAGCGTTGGCGAACAAATAAATCCAGCTGTCAATTACGAACGGTGAATGTCAATTTACAAGTTTCTGATAGTTTTCAGTTCACGTACTTGTAGATTTTCTCATATCGAGAGTGATAGATGACAGAAATTGATAGTGATAGTAATGTAAGTGAGCAGACCTAATAAAACAGCAATCATCCGTTTAGTTAATCCTCAATACTGCTGTCTGTTAGGTTAATATTTTATACGGATTAAGTACGCCGGTAATCCGGATTAACGGGGTATTTTTCAAAAGTATTCTTTGTGTACACAACTCTACATTTATCTTGCACAGTATCAGAAGTGATACTTCAGAAAGTAGCCTGAAGAAGAGTCAATGTTAGAGCTGCCAGTCGGCACTTCGATGGTTGACTTGAGAGCATATCAATACTTTTTCCACAAAATGTGTTTATGCGCCTCTATTGTTTCGCCTCTGGCTGTCTAAACGTCACCCTAACGGTGTGTATTTAATTAAAAATGATCATTGAGCAATAGTTTGCCATTGTTGGAAGCTTGTAACAAGCAAACTGAAGTTCAATATCATACTTACGAGGTAAAAACCATAATTTATGTTATACTCATAGTTTGAATTGATTCAATTACAAATTGTACTCACATCTTATATACGTGAAATTACATGTAAACAAGAACTATATGCTATCTAATGGTTTTTGTTACTATTAATTTAACTTGAGCTATAACTCACAATACTTGCATCTCCCAGTTACACCACTGCCGTCAATTCATTATATTCATATATATGTTAAATACATATGTGCATATGCATAATCATTGGCTTTAAAGTTTGCTCTTCTTCATATTTTCCATGCAGCTTCTTCAACTTCTTTTGCATAGCATACTATGTTACCAATCTTATTTACCTTTCAGTGAATAATCCTTTATTTGAGCCACATATTATTGCAGTGAACACGAATACGAGCATTACATTTACTCCGTAAACACACGCACACTTGCATACACTCGTATGCGTTGCAATTGCAATACATCCCTACATGTACTGGCGTGTATATGAAAGTGTGTATGTTTACCATCAGCAGGGATAAGCAGATGCTTACTGTTTTGTAGTTCATGTTGCATGTTTCCAAGCATCTATGTATTATGTACATATAATGCATGTATTAGTTGCTACTATGTATACATATTCATATGAAATGTTTCTACAATACCTACATGCGAGTAATGAATATATGCATGTATGTATGTACAATATGACTAACAGCATTGTATTGTTCCTGCATGGAGTCTTATTCTGTTGGTTGTTGATGTTGCTGTTGCTGCTACTGACACCGTTATTTCTCTGCTTGTTTACACTTTTGTTTTTGTTCTATATTCTTGTTTCGGTTATATGCAAAGTCGCTCTCTCAGGTGTACACATTGTTGCTCCAGCAACACAATACAACTTTAGCAACATGCATCGCGATACCAATGAATATGATCATGATGGTGCTGATGCCAACAAAAGATGTGTAAAATGCAATGCAACCCGTTTTTTATTGCACTTTAGGTGCGGTTTCTTATACAAACAGATAGTGCATGCGATTATATGAATGTATAGAAGCATGCATGCGTAAATATACGCGAATATGACATCAGTAAAAAAGTAAGCAGGTGAGTGCGTTGTGCCAAGCAACAATAGAAAATGTTATTTTATATTAAATATCTTGCATTAAGTATTGCCTCTGTATGGACCATGACTCAAATAAATTTAAATATTTTAGAGATCAAAATACTTTGGGGGGCTACGCATCGGCACTCGAATTCCGATACAAATACACACTGGGCCCTGCCGCATCAAAAGTAGATGAGAGGCGATGTAGAATTTTTGAATGGTAGCAACATTATGAAGTCGACAATTAATTGACTTGTCCAGAAACCAGGCATAGTTGGCATGGGTGCTATACCTCCATCGCTTTAAACGTTGGGATGATCCATTGAAAGTGCCCCAATACTTTCTGTTGTTCTTTGACCCACACAAATGGGTTGTTCTTTTTTGTTAGTTCATGCAAACTGTTGGCGATGTTTGCAAATCCAGGAACAAATCGTCTATAGTAAGTACACAAGTCTAGGAAGCTTCTTAACTGGTGAAATTTCGCCGGAATAGGTCATTCTTGTACTGCTGTTGCTGTGTATTGGCGTTGTTATCCTGTTGTTGGAATCGTTGTTGTTGTTGTTATTGTATTGTTTGTTGCTTTAGGACAAGTTTTAATTGTTGTTGTTGTTTCATTATTTTGGAATTGTTGGTGTTGTTGTTGTTGGAATTGTGGTTGTTATTGTTGAAATCGCCGTCGAAATTGTTGATGTTGTTGGATTGGTTGGTTTTGTCGTTATATGGCCGTTATATGGATACTTGTTGTCGTTGGTGGGTTATGTGCTGTTGTTGTTGTTAGAAGAGTTGTTGTTGTTGTTGTTGTTGGACGAGTTGTAGTTATTTTTGTTGGAAGAATTTCTGTTGTTGGCGGTGCTATTGTTGTTGTTGTTGTTGTCGTGGTTGTTGTTTTTGTCATTATGCATATTGCTGTTGGTGTCGTTGTTGCTTTACTGGCGTTGTTGCTATACTGTTGTTGTTGTTGTTGTTGTCTATAATGTTACTGTTTTTATCGTTCATGTTGTTGTTGTTATTATCGTTCTCCTTTTTGTTCTCATTGTCATTGTTCTTGTTGTTGTTTTTGTTGATGTAGTTATTGATGGAGTTATTATTGCGTCTGTTGTTAACTTTGTTGTTTTTATTATTGTTGTTGCACTTGTTGTTTTTGTTGCCGCTGGTGTTACTGTGGTTCTTCTGGCTTCTGGATTGTTGTTGTTATTATTATTATTAAATATAGTCGAATAAAATTTATTTTGTTCACATCACTCGTATTATTTAGCTTCTTCTCACTGTTTCCATCTCTTTCATTTTCTGTCACTAATGGCAAAATTAAGCAATAAATTGGATGAATATTGCATAATGTGAACAAATTTCGCTTCTTCTTCTTCTTTTTCTCTTGCCTGTTCTTCTCTTGATTCCTCTTATTCTTCTTCTCTTTCTTTATCATCTTCATGATATTCTGCTTCATCTCCTCGTATTTCTTACTCTTCGTCTTTAACAACATCCTTTTCTTCTCGCCCTCCTCTTACTTCTTTTGCATCTTTCGACTCTTCTTCTTCTTCTTCTTCTTCTTATTTTTGCATATGTATTCTAAGGAACTCTTCATAAAAACGTATGCACAATTGCATCCTCACGCAATTCGTCCTCGTTGTCGTTGTTGTTGATGCTGCTATTGCTATTGACTGTTGCTTCGGCCGTACGTGCTTTATGCCTCATTTATTTGCAAACTACGCAATATATGTTGCTGTTGTTGTTGTTGTTGTTGCTGCTGTTATTGTTGCAACTGTTTTGTATTCAACAGCCACTATGTCGAGGTGTCATTGCCTTTTTTCTAAAGCTTTTGAAGCGTGTCTTCATTTCCGGGCAATCAGAATATGCTGATGATGATCATGATGATGATGATGATGATTATGATAAGGATGACAACAAAGCGTAGGTGAATGGAAGGGGGGAAAGAGCTTGTGTGTGTGTGTGTATGTATGTAAACGGCAGTTTTGTGCTTGCTGCAACACATGCGTGTGTGTGTGTGTGCGTTTGCGTAAGTTTTTGTGACATACGAATATGTATGTCTCATTAGACTGACACTTGTGTGCTTCATTCGCTTAGAGTCACAATAATAACAATAACAACAACAGCAGCAAATATGATGTATGCGTGACATGGCCGACATATGACGGAACGTGCAACAAGACGATCTGAACTAGCTGATACATATTTGCCGTAACATATAATACAACAAAATATGGTAAACACACACAAAATAGGTGAAAAATAAGTTTTACAAGCAATTTGCATTTCCATGCGGGAATTCTTGTGTACCCAACACACGCTGACGCACACACACACAAACACATTATGTGATTATGTATGTGTATTTTTTGCAAATTTCTCATGGAATTGCTTTGTGATGCAGTAAAATGTTGCTATTGATGCTGACTGACGCTACGCTGCTTGTTATACTCTGGAGGTGCATTTTATTCTAATTTTACCCTCATCGTCTTCTTCTTGTTAAGAAGCTTACTTATGAGTTTTTCTATGAACATACTTGCATGCATGTATGCGTTTAAATATATAGGTACATAACGTTCTACATAGAACGATGCATAGGGACATGCATGCATAGATGCATATAAATATTTTGCATACTTTAAGGCACCTTAGGTATCACTTAAATTGCTATTTTAATATTGTTGCCTCAATCGTTCATATTGCAATAGAATGAATGAGGAAAGTTTAGCAAAAATTTTAGTATTTAAAATTTACTTTCGTATTATTAAATTTTAAATTTTAATAAATAACTATGTGATATGATGTTGACCTTCCAAAGGTGCTTTTGAATGCAAACGGCAGCCACAATACACATTGCTCTCATATGAGAAGAGGTAGTCATATATGCAGATTGTTTCATAAATAGTCTCCGGCTGGGTAAAAAAACGACTACTCTTTGAACAAAACTTGATTTAATTTTCAACAGAAGCTCTTTCCTATTTCAGATATTGTCGCAGTGATAACATTTTCATTCGATGGATGACAATGTTTGCCGTAGTTATATAGCAATCGAGTTGAAAATTAGTAGATAAGATTATTTTGATTAACGAACGAATGAGTGCATAAATGAGCAAAATCGGATGAAAATCACACCTACCTCCCATACAAATGTATATTTACCTGAGTAGATTTTCATGATTTTCGCACGAAAATATAAAGCTATTATGCTGAAGTTTTGTATGTACAATTTTATATACATAAAATTACATAATATTCAAATTTTGCAACAATCGGATAAAAATTAATACTACCTCCCATACAAAAGTATGTTTCTGTGTGTATTTTTGCACACTTTAACACGAAAATAGAAAGATATCAAGTTGAAAATTGCAACATACAATTATATTTTACAATGAATATATGGGTTTGAAAATGAATAAGATCGCATGAAAACTACGCTCACCTCCCATACAAAAGTATGCTTTATTGTGTATTTTTCGACACTTTGTTTATGAAAATATTAAGCTATCAACCTGAAATTTTGTACATACACTCATATATGTTAATGACTGTAAAAATTTGAAAATGTGCGTAATATAATGAAAACTACGTCTACCTCCCATAGAAAAGTATGCCTACATGTGTATTTTATCACTCTTTGCGCATGAAAATATAAAGCTATCATGCTAAAATTTCGTATATACAATTATATTTACCAAATATTATATAGAGTTGAGTATTGGCGTAATTAAATAAAAACTACGACTATCTCCCATATGAAAATATGTTTCTCAATGCATCTTTTCGCACTTTGCACAGGAAAAACTAAAGTTATCAAGCTGAAACTTGGTATATACGATTATATATGTTCGTGAATGTACAAGTTTGAAAATAAATATTTTGGAATGCAAACTACTCATACCTCTCATACTAATATATGTAGTTTTTCGAAGGTATAGCCCTTATGGTATAGTATAGGGTATCTATGAGTTGGTATTACCGAATTGAATTATTAAAAAAAATTGTTCGGTACATAAATTATTCGTTTTCATTGCTTTGTAAATTTATCAAGATTTATTTAATGGTGTTGTCGCTATCAATTTACCCAGGTCATTTACTTATCAAACAACCTGCATATATGTGAGCATTTATGTATGCCATATTGATGCCGGGATTTCTCATTTCCTGTAATTTTTTTTTTTTTTGCATTATTAATTGTAGCCAAGTTGTGGTGGTAATGTTGTTCCTGTTCTTGTATTTGTTGTTGTTATTACTGATGTTACTGCTACATAGTGCTGCTGTTGCTGTTTCTATAGCATTATAAACACATTGTGCGTGTGCATACACATTAACACACACACACACACAAACACTCCTATTTATATTCATGCATATGTATGATATGATGCATTAGAATATGTGTGTGTGGGTTTGCATAAAATGCTGTTCAATTTGCCAGTGTATTATGTATAAGCGTGAGTGCATGATGGAAAAAAATAATTCTGTGTTGAAATAAGCAAAAAATGAAAGTGAGTATATAGAAATGTTGAACGCATATATGAACGAGTAAAAGTAAGGAAGACTTGCTATATGGAAAGATCATGAAACGTTCGTACCTGCCAATTTTTTAATTAGTTTGAAAAATCATGTTGATGACTATGATGATAATGATGTTGATGATGATAAGGTAAAAAAGTTGATGCAAATCAACAACAAATAAGTAGAAGGAATAATAGAAATAGCAGGTTAGATTAGAAATAGTATCATGAGTTGAAAAAAAAATGAAGTACCGGTAATAATGAAATGATATCATAAGTTGAAAAAAAATGAAGTACTGATGCGGTACCATGGGATGGTTGAAGGTGATTCCTATACCGTCAATCATACTATAGTTTACTATTCTGATAGGGAAGTTCTTGAGCTCGATGAGAAAGAACACGGTTTTTTTTTATTTTTATTTATTTTATAGCAGTCACGTCGTTTGCTCTGCTTACTATGTGATGGCGCCTTCATTATGATTAATGGGAGCCCTCCACGTGGCGACCACCGCTTTTGTTGATGACCCCCGCAAACGAAAAAACGACCACGATTTACGGATATGCACCTGGAATGTACGGTCCCTTTATAGGGAGGGTGCCTCTCTCCAGCTGGTTGATGTCCTAGAAAAATACAGACCTGACATCACCGGTCTCCAGGAAATGCGATGGACGGGACAGGGCTGCTTCAAAAGAGCTTCTTCTGACATATACCACAGTTGCCATGCTGAAAGGCACGAATTAGGATGCGGATTTTTAGTCAGCAAGATACTACGGCATTTTGTCTCACATTTCACGCCTGTGAACGAACGGCTGGACACAATCCGCATTAAGGCAAAATTCTTTAACATCAGCCTTATATGTGCCCACACACCGATGGATGAGAAGGACAATGTGACCAAGGAGAGCTTCTTTCAGCGCCTCAAAGAAGCTTATGACCGCTGCCCCCGCCACGATATCAAAATCGTGCTTGGCGACTTTAATGCCAGGGTGAGCAAGGAGGGTACCTTTGGTCCAACTATCGGAAAATTCAGCCTCCACCAGAACACCTCCGATAACGAAATGAGGCTGATCAACTTTGCCGCAGCACGAAACATGGTGATTGGTGGTACCAGATTCCAGCACCTCGACATCCACAAAGCGACATGGCTGTCTCCAGATCAACGAACAAGAAACTAAATTGATTATGTGGTGATTGACGGAAGGCATGCTTCCAGTGTGATGGACGTGAAATCAATCCGTGGTGCCAACATCGACTCGGATCACTACCTTGTTGCACCTAAGGTGCCTTTTCAGGCAATTAATGCTCATCCAAAACCATTATCTGTATTTTTACGATGATTTCTGGACATCCTTTAAGTGCATCGCTTTAAAGAATTCTGCCATCGATTACAAAACACAGCACCCATATTTTCAATAATGGATTCTACAAGTGAGAACTCTTAATATACTCCCACGAATCAAGGATGAATTTATTTTGGCACTGAACCTTCCAAAAACAATGAATTTTATTACGAAGCGAATTGCATTTTTTTTTTTGCATTTTCAAAAAATTCAATTACAGACGACTTTGATTGTCGTGTAAATGAAGAATTAGTTAATCGATAGAACTGGAACTTCAAATGTTCTAAAATATGAAGATTATATCAATTTATGTAGCAGTTGGGTGTGTACTGGTTTGGTTATGTCTAAGATCCAGTCTTAGTTCTTGGTTCTCTTTGAGAGAATGTACGGGTTCTTTGTACGGTACGGTAGCCCTAACGAATTTATTTTGCTAATTTCTAAGACATCAAAACCATACAGGAGCATTTTTATTAGGCCAAGTATATAACATGATGATTTTTCGAACAAAAATGCATGGATATCAATTTTCGACATTATTGTACAAAATTGTGCAGTAATGTCGAAATTTCAGTCCTATGTAAAAAAAAATAGCCTTTCGACATTATTCCACGTTGTTGTATTGAGAAAGAAAATACTCCATAAACAGATAATCGATTGTATTTGTATTGCACAGTGTCGTAATCAGGATTTTGGCAAGGGGGTGAGGCGTAATAATATGAAAAAAATTTTAATTAATGTTTTTTAAATATCTATTTATTATTATTTATCTTTTTTAAAAAGTCCATCGACCAATGGGAGTTCTATCCCCCTGAAAACCTCCCCTGGCTACGCCACTGACTGTACAAATGTGTTTATGAAAAGTTTTTTTCAATTCAAAGAGATTGATAGAGCTCTCCAAATGCATTGCATTGTAAAGCATTGAGCTCATTATCAAATCCATGAATGTCACCTTAATGATTTTCTTAAATTCAGATTGCTTTAATGCCAACATGATGCGTCTTTTTAATTTGAAGCAGATGCAATGGTGGATAATATTGATGACCTCGTCAATTCACTCCATGTTTTCAAAAACCATCATACACAATGTCGTCTGCCCCTCTATTCTAACTGTTACTCACTACTTGAATTTACTTTGTCTTTATATTATGTCAATGGAGATTGTTTATGTAAGATGAGTAATAGTAGTGGTAGTGGCAGTAGTTAGTGCATTTCTTTTTTTGTGTAGGTTTGCTTCATTGCTCCACCTACTTTTTTGATTTCGCCCTTGTCTTTTGTTGTTGTTGTTGTTGTTGTTGTAATTTTTTCGCAAATATATTTGCATTTCCATTCAATGATGTTGATAATGATGATGATGATGATGATGACGACAACGATGTGGATCATTCCTTTGCACTTTGACATTTGATGATGTCAAAGCAATACCTTCTTTTATATAATACCACTAGGAGGTACTATATGTTTTCTGGCAGTGAAGGAAGGTGAGATGGTAACTTTACATCGTTTTCTTCATCTTTATGCTTTCGCACTTTTTTCTGCTTCTTTTTTCATATTTGTTTTTTTTTTTTGCGTTTTGTTCACTATCCTTACCATTTGGTTTGTTGGCTTCCGCTGCTCTGTTGATGGCATTGCTTTTATGAGGTGCTTGCATCACTTGGCTTGGCTTGGCTCCAGTTCTCGATCTCGCTTTTGCTCTTGCTCTCGCCCTCCACTCTGGCTCCGAATGTGCTCCGATACTACAAGATGCTGGTGAATATTGTACTTGGTGGCGCTCTGCGGCACTTAATCAATAATTCAGTGAATTAAATTTATGACTGTTTTTCATTTGTTCGCATTAAAAGCTTTGAGCGGTACTTTATGTATGCACTTCTTACACCGCCAGCAATATGAACCTCTACAGAAGGAGGGCTGCTTGACTTTGCAAGGGTATACATCAGTATACGTTTGTATTTGTATAGGAACTTTTATGCAATACTACTACTTTGTATGATGACGACGATGACAACGACGACGACGCCGTTGTTGATGATGGCGACGATTGCTGCCATTGATGTTGTTCCCATTGCTGTTGCGCTGATGAATAAAAGATTTTGTTTGCCATTTTTGGATTCGATATGCGAAAGTTTCTATATATAATTCACTGTATATGCGAGCATGTACTAGAAGTACTTGTACATATGTATAATGGTTTATCGGTCAAATTATTAGGGGTGTGGTGGTAATAATTCTCTGTATTCTTTTCTGTTTACAAAAAAAAAAATTATACCAGTCACAGTCATATTGCTTGGCAATATTCTACCCAATGTACAATGTGTATTTTGATAGGGGAATGTCGTATTTTTTTTTTCTAACAGCTCCATTGGGTCGCACGTCCAAAAGAAGAACATCCATTCGAACAAGTAGTGAAAAGTTATTCAGAGCAGCTGCAGCAACAGCATGTAAGTAGTCCTCACAAAATATGAATTTACTACTTTGTTTACACCAATTCCGTTCTTTTCTTAACCTCTTTCACTATTTACTTTTTGCATTGTATTTTATTTATTTCACAATTTTATACTCCATACTGTGATGACTGTTGCTGAATGCTGACAAAGTGTTCCCATAGGACACTGTAGGTGGAATTAAAGCTTTTCTATATTCTATTTCATTTAATTAAACGCATCAGATTGTTGAGCAAAAGTACTTATCATGTGGTGCAAAATGGAGATTTTTATAATCTATTTAAATTCAATGTCATCCATTCATTTGAAACTGTGATGGGTAAAGTGTTAGCATCAATAGAGAATGTTGAGGGAGGGAAAAATAAAATTTGTATCCTACCGATGCTGTTTAAGTTATATCATCCTAGTAGATTTTCTTTTCAATTAATTTACAATAAACAGACTACATTAAGATGCCTGAACAGAAAAATTTGTTGTCCAAAAACCAATGTGTAAAAGCAGTAACCAATTTTTGTCTTTCGTATGAAGCTTAGGATGGCTTAATGTACCTAATGTATGGTAAATATATCATAGATAATATATACGAATATATACATACATACATCTGAATACACTTTAAATAATTTATATATAAATTGCAATTATTGGACAAATTCTATTCAACAAATGACAAGATAATATTTATTGAAATATCTCACAAAACACATTAAAGAGTTTATAAATTCGAAAATTTTAATGAAGCAGTATTATTTACAGATTGCTGACGTATACGAAAGAACTCGAAATGTTGTCTTTGCGGAAGAAATATAACAGATACTAAATCACACAAGATCAGCTCTTCTAGTCATGGAGAAGCTCGATCAATATTTTTAGAAGCTGTTAAAGCCAAAATGGGATATTCATAATAGTATGCCAATAGGTTTTTTCCTCTTAAATCCAGTTATCTCGTAGTCCCTAACACAAATGTATTTCAAGGTGAGTTCTGATATGCAACTTTTTGCAACTCATATAAAATTTCGAGCTTGAAGTAATATTCAGTTATCAAATATGCAAAAGTTTTGACGAAATCTTTCATTAAGTTTATTAGGTTTTCTACTATTTAATTAATGCAAAATATATCTAAAATATACCTATATACTATTTTTAATGTCATCTTGAAAAGTGTGCTGAATTAATATCGGCATTTCTTTTAATTAATCTTGAATTTTTTATGGGGAAAAATATTTTCCGACATTAGAAAAAGTCAAAAATGTAATTTCATTCATTTCGACATTATTTGGAAAAATTATAGTCGAATGAATTAATACCTAAAATTTTTGCAATAATGTCGAATATCAAATTTTATACATTTTATTCGACATTATTGTAAATAATTCGACATTATTGCACACATTTTTATTTTTTATTTTTTTGCAAATACTTTCCCAATTATGTCGAATAGTCAATATAGCTAGAGCAGTACAAGAAGCGATATAATTATATGTGATCGACTTCTCAGAGACAATTTCTATGGTGTCATTTAGCTCATATACAATAATCCCATGCTATTAGTTGCATCAGTAAGAAATATTAAAAATTTCAGAAAGTTTTAAAAATTTACACAACAGTGATGTGCAATAATTTTTGCCATTGGCATCAATTAATTAATTAAGCAGCCCGTAGAGACAACCAACTCATTGAACTATAACCAGGCAAACTTACATTTCTCTTTGCTCTACAAATTATCGACATTATTGCAAAAAATATTTAAACATATAGAAACATCTAAATCAATGCATATGAATTTTTGTGTGTAATAATTTGTTGAAATAGCAAATTTACCTTACGTCAATTATGCAATAGAAAATAAAAAAAATAAATATGTGCCACTTAAAGTCCCAAAGGGCTCATTGGCCGAGCTTCTCTTCCATTACTGTTGTGCGTCTTAAATTTTGGACAGTATTAGAATGGACCTACTTTTTTAGCCGGTTCCGAACGGCAGAACGCTTGTGACATCACTTTTTCTGAGCTTTGTCACAGAGTTCTTTTTAGAAGCTTTTTCATGGCAAGTTGTTACTGTCGGAAGAATTGCCAATTGCTTGCCGACAGGTGGGTACCGTTCGAAAGAAAAATCTTTTCGATATTAAATTTGTTATGCATCAGCCGGGTATTGAACCACGACCTACAGATCAGAAGGCGAACACACTAACCACTGAGCTACGGCACCCACGTCAATTATGCAATAATGTCGATTAATTAATCCATATAATCCAGATATACTTTTGATTGAACACTATACCTTACATAAATATAAATACGTAAATTATATGTATACAAATATTGATATATGTTATTATATTTCGTCATTAGTGCCAACATTTTAGAAAAAATATCGCAAACCTAATTTTATAAATTTTTGTTCGACATGAATTCATTTTTTTTTTTGTAATAATGTCGAAACTTCAATTCCTAACATTTTTTGTTCGCCATCATCTCCTTTTTTGCTAAATTCTCGGAAAAAAATTGTATCTGACGTTATTGAAAAATTTCTTCGACATTAATTCATTCGACCATGATTCTTGCACTCTATTATTAATAGAATCACAGCTAAATATTTTCTTATTCTTTCAGTTCGGTTTAGAAACTATTCAGTTTCTCATCAACTTGAGCATTTTTCTACAAGTTTCTCTAGGTTTTTCTATGGAAAAGACTTTTCACTGTCTTTTTCGGCCTTAAAAATTACCACCATTCATTCTATTATGAATTTTACTGCAAAGCATTTTTTGTTGAAAAATACAATGCAAACGAAAATTAAAACGAAATTACAATCTATCTTCAAATTGAAGAAAATTCAAAATTACAAAATTTTCGCTTCCTAAATTAGTATTTATAACATGGCTTTTGCTGTTGGCTAGCTTGTGTAAAGCGGTATTTACACTGTATCACTTTTAACGTACAAATAAATCCAAAGTGAATCACAATGAGTGAAAGAACAATGCAGAACAATCATCTTTGTTTACATAATTTCATCCACTTCTACATATGAATTCAGTTTTCATGCACACTGTTAAAAACACCGTTGTTCATTTTCACTAAATCGTGAATCGAACTGAAAATATCGCGTCGTTTTCACTAAATAGTGAATGGAACTGAAAATATCGTAGCGTTTGTTTATATTTGTCACTCTGCCTTCAGTTTAGCTCATTTATCTGTTAAAAACTTTAAGGAATAGGTTCAAAAATGTCGAATATAGCATTCAGTGAATTCTATATTATTGAATTATTGCTCCAAATACTTTAATTTTGATATGAAAATGATAGTCGGAAATGGTTTTAAACTATCATTAAAAACAAGATTTTAAGTTCAATCGAAATTTAAATAAAAATTTCAGTTAAATTCATACTGAAAATTGCCAACCGACGTTTAAAAAGCAATTAATAATATAAAAATTATATATATTTTGAATTAAACTATATTAAAAATTTTTTAATTTTTGCCACAAAATATACACTGAGATGCTAATTCAGTGTGTTCATTATTGAAATAGGTAAATAACAAAAATTTACTAAAGTGTATTAAATCTATACATGCATACATTATTTAGCTCATAATAATCACCTGGTGTCTCTGATGAAATTTCACACCAATAAATCTTATTTTTTGGGTTACATTAAATTCAGCCTCGTACAATGTCCTCTATGCTCGCTTTGGCTCCTTCCACACCACATATAAGTATGTATGTATTGTACCTACATATGAGCATAAAGATGCTGATGATGATGAGAAAGTAGGATCACGCAACAAAATGGTAAGCAGTTTTCAGATGCCACAAAGATTATTACGTAAAATACATTACCTCCTCTCTATGTTATTTACGTTCATATGCCCTTTTCTACCATATCACATATTTGTATTTGATCCGTGTGTGTGTGTGTGTGTGAATATGTAACATAGTGTCATATGTGCGTATCCAATGTGTTTACATTGATGTCGTTCCGCCTTTGGTTCGTTGCATATTTCATATATCCAAGGTTACATTGATATTCTTACTTACCTATATATCGTAAGTATATCTGAGTAAATATAATATTCGAAAATATGAAATTTTCCATTTTTCTAATATGTATCGTGTATCGCAGTGTGCAAAAGAGTGGACGTTGAGGAGTGAAAAGGAGTATAGGTTTTATCATAAACACATGCCATATACACATTGTGTATATGGTATATGATGTTGCGAAACATTATTGGCATTAGCAATATGTAACAGCAACATCATTAGAATTTACTTCTTTCTCTTATTCGATTTCTTCATATTAATATTGTATATATATATATATTTTATTTTATATTATTTTATTTTTTGGAAAAATCTTCATTTTCATTCTTGGTGAACTGTGTTGGTGTTGGTGACAGCATTGTGGTGTACATAAATTCTTATATACACACAAACCTCCATAGATGTTGCTAGCTACTAGTGAAAGGTGATTAGGAACAAATTTTCAGGTTTAATTGAAATTTGTTATTGTAAGTATATACAAAAGTGCACAAAAACACATACATACTTAAGTATACCAGTATACTAACAAACAACATCCAAATACCAATATCTATCAGCTCCAAGTTATAAAAGAGGTTCTTGTTGTTGATGTTGACGTTGCCGAAAAATTGTACCATAGTTCGTTGCTTGGTTAGCAGAGGGTTATGTAATTTGTGTGCTCATGTGTGTGTTCAAAGACGTGTGTGTATGTGTGTGTGAGTGTAGGTATTAAATATGAAAATTATGAAACTAATTTTGATCAGCCACCATTGTAAGTACATGCTATATGTATGTACCATAGTACTCTTGCTCTCTATCTAATATACCATATGTACGATGAGTAGTAGCTATATAGTAGCTATATGTAGATGACTGCTGTTGCTCTTGCTTATTATTATTACTCGTATTATTTGCTATGAAATTTTCTGCTTAATTTATGAGCGCATAAAAATTGCAATTTCAATTTAACGTCTACCTACATCTATGTTATTATATGTGGGTACCTACCACATACTAGTCAGCATCTGTAGCAGTTTCTTTTGCCTCTCATACATACGGGAACGGGAAAAAATATCGTTCTAGTTGGAAATTAACAATTTACCACTTTTTCGCGTTCATAAGCAATTTACCACTTACCAGGCTTAGCAACTAAGCAGTCAACATACAGTCTTGGTGACAAATAAAACAACACACGTCAAATCAAAAATATTCTGATAATATACAAAAATGTATTTTGTAATAATTTTCATCACCGATTCTTAAAGTAATATATTTACTAGCAACTATAATTGCGCATATCAAATATCAGCTCGATATCTTTGTGTTTTTGTGCATAGAGCGTGAAATTATATATAAAGAGAATAAAGAGATATACTTCTATACGGGAGGTGGGTGTGGTTTTCATCCAACATTGTCGATTCTCGAAGTATTTCATTTATTAGTAAAAATATTCGCACGAAATAAATTTCAGCTATAAATCTTTGCATTTTCATGCGCAAAATTTGAAAATATACATTCAGAAGCATACTTTTGTATGGGAACTAGGTGTGGTCCGCAACCGATTTCACTAATTTACAAGCATTGCCACGGAAACATTTTTTCGCATCAATTGTTTACAATTATGGAATGGGGCTACATCGAAAATCGTATTGTTGTAATAATCGTATTGTTGCAATATTTTTCTGAAGTTGCGACCGCTTGGAATCACTCGCAGTTTTGTAAATCGTGCTGTGAAGTTGTTTGAGGATACTGATGGAGTACGAGACCGTCAAAGATTCGGCCGTCCGCGCATTGTGAGAACTCCGAAAGTGATCAAAGCCATGAAGAAACGAATCTACCGAAAACCGCTGCGAAAACAACAAATCTTGTCGCGGAAAATGCATATTTCGCAAAATTCAATTCTTAAATTGTGTTGCTAATCTGCTAATCTACTGTGGCGAACCTCATAAAGTGGCTCCTGCCCCGCGAAGGTTGTAGCATCCCATTTTTAAGGTAATCCCCTCATCTTCTTCGTTTTCTGTAATTCCCGTATGATCTAGCAACCATAGACTTGGAACATTTCTGCTCTTTCGAAGTGTATTTATTTTGCAGAGGCATTTTCAAACTAGTGTGAGTGCCATAGTTCAGTGGTTCAGTGAGTTGGTTTTCTGATCCGTGGGTCGTGGCTTCAATCCTCAGCGAAAGCATAAATTAAATATCGAAAAGATTTTTCTTTCGAACGGTCAGGCGCAAGCAATTGGCAATTCTTCCGGCAGTAACAATTTGACATGAAAACATTCTTAAAAGAGCACTCTGATAAAGCTCAGAGAAAGTGATGTCATAGGGACTCAGCAATTTGGAAGCAGTTTACCCTTCTTATACTGCCCAAAATTTAACAAGTATGACAATAATGGAAGACAACTTTGGCCATAGAGCCATTCGGGGCTTATAAGTGCGGCATATTAATTTTTATTTTTATTCTTAATACATTTGGGAATTGACCTAACTATAGGCTAGAACCTTAATGGCTGCTTAACTATGGTATGTCAGAAGATAAAATTCTAAGATTTGCCTGTTATTATTTTCTTGTTAGCCACTGTGTGTTTGTATATAATCGTATATTTATAGTATCATGATGCACAACTAGCTACCTAGCTAGATATATTCAACAATGCTAACACAACACGGGCATAAGACAAGAGCATCTGTATACTGTTTGGGCCATCAAATGGTAAGTGGTTTGGTGGTGGGGTGCTGCTGGAAATCGAAATTGTGAAAATATAAATACTATATGTAGTGTTGTTGTTAGAGCCTGCTTCTTATACTTTAACAATGTCATATGTCGCTTCTTTACGGCATAAAATATTTATTTTGCTGACTCTGAACGTAAGCTAAATAAATAAAAGAAAGAAAAAAAATTCAAAAATTATTAACATTATCCGTATGCTAGCTAGTTGTGCCTTAGGTCTTACTTATGTATCTCTTGTGGAGCATCATAGCAATTTCGCGTGAATTTTCATATGTGCCAAAAAAAAAAATACACACACACACACGAGATAGGAGAATAAGAAATGGTATGCATTTTCTAATTTTCATCACAACAATTGTTGTTTCTTAATTTTAATTTTTGTTATTTTTTTTATTTTTCATTCACATCTCCTGTGTCACAAATCATTTAGCGGTGTGTCTGTGTGTGGGTGTGTGTGTCTTAAGTATGCAGACGTAATGTAAATATTTTGCAATTTATGCAATTTTTTTTGTCCGTCTTACTTACTACTATCTTCTTCGTCTTATTTTTCATCGTTTTCTTTCTACTTATTCACATTCTTATATTCTTACAAATTCAAATGCTAATGGTGTGTGAGTTAAAGTTATTTGTTGTTGTTGTTGTTGTTTTTGTTGCGAAAATTTAGCTCCCAAAAGAAGAAACCTGTAAGTAGTAAGTGCTTAATAGTGAATATAGTCTTGTCTTCATCTCCTCATCTACGTTCACAAACACACACCGGTCAGAGTTGCTTTCATATTATCTATCCTTTGTTAAGCATAATTTATTTATTTTGGAACCCATTCCCTCTGCCTTCTATATGAATTCTTACAAAGGCACTTAATACATTCACAATGAATATTTTTCGCCATCCTGGCACTCTCAACGTTATTTTGCATCGCAGTCATCTCTTCATTTGTTTATTTTGTGCGCACATAAAATTGTAGAAATTTGTCAAACAAAAAAAAAAAAAAAAAAATTTAACATTTTTATTTTTTGGGCGGGTGGAGGATGCCAAATGACACTATGTTGGCAACTGATTAGAATTTTATGTTGCATGCAATTCCATCACATAAAATGCAGCATATAAAATTGAATGCAAATTTGTTGAGCGCCAACTAACCAACCAACCAACCAGTCAGCTAACGGTAAGATATATAGGCAAGCATTACTTATTTGTGTCTTGTGTGACAGTAGCAATTCATGAATGTTGCTTGAATGGTGTGGTAGAAGAGCTACTGCTACTGATGCTGCTTGCATTTTAATTATGCACAAATGGGGTTGTGGCCATCATGCTGGTATTTTTTTTTTTTTTGTGTTTTGGAGAATTTCGGCTCAAATAAATACAATATTTTCAAATTCACATTCATTTCCTTTGCCATGGCATGTCACACCACGTGGAGGGGTGTACGTAACTACTGTCAATTATCGTGGTTCTGAACAATGGATGGAATCAATTCTCAATTTTTTAAAGCCTCTTCCATTTATTATTTTATTTGCTTTATTTAATATATTTTGCATTAGAAAATAGAAGAACTATAATTCGAGAACTGTTTTCATTAATATCTAATACAAATTGCAATTGGAACCATCAACCAATTGCGAACCCTCCAATTTACGCACATGACCACCACCACCACCACCACCAGTAGTCAGTCAAATTCGTAAAATCCAATTCTTAACGATGCAATGATACAGTCGACGTTTGACAATATTGTTCACTGTGAGGCAATCAAATTGTGCAGTCATTCAATGTGGCGGCATCTAAGCTGCGCTCTCTGTTTTACACTCTTGTCTACCTATATAGTATCATACATACATTGGAGTACGTTCGTCAATTGTCCATTTTGTGAAGGATGAAGCAATCAAATTTTTTTGTTTTATGTATTTTTTTTTTTGGTTTGTTTTTGTTTTTACACGAAACTATGGTGGGATAAAACTGAAAATGATGTGATATGTACGAATGCGTACGTGTATATATGTTTTTGAAAATTAATTGAGATCAAACTTGGTGGAAAATTTGTATGGAAATGACGACAAAAAATGACAAAAAAAAAAAAGATGCAAAAAGCGGAAAAAGGAAATATACTATTTTACAACGAATTTCATCCAAACAATTGCATATTCAACGTAACAGTCAATGGTATTACGGCAGTTTGGTGAATGCAATCAAATTTTTACATGTACTCGTACTGTTAATATATTGTAGCATGTAGCATGTACAATTCTATGCCTCAATTCACATAACCAAAAACATATGAACTACAATATGAATATACACTTTTAAGCTTTTCTTGATAAATGAATAATGATTTAATTAGTTAGACACCTAGCTAGTTAGTTATAAACCATTTAGATGGTTTCATGCCCATTTTGATTAAAGAATTTGGTGAGCAAAATACACTTAACATTTAATACAATGGATTGTAAGAATGAAAAATTGAAAAAAAAGGTATGTAAAAGCCTTAAAAATTGTTAATTAGACTAACGCCTTCTCTATTTCATTTGTCTGCAGTATGAAGTCATTGAGAATTATGAGATATCCATCAATGAAAATTGTATACAAACAATGTACAAATAATTCTATTTATAGAATATATAGCACTAGGTTTCAAAAATTGGTTTTGTTATGAACTTCCTGGCTGGGCAAGTGGTATTTGCCAGAAAGCTTGTCACAGAATCGTGCAAATTTATGAATTTGTCTTTGGGCAACCGATTTAAAATTCCCGGATATGCATTCTTAATTGTTGTTGCTCATAATTTTCCTTGAGTCAAAGCAAAGGTGGTTCATTCATTTGGTTTTCGGCTATTCGAAGATTTTTCTATTACGCCCAGCTGAAGCATCTGCTCAATTTTGGCGTGAACGAGTTTCTCTACTATGGGGGTAATGCGAAAATAACGTTGCTTGATCGGACGTATGTTAGGCTCCAACTCAATTATGTGCTCCATTAGGGAAGCTGTTCCAAAGCCTTCTTTCTCACAATTCAGAAATCTATTTTTTAACTAATTCGAGATATTTAAGTCGTTTATCAGATAAGGCAAGAGAATTTATATCTGCTAAAAATTCTTCGGGATTTACATCAATTTGAAAAATCATATGTGGCGAAATTTGAAATTTATGCCAAAAGTCTACTCGTAAAATTACGTTTTGGGATGTGCTACGAATGACAGAAAATTTAATTGATTCAATTTCGTTTTATTAAATTTGACTTTTAACTTGATAGTGTCAAAGACTTTCTGCCTTTCTGCCACAAGCGGTGCATACTGTTATTTTATGCTGTCGCAGGTTCTCAGTTTCGCATACTTGTTTTGTGGGTGAAGTGGGTGCCGTGGCTCAGTGGTTAGTGTGTTGGCCTTCTGATATGTAGGTTGTGGGTTCAATTCCCGGCTGAAGCATAACAAAAATTTGATATCGAAAAGATTTTTCTTTCGAACGGTACCCAGCTGCCGGCAAGAATTGGCAATTTTTCTGGCAGTAACAATTTGCGAAAAATACTTCTTAAAGAGCTCTGTGACAAAACTAACTTAAAGTGATGCCTTCTAATGCTGTCCAAATTTAACACGCACAACAGTATTGGAAGAGAAGCTCAGTGGGCGAACTACCTAAGCATTCGATTTCTGCAGCGCTATCTAGAAGTGCAAGCTGTTCTTTATTTAAAATAACTCTTTGTGCGTATGACCTTAAATCAATAGCTTTGTGTTTGGATAGCAAAATTACGTGCTACAGATTCCTGCGTTCAGCTTTAATGTTTTTCCAAAATGTATTAATCCATACGGACGAACGGCTTGAACACTGATGGAGTGTGATTGTTAAATATTTCGGATCTTCTCTCATTATAGTTCTGAAACCGAATTTCTTAAGGAATAATTTTTTTTAAGGTCGGAACATTTTTTTTCTAGGGCTTCTCCCTAGATCACCAAAGATGAGTGTAACCTTGCATTGTACCTCGCGATTTCGTAAATTCTGGTAGCGTTTCCTTCCTTCCAGAGGGAAGTATATTTTATCAAACTTTTGAATCAATAACAGTGGGAAAAGGGCTTACTTAATACATCTCTGTTTGAAGATATAATGGAAATTTTGGATTCTATTAGTTTAAATTAAATTTTTTTTTTTATTATTAGTTTAGATTATAAGTGAAAAGAACTACACCTAGTACTAGTACTAGAGTAATCAATAAATGTAGCTCTGATAATATTGACATTTTGTAGTATCGACATTAATTTTTTCCAGTATGATTTCGAGTAAACTTGAAATCTTCCTACTGGGAACAATTTTGTATTATTTCTGTGTATGTGAGCGCACCATTTGTAATTAAATGAAACAAAATTTATGTAGGCACCATTTACTTGCCATATAATGTGCGTATGTAAAATATTTGCATACCAACATACATACATACATACCGACTGACGTGTTTGGGTGCGTGAGTTAAACCGCAATAACAAACACAATGAATGACATTGCGTTGTATGCGTTCGTATGTGTAAATATCAATATAATTTCAGATCTTGTTCTTTGTTCTTTATTCTTTCTCATATGCGTTCATATGCGTTCATATACGCTGATATGAGAATGATATTGTGATGCTGACGCCCTGTGCAAAACAAACTGTGGCATTAGCATTTTCAATACAGCTCTGCTGTTGCCACTGCTGCTACTGCTGCTGTTGCTGTCAAATTTGAAACAACAATAAAAACGGATATATAGCTTGACGCTTCAGGAAGAAGATGGGCAAACATCATTTAAATTACAGCTATCTCGAAACAGAAACCGACGGCAAAGCGTTGCTGGTGTTGTGCAATTACAACAAATTAAGTGTAATTTTCACCCCCGCCCCCCATCAATTTTATCACTGTTGAACAATGCGTTCAATGTTGCCTGTGTTGCAACATAAATAATCTGTTCGTATCGAAAAATTTTTGCCAGAGTCCAGACTAATGAGAAAGGCGACTTACATACGGACATCCACTGATTGCGGGACTATTCAGGCAGCGCAATGTTTTCGTGATACATATGCCGTTTTACGAAACCGATTCGTCGCTCCATTGAAAATTTCACCAGTGGTCGTCGATGATTGTCATTGTACTTTTCGTCGTGCTATGTGGCACAATGGCAAATTTTGTGGTTCTTCATGGATTTAATTAAAAATTCACATGATGATCCACAATAGTAAGTTTCCGCCTCATGTCGTCACCATCGTCACCATCGTCACCATCGCCGCCAATCCTTGCGATTAATGTGCAAGCAAAATTTAAACATGTCATTGTGTTACATTGTTTGCAAAATGCGATTGTTGTGTACGGCCAGCATATGTGCCCAAGGAGGAGAGTGTGCAATTAAATGAAAGGTGTAACGGTAACTTACATTAGATTGGGTTGATCCACAATATGCATTAAAAAGGAAAATAAGTTTCAATTGTTCACCCCTTAAATAGCCAGCAGCATTAATATTTTGTTTTTGTTTTTTGTCCATCCAAAATGTAATATCACTTGAAGGAAGCATACTAGAAATGGTAACTCAAATAATACATTAGGCTCTCGAATGTTATGCCTCAGCATATTTATCATTTTTTTCATTCGCAATTATTTACACTGTAAATTTAGGTCAGAATTAGAAAAAAAAACGGTTAATTTTTTAATTGCCAATTCTTACAGATGTGTAAGATATTTATATGTAAAATACCAGTTTGGGGAAAAAGAAATCCATTATCTTTTGCTATATGAATGTATGTTTACAGCTTGCACACGAAGAGATATGTAATAAGTGGACTTACCATGCCAATCTTTTGCGATTTTTTTATTTAAAATTATTTCACATTTTTATATGGGAGCTACATTAAATAGTGGGCGTGGCGTAGCTATTTTTTCCAATATTATTTCTGCTTGCAAAATTACTCTATATGTCAAATATCGTTGTCTTAAATGTAAGATGACGTAAGTTAAGGCGATCCAGAGTTAAAAATATTTAACGACTTTGTATGAGAGCTATATTAAATAGTGGGCATGGCGCCGTAATTTTTTGCAAAATGATTTCTTTCTAAAATACTAACGTACGTCTCAAATATAGTTGTCCTACGCTGAATACTTCATAAGTTATGGCAGTTTAAATTTGAAAACATTTTTGCTCCTTTGTATGGGAGCTACATTAAGTAGCGGGTTTGGCTCGATAATTTCTTTCCAAAATTATTTCTTTCCATAATAGTAATTAACGTTTTAAGTATGGTTGTTCTAAACGAAAAACCACATAAGTTTTGGCAGTTCAAAATTATAATTATTGCACGACTTTGTATGGGAGCTACATTAAGTAGTGGGCGTGGCTTAAGCATTTTTTGCAAAATTATTTTTAATTACAAAATTACTCTAAATATCAAATATGGTTACCCTAAATGTAAGAAAACGTAAGTTATCGTGGTTCAGAGTTAAAAATATTTAACGACTTTGTAGGGGAGTTACATTAAGTAGTGGGCGTGGCTTAACAATTTTTTGCGAAATTATTTCGAATTACAAAATTACTCTCCATGTCAAATATGGTTGTCCTAAATGTAAGATCACGTAAGTTATCGTTGTTCAGAGATAAAAGGCTATATTAAATAGTGGGCGTGGCTCGAAATTTCTTTCCAAAATTACTTCTTTCTAATATGCTAATAGACGTATCAAGTATAATTTGCCTGGAATGTATAGTTCATAAGTTATGGCGGTTTGAAATTGAAGCATTTTCGCCGCTATGTATGGCAACTACATTAAATAGTAGGCGTGGCTTGGTGAATTCTTGCAAAATAATTTTTTGCTACAACACTAATATATGTGATGCCAAATACGGTCGTCATAGGTGGAAGACTGTGTGCGTTATGGCGGTTCAAAGTTTTAAATAAAATTTCAATATGGGCGCTACATTAAATAGAGGGCGTGGTTCGATGTATTTTTTGCCGCAATATTAATCTACTTCACAAATATAGTCGACATAAGCGGAAGACTATTTATGTTAAGGCGGTTCAAATATACAGAACTATTCCACTATTTTGTATGAGAGCTATATTCAATAGTGGGCGTGGCGCACCTATTTTTTGCATGAATATTATCGACTATAATATTAATCTAATTGAAAAATATTAATGTCCTCAGAAAAATACTCCTCAACCTGAATATGCCCTTGTGCACTTGTTCAGGGTATAATAATTGATTTCTTTTTCCCCACAATATTTACGTATGTACATTAGAAATCTGGGTCACAATTTACAAAAAAAAAAATGCCAATTCTTTAATGGCCTATTCATATAGTACAGATGTGAATGTATGTATACGAAGAATATCAAATATGTACAATATATGCTAATACAGATTAATTCTTGTTAATATGCTAATTAGTTACAGAATGCTGTACGTATCGTAGATTGCTTGAAATAGAGCGACTGCTAAAAAAAATATTTGTATTGTTTGTACACAAAATATATGTAAATCGTAGGTTCAAGCAAAGGGTCAATTGGCTAATTTATGATAATATGCAAAATAATTAGAAATTCTTAAGAACGAAATGTGAAATTAGGCCTTACTATTAAATTTGCATTCAAGCATATAAATATGCCTAATATTGAATGGGCCAATCAGTATGCTCCAGGCGTTCTATCTTTGAGTTAAATATGAACAATAGACGTTAACCGAAAGGGAGCAAATAATTTCAAAAGTGATACAACACCTCATAATCGAGAGCGTTCCTGAGGTAAACATTCAAGATGCATTTACTGAAGGCTACTATTGCAGTGCTATGCATTGCAGCCGTAGCCTTGTCTGCTGTTGGTAAGTCAGAGAGCGAGTACAGTACGAAGAAAACATCAAAAGTGCATAATTTAACTGTTGTAATTTTTGCTTGTAGGCAGAGATATTCCACGAGGCACCGGAAAGCGCTACCGTTTATTCAGTAAGCGCAAACTTGCTGCCGATAACGATTTATCGGAGGACGAGGGACGTATCTTTACTCCGGCAGCACTTAATGCATTGGCTGTTATCAAGGGATTCACAACGACCACCGTAGCGCCAGTTACTCCAACGGTTACGAGTCCAACGACCACCCCAACATCACCGCCAACAACAACGCCACCCACTTCCCCACCTACCACACCGCCTACGTCACCGCCAGCAACACCGCCAACCACCCCACCCACGTCAACCGCAACACCCCCAGCACCGCCGGCGACCAGTCCACCAGCATCGCCACCACCTACATCAGCTTCTCCACCACCAGCTTCACCTCCAGCTTCACCCCCAGCTTCTCCGCCAGCATCACCGCCAGCATCACCGCCAGCATCACCGCCTGCATCACCGGCAACACCAACTCCAGCACGTATTGTTGTGGTTCAGGGACCAGAATCATCTGATGATTACGGTGAGGCTTATGAGCGCAACTTTAGGCACAACAACAACATTAATGGTGATGACGATGATGACGATGATAGTGAAAATGGCGCATTTAATGATGATGGTGATGATGAGGAATTTGGTGGTGAACAATTCGACGATTTCGATGACGTATACGATGATGAAAAACTTGAAAATCAGGCCAACAAAGTTGATGCTGTCAATGATGAGATAGACGAAGGCGATATTTTATCGGATCCCTTGTCGGAAGGAAGTGTCGAATTCGTCGACAAGGAAGACAAGAATCTTAGTCTTGATCTGAATGCCGACAATGAGGTGGACAAAAAAGAGGGCACCGAGGGTGACGATGCGGAGTCAGGTCGAGCTGCTCGCGCCAATAATAGTGCTCAGAGGATTCGACAAATTCAAAATCGTCTCAGGAGACAAAATCGAATTCAAATACAACGAGAGCGTCAAAGGCATCAAAGAATATTAAGACAGCGTGCTTACAGAGAACAACAAGCATGGCGTCGTAGACAGCGAATGCGTCGTCGTCGCATAAATCATCAAAGGGAACTAGCTAGCAGAAGACGCGCCCAAAGGCTGAGAGAAACTATTGATCGTAATGCTAGACGACAACGTCGCATTGCGCGGAGACGACATCGTCAAATGCTGCGTCGGCATCGTCGTGCTCAACGGCTTCGCCGACAGCAAATGAGAAGACGTAGAATAGCACAACGTCGCCGACGCATGCAACGACGTCGTGCTATGGCTCAACGTCGTAGGATAATGAGAAGAAATCGTATGCGCAGACGTCGTGCTCGTCGTCGCAGGCAACGTAGACGCCGTCGCATTTTGCGTCGATTACGCCGCAGAAGGGGCCGTTCTCTTGACTTACCGGTCTGAACGTGATGAGCGAAAAAAATGTGACAATGGACTCAACTATGAAAATGCGAATAAATTTATTTAAAATATTATAAATGTCTCATTTTTTTGTCTCCACTTTAAAGGCCGTTTAGTTTTTGACTATAATACCCATATCTATTTTGAATGTTTTGTTGTAAAAGAATAAGAAGAAGAAGAGAACAAATTACCAGCGTATACCAGCAGATTGCCGCAAACACATTTTTATACCCTGTATAATGCAATATGCAAGGTATATTCATTTCGGACAGATGTGTGTAACCTCTTGAAAGAATCTCCAGAGGTATAGAAAAATATATATATATGCGTTATCAGCGTCACCTAAAAAGCCCGATTTAACAATCTCCGTCCGCCTGCCTGGTTCGCACGATAACTTGAGCGAGCAAATATTGAGCTATTTTGACGAAATTTAGCACAAGCAGCCTATGATCCAAGAGTACAGAGGGGCATAATCGGTCAACTGCCATGCCCACACCGAGCATTCAAAGCGATTAATCTTTAATTTGCTATAACTCACTTAATATACCATATAGGACCATAATATTTGGCACGCAGAATTATGTTATACTGTTACATAATCCTGTTAAAAATATGCAAGCCACGCCCACTGTTTATAGTAACTCCCATATAAAGTACCCGCACTTCTTTTAAATTGAAACAGCTGTAGCCCCACACACACTGTTCACCGAACTCGTCTCTCAATTGGACCATTGTTTTGCGTGCTGTGTGGCATGTGGCATCGTCTTGTTGAAACCACTTGTCAGCCAAGTCCAACTCTTCCATTTTGGGCAAAAAAAAAGTTTATAATCATCAGCTTTGAAAAAGTACGGTCCAATGATGCCACCGGTCCATAATCCACACCAAACAGTGCATTTTTCGGGATTGCATTGACAGTCCTTGCAATGCTTCTGGCTGCCCTTCACACCGAATACGGCAATTTCCATCCATTTCCATCCATTCAACCAGAAATGAGACTGACCATAAAATGGAAGAAGACTTTCCTAACCGAGCATGAATTTTGAAAATAAAATTCAATAATCTGCAAGCGTCGATCCTTTGTAAGTCGTTTCATGGTTAAATTATAGACCAAACTGAACATGTTTGACAGTAACATGTCACACGAAAACAGCTGAGCTGTCAAAAAGAGTGTTGCCAAAAAGAAAGTTGCTAAAAAATCACCCAGCACAAACAGCTGATAGCTGACCAATTAATCAGATTAATTCAACAATAGCATTGCAAAGTAATCTTTCGAACAATCTTTGGTAGATGATTGGCAATATAATTTCCAAGACCTTAAGTAAATATCATTATTATACATATATTGAGTATAGAAGAGAATGTACTGAAGAATGAATTGTAATCTTGTTTGCTAATTTCCGCATCACGTACTAAGTATGTAATCAATCGATTTTGAAAACACATTTTTTTACAAATCTTCAAGTTGCATTATTTATGCTCTGTTCCATGCAGAGTTGATGAAGCTTTCTCAACCATATTCCTATATATTCTATACCAAATAATGATGATAAAATGATGTCAAATGTATACATACATGCTATCGTGAAGGAGGATGTGGAGGCAAAAAATACGATAGTGGACACAAATGACATTGTCAATTTAATAAAATGCTGATGAGAGATTAATGATCAATATAATAGTGTTTCATGGGTTGACCGGTAAGGGAGACTGATATTTAAATTGAGAAATTATTCTCATAATTCATGCTCTGTGTGTGTGTGTGTGTGTTGTGTATCAGAGCTATGCTAATAAACTATGCTAATTTAAATCCATTTCACTTAAATAGCAATTTACCCTCAACCGAAAGCAAAAAAAAAAAAATGTACAAAACTGTATCCATTTCGTTGATATTGTTCTTGTTTGTGTCTTGTTTTCGAAAGCACTCTCTGAAATTTGTTGTCCATATTTTGTTCGTTTTTTATTTTTATTTTATTTATTTATTTTATTTTTTTCATTGTTGCCAACAAAACAATTTAATACTTAAATCACTTGCAACTTTTTAACTTTCCGCCTACTGCTCAGCACAATTTTAGCACCCCCCCCCCCACCCCCCATTCACTTGGCCAATATATGTGTGAATATGGAACTACTTTATTAACTCTCTGCGCGCCATTATCATCATCATACTCACCATCGTGCAGTATAAAGTGGTAGAATGGCTATCATAGTATCATGTAGTCATAGCTAACCAAATGACCATCATTTGTTGCAAAATGATGTATAATTTAATACCCACAAAGTCAAGTCCCAAATGGATTTTGTGAGAAAAAAAAAAAACACACACACACACACAGACATACGTACATATGTGATGATCAAAACTAAAATGCAAAAAAAAAAAACAAAATTGTGACCTTCAAAGAACAACAACAACAACAACAATAAATGTAATAATAACAGCAACACAAAAAAAAATTAGAAAGACCCATTGAGTATGTGTAAAATAGTAAAGGATGCTTGCCAGCTATTATACATATCGTATATGTTTTACATATCATACTTATATAGACTCATACGCATACATAAACATATGCAGTAGTAGTAGCAGCAGAAGTACTAAAAAAAAAAACAAAAAAAAAATCATTAAACCACTTTTTCATATGCTGCCGAGAACATAATTCATGTGTCCACCCGTACTGTTTGTTACTATTGTTGCTCTTGTTGTTGTTGTTGTTGTTGCACCATCGCCCTTTTTTTACATTGTGTTCATTTTTGTTTCATTTTCAGTTTTTCTTTTTAATTTTGTTGTTGCTTTTATTATTATTTCGGTAGTGAACCTGACCAAAACATAACTTAGTCATTCACCAGTGCTCGTGTGTGTGTGTATGTGCGAGTGTTTTGTAAGGTGCTCTCTACTAAAGTGACCACATAGACTTTCTGAAAAAGAGTTTTTTTTTTCTCTACAGAATATATGAGTAGCACAGTTACTCAATCGGAAATTAACTAATGATGTCTTACACGGACAGCATGTAAGACATGTCAAGAACATGAACA
Organism: Megamerina dolium; assembly: GCA_963854835.1. Lineage (NCBI taxonomy): Eukaryota > Metazoa > Arthropoda > Insecta > Diptera > Megamerinidae > Megamerina > Megamerina dolium. The sequence goes on along the minus strand of OY978527.1, from coordinate 58,821,431 downwards.
TGACACTTCGCTGACATTTTCATATACAAATTGCAAACGTCAGGCATTCACAAATGTCACACTCAATGGCAAGTCATCAGAGTCATGCTCAGAGATATTTTACTAATAAAAAAAATTTTTTTTTTCAAAGAAAATCCCACTAAAATGTTTAAAAATCTATAAGAATTTTTATTTTAGATGACATGATCGTTGTCGAATCACATATAGAGTCAGATTCATGTATTTCTACAAGAATAGACACATTAATATGACTTTATGCATGACTTGACATGCTCGATTCACCTACAAGAAATATTCTTGTAGTTCCAACTGGGTGCTAAATACTTAAAGAGACGTATGTGAGTGACATTATAAAAATTAGCCCAAAGGAGCATGTAAAATAGACACATTAAAATAATAACAAACAGCAACAAGAGAAATGAATTTGAGCCCCTGGTCGACAAGGGTTAAATTGACTGTGGTATGAGTAGGACATGAATGAATACAGGGTGATAAAATATAACAAAACTTTAGAAAAAAAAAAAGAAAAATCTATATTAAATTTGGAAAACTTAATTTCGTTTTCATTGATCGATGGGAGATCAAGAGACGTACTTCAAAAAAAAAAAAAAAAAAAAAAAAACAATGTCAAACAAAATCAACAATTTTCAAACCGAATTGCATTTTGTAAAAAAAAAATATCACATGCCTAGTTTAAGTAGTTTAGGAAAATATTTACATTCGTAAAGTACAGTAGAGACTATACTTTTGTATGAGAGATAGGCGTAGTTTTCAATCGATTTCATCTATTTTCAAACTTGTACATTTATAACCACAATTAAATAGCGAATGTAACTAGTTTCAGTTTGTTAGCTTTATATTTTCGTGCTAAAAGTGTGAAAATATACATATTAAAGCATAAATTTGTATGGGAAGTAGGCGTGGTTTTTACTCGATTCACACCATTTTTGAATATATCTATTAATTAGCAAATAAAATCATATGTATAAAATTGCAGCTTTATAAGTTAATATTTTCGTACACAAAGTGTGTACATATATATTTAATAATAAATATTTTTGTATGAAAATCAGATGTGGTTTTACTCTGATTACGTTAATTTTCTAGTATATTAATTCTATGATAAGAAGAACTTTATATATTGTAATTACTAAATGTTAGTACTATAGCTTCGTATTTTCCCACTTAAAGTATCAAAATATAGGTACATTCAAAAGCATACTTTTTGGACTTGGAAAATTTGGACTGAATCGGAAAGGTCATATTTTAAATAGCCAGCCAATTGCTAGAGAAACAAATAGCAAAATTATAATATCGCTGGAATTGTCAATTGATTTTACTGAAAAGGTGTAATATTGAGTTGGGCGATAAACAAATCTATTCACAATGGAAGCCAATTCATTTCGAATTTTTTGTTTTCCCATTCTTCTTCTCATTTTGTTTAGATACATTTTCTTGCCAAGAAACACTCCTGATTCCTCAGTTTTTTTTTTTTCTCTGTTACCCTGTATATATACATGTATACTAGTACTCCACAAGTAATATAGAGAGCATAAAAACATAAAAAGAACAAAAAACCAAAAAAAAAAGGAAAAAGCGACAAATGTGATTGTTTGGTTATACATAGTAATAGTCGTAGTAAATAAATTTTGTTGAAAAATGTTGTCAAACACACCGGCACTCTCTATACTGACATGCTAATAAAATCACACACACACACACATACTCATACATGCAAAAACATTTGTATGACTACGACATTGTACTATAAATCCTTTTTCACACATTTTATATTTATTTTGAGAGAAAAATGGCGCCTTTATTTTTTTTTATTGAACTATTTTACATTTGAAATGAAATAATCATGAAGTATGGGTGGATGTATGAGATAATATATGAACATGTGTGTGTGTGTTTGTGTGCATATATTTTATAGTGAGAAAAATATTCATATAAAGAGTTTATCGAATTTATTGATGCAGTTTGCCAGAGAAGAAAAAAAAACATCAGAGCGATTCTAAATATGAGTCCTAAAAAAAAGTAATCGGTTCAAAATTTGCCCATTATTTGCTATAGGTATTTCTGGATTTAGGAGTGTTCTAAAACATTTTAAGACGTTTAAGACATTTTAGTTAGTACAAACGCTTCTTTACGACTTCTTCAGAATACTCTTTCAGGAAAAAAGGTTTCAAAAAGTAGTAGAAGTGACAATAGGACATTTTATTGCCTAATTTCTACCTATTACACAGCCTATTCCTTGTCACTAAACCAACAAAAAAAAAAAAAAATCAGAATTAAACAAATACAAATAAAGAACAAAAAGTAATAGGTATATATAGAGAAACGACTCCTATATGTCTCAATTAAAATATGAAATTTCAAAGGATGCGTTATATACATAAATCCTATGTACACGTACGTACACACGTACGTACGTCTCCTATCCAATTAACATTGTCAATGAATGCATGAAAAATGGTTCTTTAAGTGCGCCACCCAAGAGTCAAACACACTTTAATCTACAGCAATTCTACAGCATTCGACTGAAGTGAATTGAAAATTTGTTGATGTTTTTTTTTGTTTTCACAGGAGTCTCAGGGATTCAGGTATCCCTTTTTATTTTTCTACCTTTTTCTTTTATTCATTTGTTTGTTTGTTTGTTTGTTCGTTTATTTGTTTGTTTGTTTGTTATTTTTGAACCTATCATTACCGAAAATGTTGCCGTCATCATTCCATTGTGCTGTGTGCCAATTTGCCTTGCGGTAGCTTATTTTGCATGTTACGCATAAATGTCACATGAGTGTCGTCTACAGTCCACAGTCGACAACATTAGGCAGCATAATTCAGCATTCAGTTGAAATCGGTTCAGTTGAGTGTCATCTTAGTTGTTTGTTTGTTTGTGTTTTCGTTTATGCGTTCATTTTTTACTTTTGTTTCTTCTATGGTCTTGTCTACCCTAATCATTGGGTTGGACAAGCGTTGTAACTTTCTATTTTGTTTATTTGGTTTTTTTTTCTTATTCTATTCCTTTTATAGTTATGTTTATTTATGTACGTGTACCTATGTTGCTGTTGTAATAGTAGTTGTTATTGTTGTTATGAATTTAAATCCCAAAATTACCAACACCATCATTATCATCATCATCACCCACATTCCATATGCATACATCTTTAAATGTCTGTTTGACTTTTGCTTTATTTGTGTGAAATTTGTACCTTGAATTGTGAGGCGATATGATAAGTTTGGTAAATTCGGTTTTAGTTGAGCATAATTAATAAATACTCTAGAGACAATTGCCTCCACCTCACCTAATTTATGGTCTCACTTGCAGTATGCGGTAGATGGGCGAAACTATGAACAAACGAATGCAACTTCAATTAGGATAGCCTTAGAAAATACTGGATTTTCGATCGCCACTATAATTCATATATCTCAGTGTGTCATTCTATCGATTTCCATATATTTAAAGTTGTGCATTTTCACTTTGGCGCTTACTAACTAACTCTTCAATTGCGTACTCAAAGTTCACATCAACAAATGCTTGAGGGTCAGAGCAATAATAAGCACAGAGCTCTGGGCAAAATATAAACAACAATATAACCTCTTTAGGAAGAAATGTAGAGTGGATCCATAGAAATATAGCCTGAAAGGTAGTAGACAGAAAGGACATTCGAAGCATAGCCGAAAGAAGACATTTAAATCTAGCCGAAAATCTGCCAAGGAAATCAAAGTCGTTACGAGTGCTCATTGGTCATTTTAGGCCGTAGCAAAAGAAATACAGCTACGTTTCATTGTTTGCCAAGCGAAGGCACCAAATGCATCATTTTATGAAGGCACTACTTAAGGGTGTGACGGTCTGAAAAGTAGCCATTCAGAATTTTAAGGAAATATCCTTGCTGTGCTCAGCTCTTTAGCATTCCAGGGTGTGAGACTTCGACTCCAGAGATAAGATTCAACGATTTTTTGCCCAGTCTTCAAACAGTGAGCTACTATAAGATCACAGAATCCCAGTGCACGGTTCTGGATCGGCGTAATGAAGCACAGAGCCCATTTCCGTTAGTTCGCAGGCAATTTTATTTCCATAAATTTCACAATGACTCTAAAACCTGAATTAAAGTGACTTTTATTAAAGGCGTGCGTATGCCATGGCATGGGTCAAAGTCATCTGTACCGTAGAAGATACTCGATCAGGAACTAAAAGGGGACGGCGACACTATGTTTTGATCAGTGTTTAGATTAAATACTACCGAACAAGAACATCGTCCATGTTAGATCAATTTGTATGCAAACTGTGATTGTTGGAATTTTTGATTGGTAAGAGATCTTCCTTACGTCAATTGGCCTTCTGATCGGTAGATCGCGAATTCAATACCCGGCTGAAGCACAGTTTGGAAGAAGTGATGTCACAAGAGCTCTACCATTCGGAAGCGGCTAATAAAAGTAGGCCCTTCTAATATTGTCTAACATTTAATACAACAGTACTGGAAGAGATGTTCTGCAAAAAGGGACCTTCGGGTCCTATAAGTGCCACATATTTATTGTCTTTTATAAGAGATCTCCCTATTAATATTTTGTTTGAAAATTTAGTTGGAATTTCCTGCCAAAACGAAGGTCTCTAGTCATTCGATATGTCACTTTGCAAATCAAAATGTCACGTCGCCCTTGAGGAATTTTGTCTTATATCCTTCAAGTGACGGAGTCTGCAAATGCAGGAGATACACTACATTTGCAGTGAAGATGTTCATTGGAAAAAGGTCCATCAAAACAAAATGAATAAAAATTGATATCTAATTAACAATATTCGTAATTAATTTTAGAAAGATATTATTGAAAATAGGTTCCATTTTTTTACCAGACTTATCATATTGTCTCCTTACTTTAAGGAATCAAATCAAGCTGATAAACATTGTGACAATTTTCCACTTTAACAATTTTAGTCAAAATACATATGTATGAATATATATATACATTTGCTAGGACTTATTTAGTTAGTTGATGTTAGTTCGTGTTCCCAAGTGAGTTCAAGTCGGTTCGTGGTTTGATTAATTGTCTTGTTGATTTCAATGTTTCTATGAATATATTAATTTTTCAACGACAATTTGACAGCTGTCCATGACATGTCAAACTATTGTAAATTGCTGTTGTTATTACTAACACTGTTGTTGTTGCTGCTGCTGCTGTTGTTGTTGTTGTTGTTGCTCATTCAACTATATTTAAAAATGATTTTATATAAAGCGTTCATTTTTCTTTTTTTTTTTTCTTTGCTGAATTGAATGAAGGGCATTTCGGTTTAGTATTGGTGCTGTGTGATTGTTGATGGCATCAAATTGAAATACAGCATTTGCATACTTGTACTCGTATGTATGTATGTACATACTTGTACATTGAAAATCGATATTGACAATAGTGTTTTATTGTAGCAAATAGTATGTAGTAGTAGTAGTACACACTTGCAACTCTATATAGTATGTATACCATACAATAGAAAATAACAACAATAAGAACTTGAATTAAATGGCATAAAATTGAAAATTGATGCGTGCAAATGCGTCAACACAAATGAGCACTACTGTGAAGTTTTGCATGTGTGTGTGTGTGTGTTTGTGAATTATTTAACCATTATGTTTAACAATTGATATACATGCAAATCCACCAATAAATTTTCTCTATGTGGTATAATGCATATAAAAAATAGCTGAAATGAGTAGAAATTGGATATATTTCATTGTGTATTTCGCATATCTCCTTTTTCATATAGCCATTTGGTGAGCAGATTAATTTTATATACTAACATTTAGTACGATAGCTATAGTATTTTTACGCATTTTATGTGAAAACATACATTCGAAAACATATTTTTGTATGGGAGGTAGGTGTAATTTTTATTCGATTTTGTTCATTTTCCAACATATCTCTCCTGTACTAAAAATAACTTAGTACCCTCAGTTTTAGTTAGATAGCTTGGTATTTTCGTGTGTAAATTGTGAAAAATACTTTCAAGAACATACTTTTGTCTGAGAGGTAGGAGTGGTTTTCATCCGATTTCGACCATTTGCAGACTTAATCATTCGTCTTGGAAAATAATCGTATATGCCAATATTTTGGCAGTTATCATACGAACAAGGAGGCATACAGACAAGGCTCCGAATAGAACTTCATTTAATGGTTGTCGAAATAACTCCGAGAAAGAAGAGCAGAACAATAGCATATCAAAGCCCATTCATAAAAGCAACAAAAAAAATAAAAACTGCGAAAATTCGGTGGTCCAATTAACACACAGGCTCAATATGCACGAACTTCCCCTATGCCATAAACGTATAGTATATCTACACAATGGTAAAAAAAACTACAAACTAAAAACAAACAAAAAAAATGTTAAATAAAATTGTAGAAAATTTCCATTTAATTTATTCCACCGCAATAACACAAAAAAGGGAGAAAAAAACCAACAACAACAAGAGAATAATATGAAAATGCATATATTTGCATTGAGTATGTGGATGAGAATATGAGTTGAATATTTACTTGCTACTAAGCGCACATACACACACACACACACACACACACTGTACCTACGCTAGGTATATAAATGCTCCTTTTGACTTTTTGCTGTTTCACCATAACGTCCCTATTGGAATCACCTTAAAACGTAATATGAACATAAATGTACATAGTACAATGTTGAATAAAAAATAAAAAATAATAAAATAAAATAAAATAAAAAATAAAAATAAAAATCTCCTTACAGGTCGGCTGGGGCCGACCAAACTATACCCTGCATATGTAGATTTATATATAAAAAGTTTACTCGAATATCCAACTTTTCTTTTATTTCCACTTTTCGAGAAACAATTTTTGCATATACTACTAATTTACACCCGAAATATGGTTGACTTTGACGAAGTAAAAGGATTTTAAGATAATTCCGAGGCTTAGTATGGGAGCTATATAAAAAGTGGGCGTGGCTTACCACTTTCTGGTAAATCCAATTAATTTTTCAATGTTAATCCACACCTTAAATTTGGTGTCCTACGTTGAATAGTTTCTAAGTTATGGTGGTTAACATTTTTGTTTAATTTCCTCAACTTTGTATGGGAGCCCCAATAAGAAGTGGGCGTGGTACGCTAATTTTTCGCCAGATTATTTCCGACTACGATATGTCAATTATGGTTATTGTAGACATAAGATTGCCTAAGTTACAGCTGTTTCAATTTAAAATTTGTATGGGGCTACGATAAACACTGGCCGTGGTGCGCCCATTTTCTGTGAGCCTAGTTGCTTGTACAATACTAATCCATACCCTAAGTCTCGTTGTCCTAGGCTAAATGGTTTGTAAGCTATGGAGCTTAAAATTTTAGTTTAATTCACTTTAATTTTGGGGAGACCCAAAAAGGAGTGGGCATGGCACATTGATTTTCTGCCATATTATTTCCGACTACCGTGTTAATCTAAGTGTCAATTATGGTTATTCTAGACAGAAGATTGTAGAAGTTACAGCAGTTTCAATTTAAAAGAAGTACAGACACTTTGTATGGGAGCTACGCTAGAAAGTAGGCGTGGCTCATCCACTTTTGGTGAGGTTATATAGTAGTATAATATAACTCTATGTGCAAAATATTGTTGTCCCAAGTGGTATATTGTGTGAGTTATAGCAAGTTAAAGATTTTGAAAATTTCGAGGTTAGTCGCTTTGAATGCTTGGTGTGGGCGTGGTTATTGACCGATCATGCCCAATATCAATCCCCTCCGTACCCTTGGATCATAGATTGCTTATGCCAAATTTCATCGAAATAGCTCAATATTTACTCAAGTTATCGTGCGAACCAGCCAGGTGACAGACAGACGGACGGACGGACGGACGAACGGACGGACGGACGGACATCGTTAAATCGAAAATTTAATCGACGCTGATCACGAATATATATCCATGTCTATATCTCCGGAGATTCCTTCAAGTGGACACAAACATCTGACCGAAATGAATATACCATGCATATTGCATTATGCAGGGTATAAAAATGATGAAAATAATAAAAACTGATGGTATTGAAAGAATGAATGAATATGAAAATGAATATGAATATAAATATGAGGTAAGCTGCATTGTTGTTCATGTGCGTTGATAGAAATTGAACAGTAATAACAATACTCATCATCGTAAATGCAGAAAATTCATCATGAATACTTGCTGTTGCTGCTCGGTGTTGCTATTGTTGTTCTTGTTGTTATTCTTGTTGTTGTTGTTGTTGTTCATTCAATCACCTTTCGTGCTCAATTCAATTCGATTCAGTCAATAATACCAACAACAGCAACAACAACAACAGAATTGTTTCAACTGTAATTTATGTTTGTCTGAAAATTGTGTCAACGCATCATACACACACACATACACACATGGACGACGAACCGCACTATCGGTATCCAATTAAATATATAAATAAATATATATGTATATATGTATATATGAATATTATATAAGGATAAATGTATTGTACATAAACCTTATATCGTTTGAGGTTAAGCGATTTCACCATTGTTGGGTCACCAACATTGCTCATGCTGCTGCTGCTGCTGCTGCTGCTGCTGCTGCTGTTGTTGATATTAATTTTAACTCATCACATTCAATTCGGTATAAATTCGAATTTGTAACAATACAACCAATCATTATACCACTGTATGTATATAGTAATGGGCATTTCACAGGAAAGGGTTAACCAAAAATCGAGGAGAAAAAAGTTTCAAAGTCTTCTACCTTCAACATCCATTAATATAAATCATGAATATCTATTAACTACATTATGTAATGAAGCTAAAACAACGCATTAGTGTGGTGTTGAAAAACTTTCTGGATTTTGACAAATAGATTTATCTTATTTTGTAAAGTTTTTAATTTAATTTTTATCACGACTGTATACATTTTTATTCACCTTAACCCACCACCTGATATCTTGAAATCAAGCACTCGATAATTTGTAATTTTTTGCTTAAATATATTATTGATTTTGTGCTAGAAAATAACCAAAATTTATATTATATCCTTCCATTTTCGATTTGATATTATCCATTCCCAAGAAGTGCCCATATGTACATAGTATAACCAATACAACAACCAATATTAATGCATACAAAGATTAACACTTAAATACATACAATAAATACAGGGTGAAGCATTTAATACATTTAATCATGATATGAATCTATTTAATCTATGCCATTGATTGGAATTGAACCTAATTATTTGATACTAACAGCCTTAAATTCCCTTGGCCTTATACTTTACGAAAATGTTGATTCGAATATTGGAAGCATAATATACAAACAGTGATTTACGGTTAAGTGAATTTTATTTTTTATGGTTAGTGTGTTCGCCTTCTGATCTGTAGGTCGTGGTTTAATCCCCGGCTGATGCATAACAAATTTAATATCGATAAGATTTTTCTTTCGAACGGTACCCACCTGTCAGGAAGCAATTGGCAATTTTTCTGACAGTAACAACTTGCCATGAAAAAGCTTCTTAAAGGACTCTGTGACAAAGCTCAGAAAAAGTGATGTCACAAGTGTTCTGCCGTTCGGAACCGGCTAAAATAAGTAGGTCCCTTCTAATATTGTCCAAAATTTAAGACGCTCAACAGTAATGGAAGAGAAGCTCGGCCAATGAGCCCTTTGGGGCTTTAAGTGCCACATATTTTTATTTTTTTTATTTTTACATATATAATATAGCCCGTAAGTGGAAGTACTACATATATGACGCAAAAGCAACTCCTCACTGTGTACAAACAGATTGTGATGACATATTAAATATATTTATTTAAGTTTTCAAGAAGAACTAGTTATAGTGATTAGTGGGTTCGACTCCCTGAACTGCATTCTTTTTCCCGTATTCCAGCAATACAAGAATTTATAATTTTAAACAGTGCCCACGGACCTACCCATTCTACAGTTCTCTGATCAAGCACTCTGACAAACTCTGACAAAAGTGATGCGAACATTCTGCATTTCGTAGTCGAATAACGTGTTTGGATTAGTCCTATAAAACATATTGTTGCTCTCCATTAAATATTTGATTTGACTCTCGCATATTTTCGAAATACCTGAAATTGAAAATATTCACAGTGCTTGATTCTTTCAACGTAGATTCGAATTCTCTCTTCCCCAATTTTCAATATCGAAGTAATAATTGAACTTATTCTCGTATCGTTTCCTACATTCGTTCAATTTTATCGAGCCAGAGAAACCTATTGTCTTGGTCCAGGCTTCTGCGCCACACGTGATGATAGTGCTACCTGGGCATGCCCATCTATTATATTGTTATTAATATTATTATCATTACTATTATCATTATTATAAATTTTATTTTCCAATTGGCTCTTTCAATATCGTACAATATCGTTTTTTCACCCAATCTCGTAAACCTCACGTCTCGCCCTCTGCAGAGTTATGCATATTTCCAAAATAATACACCTTGTATGCAATAAATGCAGTAATAAATTGCGAATAAATAAATGGAAAAAAAATCACATTACTAGAAATATATTGTAGTATATTTCAATTTTACTCATGGGAAATGTCGTTCACTGAATCAAATTCTGACATCAGCAAAATATTTATACTGCGGTCGTTGTTGTACATAGTTGTGGTTGTTGTGGGACATACAAATAAAAAATGTATAGATAATCTCAGATGAACACGAATATCGGATAGTTTCAACAATTAAGAATGATTCTGCGTGTAGGCATAGATTCATTTTTGGATTGAGGCGGCCATGGTCACTAATTTTCCTAGTGAAAAGCGATTAGTGAAAGGATTAGATGTACTAGTACATACAATTCCAGATATGTTTTATTGGGTCGATGGCACCTTTTAAACACTTACAAGATATTGGTTGGATATCTCCAATAATATTGGTTATACCTTTATACGATATGAAATACTCAAATATGAAATATATAAAATGAAATCAAATATATACATTTGTATTTATATATTGTATGGCATATATATGTATATATACCTGTCATATACTCGTAAAGAGAGAAAATGGAAAATATTGGTAATAATTTAAAATTTATGTTTATTTACAATTATTTACTGTGTTTGCTTGTTTACCACTGACGTACGTATAGTTGATTGTCAATGAAGAGGAGAATGTGTTCATACATTTTCGTATATTTATTACACGTATATGTGCATTTATGCAACTGTACACATGTGGGTTTTATATTTGTTTGTTTTTTTATTTTTTATTTGCTGCTCTTTATAGTATTTTTCTATTTTATTTTTCTTCTTCATTTTTTTGAAGTTCTGGATTTTTTTCGTATTTGTATCAATGTAGTGGTAAGTATGTGTGTGTGTTTGTGTGTGCATGTGTGCGTGAGAAAAATGAGCAATCTTTGCAATATTCAGTACATGTTGTATTTTGTGTAATTTGAATTTGTGTTCATGACCACGTTCGTCGTGGCAATGTAAATAATTCATACTATTACTTCATATGGTTTGCGTCTTTGATATTATTATATCGTATACAGCATCTCGTATGTGTAGATCTGTTTGCAAAAATATTACGGGCCTGCTGTCAAAACGTGATGTGTCAATATGTAAATGCTTGCAGGATTATTTCTTAATTTCTGGATGTCAGGACGAAACTAGGTATTTCTATATTGCATATTTCCATATTCCATATTCTTTCAAAAGACAAGTCCTACGCAAGATTTTTGAACGTATTTGTGTTAGTGGCGAGTATCGAATATGGCACAACCATGAGCTGTATGAGCTGTAAAGCGCATTAAAAAATACGCTCCGGCTAAGAGCGTGTTATATTCGGAATCCACCGAAGATGCAGACGCAAAAGAGGCAGACCCAACCACCGGTGGAAAGACCAAGTAGTGGAGAACTTGTCAGCGGATGGAATTTCTAATTGGAGTCGGACTGAAAAACACTGAAAAATTAGAAGAAAAAAAAAATAATAATTTACTTCATATTAAAGCAACTTAACACATTTGCAACATCACCCCTTCATACTCATATACCACCTTGATTAAAAAGTTCCCGAAATAAACACAGTGTGGCGCTCCCATCGTTCCAATTTGAGTTGAGTTTTTTTTTCTTTTTTATTAAGTTGGTACATCTGTTGTAATGGTTTTTTAACTCGATTGAACAAAAAGAAGTCACAGGGAGCCAAATCAGGTGAATTCGGTTTTAAAAATCGCCAACACACACAGAGATAGTTTTACTTTTGGCTACGTAACTTTTGCAAATGTCAAGCTATGACGCCAATATTTAGAGAGAATATCAACAACAGATTTACCAACTTAACAAAAAAAAAAAACACAACTCAAATTGGAACGATGGGAGCACTACACGGTGGTTATTCCAGGAACTTTTTGATCAAGGTGGAATATGGACTAAATAATTTTTTTTTTTGTGTTATTAATATTATCGTCATAGGATAGGCTGCATATAACAAATAACTGTACGAACATTTACCTTTAACTATGTATGTACACACTTCATTCGTTTGTCTGCCAATTTAACTTTTAATTCAAACCATTTGATCGAATTGTGTCTGTGAAATCATAAATTGGTTGGCAAAGTGACAAATGACAACTTGTCATTACAACGATCAATCATTACATACATGTAAGTATATATGTATGTATACGTGTGAAAACTTGTATGAATTATATAAACTTGTACAAATTTTAATGTGAAAAATAACTCTCATGTACATTTATACATAAGTTGTCATCGCCTTAAGCAAATGACAACAATTTCATTATGTTGCTAATGGGAGTAGAAGGTGATGATGAAACATGAAAATTAAAGGAAAATATTAATGAAAATGGCTACAAAAAATATATATATATGACAAATATTATTATTGAAAATAATGATGTTAAAATGATGATAATGATGATGGCCATACAAATGTAAATTGTATTGAATGAGAAATATGAACATTCATTCATTCATTTGTTCATTTATTCATTCATTCATTTTGGTCAAATTTCAATTTGGCATACCTGAAATTGCATAAAAGTGAAATATACCACAACTCATTTAAATAATATCACTATTATATACATTCCTACATACATACTATAGGTACATAACAACACAACATGCCTACCATCTACCTGGTCCATATAATGCTGACTATTGTGTCGTTGCGCATACTTTTAGAAGCAAAAAAATAATTGTGGTTTTTCTGATTTGTCACAGCATATCTTTGTATGGTTTTTCGCTGTAATTTAATTACATTTATATTATTTTTATTTTGTTACATGGTTATTTATACATAATAGTGTATACGTACTGTGTACAAAGCGAAGCATACTTTTCTGTAACACTATAAAATTCTTTGAATTGTTGTTGGTGTGTTAATGTGAGATATTCAAAACATAGCAAGTTTTATCGTATTTTAGTGTATGAATTATAAACGTGGATAAATTGGAATAGGCGAAAAAAATTTAAGAAAGTAATTAATTTCAATGATAATGAAACTTTGATACTCTACAATATGATAGAGACACCAAAAATAGAAATAGCGTATAAAAATATGCATTCTAAAACATGAGAAATAGGCGTGATTTTCATCCGATTATATCCCCTTATCGAGCACTTCCATTTGTTGATGGAAAAATTCTTATTTCACAGTTTCAACTCGAAAGCACAAACTTAATATACCCATTGATTTTGTGAGTACAGTGTAGGGTACAAAATAGAAAAAATGGACAACTTTTTAAAAACAAAATTTGAATAAAAAATACTACAGAATGAAAGTAAAAAGTAAGGCAATGTTGAAGTGAATAGCTTATTGTAATAATATCCATAAATCAAAGGGAGTAAAAATGAGCTAAATAGGCCGTATAATGTGGTATAGCTGTGTATTGAAACGTTAAATGAATTATTCACTTTACTTCTTGAACACCAGCGTAATTATTTTAAATAGATTTCAGATCGGTCGACAAATTGTTGAAGATTTGAACAATTATTTTTAGAATTTTCACAAGACTAATCATACCGTTGTTATACAATATTTCGTATTATTGTACCTACAACATAAAATTGAATTATATGTAACAAGTTGAATCTGTGTTAATGCTAATTGAAAAGGTTGCCATAGTTTTTGAGAATACTCAGTGGATATATTTAATAAATTTTAAGTGCGACAAAAGAAAAATTCGAATCTTAATCTTTTACTTGATGTACACTAGGTTCATTTTTATATATACTCAATTCAATGGCAATATTCTTCATTTCATTAACTATATTTAATATAGTGATCTTAATGAAGTATAAATTATTATTATGCTACGGCTGTTAATTAATTGCAACATACATACTATGAATAAATGTGTAATTTTGATGTCTTCAATTAAAGTCTTAATATTTGAAATCATTGTTAAAATTTCATAATATAATATATTTATACTTATATGAAATATATGTCAATACATGAATACCTACTTACGTGCATATCATATTCACCTTTGCCATTTAATATTGCCAGCAAACAAATGATCATTGTCATTGCAACAACCAAATAATATTCAAATTCATTCTGACACATGTTCGATATGTTGCTACACACACTGATGAATTTCAATAGGACAAAAGTGTCAAATTGTACGTTGATATTATTGTTGTGGTTTGCTAATGCTGTCATTTTATGAATATATCAAAATACAATATATTGCAAATAATGATGACAGCCTTTAACAACTCTAATAAGACAATACTCGTATGTATACACAATATGTATGTATAGACACATATATCGTTGTAAATATTTACACAATCGCAACATGTAGCCAACTTGATATAACAATCAAATCAAATTATAATGTAAAAGTAAATATTATAAATCATAGAATAATTAAAAAAAATTATAAAATTTTAATTTTTAATCGCTTACTGCTTTGATTACATGTAATGTACAATATGGACTATTTTATTTAACTAAATAAATAATATGCTGTATCGTAATATATATGTAATGCTTTAAAAGTAACTTTTACTGGGTTATGTTTATATCATACATACGTATAATAGTGAAGAAATTTACTTTGAACCTGCGGTTATTTCAAAATTGGCATCTTATTGTGAATATGTTTAGATTAATTTTGGCTTTTGTTGTCAAAATGTTCGTATATATTATATATATTTATATATGACAATTATGATGATGTCAATGATGATGATTATGATGATGATGATGTTCTGATATATTATTTAATTATAATGTAATGCAGTAGAAATAGATTATTATATTTATGTACACATATTTACTTTGATTAAATATTTAATGTCGAAAATTCTAAGTAGTGGCTCAGCATGTGTATTGAAATTCAATTACGACACACATATAGGTAAGGATATATGTGGATATTTATAGCATATGTGATTGTCATAATGTATTTGTGCAGCACAATCTATAGACATTGGAAGTTGGAATAGTTGTTTTGGCTCTCACAAAACATACGTAACACCAATGACAATTGAAGAAGTATGATACATTAAACTTTCAATAAACTTTTAAAGTAAAAGTTGTTTGAAAAGTCTATGAAAATCATATTTCGAAATTAAAAACGTTGTACAACTGTCACATTCGATATTGCACAACTATTGCGGCTTCGGCTATACCCACATGTATGTGTGGAGAAAGAAAGCAGTTGATGAAACTCATCGATCTTTGTATAGGTGCAATAAAATGTCTAGTCTTTTAAGCATACATACATACATAAATACATAGTATGTTGAAAAAATGAACAATATATAAGTAAGAATGAATAAGAAATAGAAATAGAAGAAAGAGAATATGTAAAGAAAATGATGAAAACGTCCTTGAGAAGATGTTAGCCATTGTGATGGTGATATAATATTAAAAGCAATAATGTGTTCACCAGAAAGGTTGTCCACCTGTCTGCGAAATAATTAATGCTACATAAAAAGAAAATTGACTTTGCTTTCGTCGTCTTAAAAATAAGTAAGGTAACATACATCAATTTAAAGGAAATATTTATTTTTTAATGTAACATCAATTGCCAATCATTATTAATTTATTGGTCATTGTTTTGCTATAAAGCGCCCAATAATATTTTATACTAAGGTACAAAAACAAACAAAAAATACGGACAGTCTTTGTACATTTCGATAACAAATTTACCTTACCTTACATAAATATTGATAAATACAAAGTAACCCTGGAAGAAGTTGAAGGAGCAATACACACACACATGCACACCGTTCCAGTGATGGGAAAATATATATCAAATTTCCACTATGATTTGCATGCAATATATTTATTGTTATTTCAAAACTCGGATTGCATTTTCTGAATAACTTAAATGATTACGTATATCTGATAGCACCTAAGGAGACAGACTTACCAAAGTTGGACAGTGAAACATAATGTCTCAGTTGTAACATTGGCCTCTATTATTCATATATACTAGGTATTTATCGCAGCAATATACGCACATTAAGGTGGGTCGAATTTTTAAATGATTTGATTCAGAGAAACATATAAAATTTGGATTGATTTCAATCATTTCCTTACAAGAAATTATATCTAATGAAATTCCAGGATAGGTACAAATACCCGTCGAATTTTTTGTTTTAGCAACTAATTTAGTAGGTGAACCCCCCTTAGGGCCATTTCCACAATAGCAAGTTAACTGATGGAATCGAGTTAACTAACAGTTTTGCTACTGAAAATTGTGAATTAACTCTATTCTATGAGTTAATTGGCTACTGCGAAAATGGCCCTTAGAAGTGAAGATACGGGTGATTGTGTTAAGAAGAAACATTGAGAAGGAAGAAGAGGCGATTTTTAGGCAGCGTTTATCAATTTTTCAATGTTACGCCAATTCCCGCAAATAAATCACATAAATGCCTCAGAATCGGTTCTAGGACGGATATGTTTATGACTGACCCCCATATATTTTTTCCTTCCTAATATTTTTTCCAAACAAGCTTAACCCTTGCAACCAAACCTGAAAGAAGCCGCAACACAAAATAAACGTAAAAACTGACGAAAATCGATAAATAACCACATAACTGCCCAGGAAATGATTCTAGAGCGGAGAAGTTATTGACTGACCCCGATTAGTTTTACCTCTGCAACAATTTTTACCCCTTATTTCCACAATCGAAGAGAGCTCTCATACAAAATGAACGCAAATCTTAGTAAATCGAAAGATAACAACAGGATTCGGCTCGAATGCAGTGAAATATATAACAGATCTCCATTAATTTTTGCTCGTGAACTCTTTAAGAAGACTCAGATGCAAAAAAAAAACTGAAAAATTGTGGAATGTCCAAATTTTTTTGGTAAGAAATACTTGAAATGATTCAAAATTTTGTTTTTCCTTAAGCAAGGTAGTCCAAATTTTTCCCTCTACAATTTAACCCACCTTAATGAACATACAATATGTTCATAGAATGTAATAAGACAATTTAATAATAAGTTTTATTATTTTCCCCAACATCATTATGGGCAAGTTGATTCGTGTACGTTTCAATATTATCTATATTCGCTTCAAAGAGGCACAACACGAAGGTGAGTTCATGAAATTACCTTGATAATGTCCTTGCAATGCGTAAATGTTGCCGCAATCTAGTGTAGTAACTAAACAATGTCGCTTCTATTATTCTTATCATTATTATATTACATAGTCTGATGATGATGATGATATCCGAATATTCGACCTATTGTTGTTGCTATACGGCTACTGTCATCCATTGACATTGAACTTGTACTGGCTGTGCTTATATATTTTATTTGAGATTTTTTGGGGTTTTGTCTTATGTCTTTAATGCTGCAGGATATCATGTTCGTAAGCAATATTTTTTCGGTTTTTTGCTTATATTTATTGAATAAATTTTTACCCATTTTGTTTGTGTTGTCTCGCCCTGCCCTATATGCAAGTAATAATGATAGAAAAAAGCAAGCAGAGAAAGCAAAAAAAAAACTTGACGTAAGAAACGTGATTCCGTAGAAAAGACGAAACTAAATGGGGATGAGAATGGCATAGAGAATGCCAAATTAGACAAGAGGGGATAAATTTTACACGAAAAATCTGCATTATGCCATACAACCGTCCATCGATCTATCCACCAGCATCGTCAATTTAAGGATATTTTTCGTTGTTGTTGTTGTTCTTGAAAATTGTTGGAAGTCACGATTTCACTTAGAAATTTGCTGTTGCTATTGATGCAACCTCATCATCATCTTTGCAGTGCTACTTAATGTTGGTAAATACAGAAATAATATAATATTTACATTTTTAATATTACAAATAAAAGCAGATGAAATACGGAAAGCTACTCTAAAGGTTGTTAACCTTAAAGTAATCGTACAAGTAAATTGTATAAAATGATATTGAAAAATTTTGCATGTAATATAATATTTAATATACTCTAGTTACCTTATTAAATGGCCTTTTCATATTTGACTAATGTATGAACTGCGAGAATAGTGACCGGAATTTGCCTTCTTTGAATGTGATATTGTACTTCAATCACTCTACATATTTTAGTTGGCATATAATACTTTAAACATTTACCAATCATAATCATAATGCTTCATATGGCTGTAGTGCATCCACGTAATGCCATATGTCGATGACCAAATTTAAGCTACTTAAATAGTTATGCATTTGCAAAATATGTATTTATATTACACAACTCTACACTAGTACAATATTATAAATATCTCCTTACAGTCGGCTGGGGCCGACCAAACTATACCCTGCATATGTAGATTTATATATAAAAAGTTTACTCGAATATCCATATTTTTCTTTTATTTCCACTTTTTTTGCATATAATACTAGTTTACACCCGAAATATGGTTGACTTTGACGAAGTACTTTGTATGTTATGAGAGTTCTAAAAGGGATAATATAAAGGAGGTTTTTAAGATAATTCCGAGACTTTGTATGGGAGCTATATAAAAAGTTGGCGTGGCTTACCTCTTTCTTGTAAATGCAATTAGTTTTTCAATATTAATCCACACCTTAAATTCGTTTGTCCTACGTTGAATAGTTCGTAAGTTATAGCGGTTTAATTTTTTTTTAATTTTCGCAACTTTGTATGGTAGCCCCATTAAGAAGTGGGCGTGGCATGTTGATTTTTTGCCAGATTATATGCAACTACCATATTAACCTAAGTATTAATTATGATTGTTCTAGACAGAAGATTGCAGAAGCTGCAGCTATCTCAATTTAAAATAAATTCAGTCATCCTGTATGGGAGCCACTATAAACAATGGACGTGGCTGGCCCATTTCTTGTGGGTATATTTGCTCTTAAAATACTAATCCACACCTTCAATCTGGTTGTTCTACGCTGAATAGTTTGTAAGTTATGGCGGTTAAAATTTTTGTTTAATTTCCTCAACTTTGTATGGGAGACCCAATAACAAGTAGGCGTGGTACGCTGATTTTTTGCCAGATTATTTCCGACTACCATGGTAATCGAAGTGTCAATTATGGTTATTCTAGACAGAAGATTACAGCTGTTTCAATTTAAAGGAAGTACAGACACTTTGTATGAGAGCTACGCTAAAAAGTAGGCGTGGCTCACCCACTTTTGGCGAGGTTATCTAGTAGTATAATATAACTCTATGTGCCAAATATTGTTGTCCCAAGTGGTATATTATGTGAGTTATAGCAAGTTAAAGATTTTGAAAATTCCGAGGTTAGTCGCTTTGAATGCTTGGTGTGGGCGTGGCTATTGACCGATCATGCCCAATATCAATCCCCTCCGTACCCTTGGATCAAAAGTTACTTGTGCCAAATTTCGTCAAAATAGCTCAATATTTACTCAAGTTATCGTGCGAACCAGCAAGGTGACAGACAGACGAACGGACGGACGGACGGACGGACGGACATCGTTAAATCGAAAATTTAAGCGACGCTGATCACGAATATATATCTATGTCTATATCTCCGGAGATTCCTTCAAGTGGACACAAACATCTGACCGAAATGTATATACCTTGCATATTGCATTATGCAGGGTATAAAAAATCAACATAAGCAATATTTAGTATAAAATAAATTTTCAATAAATGCAAAATAATTCAATAGTGAATGCACTTTCCTTTCTGTATTCACCAAAGCTATGTATAAACATGTGGACAAAGTAGAAACATATATATATATATATATATATATATATATATATATATATATATATATATATATATATATATATATATACATATATATATATATATATATATATATATATATATATATATATATATATATATATATATATATGTGTATTCGGACGGTTGTATATTAGGATGGATTAAGAACAGCAACAAACAAAATTTAGTTAATTTCAAGCATTTTTTCCCATGAATGAAACAGAAAATTCCAGAATTGGATTCATCTACTTTTTAAAATTGGCTTTGTAGAACAAGTGAGTAAGCATTCTAAAGGAAAAATCAGAAATTAGACAATATAAAAATTATGTTTGAGAACAAAATGTATGGCTGAAAGTTAATATTAAATTTCTCGATTGACATATCTACCTCAGAATCGCATCTAGAAAATTGAAATATATGACTGATTTGCATTAATATTGTATTTTCTCCCCAATATTTCTTCCGAATATAAAAAGAAAATAAATATGTGGCACTTATAAGCTCTGAAGGGCTCTTTGGACGACCTTCTCTTCCCTTACTGTTGTGCGTGTTAAATTTTGGACAGTATTAGAAGGGACCTACTTATTTTAACCGGTTCCGAACGGAAGAACTCTTGCGACATCACTTTTTCTGAGCTTTATTACAGAGTTCTTTTAGAAGCTTTTCCATGGCAAATTGTTACAGGCGGAAGAATTGCCAATTTCTTGCCGACATGTGGGTACCGTTTGAAAGCAAAATCTTTTTGATATTAAATTTGTTATGCTTCAGCCGGAGATTGAACCCTCGCCCTACAGATCAGAAGGCCAACACACTAATCATTGAGCTACGGCACCCAATATATTCCGAACATAGTTACTGTTTATCTCCATCCCTTAAAATTACGAAATTAACGCCAAAAGAAACGAACATCAATATAATTGTATAGGCTTTCACACAAAATGAACGTAAAAACTCCTAAAATAGCGAAGGTAAAATGTAAAAGTTTCACTTCGTTAATATTTCGTCCAAAAATACTTCCACCTATTTGGGTGGACCCCCCAATGATGATGATTTTTATAATGCCTGTAAAAACAATATTCAGAAAGATCCAAATTGGGAAAATCTTTTTGCTGCTTTTGGGGGGGAAAAAATGCTTGCAACGATCCTGATTTTATGTTATTTGCTGGGCATAATTTTACTTCATATCATTTGACCCACCTTAGCGTAAACCCACGAATCAATTACATAGATCTAAATAAATTAATCTATTTTGGAAAGTATAGTAAAACAATATTTTTAAAAATAATTTTGATTAATATTATTTCAGATGACATTTATGATGCACATTTCTCGATTAAAGAGTAGCTCATTATGTAGAATTATATCGGATCATTTTCGAATTGAATTTTGAATATTCAGACCACAATATAAACAATATGAAATGTTATACTATGTTTCATATCACATTCGTTGTAATTCTCGTTTGGTTTATGAAAAATTGTATACATCTACAAGTATCAAATAGGTACGTAGGTTTGAATGGTTGATTTTTAGAATATTTCGTAGTACTTGGATCTTATTTCACTCGTAATTTATGCTTTAACTTTAATTTTAACGTTAATATTTAATGATTCCATTTGTGTTATGTGTTCTTTAAGTTCACTTTTTTAACACATCATTCGGAACCTTTTTATTTTTAAGCATCGCATATTTTGCAATACGATTAGCTGGGATTAAATTCATATATGCATTAAATAATACACAATACCTATGGATATGTATGTATTATGAATAATATAATTGAATATATTGCATATTCATGTATATATTGAAAATATATAAATACAAATATACATATATCTATACATATGGCAAGCAATTTGGAATTTAACTCATCAATACACTTAATCAATTTGCTAATGTGTGGTTAAAGTTACCATACCTAGTTACACATGTATGCATTTGTATGCCATTTAGTATATATGTATGTAAGTGAGTATACAAATATGTATAATATATGTACCTAAATATGTAGTATGTGTTGATAAATGCAGTTCAATAAATTTGTGTATTTGTTGCATTTAGTATATATGTATGTACGATTACAAATTCAAATCAAAATGTTAATTATGAAAATTAACCGCATATCTTAAAAGCCGAGATTGTGCAAATTCATATAAGAATAAAGCAGCAAGGGAGGCAACAAGAAGAAGGAGATATATTCTAGTTTCATATATTGCACTTTATCGATTAGCAATAGAATAATAATATTTTATTTATTCTAAGCGAGTGTTTTTGAATGGTCATTTCGAGAGGCAAATGATGGGATAAATTATAAGTTATTGAAGCTTTATATTTTCGGACATAAAGTATGAAATCATATTTTCAAGATCATACTTTTGTATGGGAGGTAGGCGTAATTTTTATCCGATTACGCTCATTTATGTGTATACTGTGATTAGATTAACTTTAGGTACCAAGTTTTAATTTGATCGCTATATATTTTCGTGTAAAAAGTGGGAAAATATACATTCTCAAATATACTTTTGTATGGGAGGTAGGTGTAATTTTTATCCGATTATGCCCATTTTCTAATATGTCTATATTGGGATCAGATTAACTTCAAGTATCAAGTTTTAATCTGATATCTTTATTTTTTCTTGCATAAAATGTGAAAACATACATTTTACAACATATTTTTGTATGGGAGGTAGGCGTGATTTTCATTCGATTTGGCCCAATTCTAAACTGCTCTATTCATTGGTGAAAATAATGTTATACACAAATTTGCAGCACAATCTCTCCATAATTACGGTAGTTATTGTGCAAACAGACAGAGAGACCGACAGATGTGGTTAAATCGACTTATGCACTTAGAGCTGTTGTAGTTAGAAGTAAATTGGTGTAATTAATGCATTAAGAAGAGTACAGTATTATATAAAAATTTTAACAATTTTAACCACGACTGGTCAATTTAATGCACACCTATTAAAGGATCATAAACCTTAACAATACATGTTGCATGTTTGCCAAATGAATATTGATGCATGCATAGTGATTGTTGCTACATAAGTGCTGCGACGTGCAACGATTGCTATGTTGATTTGATTCGCAAAACAAATTGAAATTGGCAAATTGCTAATAATGATTCCCTTTACTATTGTCGCATGCAATTGCGTGATGTGCGAGTGATGTAATTTGATTAAAATGTCAACCCGACCGACATACGACTAGACATTTACTATACATACTGGAAGGTTTTAAATAGTTCAACCACATACAATTTTATTATTTAACGATCATAATTTGCAGCTGAGCAATGAGTTTGCCTTCGCACTAGTTACATATCCACACTATATATGCAGTTCAAATGTAAATGAATGCAATTTGAAAAAAAAAAGTTTTTCTTTTCCAATGTTACTGTTGGCAACACCTCTACTTAATATTACTATCTACAAAATATATATGGCTTCATGGAAAGAAATGGTTCGTATATTTTGGCTGCCTACAACCACCATTGTCGAACTACATATACGAGTAGTACGAGTAGTAATTGTTTGTGACATGTATAGATACTTTAATGACAAAAACCTGGAAAATGGACCATTCGATAGTTAAATGGAATAGTGACAAATTGTTAGTTACTACTTAATGTTACTACTACGAATGCGAATATCCTATGCACGTTAAATGCATACAACAATGCATAGAGTTTTCTTTTTTTGGCACGCTACGAGTGAGACAATATCAAAATAATAAAAAAACAATGCAAATGGTCAAAGTTCTTTTTTGGCACATCGTTTTTATACTATTTCATACCTATTTTATTTTTTTTTTTATTTTACTTTTCATTTGAACGAAAGTTTTTCCATTTTCAAACAAATGCAGAGACACCAAAAATAATACTGTATATAGTGAAAAGTAAAATGTCTATAAGAACACCAAAATTTTCAACCATTAAACTTGTACACATGTAAATATTAAGACGATTTAAAAAGTCTGGTGGTGAAATAATAAAATAGTGGAACACAATTGGAGAGTTAAAAGTCGGGAGGATTCAAGTGCCTTCATGTATTCAAAACGTTTTACAAACACATTCGATCATATAAGATCATTTAAAAAGCCTGAAAATGTGTATGAAACTGATGAGAAAGCTCCCTCGCTCTCTCTCTCTCTCTCTCTCTATGAAAGCTCTTTTAAAATAGAGTAATATTGTATAAGTAGGTCTCCTGGATTACTGTGCGATTTTTTCACACATGCACAGACAATATAACTGTTCTTTACATCAATTACAGCTGGATGAAGACACTTTCCCTGTAAAAGTTTCGCATATTCCAGGTGCATAATCGAAAATCGTTGCTTAGTTCGATTAGAAGTGTCACCAACAAAAGTGGTAGTCCGTATCCGAGGCTCCAATAGAAAATTCATTTGAGCTAATGTAGCCAGGTAGTCGGCATCCAGCTCCCTACGGGATGCCGACGAAGAGAAAAACCTAACATACGAAGAAAGGATCAAATACTAGAGAAGCTGAATTGATCAGACATGGTCTGGAATTTCCTAATAGTCCCGGTAAGTCAAAAACAGAGGTAGACGGCGAAATGCTCTGTAAATGGCAAATTTTTAGTTATTAAAACCTAAGAAGAACTATCATTTTCATATTTTTAGACTTGTTAGACATGAATATATTGAGTTTATGGTATTATTGATCATAATCTCCATATGAATCGATTTAGCTAGCCTATTGCGTCTCCCTGAATTTTCGCGCAATAGCTGCTGTAAATATAAAGTAATCGTGGTGAAAATTAGTAAAAGGGATTATTTCTCACAACAAATAAATGACCACGTAAATGGGTGTAATCGGATAAAAATCACGTCCACCTTCCATACAAAAATATGGTTTGGATAATAAAATCATTATTGTAAATCGTAGCTCAATGGTTAGTGCGTCGGCCTTCTGATCTGTACGTCGTGGGATCAATCCCCACGGCAGATTTGGTAATTTTTCCGGTAGTAACAATTTGACAAAAATGCTTCTTAAAAGAGCTCTGTGACAAAACTAAGTTAAAGTGACGTCAGAAGGGTTCTGCCGTTCTTAACCGCCTAATATAAGTAGGTCGCTTCTAATGCTGTCCAAATTTAAGACACACAACAGTATTGGAAGAGAAGCTCGGTGGTATCAAAATGGTCCTTTCTGGCCTAAGTGTGCCCTCTCAGACCTAACCTAACAGTGTTCTAATTCAGGTGAATTGAAATCATACGTTAACAAGCCTCCCTTTTTCCAGAAAATTCCTTGTTTTTGGAGCCAAACGAAGAGCAACACATCTGAGATACCATTGGTCTATCAAAATGGATTGAATTGATCAAAATGTTATTTTGGTGATGTCAAGAATTGCTCAAATTGCCAGTCAATGCCCAATCTCTGTTTCCACTGACGTGATTCTTTCCACTGATGTCGATGGCCACCTAACTCAAATTTTTAGTGGCAAGTTTTCATTATCAGTATTAGAATTTTTGGAGAGCTTATCTTTTTGTGAAAGTTTTAGGAAATTTAGGAAACTCAATGAACCTTACCTGAACTTCATGCATTCAAAGACATGATTCGTCGCCTTAACGCAATTCGTAAATTAAATTGAAATTAAAGCACAGAAAGACGGTGACATTTTGAAGGGACAAAATTTTGATTATCCTTTTGCTTTTACAGTACTCGTATTTATCAAATCGCCATAGGCAGGTGCGTACATCTAAGTCAAACGCAGCTATTACGAAGTATGCCGACCCCTTTGTATATCTATTTATGTAGGTCTGTGGATTCTAACATCTTCATCCTTTTCCTCCTCTTTTTGGTTATTTTTTAGTATTTTTTATTGTTATTGTCATTTCTATTTTAGTTTTTCTTTTTTGCTTAACATTTTTTTCTCTTTGAAATTCTTGTGTCCTTCCTGAGTTAAATCTTGTAAAGACGGTTTTTTTTCTTTCATTTTACTGTTTACTTTTATTTTGATTTCATTTTTTTCCTTTCAAGTTTTTTTTGATGTGGTTGTGTGTATGTGTGTGTGTGTGTGTGTATGAGTGTGTTGTATGTTTTTCTTGTGTCATTTACAACATTTTGTGGCATTAACTCGTTTACTTGTGGCGTTATACTGTTGAAGTTTGCCGCACAACTTTTTTCCTCTCGCTTGCTCTGTTGGTGCTGTTGATGTTGGGACTGTTGCTGGTGTTGATGTTCTTACAACACAAAGCTCACGCAAAATATGCAAACATTTATATATATATGTGTGTATGTGTGCTTGTGTGTGTATGTCAAATAAAGTTCTTGGTTTAACTAATTTTTTCAACATGCTAGTAAAATCTGCAAGAGAAAGAGTCTGAAATAACAACACTTAAAAGTAACAAATTACGTAGAAGAAGCAAATAAAGAGAGAAATCGAAATTTAATACACATAAATGCTGACAATTTTAATAAATTAATTTTATTTCATTATTATTGTATGATTTATTGGTTGCCTCTGGCAGAGTACAATCAAAACAACAACAACAACAACAACAACAGGCAGCAGCAAATAATTTCATCAAAACAATCGGACGAATCAAACCAATTTGGTCAGTAATCAATAATTGTTAACAATGGGTGATTGTTGTTATTGTTGTTGTTGTTGCTGTTTTCTCTGGAGGGCATTAATGATCTTTTGTATTCTCGCATTGTCGACATCGCCGCCAACAGACGGGTCGTCATTGGGGCTAATGCCATTTAAAATGTCATTGATATTGACACTGTTGTTGTTGTTGTTGTTGTTGTGATTATTTCTTTGACGATTACGTTTACGTTTCGTCACATTTGAATGTCGTCTCTTCGAATGATGTTTCTTTCGCTTTTCACCATACAATCTGGCATTGATTGGACGACCCCGTTTACGTTTACGTTTCGGTGGCGTCTCTTCAACACTAGCACTAGCACCACTCATTGCCAATTTATTGTCGAGTCCCCTATTGCCCATTAGCACAGGTACATTTTCTTGGTCACGCTGTTCTGCAGCGTCATCTGCTGCTGGTGCCAGTCGCCGATCGCCATCACTGCGTTCACCTACATCGGCATTTGCGCTGCGTTGTGGCATTGTCGTCGTGGGTGTTGTGGTGCCCGTTGTCGTTGTTGTTGTTGGTGTTGTTGTTGGTGTTGGTTGCGTAATAATGATGACATTGCTTTGCGGTTGCTGAAACATATTCTTGAACATCATCCATTTGGCCATTAAACCACGTCCTGTACCAACGGCAGGTGAAGCAGAATCTGCTGAGCGACCCATGACTGAAGCAGGCTGGCGCAATGACGTGTTGTCATTGTACAGGCGATAGGGTTTATATAAATGTACTGTAAATTGAAAACGGAAATTCATTCATTTTACGATAACAGCGTTTGCTTCAGTGTTTCAACCTCAGAAAAACAAAAATTAATTACTTCCAGCGGACAATCACAATGCACTTACATTTTTTCGTATGACTTGCTGCTGATGCGGAAGTTAAAAGAAGGCAGAATAAAAGAAGGCCACCACAAAACCACATTAACAAGACTATTGGACGCATGCTTCTATCGACTACGTCTATACTCTACTCTAAGCGGAACTGCTACGGAATGGTGCTGCTCTAAAGCACCTAGCTTCTACAAATCAAATAGAATAATGTAAAGTTGAGCTGTTTTTATATCAAATGGAATTCAACGCTGTTGCTACTGCTACTGCTGCAGAACTGGGAACAGAGGAAGACAAAAAGACAAAATAATCGATTCATGCCCATCAGTAATTTAGTGAAAGTACTACAAAAGCGTCACAACCAACCAACAACATGGTCGTTGCACTTTCGCTGGTAAATTTGATTCGATTTCAACAAAAATTTCACTACTAAATTGCTTCGGGTGAACATTTTTGTTGTTTTTTTGGGAGAAAGAAATGTGCAAATGATTGCGTGAAACTCCTTCTCACTGTTCTAGAAATCAAACCACTAAAATAACATGAAACGAAATAACAGGAAGAAGAAAGAGAAATAGCATGAATGAATGCTTTGCGTGTTTTTTATTTGCAAAGTCTATTGCAATTTCAACGAATCGATTTGATTGAATTTTTAATTAATTTAAATTTTATTGGAAAACTTTAAAATTAGTGAAAAGTTTAATTATAGCATTGTAAAATTGTTTTGGTTGAGTGAATAATATCAGATACATATTGCCATTGGCAATAGATCACTGCTGTAGCTACGTACATACTCATATGGTCTAACCGAGTACATATTCATACATTCATTATACACCACTTAAATAATCACCTCTCTGTATATAAATAAATATGAAGGAGTATGTTATTTTGTGATTTAACTTTAAATTTCACACACACACACACATACAAACATATTTGTATATAAACAAAGATAATAATTCATAATTCATTTTGTGTTTATTCGTTTGAAACAACAAAGCTACACTGTGAAAAAAATCTAGTTTCATCTAGAATTTAATGTCAAGGCATTAATAAATATTCCACTCAAACATATGTAGAGGTCCTTAGGGAACATTAAATAATTCTTACCTATTTGCTTGCCAATTACATATAAACAACCAATGAGCAATGAGATCAGCCCAAGCGCTGGCAATTTTTCCAGTACTTGATAGATTCACATGCAATTCGGTCTTCACTTTTCTGTAGACGACTATCACCGGGTTTTGGATAAAATTCTTTCTTTAGGTTAGATTAGGTAATTGTGGCTGGTCTCTCTCTCTCTCTCTCTCTGAGAGAACACACTTAGGCCAGAAAGGACTGTCGTGGTACCATCAAGCTTCATTTCTAGTTCTGTTTTGTGTGTTAAATTTAGGACAGTTTTAGAAGGGACCTACTTATATTAGCCGGTTCCGAATGGCAGAACCCTTGTGACAGCACTTTTTTTCCGAGCTTTATCACAGAGCTCTTTCATGCCAATTGCTCAAAGGCTCAAAACTGTCGGTATAAAATAAACTTCTGCTCTACAATCAAATATTGAAACCAATGTGGACCTACGGAATCGAACTTTGGGTATGCATTGCAAATTCTAACGTTGAGCTTATTCAGCGTTTTCAAAATAAAGTGCTACGAGCTATCGTTGGCGACCCTTGGTATGTAAGAAACGACGACAACGACACAGAGACCTGCGTGTACAGAAATCCACCGACGCAATTAAATACTTCAACACGCTATAAGACTACAACAACACATCAATGCTGAAGCTTCAATGCTTTGCAATGAAGCAATATGCACAAGAAGATTGAGAAGAACTAAGCCACAGATGGCAAATTGTTACTGCCAGATGAATAGCAAATTGCTTGTACGCTGGTGGGCACCGTTCGAAGGATTTTATTTTCGATATTATATGTTAGTTGTGGGATCTACGGAATCCACAAATTCTTTTCTTTGCTGGAGATGAATTTTTTGTTATGCATTTAACTATAAAAATACAGATATATGGCATTCGGTAATTACGTGTTACATAAGCATGACAAATTGATCGTGATGTGATCGTGATGGAGTGAATGTATGCTCTAATGATCTCGGAGTCTGATATTAATTTCCTGAAAAAGGTGCTTTTGGTTTGTAATAGGGTGCATATAATTTGAAAAAAAAAAAACAACAAAGGGAATTTGGCTCAGGACAATTGTAAAATCAAGGACTTCTAATATTTTGTACTTCTTTAATACTGAGACGAAAGACCGCTAAGGATCAAAATAGACTAAACAAAAAACTAAGCTAATATTTTGTTATTTTTGTTATTAATATTTTTTCAAGTGTATCCCTATATAAATATATAAGTACTCAACTTATATGGGCATTTCCACGGTTACGGTTACGTGATGTTCGTATGGATAATGTATGAAGAAATCCAGAAACAATTGCAAATAATATGTTTGGTATTGTTTTTTTTTAGCTCTAAATGAGTACAATATTTTAACAAAAAAAAAAATTGACATTATTAAGTGTTTGATGTTGGATTTAACAATATCGTGTAATCTATTAAATTAAAGGAAAATATATAAAGCCTATATAAAGCTTATTTACACGAAAACCCGTAGATCTTCTTCTTTACCATATATCACATCGGCAACGGTATGAGCTGTGAAACTAAAAATTGTTATGAGATCTAAAATCATCGATACATAGTATGTCAAATATAAAAAATTGATAATATTGGGACACTAGTAGTGACATATCTTATATAAAAAATTGATAATATTGGGCAACTGGGAGTGACACTTTCTATATAACCGAAATGTCTATTGTCAAATTTTTTTGGGGGGAAGACAAATTAAGATGCCTTTAGGCTTTATTGTTCAATTAAGATCAAAAATAATAAATTTTTTTCAAATTATAAACTATAGCTTGATATATTCTAAGAAATGCCCATATTCTATGTACACGTTGGTACATTTGTATAAGTATATTCTTGTATATCTGCATATCTTTGATATAAATAATTGCTGTCATACATTAAAATCTTGAAGTCTATAAATCATAAATATATACATACATATACATATTCATATACACTCTCACTTATGCATATATCATAGTTTCTAGTGCTTAGTAGTAATACTGTATGTATGTATAGTATAGTAGTATATACCAATTTAACTAATGTCAACATTTTCTAATCATCTCAAATGTTGTGTCAATTTTTGGCTAGCAAGACACAAACTGAACTATTATTAAAGAAAACTTTCTCATCCTTGAAATGAGTGTATGCATGAAGTTTATCATCATATAGGTGCGTAAGTCAGATACAACATCACAATATCGTCCACAATCGTCAGAAGTCGACGCATATACAGTGGGATATGTTTATACATCATATATATTATATGTTTATATGTTGTTATTATTTTGATAAATTTAATTTCAATATTTTCTAATCATTTAAATGTTCAAACGCATATTAAATACATACATAACGTATAACATATGCATACATAGTTATTTTCATTTATTTGAATATCTTAAGGCATCGTATATGAGTATATGTGTGTGAGACTGTATGTTTGTGTGTGTGCTGAATAAATATGCATATGTTTTCACTTTAAAGTGTTTCCATATACATATATTTCGTTGTATGTAAACGTATATATGTAGGTATACAATATATACATACTAAAAACGGACAGTATCTTATAGACTCCAATAGTTAGCACTATATGGATTTAGGTACCTAAATCTCTATACCATACATGCAGTATATAACTACATATGTACATATTATGTATGTATATAGTACGTAAGGTTTTTGCATAAAATTGATTTTCATTTGTTTATCTTTAAGTGTGTACAAATAGTTATGTCGGTGTATGTGTGTTTATATTTATGTTTTTATGCCAATAGTTACTGTACATAGATACATACAATCATGTACGTGCTCATCTATTTGAATATATACTAAAAAGTACATAATGCCTGCATATATATGCATAATTGTTAATTGATTAAGTACAATGTGCAATGTATATGTGTATGTAAATGTATTGTACTACTTGTTAACCACTGACGTGAAAATTCAATAGAAAATTTTATCTTTAAATATAATCATTCTTGTGTAACTTTCACTTCGGTTGCTGCGTTATTGCTTCGGTATATTGAGTTGGGATAAAAGTATCAGACGATAAGTAAAAAAATGCAAACACTTCGATAACCCCATACTGATCTTCCATCACCTCCCCATAAGCGGACTTCTATACAAAATACCTGAAAATCGTCGTAAAAAACGACAATAGCTGTCCAGGTATCGCCACTACAGCAATAAAATATATACTTTAGTCCTATTAATATAACATTCTTAACATTTCCTTTGAATATATTTACATAAAAATCGATAATAGCTATCCCGAAATCGGGCCTATAGTGGTAAAATGTATGACCGATGTATGACCAGCATTTTCGTCGAAAATACTAATCTCGAATCTTCACGCCTTAATGGAATTCACATTCAAAATTACAGAAAAACAGTTGAAAATCGACAATTGCTATTTTTTGTATGCCACCTTAGGAAGTTATACTTGAAAAGATCCAAATTTCAAGTTTTGCATGATATTGAAATGCATAAGACGTTCCAATTTGGGCCGAAACATTGATTTCTAATCGTTAACATAATCACTTGTGCTATTTTGAAGGACACTATAGACCATTAAATAAAAGAAAACCATTTTATTTCATGTTTGGATCAAATATTTTTATTTTATATAAGAGATCAAATTGCTGAAACTCGATAAATGGTATTAAAAAACCAAAGATTAAATAAATACAGAATTTACAATCCTAACCAACTGTCAGGTAGGTAGGTAGGTAGGTAGAATGGCTGCACAAGAAATGCTCTACCGTCTCCTTAGCGTTTATATCGTTGCAGCTTCTGCAATGGTCATTGTGCGGAATATCTATTTTCTCCGCATGTGTACCAATGGCCCAGTGGCTTGTGCATACTGCTATTAGTTTGTGTACGACGGCCCTAGATCTACTCAGGAGACTCTTTGTCCTCTTTTCGTTGTAGTCTGACCAGGTGGCTTTTGAAATTGTGCAGGTCGTGGTGCTAGTCCATTTCCGCTGCTCTTTGCTTAGGTAGTATTTTTGAATGATCCCCTTGGCTTCGGTTAGGGGAACACCTGCATCGGCATTGGTTGTTCGGTCATTGTCTGCAGATGAGCCCCTACGAGCTAGCTCATCAGCATTCTCGTTGCCTGTGATTTCCTTGTGTCCTGGAACCCAGATAACTGATACTTTGAGGTTGGTAGTTATTGAGTTTATTGTTTGTTTACATTCTCCGACCAGCTTTGAGATAACAGTTGGCGCGGCTAGTGCTTATATAGCTACCTGGCTATCGGAGAGAATTGTTACCTTCCAGTTATGTTCCTCTGCTGAAGCAATTCGCATGCTTGCAGAATTGCGTATACCTCCGACTGGAACACACTACAGTAAGAAGGGAGTTTTACGGACGTTGATATTTTTAAGGACTCCGAATAGTTTGTTGCTCCAACTCCAGAGTCCATTTTGGAACCATCAGTGAATATTTGTGTATCCCTACCAGTCAGGATCCCACCTTTCTTCCACTCATTTTTACTTGGAAATACAGCCTTGATGCCACTCTTAAAAGCCAGCTGGCGAGGGCAAAAGTTCGTCCTGTTGTCGACTATATCTATAGGTACATTTCTAAGGATGCTACTGTGTCCTTGTTGAGTACCTTTCCAACGTCCTGATTCTCTGAGTCTGACTACCATTTGCTATGCAGTACATAGTATGTGCAATTCAATTGAAAGAAGGTTCAAAATAAGATCCAAGGTCGCTGCAGGGCAGGTGCGACAAGCCCCAGTGGCACCAACGCACGCACGCACGCAGTGCGCTGAACTTTCCGTAGTTTATTGGTGTTATAGTTCTTCCGAAGAGCTTTCCACCAAACTACAGAGCCATAGGTCAACGCCGGCCTTACTACCGCTTGTTACATCCAGAGTACCATGCTTGGCCTTAGACCCCATTTCTTACCAAACATCGATTTGCAAGCATAGAAAGCGATGCAGGTCTTCCGTACTCTCTCCTCGATGCATGTTTTCCAATTCAGTTTGCAGCCTATAGTCAGTCCCAGATACTTGGTACTGTTCGATAAGTTTAATTGTTGTCCATTTAATGTTGGTAGTCTGAAGTTAGGTGGTTTGTACTTCCTCGTAAAGACTAGTAGCTTCGTCTTATTCGGATTCAACCTAAGGCCACAATCTTGTGCCCATCTACTTAGTTTTGCTAATGTTCTTTCCATGATTTCACTCATCACGGAAGGGAAGGGACCCGATTAACAACTGTCAAAAGTACACAGTTTATTGCTGTTATAATGCTCAATACTTTTTCCCCGAATTGAAATACGTACATATGTACGATATATAGAACAACCTATGTGTGGAGTGTATTTATCAATTTGTCTTTATTACTTTTTGTGCATAGATTTTTCTAACTATATTATGTATGTATATTCATATTTTTCTAAAAACAATAAGCTAAAATACATCAGGATTTTCGAAAATTCCATTCATGCTACTATGCATGCAATTTCTTATTATATTTTTTGCTCTACGTCATTCTTACTTCTAGTTGTATAGTTTTTGTTAAAGTAATTTGCTGCATGTATTTGCTCTTTTGTATTTGTATAAATAGAAATAATGGCATTCCGAAGGAATAAAGAATTTATTATTTGAAAAATGTTTTTTTTGTGGGAAAATTTTCAAATACAGATTATTGCATCAGAATTATAAAAGTTCCCATTGAACATGGTATCGATACCCCCCACTCTTCTTTCTCATCCAAACATTTTGAGCATTTAATATACTGATGATGATGATGTTGAAAGCCATTCAATATATTGGACAGGCAGGGAGGGGGATACTGGAATTGAATTAAGTAAAAAGTCCATTTATTCTGCACAGCAATCACTGTGAATATGAAATATGACAATTTTGTAGTAATTCCAATGTGTTAATAATGTATAAACTTTATGCATACGCATGAATACAAATACGAGTATACTTTTTAAGAGAGCGAGTGGAAGAGAGAGAGAGAGAGTGTGCAAGTCCACTTAACTCCATATGATGCACACACACATATATTTATATGTAATATTACACTATATCCATTCAATCTGTACTGCATTTCTGTAGTTTTTTTTATACTTTAATTCTTCCACTCATACACACACCAACACACACAAAATTCCTAATGAATTTATATATTAAAAATAGTTATCCAAATATCGATTGATTCATATCCAATGCTCTATTCGAAAGAAGTGCTTAAGAGTAAACATGTTTGTATGTTGCAACATTCAAAAATATAATTTAAATCGATTGATCAAAATGTTGCAACTTTGCAAAAGCACGTACAC
Organism: Megamerina dolium; assembly: GCA_963854835.1. Lineage (NCBI taxonomy): Eukaryota > Metazoa > Arthropoda > Insecta > Diptera > Megamerinidae > Megamerina > Megamerina dolium. The sequence continues at coordinate 58,786,386 of OY978527.1, read as the reverse complement.
AAATCTAAGGAATGGCATCAAAAGCAAAAAGATTTAAACAGGACGATGTACATATGCATGTCCATACATATATATGTTACCTATGAATGTTTGATGAACTGGGGATGCTACTGCACTACTGCTTCTGTTGCCTACAATTTAATCAAGTTGCACAAATTAAGCAAAAATATTGCCCGAGTCAGTAAAGAAAGTTGAATTGAATCACTTCCACAAAAAAAAAAATAATAATATTAATAAAACTGTAAAGTAAATATTCCATGCAAGAGCACATCATACAGACGTGTACAACTCCTAGATGGTCAAATGTATGAAAGGATGAAAATATGGAAAGCCTTTTCTATCTCTCTCTCGAATTTTTTGTTTGTCTGAACACCCAAAAAGATGCCAAAGAAATACATTCGTACGAAAAATGAAAATTTAAACATTTCAATCTCATTTTTATTTCATTTTGAAATCTCATCTATAGGTATAGTACTCTTAATGCATATACCCAGGTACGAGTAAAAGTATACCAACTACTATTTTGTTATATATCTGTACATTGCTACCTTGTGCTACTATATATATGAGCATATTCATAAATTTCGACTACTGCTTCTACCTTGTTGATACTCAAAAATCGACAATTCGAATAAAAATCATTTTTAATATATGTAGGCAAAGCAAAACAACAACAACAACAACAACAACAACAACACATCCATTGAATATTCTCTTTATGTATCTTTAAGTAATAGTATGAGTACTAATGTACGAGTATCATGCATGAGCGGACATTACGATGGAGGCCTATGAAGTTTTAAGGGCGTCTTATTGAAAATATTTGATATTTGATATTGCAACCTTGTGAAGATTTGAGAGGATACGATGATATGATATTTATGATCGTAAATTTTTTCGTTACCGAATTTAATGGATTTGATATGAATGAGCTCTTCGGTTCAAACACATACCATACCGTGACATACCACATAGGGCGCCCCAAGAAATTAATTTAAGAGTACATTGAGTACATTTGATTGACGTTTTATTTGACGTAATGGATATGTGATTAGGACTCCCAATATTGAGCGATTCACACTTACTTACTTACTTATGTGGTCATTACAACAACAAATTCGGTTTAGGCCCAATTTAGCATGCTTCACCTGCCATTGCTGTCCTTCGGTTAGAAATTCCAAACCCCGTCAAGTTCTCCAGGTCCGTCTCTTCTTCGTCGTTCAGCGATTTAACATCTTTGGATTAATTTTTATAGAAATTATGTAAAGCAACTAGTCCAGGCCCGTAAAGAGGAGACAATAGATGACTTCGAAGTCAATATCCGAAGCGGGGTTGCTTGAAAAGTGAACGAAAATTGTACTTCTAACATAGATTGTACTTCACCATTCGCCTTTATGATTTGACTTATCCAACACATGGAAGAAAGATTAGATTTATTGTAGTCCGGGAACCAGTCACCTTGTTACTGCGTCCAAGATAGACCTATTGTGATACACTCTAAAAATTTACAAGTACTCCTTAAATCTATTATTCACTAGGTATTCAATGACATATTTAGGTGACTTATCCGTTATGTCTGATGGTTATAGGTAATAACTACCTAAGTAACAAAGTCTGGTCCATATTAGACCATTACAATGACAAAGTAGATGTTCAGCAGTTTCTTCGTCTTCGTTACATAACCTACAGAGGTAGTTTTGACTTATCCTCATATTGTGTAGGTGTTTCATTACTCTGCAATGTCCGGTCAAGAATCCCGTGACAATGCGAATACTAGTCCGAGTCAAGCTCAGTATTTCAGCAGTTCCCTTGTGAGAACAGTGTGGCATAAAGGTTTTCGCAACTCTAATATCTTTTGTTTCCATCCAATATTGGTGCGATTTTCTTTCTAGCCAAGTATTAATTTTATATTTGAAGGCAGCCCGCAGATTGGTTGTGGTCCAATAAATTTACTGGCTGCCCCTTTTCTAGCAAGCTCATCTGCCTTGTCGTTTCCTAAATGTCCACTATGACCTGGCACCCATATCAGATGAACTCTGTTATTAGATGCTAGGCTTTTTCGAAGTATTAAACAATCCCATTTACTATCAGAGTGAATATAGATGTAACAATTTCATGTTCCTCTTTTTAAGAAAGATGCTGTGTAAGTATTTGTGAGCGCTGAATTTAAATCTAGAGCTGTTTAGATTCTTTTCGATCGCATTTCCTACCTAACCTTAAGAAAAAATATAAAAATTGAAATATGCATTAAAATACGCTGAATCCCATCTTGAGTGGTAAAATGTATTATTTATGCTATCTCTTGCTTTTATACAAAATTGACTTTTTTTGTTTTATAAATTTAGCTTAAACCGCTCTTGGAGTCCTCCACCAGAAGAGAAATATTTTCTCTGAATAAACTGACACTCTATTTTTGCTCCTTAGGGGCCCTAACCTACAAAATAAAATTAAAAGCATCTAAAAAATCGATAAATAACTTCACCATTGGCCAGAACTCGCCTCTAGAATGACCCATACTCATTAATATTTCTTCTTCAACATTTGTCTCTCAAATATAGTCGAAGCCTTAGAGGCTCCCCTTCGAAATTGACGTTTTTTCACTTTTATAATGACATTGATTATAAAAAAAAGTACTTTTTGAATTGAACTCCTCACAAATGCTTGTTAAATGAATGCTTCAAATCTTAATCATTCGATGAAGGTTCGTTAAAGGTTCGACTGAAGCGGCATAACGTTTTAAATTTCACTGATCCGGGAAACTGTATGAATTCCATTATTTCGTATTCATTCTTCGCAGAGAAATATGAATCAAAAACTTTGATGTATATTATCTTAAAATAACTAGACATACTCATATTCAATTTGTACACGACATGGCCCTATACAAGGTGATGTTGCGCGCCCCTGTAGCACATAGCACATTCATATTTGAAAATCTCTCATTCGGTCGATGATATCGAATACGAATACGATTGCTTGTGCAGTTTCTTTTTTGCAGAATTTGTGTATAAGTTTATTACAAATTATTACATTTGCATAAAATCAAAGAAACGAAAATCGATGCAGCTGATGATGACGATAATGTCGCTGATGCTCGAATACATTAGTAGTTTAAATTGTAATCGCTGTAGCTCATACTTGGCATCGATTTCTTTATTCATTTGCAATGATGCTTGCATAATGAAGTCCGTTTGTGAAAAGCAAAATTTATGTTTTTTTTTTTTAAATTATTTTCGTATTTTTGTTTGCAGCTAATGGAAATGACAACATTGTGATTAAAATTGAGCGAGAAAATGAAGAATATAGTTTTCAAGTGATGAGTAAGATATGAGGACGAACATTATTTTATTTATAAATTTCAATGAGTGTGTTAATTAAAGGTATTGCACACGCTTGAAATTATTTGCAAATTGCCAGAAAGGATTCCGCTGATTGTTATTTCTATTATTAACGCGACGACGATAGAATTGTTGCTGCTGTTGTTGGTGGTGTTGCTGCTGCTGCTGCTGATATCCATGATCAAATTGACCATGGTCACCAACGTTGTTAGGTATTTGCACCGGTATTATTTCAGTATTGAATCCAACCAATGATGTTGGTAATGCGAAAGGCACTGGATGCCTATTCTCACGCTGCTCGTAAATGGGTGTATTCACAGGTATGGGTTCAGGTAATGCATGTGCGTTATCATATATATATGCGGTTCTACGCATGCCGCCAGCAGCCGCTGCTGGTGTATTTGTGACTGTGTTGTTATTGAAATTAGTCAAATTTGTGGGATTATTAATGATAATGTATGGTATCATATAACCTCCACCTCCACCACCACCACCATAACCTCCACCACCTCCATAACCACCACCACCCCCATGACCACCACCACCGCCATAACCACCACCGCCACTACCACCACCACAACTGCCGCAATTGCTACCCAAGAGACCGTTAGCCAACAACAAATGTTTAAGAGTACGTCCAGTATTGGCATTATCAGTGTTTGAGCGTCCCAAGCTCGGCTGCACGAGCAATAGTTGACCGTATTGAGGTATGCGTGTTTGTGGTTCTGGCTCTGGTGGTTCCTCATCTAATTCAGATTCACTCGTTACCGCGACATCATTTAATGGGACATTTAAAGCGGCCTCCTGAAAATCTTCAATCGAGGTGAATACCGGAATGTAGTCATCATCTGAAGTTCTGAATCTTTGCTGAAGATGTTCATCATGATTTCGTTCTACGATCATATATATGAAATTTAATTTATAATTATTATTGTGGCAAACATTTACCTATTGTTCGCATACTGGCAAATCCTACCACAAGAAGAAGAAGAAGACAACAGCAATAGCAAATCGCGAATAATTTCATGCTATCGAATGTATTTCTTGACGATGAAAAAGAAACGATCTACGATGACTGTTGACCATTGCAGACATTCCAAGTGTATTTATATATTTTACGAAATGTTTGTGATTACTAAGAAATTGCTCTATTTTGGACGCCTAATAAATCATAGTAGAACAAATGGTGACATAAATGCCTATGATTAATATTCGTGATCATTTTATCAGTATCTTCATCATCATCTTGTTGATCATGCATACCCATCATCTGCCCTATTTATCGCTTATCATCGATCGTTGATCGCTAAATGATTTACTTACTACTAAAATGATTAATTGGCATGAAATTATCTATCTAGTCTCTTGTAGATATGTTGTGTTACGTGAAATCTTCTCGATAATAATGAATAATTGGCATGAAGCGTGAATGAATTTGTCTGCATAATTTTTCCATCGTCGTATGTGATTATATATTCGTAACCAATACATAGGTGTTGGGTATTTAATTGTATTAATATTAAAGCTTCTATATATAAATGGTGTTTTTTACAGTTGCGTAGTTTCAAACTAAAATTCACACAAAGCATCAAGTTGAGCTTGAATTTTGACCATTTGCGTAAAAACAATACCTTCAAAAATACGGTGGACGTAAAGTACAAAATCATATACCAGAGGCACCAAGCCGCATAATCTACACGTCCAATAAGTTTGCTGAAAGTTTCCGTCAGGCGATTGATTGTGTCCGGCACTGTTTCCGTCATGTTTCTTAAGCCAAATTTTCTATGCATTCATATTATCATGGGTCTATGCATATTTATGTATTGAGCGAGTGCATAAATTCACAAATTTCTTCAGTCCGAAATGACGTTATTTTAATCCAAAAGAGATAATATTCTATGCTGACATTACCATATAACTAAAAATTTGTCTAACCGCTGGGCAAAATTTTTTTTTGGTGAAAACGGGTATCAACGACTAGCTGCTTTTTGTCCTATTAAATGAAACCTAGGATCCATTCATTTAAGAATTAGTTCTCGAAAGACGAAGTGTCATCTTTCTAAATCACAGCTCCTACGGATTCATGTCAATCGACAATTGTCGAACGAAATTGTCCGCTACTTTGGCACTGAAGCATTCGCCATTGAATGAGGTGCTCTGGCCAGCCTCGGTATTCTGCAAAATTACTGAAAATAGTTTTTGAAGTAGCACTTTGAGGTGAAAACCGTAAAAACAGTTTGTTATCCCATTTAATAAAACCTTCTTGCAAAAATTGCTCTTGAAATTTGTCCTTCTGACACCACATTCCCTAAACAATAATTTCACTCAACTTCCGAATGAAATGGTTCACTACAATGAGTATATTTCATTCATCATTGACTGTAGTGCTCTATTCGTCTTGGTAGTCTGAAAAATTCCAGCGGAATGCCACAAGATAAATTTAACATAAATACTGCAATAATGTCGAAAAATATTCGAAATAATGCTGAAGCTTATTTTTATACCTAAAACACTTTCATAATTTTGTATAATAATTTTGTAAAATAATAATTTTTGCAAAATTTCGATTTAAATTTATTTACTTTTTTGTTCGAAATTTTTTTGAATTTTTTTGTAACAATGTCGAAAAAACATGATTTCAATTTTGGTAACCATAAACATATTATTCAATTCGCCCATCGTAATAAAAATCATTTTTCTTATTTCTATTCTGTATGTCAAAAACTATGATTACTTCCATGACTCATTGGTCTCAATACTCATTACTCATTACTCATATATACATTTCGACATTATTGCAAAACTCTGTGTAATATTATCGAAAATCTAATGCCTTGCATCTATTTTTCGAGATTATTTCAACATTATTTTTGTCATCTCTGCTTCGTTTTTACCAAAAAATAAAAAAAATAAAAAATTTTGACATTATTGCAAACATTTTTCGATATTAATTCATTCGACTTTAGAGTTCCACATCTGATGGACTTTAATGTTGGCATTAAATTCATAATGAAAAACAATGGCGCCCTAATAAAGACACCATTTATATTATGCGACATCCACATATAGTCCATTTGGTTTTAATCGCTTCTGGAATTCATAATGCGATTCAAGTTTGAGTTCATCAACATTAATATTGGGGTGATGCTTATCATTACATCGTGATGTTTTAAGAATATGAAAAAAAAAACAAAACTAATTCTTAAGAAAAAAATATGGTGACTTTAAATCGCACTTACTGTGACAATGGTTCATTGGCTGGTGGTTACGAAAAAAAGAAGAATTGATATGACACGCTCGAGCGCTCAAGTGAAGTTTGTGCCCGAGAGTAGTAGATTAAATTCAGGATGATGCACTTAAGTTTGCTGCTGCTGCTGATTTTACTGTGAATACTCTGCCACGCAATTCGAAGAAGAATTCTTCTTCCGCATGATTGTGTACGTACTATACATACATACATACATACATACATATGTACGTCACCAGTGGAGGAGAATGATGGCGGTGGATTATGGCGAGTGATAAAATTTTACAGTCGATAAAAATGCAAAGTTTTCATTTTTGGTGAAATTTTCTGTAAAGTTTTTATTATGCTTTTGTCCTCTTTATGTCATTCTATCTATCTTTGACACACACACACACACACACACATACACATGGAGATCGAAATATAAATACATGTGAGCCTTCATCAATGCATAAAAGCTTGTACACACCACTGTTTCATTGTTTTTTTGTTTTTTTTTTTTTCTCTTTTAATACTATACACATATTTATTGTACATATTTATTGTTATTATTTTTATAGTTATTTTACTAGTACTCTATACTCTTTGTATCTCCATCTCTCTCTTTCTCTTCCTCTCGCTCTATCAATTCAAGTTGCTATTTCAATTCGTTTCCTGTCATTCGCAACGATGCAGCTCATTTGTATTCGTAAACTTTTGTCGATGAATTCAATGTTTGTGTTTATTTTTGCATTTTATATCCTTAAGCAGTCCATGGGAGAGAGAGAGAGAGAGAGTGAGACCGAGAGATCGGGATAGAGAGACAATATTGCAGCTGTAATACAAAAGTCAAAAAGTTTTATTTGTATTTGCAAATACTTATAATATAGACGTAGTCGTGCATGGATTTTGAAATAATGCACCATAAATAAATGTCATCGTTTACTCTTAGTTTTATGTCAAACAGAAATTGACGAGCTATTTTTGCATATTATATAGGCCATGGTATCGCAATAATATTTACATGGGATATTTGTCGAAAGTAATCATCTGAAAATATTGTTGCTTAGTTCTTATCAATATCGCGCGTTAGCAAATTGAAAAAAAAAAGAAATACAAAAGTGAGAAGTAGGGTGAGAGAGATCGAATATTAAATGCGATTATTTTAAAGCAATGAATTTGGATGAATTCAATAAATCTAGTAAGCTGTTTCAATTTCTTTGCCGTGGAGAGGCCATGAAGGCAATCTGTAGGTTGATTCACAAGGGACACTGGTACGGCCTTATTCCGGCTCTGCATAGCAGTGGCACAGGCGTTTAGCTCTGTCTATGCCCTGGGACTTCAGACCGTCTACGATCGTACTAGAAAAGCGGTATAAAGTAGATTTAAATGCAGCTAGCTTCTGGTCAGACCCTGAGGCTGAGCCCGGTAGACTTTGCTTCCGCATTTTCACTGATGGCCCCAGGACTGGAAAAGATTCTGGTTCTGGAGTCTTCGTGCAAACTGTCGGAGCTCATCTCTTCTTTGCCCTTGGTATGTATGCATCTGTCTTTCAGGCAGAGGTGTATGCAATGCAGAAGGCGATGGATTATCTCGTAGACAAGAGACTGAAAGGCAAGTCTATTTGTGTCTGCAGTGACAGTCAGGCTGCGCTGCTGGCCTTGGACAACCCTATCACCAGTTCCAAGATAGTGGAGTTCTGCAAATCAAGGCTAAATTATGTCGGAAGACATAATTTGGCGCTGATGTGGGTCCCTGGCTACGTGGGAATCGTAGGCAATGAGACCTCTGATGCATTAGCAAGAGAAGGTTCTGTGGCTGATTTAATCGGCCCTGAGCCTACCACGGTCAACACCTGGGCTAATTTAGTCCTTAAGGCGACCTGGTAGGCCGAGAAAGGCTGCAGATGAACGAAATCTAACCTAACCTAACAAATCGGGTAAATGCTCGCATTTCCTCCTATCTCTAGCTAGAGGTGATTGCAAAATGCTATCCGGCTTGGTAACAAGCCACTTTCTATGGACAAAGCACATGGAAAAGGTAGAACCAGGAGGCAGTGCACTTTGTCCAGCCTGTGAAGAAAAAGATGAGACGGCGGACCACTTTTCAGGTGTCTGCCCTGCTTACGCTCGAATCAGATTTGAGGTCTTTGCACTGATGTGCTGAGGGCGGCAACTCTTGGGTCTTTGGCACCACAGGATCTACTCCGATTTCTTCGGAGAACCGGTAGATTTAAAATACAATAAAATGGCACTTCGAGCTCAGTACAATTGACCAATAAATGTCTGAGTGCTGCGCTTGATTTCTTATTGTTCCAAAAAAAATGTTTGGGGGAAATATTGTACCAGAATGATTAAAGTGCCTCGATTATACATTTACCCACTCTAAGTGCGTTGGCTCTGTAGTTATTGGGTTATTTCTAGATTTTCAGATAATTTCACCTTCGTTTTGTATGGGAGCCACCATAAGCAGTAAAGATAGGGAGGAGCAAGAATGTTCAACAAAAAAATTAAACATAAAAAATTAATGGGGGTATATCATACATTTTATATCACTATGAGCATCCTGGTATGGACGGTAGCGTATTCAATCACAATTTTACGTCAATTCCGTATGGGAGCACCTCTAAGGGATGTAAGTAGAGGATTAGTATGTTAATAAAAAATGTTGAGGGGGAAAAATTAATAGGGGTCGCCCTTATTTATCAGCCTCCTAAAGGGGATTTTCGAAAATTTAATGAAATTTTTCAACTTTCACAATTTTTTCTTTTAGCTTTCAGACGAAATGCACTATGACCGAGTCAAGTAAACCCTGTACTGGAACTCAAGAATTCTAAAAACATAATGAAATGTCTATATTGTCTCCTGTGTAGTCTCTTTTACGGTGCATTCAAAAATTTGAGATTTTATGAGTGATGCCGTTCATTTCCATGTCGAAATCGAAATTTCGAGATGTCTTCTTGGGACAAAATTTGTTTGGAATAATATAGAGTATACATGTAGTTTCGATGCGATTTTTATCACTTACACCTTCTATGAATTATAAAAACCATTTTCATTTCCAGCCACTCAATACCAGCAAGATGTCCCATTTTTTACGATCGTTCTTTTCACTGTTTTTTTTTTTTATTCTTGCATTTATGCTGGGATGGTAAAATGGTAAAATGCATCTACATCCATTCCATATATTGGCGTATTACTATGCATATATGTATGATATTTAAATATGTACATGAGTATGTATGTTTGCATCTCCATATGTGACGGTTAGTTTGGGGCACATTTTTTATGTGTTGAACGTGCAAATTGCTGCAAATTCGGAAATTTGTATTTTCCTTGGGAAGTATTGTGCGCCAACCACCAACTTGACAAAAAAAGAAATTTTCCATTTCAATAAATTTTGAGCGCATAACAAAAGCAATATCAACAAGCAGTAAAAAAGGTAACAGTGGAATGTGTTGCTAGTTGTTGCATGTGTGTGTGTGTGTGCATGTGTAATAAATGTGCACATTATCAGTACGAGCATGTTATTGATATTTGGTTGATGTCATACGATGAAATGGAAAGTGATACATATACATTGTGTCACACACACACACACAGTATTGAGGGCCACCTGCGAATAAGAAAGAAAAACTATTATCGTATGGATCAATATTAAATTAAAATCACTATAAAATCTGTTTATGACCACCGTCCATCTTATGACCGAACGTGATGTGAAGGTGACCGTCACCCATCCTTGATGCTGGCATATATTCCGGATATATTTCTGAGACAAAGCAAGCAATCTTTGCTTAATCTTTGTCATTCTCGTTGTTGCTTGTACTTTGTATGTGTGTGTGTGTGTGTGTGATTCTGTGCAATGCACACGACAGCCATCAGCTCAATGTCAGTATATAGCATCTTAGCTTTCATAGCAGCAGTAGCAGCAGCATCAGTGCAGCTCAGCACAGCATATAACATACAATATTTAATAAGCTACATGATGCTACTGATGCTACTGGCGTTGATAATGCTATACCCTCTACGCGTACAACATTACATATTGAATGCTAAGTATTGATGATGCTCTTAAGTGGTTCCTTTGCCTTCGCTGATCCACTCCATCGTTCGTTCGTTTGTGCTTTGCAACAAAGACATAACAGCATTTTAATGAGGATATTTCCTATTGTTATTATATTTTTGATTTTAATTTGCGCACATTTTCTTTTGTTTTCCCCAACCTCTGCACTCTACTACTCTATCTACCTACCTACTGTCGATTGTCTCTGTCTGACACGTTTCGTATGCTTAATGCTTGCTGCACCCGATTATTGGCTGATGTCATTTCAAGATGCTGTTTTTCGTAAGCTTCATACATTTGACATCTTTTCGAATTTATGTTGTTAATTAATTGAAATATATACAATATTTTTTACGTAATTATCCCTTTGAATCTCGAATCTGGTAGGAAAAGACAATAGCATTGGAGATTCATGAAATTATTCGCAGATTTGCTATCAGAATGATGCATTACTGCATAGAGTGGTTTGATGACGAATTTATATGGCTATAGAGTTCATATAAAATAAAATGATTAAATAAAATTGTTGACTCATCATAATAATGAATAATGAATAGGGGGTTTCATATTTCAGCTACTTAAGATCACTAAATGGATGCCTATGTAAGCATGTGCGTTTCTTAAGGGTGAACCATTGTGCATTAATGTCGAAAAATTTCAAAAATTTCTTTTCGATATTACTGCAATCATTTTTGGAATAATATCGAAAACCAATTTTACTAATCTTTAGCAATATTGTCGAAAATTTTGTTTATTCGAAATTCACTCTTATTGCAAAAATTTCTTTTCGATATTATTGCAATCATTTTTGGAATAATATCGAAATCTAATCTTACGTTCGACATTATTTCATGTTGATTGTGCAATAATCTCGAAAAAACGTAATGTACTAGAACCAAAAAAGGTTTGCATCATGGCCACTTATATTTTCACAATTTTTGCACTAATATTGATACAATTCAATTTCGATCTCATTTTAAAAATGTCTGAAATAATATCGAATATTTAATTCTTTACATTTTTTGTATGATACTATTTTAATGTTTTTATTTTTTATTTTTTTTTTATTTTTTGGTTGCAATAATGTAGAAAAAGTGACCTGAAATTTGTTGACAATATTGCAAACATTTTTCGACATTAATTCATTCTATATTAATTCATATAGATGGTATAAGAAGACTCGTCTTTCAAGAGCGGAACTTATCGTATTGTTTGAGTTTGAGTTTGTTTGACAGCACAATACTTGGTAATGTAATCATACACTCACTCACACACACAATCATAAATTTGCTGCATTGGGCAAAAATTATCGCACCTTTTCTCCGCTAATCTTTATGATCTAAACTACAAAAATGGCCATTTTTCAGATGACTTTTACAATGTCTGTCACAAAAGTTAAAATTGTAAAAATTTAAATAAAATTTGTTTAGGAAAATAAAAATTATTTGATCTCAAATATTTGTGAAATTATTTTAAAACATTTTCCAAACGATCATGAAAAAATTTGGGCAGTGAGACCCAAGAAACTTCACCAAAATCAACAAATCGCGACATCGATAAAGAACATAAGATCGAAAAAGTACCGGATAATAAAACACAAAAAAATTAAAATTGATGTTTGCGAAAAATTAAAAAAACATCATAATTATATGGGAGTCCCGTTAAGAATTAAAAATAGGGGATAAGTATACGTATTTGGGAAAAATACTGGAGAGGAAAAATTAATGGGCGTTGTCGATTTTCCGGCGCTTTTAAGTGAATTTTTTAGGGAAGCTTCCATAAGGAGGAAAGATAGGGCAAAAGTATGTTCCAGAAAAATGTTGAGTAAATGAAATGAATGGGGCTCAATGATACATTGAAATGAATACATACATGAATTTTGTAGGGGAGCTTGCATAAGGAGGAAAGATAGGGCAGAAGTATGTTGCAGAAAAATATTGAGTAAATCAAATGAATTAAGTAAATCAACCATGAGCATTCTAGAAGCGCCAGCAGCGAATTTTATAAAAAAAAAGCATACATATTATAGGGGATCCCCTCTAAACGTTCAAAATAGTGGAAATAGTGTTCGGAAAAGATGTTGCGTAGATCAATTTAATGGGGGTCCATCATACATTTTACCGGTCTAAGGGCGATTTGTGATACTTTACCGTGGGTTTCAAATTTCATCGTTTTACGGAGGTTAGGGACAACATGTAACCTGACCGAGGTAAATTGTACTTCGATTCAAATTCAACGATCAAAAAATTTGTGTGGAAATATTTATTTCCATAGGCTGGAAAAGGTCTTTGCTTTTTTTTTGTATGCTTTTGTTATTCTACAAGATGAAATTTTGAGTATGAAAAGAAATATTGTACACTTTGATACTTTTACCCAAAGCCTCAATATATTTGTTAAGACATTATAAGTACCTTATTAAGCAAGAAAAGAGAGAGATGGGGAGCTAGAGAGAGAGAGAGAGAGGCAGAGACTGAATAAATATTGAAAGAAAGGTCGCTTCTATTTAATAATTAATACACTGTCATTTGGTCATATTTATTTTTGAGAAACAACAATTTGATGTCTTGCTAACAGTATGCCATCGTTTATATTGTTAGCGTTGGTGTTCATTTTGGCAACATTAATGGCAGCAGCAGCAACAACAGCAGACAAAGCACTATGTACACTTGACTTTACGTTGACTGCCTGCCTGACTGTTTTTGAGGTGCCTTTGGGGTGTTTAATCCTATTGAATAATATCCACAATTTGGCATGGACATATTTGAGTTGCGTGTACTCTTCTTATGAGGCAGCAGCAGCAGCAGCAGCAATAGCAGCATCCTTTGTCGTTGATGTTGTCAAAAGTTCTCTACTACGAGTGTACACACATAGTATATATTCTTGTAGTTTATTTATAGTACCTTATGTAGAGTGTATGTAGAAGAGTAAAGAGACGAAAGTAAACGTCAAAAGGAAGAGATAAATATTTGAAGGGACGCTTAAGTTCTTAAACGTTTCCTTTTTGCTAGTTTGCTGTTGTAAATATTTTTTCTTTTTTTGTTTGATTTTTTTTGTTGCTTTTTTTACTATCGCTTATCCTTTTTGCTTCCACTTGTCCCACCAACCCACGGACTGACTAGATTATTATGTTTATATACGAATATAATTTTAGTATATATATTAAATTGTTGTTGTTGTTGTTGTTGTTGCTATTTTATCTGTTTATGGTTGTCTGCATTTGTGAAACTTCCTCTTTATTTTTTTTTTTTTAACCGAACCGAAAAAATAAAGGATTTATGTTGTTGGCCAACTAGTTCCTGGGTGCTTCAATGCTTGCAAAATACGATGTGAATTGAGTGGTGGATTTTTGTAAAGTGATAAGCATGTTGTTTGGTCGAGTGTCATTGCGAAACGTATGTATGTAGGTTGAGGTAGTACATATGTAGTATGTATATAAATATCCTATAACAACAACAACAACAACAACAACAACAACAGCAGCAGCAGCATTAACAGGCTTACAAACAAACACAACAACAACACATAGTCCAAACAAGAGCAAGAATGACAACAAATCAGGCAAATGAACCCATTTAAGTTTTAAATTGTTTTTCAAGTTGTTGTTGTTGTAGTTGTTTGAATTGGGATTACTTTCTTATTTGTTACATTTTGTGTCCCATTTATTTGTGATTTTATAAACACACACACCCACATTGTTTGTTTGTGAAATTGAAATTTTATTGCATGCTATGAGGGAATTATTTCTACATAAGGATGTGTGAAAATTGTCAATTGTCATCCTTTTCTTTGTTTCGTTTTACACCCCCTCTCTTCAATTTCTTGTCATACAATTAATTTATTTATTAATTTATTAATAAAGTACAAATATATGTAATGGTTTTCTATTTACATAATTGCATTGAAAGCCCCAAAGGAAGCCTTAAACCATATGGGAATTGTAGTGCTGTCACTGAGTAAAAGTTTTTTCCATTTGTGCTAAATAACAAGGAAATATTATATTAGGGTATACACAAATTGATTAAAAATTCATTGATGTTTAAATTTATACGTGCTGTTTGATTAAACCCAATCAAAAAGTTCAATTCTTTCACATATTTTTCGTAGAACATATTGACGTATTTGCACAAATATTTGTTTACTTTCGTAGCATAGCAAATGGGCAAGTTTCTAGGGATTTCTTACATCAGGTTGTCAGAGTCGCACAATTAGAGAGGTAGTTAGTGTCTACCTCTCATCTGTGCTTCTTTAACGTCTATAATAAGTACTAAAAAAATGCGTAGACGCGCGTTCCTCCCAGCAACCGACTATGCTAAGCCCAACAATGTCGATGCTGACGATATTTACAATGTGCATGTTATTAAGAAAAAAAAATGTAGCAACACTCTTAAGACATTCATGCGAGACGTCTCAAGAGCACCAGTGATACCGATGATATTTTCAATCTGAAAGCTACTAAGAAGAAGTAGCTACACGTTTATAGCTTCAATGTGTTGTAACACGTGTATTCTTATTACAAATACAAACATATTAAAAATTTAATAAGAAAAAAATTATAAAATGAAAATATAAAGCTAATAATAAATTAAAAAAAAATCCATGTTGCGATTCGGGATCGAACCCGTACACGTAAGCAAGGTCAGGTGGTGGGACACACCCACGGAGCACTTGTGCCAGAGTACATCACAACTTCGATACGTATAAATAAGTTTACATATTTGCTTATGCTATCGTTTAATTCAATTAATGTAAATTAATTGAATTGATGTAAAAGCTTAGGCAAACGAACAGAAACATATGCAACCAGCATGAGAATTCTTATATGGTTCAGCATGTGACTAATAGATAAAGGTCATGCTAAACCAACAAGAATCGAGAAAAGCAATTTCCGTATGTGATCGGACAAGTGACATATCTACATGTGCATGCCCAGTTGGGATCTCTATTGCGAAGCGTCTTTCTTCAGTTGCAAGAATATTGCAATAACGATCCGTTGAGTGATTTATCATCAACGAGTGCTCTTTTGAAGCAGAACCATCTACGGTGCGTGACAACAAGACTTCTTGCCCTAAAGTGAATCCAGCTACGGGTGCTTCGGGTAGTCGATTGCGAGCCTTCTGTTCTGCCTAGAAGTAATTTTGACTACTTAAAATCCAAGAGCAACCAGCTCGAACGTTGGTTCCTCCTTCATTTCATTTCTTATCTCCCTCTTGCTTGTGTAGAATACGAATAGGGTATCTTAATAATTTTATAGCCTCAATTGCATAATTCTTCTGTATTTATTCTCTTTGAGCATTGTGAGTCTTACTTGGAGCTAATCACCAGACAATTACATTTTAGAAATATTAGTATAGACCATATTATTGCCGTGTAAATCCAGTCGGTGATACAAGAACGAAGCTCTAATTAATATAAAATAAAAAATTTTTTTAAACATAAAGGGTTATCCATTTTGCGGTTTCAAAAGTAAATGTAAATAAAACACATATAAAATTATTTTTATCATGATATTTCTTTTTTATTATAAAGTTTGAACGTTGACATTATGTGAGAAATACTACATCATTTAAATGACCACCACGCGAATTGTTGCAAGCATCGATTCTTTTGAGGTAATTTTCGACCACTTTTTGACACATATTGGGCGGTATCTCAGCCATAACGTGACGAATGTTGGTTTTTAGGTGCTCAAGAGTTAAAGGTTTATCTGCATAAACACGGTCTTTCGCGTAGCCCCACAAAAAAAAGTCAAGCGGTGTCAAATCGCATGATCTTGATGGCCACTTGATATCGCCACGACGAGAAATTACGCGGCCAGAAAATTTCTCTTGCAATAAATTCATATTCGCTCGAGTTGTGTAGCATGTGGCACCGTTTTGTTGAAACCACATATTCTCTAAGTCGTATTCTTCAATAGCAGGCAAAAAAAAAGTCGGTTATCATATGACCATAACGCTCCGAATTGACGGTGACAGTTGTTCCATCGTCGTTTTCGAAGAAGTAAGGTCCAATCACACCTGCGGACCAAAGAGCGCACCAAGCAGTGACTTTTTGTGGATATAGTGGCCTCTCTTCAATTACTTGAGGATTCTCAGAACCCCAAATACGACAATTTTGTTTGTTAACATACCCACCGAGTGAGAAAAGTGCTTCGTCGCTGAAGAAAATTTTGTTCGAAAAATCGCCGTCCACCGCCTGTTGTTCAAGCACCTACGACGTATCTACGTATCTACGACGTTGTAAATGGTCAGCTGGCTTCAGTTGTTGTGTGAGCTGGATTTTATATGGATGTAGGTGTAGATCCAAATGCAAAATACGCCATAATGTGCCGTAAGACAGTCCTAATTCCTGAGAACGACGAGGAATCGACACATTCGGGTCTTCGGCAACACTTTCACTTACAGCAGCGATATTTTCGGTGGTACGAGCGAAACGATGATGCACAGGCCTTACAATATCTGTAACCGATCCAGTCTCTTCATATTTCTTCACAATTTTGCCAATTGCTTGCGTAGTTGGACGATTATGTAAACCATAATCTCCTCTTAAAGCACGATATGTGACTGTGGCAGAATCACCATTTTTGTAGTAGGTTTTTACAATTTTAATGCGTTGTGCGATAGTTAAGCGATCCATTTTCGCAAATGTCAGACTTTGAACTGAAAAAGAAAGAAATTGTTTTAACAACTCAGTTTGACAGATGTCGAATTCAAGCCCTATACTTTTGAAACCGCGAAATGGATAACCCTTTACTTTAGCGTGAAACCTTGTCAGGTCACAGAGATATTTGTAACTCGCAAATCCGACGTTGGACGTTCAATTTAGTTTTGAGTCTATTGAAACCCCTAAGTATTTAGATTTAACTAAAAGATTTAAACGTTAAACTTCTAATATTGGCAGAATGGAGGCTGGAATTTAGTTGTAGTGATGAAAAGCAACAGTTTAGTCTTTTTCATGTAACACCTCGATCGTTAAGGTAATTTTTCACCACTAAACCTGGTAAGAGAGTCTTGAGTAGCATTCGTTCGGACATTACTAATAGCCTTATATTCTAGAAGCCTTATATCAAAATTTAATATCGAAAATATTTTTCTTTCCAACGGTACCCACCTGCCGGCAAGAATTGGAAATTTTTCCGGCAGTAATAATTTTCCAAAAATGATTCTTAAAAGAGCTCCATTACAAAACTAAGTTAAAGTGATGTCACAAGGGTTTTGTCGTTCGGAACCGGCTAATATAAGTAGATCCCTTCTAATGCTGTCCAAATTTAACACGCACAACAATATTGAAAGAGAAGCTCGGTGGTATCACAATGGGCTTTTCTGGCTTGAGTGTGTCCTCTCAAAGAGAGGGCAACCATATAACCTGACCTAACTTAACCTATATCTTAGAAGTTTGCCAGGAAGTGTTTTTAACACGAATAATATTTCTTATAAAGCGAAGGTATAGCTATTTGTGTAGATCTTCTCTCACGGTATGCGTGTTGGAAGTTAGAGGTTGGGAATTGTTCTATTTCTAATCGGAAATATAGCTCTATTTCATGATTCTTCATTTAAAGTGAGAATGATGTAAGGCTAGTCATAAGAACATTTTATTACTTCATCTCGTTTATCACCTTGGTACTCGTATATTTTTATTTATAACATTTACTTTTTCATTTTCTTCCTCATGTCATTCAATTTATAATCACACTTTGGGTTAGGATGGTCTCGTTAGGTAGAAATTTTAAAGAAAACAAATTGTTTACTATTTATCCATCATGTTTATTATTTCTTTACTAAATTGTAGGTTGGTATGAATCTCTTTTTGTGAGCATTGTTGTTAGGGCTTAACAATTGTTTTTTTTTTTTCAGTGAGCATCATGCAAAGAAGGTTTACTAAAAGACCAAATATTGCATGTTGACCGCTTTAAATGGCAGTTTAAGATAAAATCAAAATCTAAAAAGGACACCACAAATTACCTTTGAAAAAAGAAAGAAAATATTCCAAAAATATGTGTAAGCAGGTACATATATCAAGTAAATTATATCAAAATGAACACGTACATACCATACACGTATTTAGATATATTAAGGTATTACATAAGTTATGTAAGTAAATATGCTAATCGGAATGTAAAGGTATGTTGTATACAAAAGACAAGGTACACATGCATGGACGATATTTTTGCTGTCGGAATGGAGCTCGGAGGGATTATTGGATTTATTGAGTTTTACATACTCGGCAGTGCCGGCATTAAAGGTTTTGAAGAAGTTTGACTATTTGTCATGAGCTTGAATAATTTCAATCTTTTTTTTTACCTCTGGTTTTGCTGGTTTCACAAACTCCCTAATAATAAATATATATATATATATATATATATATATATATATATATATATATATATATATATATATATATATATATATATATATATATATATATATATATTCACTTAGGCAGCACCTTGACGCTACAACTATGTATTGTATCATTCTGCTGGAGCTTCCCCATTCTTTCCACATTATGTTACTTGTACTTGTAGCCATATATTATTCATCGATTCAACTTGAGGTAAAAGTTGAAAGACACCATGCAGCTTGTCAATCTTACTACCATAATATTATGGCTACTGTCGGTGTCGGTGTGTGTCTGTGTGTGTTTTTGTTTTGAGCATGAAACCGAGATATTTTTGTTGTGATAAGAAGCGGCAGAAGCAACTATAACAACTGTATGTGGGCTGTTGAAGAGCTTCCATTTATTTTTGTATCGTGTCTTCTTCTTTAACCTACATATAAATATGAAGTAGACTTGTCCAAAAGTGTAAGGATATAAAAAAAACAAACTCAGCAAAACAATCAGCACTCGAAAAAATATTTTGAATATTTGAACACATCGAATAAACATACAATATTTTGCATGCATAGATGCGCTTGTCTTTCATGCTGCTTATCGGCGATGATCATTTTAATTTATAACATGAAACTTACATTTTTTTTTACCTTGTCACATCAAGTCGTCCCTCACCTATGTATGTGTATGTGTGTGTGTACACATATCTTTATCATATTGCTTTTATTTCTTTCACCTTTTGGCTTCATTTTCATTGTTCCTGTCCATCACAATCAGCTATACGATTATCAGCGCCACCAACACCAACACCAACACCACCATCACCACCACTATCAGGTTTGTTTAAGTGGGCGTGCTGGCATGAAAACTGTGCACTTACATATACATAGATATAAGTACTCTATCTATTAGTGTGTGTGTGTGTGTGTGTTTACATTTAGGTACTACTATATATATATGTGTGTGTATGTTTGTGTATGAGTGCAAGTGTTGCACTTTAAATAACAAAAACTTTACACACACACACACACACACAGCTATTGAAGCAGAGAACAGTGCAATAGAGAGAAACAGAGTGCGAAACAGAGAGTGCGAACAGTCAGTCATTTAAGGATGTATGTATGTCAGAATTGTGCCACAAAGGATAAACTTTGGTGTTGAAAGTGCTCAAGTGTGAATTGTCGATGTGAAACGGGATATTGACAACGTCATTGTCACAAGCAGCAAGCAGGAAAATGAAAACAATGAAGATAAGATATACACACATACGACACATCTACCATATGCAGATACTTACTCACACTAAACGAGTACCTTACATACGAATATACCTTCATATGCCAGCAATATAAATTTGTATAATATTTCCGTCAATGCTTGCCTACCATATAGTAAATATTCTCAAGAAAACGTGCTTATATGTATTTGTGTTAATGTAGCATCATCTAATTCTCGAAGCTATTGTGCTTCACAGATGTAGGGAGAAATGTACGCAGATTGGAACAGAATATAGGCTGGAATTGTAGATTTTTTGGAGTCCTAATGTTTTCTTGATAGCATAGTCAAATTATAAATTAATTATTACTTTTAATTCAAATTTTTGAAACTCTATTTTCACATTAAAAGCATTTCACATGCAAATATTCCACACTATCTGAAAATGTCGACCCTCTATCGAACAGAGTACAATTTCCAAGTAGCTCCTAATATTTGGGCATTTTTGCATTTTCAAAAAATTCGGTATTATTGTTTATTTTCACGTTCAATTCGATTATGTTAAAATAGGTTCACTTATTTGCTAATACTACAGCATATCACAGTTCAAAGACTAAGGATCTAATACCAATCAATTAGTTAAACCATTAGTTAACCAAAGAGATGTTCAGAGCTTACCTCTGTTAGCTATGTCACCTCAAGAATTTTTTACAAATTCTAAAATGGAATAATGAGGAATGATTCTAGTAAGAATCTTCAGCAAGAGCAAAATAAATATTTGTACAATATCATCCATTAGTTAACTAATGGATAGCCATTGGAAATTAGTACTATAAACAATGGTTACATAAACGCTTAAAACTCCATTTTGTCATCAATTTATCAATAATTATGAAATCGAATGCAAATGTTTTTCGAGGAAAAGATTTTGCACTTTAATAAATTGTTTGTTTTTGATTAGGCTTCTAGGTTCCAAAATATTTAGTACATACCAAAACTGTGACATACTGAAATTGTAAAATAACTCAGTGGTTAAAAGAAAGTTGGACTAAGAAAGACAAAAAAATGTGTCGACAATGCATTTACAATTCTTTCGAGGGTAGGTTTTGCGACCGCACCCTTGCAGGAATGCACTTGGACCAAATATTGACAAATTGTAATATTTTGAGGGTAAATGCTATGGAATTTATTTGATAGCTCTACAAAGAGAGCACTGAAAAATTAATGACACAAGAGTTTCTCTATTCGGAAACGACTAATAAGCAGCAGCCTTCAAATACTGTTGAAATTTACCGAGTAAAACGATACCGAAAGAGAAGCCTACCAAAGAGTTCTACACAGCCTTTAACGCGAACCACTTTTATGCACTGCATAAGTGCAAAGCTACAATTACATAGGTGAGATGTTTGTACCCACTTGAACGAAGCTCCGGAAATATTGAGAATCTTGTTCATCTTCACCTAAATATTCGATTTCTCCAGATGTTCGTCCGTCCGCCCTTTTTACTCCCATTTGGCTGATTCGATTGATACCTTGTACAAAAATACCAAGGGTACAAATCCTATTGAAAATGGGAATGATCGACATACTTCTTCGTGCAGAGAGACTAACCTTCGAAATTCCAACAATTTCAACTCACTGTAACTGACTTAGTATTACATCTACCATGACAATATTTGGCACAGAAATTATTCTTATAGAGTGTAATGCCCACTATTTAATGCAGATGCCATAGAAAAGCCCAAAATTGCCTATAATTTTAATATCGAAAAGATTTTTCTTTCGAACGGTATCCACCTGTCCGTAAGCAAATTGGTAATTCTTTCGGCAGTAACAATGCTACTAAAAGATCTCTGTGACAAAGCTCAGAAAAAATTATATCACTAGGAACCTGCCCTTCGGAACCGGTTAATATAAGTGGGTCCCTTATAATACTGTCCAAAACTGAAATACTGGACGAGAATCCTCGACCGTATAGCGAAAACAATCTACTGAAAAACGGTAGAGCCACGCCCTTTATCTAATGTAGTTTCCATACAAACCCTTCTGCCTAGCAGAACCCTGTTTGGTATGCAGATTATTATTGTGGAATGAAATAATTTTTCAAGAAATGGGCAATCGCCGCCCATTGCTTATCGTAGTTCCTATACAAAGTCGAATATGAAATTCTCGAACTATCTTTGTCATATGGACTAATACTTTAAACAGAAATAATTTTGCAGTAAATGTGTGCGGCACACTGCCCAATTTTTCTCTATCCCTATGCGTGCAGACTATAAATTGTTTAATCAAGAGTTTAAATCCCATCAACCATTACCAATCCAGTGACTTATCCCTTATAAGTACATACACCTCTTATCGTTTACCACACTTTGCACAGAACGACTGTTTGTAGGTGGTGCGCTATAAAAATAATGATAAGATGCAATATTATTTCAGTATTTTATTTATTTTATTTTTTTTTTCTATTTTACCCTTTCAGTACCAGTGAATGCTGTTGGAATTCCCTTTTCCCTTAACATGAGAGCGAAGTGAGCACGTTTATGTGCGATTGCACTTTTACCTCATTTTATGCTCTCCCCTCCATCCCGTGTCACAAGCAGCACACAATCATGCATAGAAGCTCCAAACTACATTTTGATGGTACCTTAGAGAGGCTCACCGATATGAAACGGTGCTTACCAACACATTGTACGTACATATGAGATATGCAAGCACGCATAGAATGCATGCATACTCGTGGATATAATACGGGTACGAGTATAAAAATATCGTCCAGTTTCTGAGTAATCGCCTCCCTTCTTCATCAACTGCAAATATCAAGAAAGTTGCTTGACTTTTCAATGACTTTTCTCTACAGCTTCTGGTATTGTTCTAATATTTAGATTCTTCTTCTATACATATATTCTTCTTCTTCTTCTTCTTCTTCGTCATCTGCTATATGCTCTTGGTAAAGTTGTTGTCTTGGTTTACGTGACGTGTTAAGTGGGTTGACACACACACACACACAGACAGCAACACACTTGTTGTAAAGCCAAGTCGTATTGGGGAAAGAATATGGAAACAGAATAAAGAAGAAGAAGAAGTAGAAGAGAAAATTTTTTTTAAATATAATATGGAGCCACACTTGAGTTTTGAACTAGCTTTGAACAACACTTTTACATTGATATAGATTGTTTTAACCACAACTCATTCCACTTTACATTGGCTAGGTGTACCAAGTGGTGTATGGGAGAAAGCAAATACCATATATATGTAGTATTTAGGTATATTTCTATAGTCGATTGGCTTATCACAATTATCAAACAACAAACATTTTTGACAAAACACAAAAGCTTTCTTATGTAAGCCATAACAACACCGCAAGCATATGTGGGTTACATTGCACATAGTAAATACGTAGAGTACAGTATATTCTAAAATTTTAATCACTCTCTAATTAGCATAAAAATTGAACAAGTGTGAATTTTCGAGTGACACGTTGACTGCCTGCGCGTGAGTGAATGAGTGAGTGCAGCACTCATACACGTTCACCAAAGTAAGTTGAGTATGGTGATGATGATGATGAGGAGTATGTATGTGTGCTGGTAGATTTGGTGTCATTCTTTGTGGTAAATGGAGCATATGTGCTCGAGTGGTGAATTGTGAAAGCAAAACGAATGAAGGAACGAACAAAAAAAAAAAAAAAAATATGGGACTTTTGTAATTAAAAATAAATAAAAACATTGGTATTACTCCTGCTGATGATTTCACTTCATCATTAAATCCATTTTATAAGGAAGCATAGTATCGCACTCATACATGTGTACTAATTTTTGATTTTTCATTTGTTCAACATTTCAACAAATTCATAATTAGCGACAAAGGATCAAATAATAAATAAAAAATTTAATTAAATTAATCGCCTTGATATCAATGCAGTAATGATTAATCCATCTGATTAGTTCTATTGTATTCCTACAGTTGATCCTTCACAGAGCCAAGAGAAATTGGAATAATAAAAAATCTCCTTACAGTCGGCTGGGGCCGACCAAACTATACCCTGCATATGTAGATTTGTATATAAAAAGTTTACTCGAATATCCAACTTTTCTTTTATTTCCACTTTTCGAGAAACAATTTTTGCATATACTACTAATTTACACCCGAAATATGGTTGACTTTGACGAAGTAAAAGGATTTTAAGATAATTCCGAGGCTTAGTATGGGAGCTATATAAAAAGTGGGCGTGGCTTACCACTTTCTAGTAAATCCAATTAATTTTTCAATGTTAATCCACACCTTAAATTTGGTGTCCTACGTTGAATAGTTTCTAAGTTATGGTGGTTAACATTTTTGTTTAATTTCCTCAACTTTGTATGGGAGCCCCAATAAGAAGTGGGCGTGGTACGCTGATTTTTCGCCAGATTATTTCCGACTACGATATTAATTTAAGTGTCAATTATGGTTATTGTAGACATAAGATTGCCTAAGTTACAGCTGTTTCAATTTAAAATTTGTATGGGGGCTACGATAAACACTGGGCGTGGTGCTCCCATTTTCTGTGAGCCTAGTTGCTCGTACAATACTAATCCATACCCTAAGTCTCGTTGTCCTAGGCTAAATGGTTTGTAAGCTATGGAGCTTAAAATTTTAGTTTAATTCACTCGAATTTGTATGGGAGACCCATGAAGGAGTGGGCGTGGCACACTGATTTTCTGCCAGATTATTTCCGACTACGATATTAATTTAAGTGTCAATTATGGTTATTCTAGACAGAAGATTTCCGAAGTTACAGCTGTTTCAATTTAGAATTTGTATGGGGGCTACGATAAACAGTGGGCATGGCGCGCCCATTTTCTGTGAGCCTAGTTGCTCGTACAATACTAATCCACACCTTAAATCTCGTTATTCTACGCTGAATAGTTTGCAAGTTATAACCGGTAACATTTTTTTTAATTTCCGCAACTTTGTATGGGAGACCCAAAAAGGAGTGGGCGTGGCACATTGATTTTCTGCCATATTATTTCGCACTGCCGTGTTAATCTAAGTGTCAATTATAGTTATTCTGGACAGAAGATTGTAGAAGTTACAGCAGTTTCAATTTAAAAGAAGTACAGACACTTTGTATGGGAGCTACGCTAGAAAGTAGGCGTGGCTCACCCACTTTTGGCGAGGTTATATAGTAGTATAATATAACTCTATGTGTAAAATATTGTTGTCCCAAGTGGTATATTATGTGAGTTATAGCAAGTTAAAAATTTTGAAAATTTCGAGGTTAGTCGCTTTGAATGCTTGGTGTGGGCGTGGTTATTGACCGATCATGCCCAATATCAATCCCCTCCGTACCCTTGGATCGTAGATTACTTATGCCAAATTTCATCGAAATAGCTCAATATTTACTCAAGTTATCGTGCGAACCAGCCAGGTGACAGACAGACGGACGGACGGACGGACGGACGGACGGACGGACGGACGGACGGACATCGTTAAATCGAAAATTTAATCGACGCTGATCACGAATATATATCCATGTCTATATCTCCGGAGATTCCTTCAAGTGGACACAAACATCTGACCGAAATGAATATACCATGCATATTGCATTATGCAGGGTATAAAAACAACACAACAAATTTAAATCATAGATACTCAAATTGAATCGTTAAAATAATTTTCCATATATTTTGAAAATCATATTTTTATATCACAGAGATAATATTAATTCCGATTTAAAATATTTTGCTGATTGAGGCCTTTAGCAAAATATCAAAATTATGCTAAAAAAAAACACATTATGATTGTTTTAGGTGGTGCCGTGGTGTTGTCAAGATTAACTTTCAATATTTCAATTAGAAATGTAAACTGTGATTGATGATATCAAGTTTAAATTGATTGACAATTATTCGCTTTCAGTTAGAAAACAAATGGCTTAAGGAGGACCCACTGGGATAAGGATTAATTCACGTGGTGTCACAATGGGTCATAATTCGCCTAAGTACGTTATATGATAGCCACCGAAATTGAATGTATGCCATTAAGTAACTCCAATGAATTCAATAAATGAGCGAAATCTAATAATTTGTATTTTGATTAATCAAAATTTCGATTTATTGAATAATTGATTAAATGATTAATCGCATAACCGTAGATTATTGTAATATCTAATAAATTTTTCCTAACTAAGAATATTGAACATACACTACTTTGATAAGAATTTATAGAAAAAATATTCAAGTTCTTCTGCTTCGTAGAGGTCTTATGGAAGCAATTTTAGCTGGGGAATGATTCTACGTATCGAACTTGTTTTTTTTTTTCTTAAATAAATTTTCTTAATTCTCCCTCTCTCTCATTCTTGTTGGCAAAAAGCCCAATAACATCATGACTGAATGCTTTGCCTTGTTATAAGGAAGCATTTATATCGAATGTTGGTTACATTTGACATATTTAATGATTTTTTTCTCCGAGGAATACCCAAATGTAACAACTGGTGCTGCAGAAATAAACGCAACTCATGGGGAGAATACCGTGAGTGTAAAAACTGCGCAAAAGTGGTTTTCCAAATTCCGAGGTGGTGATTGTGACGTTGAGGAGTTCTCCTGCTCCCGTCGTCCTGTGGTCTTTAACTCCGATGCCTTGCTGGAACTCGTGGAAAATGAGCCAGGTTTGACAGTCGATATGATGGCTGGAAGGTTAAATTCATCACATGGAAAAGTTTACAGGCACCGGGTTCAATTGGGCAAGGTTCCACAACTGGGAAAATGAGTTCCGCATAAACTTTCCGTTGCAAACCTACAGCAGAGAGTGAATGTGTGTCCTCAGCTGCTGCAGCGGCTTGTTAATGAGAGTTTTTTGAACCGTATTGTTACTGAGGACGAAAAATGGATGCTTTGCAATAATCTTGATAAAGATGAAGCACCAGAACCAACCCGCAGAGATGGCCTTTACCCCAAGACAAATCTCCTGTCTATTTGGTGGGATGATGATACCGGCCATGTATCATTTTGTTTATCTGCTACAACCAAACCAAGCGATCACTGCTGATTATTATTGCCATCAACTATCCAAAGTGAATGAAGCACTTTAAAAAAATCGTCCGTCTTTAGTCAATAGACGCATAGTTTTCTTTCACCACGACAACGCAAGACCGCGTACCCCAAGATAGATCTTAGGCAAGCTGAACGAGCTCGGATGGGAACTAATCCTGCATCCGCCATACTCTCCGGATATTGCACCTTGCGGTTATCACCTCTTTCGTGGACTTCAGCCCCATTTAAGTAATAAGAACTACACCTTAAAAGAAGCTATAAAAAAAGATATCGATGCGTATTTTGGCTCCAAGGACAAACAATTTTTTGAGCAGGAAATTAAAAATTTGTCTGAACGTTGGGAAGACATTGTAAATAATGCAGAAAAATATACTATTGATTAATAAATACTGAAAACTTCTTTTTTAGTTATTTTAAAACCACCTAAGAACAACGCACGAACTTATGGATTGACCTGATAGATAGTATAACAGGCTAATTTTTAAATCGCAATCTCTGTGTATCACTTAAATGATACTTAAACATATGTACCTGTGTATAATTGTATAGTATATATTGTAGTATATGATATATGCTATTTAAGTGACCAAGAAACTTCAACTCCAACCTAACTACCATAGTTTGGTGGTAGTTTCATGTGGTTTCGATTATATCTACCAGTGTGTGCGTATGTGCAATAGGCAATTATGGCATAAGGTTCAATTAAAAATTTCACAAAATATTTATCTCGATACACTCCACCCCTTGTCGTCATTTTATTTTGTGGGCATCTACTTTTTTGTACATATTACACTAGCAAGCAAGCATAAAAATATCATTTATATATTAGGGTGATTTAAATTGTTTAAAACAAAGGAAAAATTGGATCAAAAAACATTGAAAACTATCTACTGTCCATAGTTAAAAATTACTTTTCCCTAATCTTTTTAGTAGCATATGAATTCCACGTCATTGAAGAGGTAAATCGTAGCAATAATTTGTACCTGTACATTTGAGATTTTCCAAGTAAAATACATTTTAATCAGATTTTCAGTATGAGACCACTTCTGGCCATGCTGCGACATCATTTTTTCTTGCATATCCTTGCATTTCTGCTCATTACTCAATTAGCCTGCATCCATTGAACTCAGTAGCCATCTCTCGTAAGAATTTCGAGGGGTTTGAGGAGGTCATACATAATAGATCATACGAGCATGAGTTTCAAACTGAGTTTGCACTGTCAAATTTACCATTCGATTTTCTATATTTGTATTTAACGTAGTGCATCCACCTTTTGTCCCTAATCACAACATGAAGCTATTCAGCTTGTGTCTAACATGGGTCTTAATCGAATAATATTTTCAATTCTTTTCTAAAAATAAAAAATTCTATTGAAAATGTGTGTACCTGAAATTTGAATGTGAGAAAAATTTAGCTTGGTTCCAAGAGATTTTGCTTTTTCGACATTATTGCAAAATATTGAAATAATGTCGAAAAATATAGGAATTTAGGTGTTCTACGTTACCTAAGAGATAAAAGAAATTTACTTTGGCCATAGCGATTTAACTTTTTTGACATTTTATTTTTTCGACATTATTCCACAAAAAATTGAAATAAGGTCGAAAGAAAAATGCATGAATTTGAATTATCGATATTATTGCGAACAATTGAAATAATGTCGAAATAGAAATTAATGAATTTTGATCAGAGCAAAAAAATTTAAATAATGTCGAAAAATTTTCGGATTAAATGCAAAATTTTTGTAACAATAATGTCGGCATGGAATTACGATTTCAAAATTTCGAAAATTACGATTTCAACATTTTTGGTGAAATTTTTTTTTGCAATAAATTAAATCCATAAAAAATATATCAATATTATTGCAAAAAATTGCAAAATGTTCCCCAACACTTTGATTCGCCCTATTATGGATGGCATGAAGTTTATTTAGATTCATTTTTCTATAGGCATTGTTGCGCAGAACCATTATTAGTTTCGTTATGTTATATAGTAACATACCATATATCCTTGTTTGGAGAGAAATTCAACCCATTTTAATATATATTACGTACATACATTCGAAAGGGATTCAACCCTAACGCAAAACCCATTACAAATTACTTTAATTTCAAGTTTAAGATTAACTAGATATAGTAATGAACAAGTTGCTACAAAATAAGGCAGGATCAAGCACATATTCATACGATTTCATGTGTAGCAAGGGTAAATTATCGAAACAGCAGTTGAGTACAAGCCTCTCTATAGTTGGTGCTGAATGGAGGAGGTTAGTGTGGCTAACTGCCACACACTGTACGAATATTTGTAAATAATTTTCCAATGAATTTAACGATAGAGTTAACATCTATTCGCATTTTGGTTGTGGGCCCCCTTGTGCCGTGCACCCAGCCACAACACCAAACATACACCCACATATACACACACACCCACACACAGCCAACCACAAAAGCTATCCTCGAAAACATGCCATAAGGATTTGTGCGTACAAATGGTGAACTGTTTTGTGGAACTTTTTTAAAAGCAAAATTGTGTTGTGAACACAAAATGCATAGCATTAAGCTACAAACTGGCAAACTAACTGGCTGTTACATAGTTGCTATCATATGGCGAGATGGAGTGGAAGGCAAAAAAAAAAACCGAAAATAAACTCAATAAAAATATCAACCGGAAAAAAAAAAGAAAACCAAACTAAATAAACCTAGTACACAAACACAGTCATACTTTTGTAGGTGTATGAGAAATATCTGCATGCATATATATGTAACAACAACAACAACAGCCAACAGGAAAAACTAACAACAACAGCAAATTCGTAAATAGTTGCATAAAAGTTTCATTTTACTTTTCGTTGTATGCATTTGTTGTAATTTTGCGGTTTGTTGTAATGTTGTTGTTGTTGTTGTTGTTGTTGTTGTAAAAGTGAAAAACGAACAAACGAACAGTTTTCGCCAGAATTGCACAATGTCGCAACTGCAATTGCAATTGAGCAAAAGCAACATTTTCACACATGCTCACTACACACACACACACAGACGTACACAGACGCTAAGCGCTCGGCTTTAATTAAAATTATTTATGTAAAGGTCACCTAAAGGTCAAATGGTATTTCATTTCATTTTCTACATACTGTTTCTATTACGTTACGTTTATTTTATTTTAAATATATTTTTTTTGTTTGTTTTTAGTACATCTGTTGCACCACATACAAGAAACTTTGCCTGTAATTTGCAAAACAGAATCACATACACACACACACACACACACAGACGCATGTGGTAAATACATAAGTCCAATTTTAATTACTGTTTCATGTTGTTGCAAAATTTTAATGTACCTACCTGGCTACATTTTCTCTAAATGTTTCTTAGCAAGCAAGGTGACATTTAACCACGCGTAATGTTTTTTTGTTTCTGTTCAGAATGAGAGTGTGACATCAGGTTACAGGTTCTGCTTTTTAACGTCATCATTTATTATACTGGCTTCGCTTTGTTGCTGTTTGCAATAAAGTTTTGCTCAAAAAAAAAAATAATAATAATAGAAAGAAGAACAAACACAAAAAAAACGAAGGCGAACAAAGAGAAAAAGTTCATATACGAGAGTACTTAGTCGTACCATACATGCATGTTCCGGTGGGATGCACAGTGGTGCGTCTTAAAATAAAATGAGGTAAAAATTTCAAAGAAATATTTGCTATAAATTCTTTTTCCATATAAATGAATTCCTGGACAAGACTGACAAAGCCCAAATAAATGGCAGGAAAATCAACAAATACCACCACAGTTGCTCAGGAGTCGTTCATAGAGAAGTAAAATTTATGATAGAATCCCATTAATTTTTCATTTCCAGTTTTTGGGAATACACTTTCTTCCTGACTCCCCTACAAAATTCAATATTTATTTTAACTAGCTCCCACTGTTTCCAGGGTGCTTCTAGAGGATTGAGTCTTATGATCAACATTCATTCATTTTTTCACCTTAACCCTCTATCTCTGTTCCTTATGAGACCTACCATACAAAATTCAAGTTTTCTGTTTGTTGTTCAATTCACTTTCACTGTTTCCACTGTTTAATTTGCTCCCACTGCTTCCAAGGTGCTTCTAGAAAAGTAAAGGTATAACAAATCTTTATTGATTTTTTCACAACAACATTTCTCAGGAACATGCTTCCCCTCCATTTATGCCTTTTATGTAAGCTCTCAGACAAATTTTAACTAATAATCCTGAAAATCGTCAAATACGTATTCCTATCTTCACTGTTTAGGGGTGTTGCCTTGGAAAAATAATTTTTTCTTTTATAAAACTGACACACCAACTCTTGGATGTCCCTACAGAGATCAAATATGTTACCGACTACTACTAATTTTTATTCTCCAACATTTCTGCTGAATATAGCAACTTCCTATATCCAGTGCTTAAAGGGGCTCCCATTGAACGCCTGAAATTATATTGATTATTCTTGAATGCAGCTCTAATTGAACTCGAAAAAAAAATTACTTTTACATAAAAATTAAAATGGATTTTCTCTTTCATTCTCAAACCACTGTGCCACATAGAAGAAGAGGAAATGTCAGTGTTGCGTGCTTGTTGCATGCATGCCATCCATGTCTACGAGTAGGTATGTGTTTTACTCTATTTAAGTGAAAAATTACAAGCAAAATCTGCATTTTCAATTATTTTGTTTTGTATTTTTTTTTTTAATGAAGCGTTAAAGTTTTATGCGCAAAATTTTAATACAATAAATAATCCATTCATCCAAGCATTCATAAATAAATTTCTATTTTAATTTTCTTAAATCTTAAATACACAGCAAGTACTAGTTAGAGCAAATATAGCGTTAATTCTGCAGCACAACGAAACGTCCTCGGTGGTACTCCTGAGCACGCCTTTGTGATTGTTGCTGACGCTGTTTGTATTGACGTGCATCAAATTCACCATCATCGTATTCGTAATCGTAGTATCGATTATCGCTGATATAGTGATATGGATTGGGTCGACGACGCTTTTGTTGCTTACGTTGCTGCTGTTGCAACTGACGTTTGGGAGTCTGTTTTCGCCGGCGATTTATTTGTGACTTACGTTTCGATTGTTTCTCACGTGGCGGCTTTTGTCTTTGGCTACTGCTTGTACTGATGCGTCTTCTGCGATTGCGATTATTGCTAATGCGACGACGATTGTTGCTACCTCGTCGATTTGTTGATTTGCGACGATTGATTTTTGGCGGCTCTTCATCGAGGTCGGTGTCATCCTCTTCTTGTACCTCATCTTGTTCCTCGTTCGCAGAATTTTCTCCATTTTCGCCCTCTACAACCTGTGTCTGTGGCTTTTGGTCGGCACCCTCAGTTTGTGACACTTCTTGTTGCTCTGGTTTCTGTTCTTCTTGCTGCTGTGGTTGTTCGCTTTCTAACACTGATTGCTCGGCAGGTTTTTCTGTCGTCGTCGACGTCGATGTCGTTGTAATAGTAGTGGTTTTCTTTTTCGGCGATTTCAAGCCACTAACTTTAATGTTGGTTACTTCATCGCAGGGTACATCACTGTAGATGACAACTGCACCATAATTGCAGATGTGCACTTCATCATCTTCGGCGTCTGGGGATTGGCGTGCCTCGATAAAGCCCAAACCTTCTTTGCTTTCTATCTCGTAAATGTTGCCGTTGTGAGTAATGAATCCGGTAACTTGCAATGGTTTCGCACTCGAAACCAGACTCAACTGCTCTACTACCTGTGTGGCCTCGTCAGGCTTGTCTACCTCAACATTAGACGCACTGCTTGGCTTCAATTCACTTCCTAACTTATCAGTCACAGCAGCGGCAGCAGCAGCAGGAACTTCTGGTCCTTTGGACGTCGCATTCAGTTTGATTGGTTTTGTCGGTGGCGTCGTTGTCACTCTTGCAGCAATAATTGGCTTCGCCGTCGATGTCATAAGCGGTGCAACAGTAGACTTTGCAATCAGCGGTGACTCTGTAGTAGTGGACGAAATGACATTTTCACCTATTTTTTTTTTTTGTGGCGCAATAAATGAATAAATGGTATTTAAAAAATATTATTAAAACAAAATATCCCAAATGATGAGTAATTGAATTATGTAAATTTACCGCTCACCACCAATGTACAGCCAATGCCAAGTATTAGGCAGAGGCAAAGTTGTTTGAAATTCATGCTGTTAAAATTTTTGCGCAAATTAATTTGTATATCCGTTCCTTCTTTCACCAAATTTTCACTTAAACTACATAGTTTGCCGGTACTGTTGGCCAATTTTATAAACTCTGATTGGAAGCTTTTCTCCCACTAACCACAAAAAAAAAACCGATTGTATTAGAAAATCTACAGCTACAACAAGAAGAATTCTTTAAAATTATGTAGACTCATACATATATGCATAGCATAAATCAATTTTGCGAAAGTAACGGTACAGATTTTATGTAGAGCTCATTATTGTTATTGATGCTATTATACAGGGTAGTTCACTTCGAAGAAACTATTCTAGTCGGAAGCAAAAGTTTTGCTTCATGAAAATGTCTTCTTCGGAATCTAAATTGGGTGCACCGCGCCATTGAAAAGGAAGTCAGAATGATGGAAGAATTGAATTTAGTTAGATTATACTTTCCGTCCTATAGAAGGGGCTCATGCATAAATAGGTACTTATTGTTTGGAGTAACACACAGAGCCTCATGGTGGAAATTCTTAAAAATTTCCATTTTTATCGCAAATCTCAGTAGTAGTCTCTTACTCAAACCCATTGTTCAGTTATACCGTTGTACTCTCCAGATCCGCAGCCGCTTACTGGGGTTCTATAGAGTGCCGGACAGCGACAAAGTTAATATTCAAGGAATTCCCTAGTTCATCCATAAGACCTATTGTAAGAACATAGGGTGCTTTAAAATGGTGCTCACATTTGTCTGGCATTCGGTTCTACTGAGAGGTAGAATCGGTTTGGAATAATTGGCATTGAGGGGTTCTATGGTTATTGGGGTTTCTATGATATGTCGCTCCACCTCTCTGCCGCTTTTCTCATTATGCATGAGTTTCAAATATTATAGGCTATGCACAATGACATTTGTACATCGTGCGTTTGAGTGTCAGGAGAACGGAACCCTTCTTTGGCTCCCATCAACCTTATATCCCTGAATAACCACCATTATTTTGCTCTGGTACTCAATATATTCATAACCGTCTATCTGCGCATTGGGAAATCTATCGGCTCTAAAGATCTTCATCTTGAATGAGCGAGATAACCAACAGAAACCAATTGTTCAGTGCGGATAATCGAGATTCCGAAATATTTTGCTACGCTAAATTCGAACTCGACCACAGAATTGCCAGCAAATATCATGTTTTGGAATAAATATATTCTAAGATAAAGAATCAATTGTAGAAACGATCTGCGGTACAAATTGACTAATCGAGCTTCTAGAGCAGAAACCACAATATACTATTTTGACGTGTTTATTTCCAACCTGGACAACAGAAAAGGATTTACTACTTGCGCCAGTAACCCAAAAATCAACTAATCATCCTTCTGAATGAGACATCGGGCTATACTTTTTTGAATCGGTTTACTGCGCTCAATTCGGACCCGCTATCATCACTGCTCTATCACGTTAGGCTTCTTACGGGTTAGAGTCTGAAACTTGAAAAATCGCCGATTTTCATTATATTTGATGTCATTTTATGTCACCTATAATTGGTTACGGCTTCATTAGTACTACTCTTCTTCTTCAAAAACATTCAAAAACCACCGACTCAAGAACTCCATGACATATTACATCTTTTATTCTAATTTATGGGATTTAGGTGTCAAATGCCAACTTTTATGATACACTCTGACATTTTTCAAAACGAATTTTAAGGCAAACTAAATTGAATAAAAAGCTCTCGAAAATTTGGTTGGACAATTTTATATACAATTATAGCAGGCTCAGTATCCACAAATACTTGCTTTTCAATACGATGACGTAAGTGTCTGTATAATTGCACTTTGAAAATCACTTTAGATTTCTATGATCATCATCATCATCTCATATTATATCACTTAAATTATGTACCCTGTATTTTTTTGATTATTATTGTTGATGAATAGAACTAAGCACAGGGCAGAGCTACAGAGCTCTTGTAGTGATTGGTAAAAAAAAAAAAACAAAAACAAAACCGAAGATGTTTAGAAAAGAAAGCTGCTACTTCATCAATAAACTGAAAGAAAAAAGAAGATAATATATTTTATAATTTGAATATGTGTTTTATTTTGTGTGTGTGTGTGTGTTGCAAAGCCAACTCTACTGAACTAACATCGTTTAACTTTCTACGTTACGCTAATGAGATAATGATGGTGGTGGTTTGTGGCGCATTTGTAAACATCAAAAAGCTGACCATTATTCTATTCTATCTTTGTCGATATTACAAATCAGCTTTTTGTCAAGTGTCTGTAATGATCATTAGCTTAGCGTACTTAAGTGTGTATTTCGTTGACTTGATCGGTCGTCGTTCTTATGCTAAAAGGTCAATGTTCGAGCTAAGAAGAAAAATACGAAATATACACATAGAAATAGAATACGATTTGAATTTGCTTCAGTTGGTAATGTGTAGCATCTAAGATGTTAGATAAAGGCAGGCTGAAAGAGAGAGAGAGAGGCAGAGGTCGTCAAAGGTCGTGACAATGTTTTAGCTGATGATTTCAAGTTTACAAATAACTATTTTGTCTACATTTGCGTCTGGGTGACTTTGAAAGCTTTTTCAATATTTTTTTCGTGTGTGTTTTTGTCTTCTATTTTTGTTTTTTTTTTGTCGCTTTTTTTGTTTTTATTACTCAACTTTATAATATCACAATAAATACTGTGTTATTCCATTATAATCCGATTCGGCGGTGACCGACTTAGATGATATGAAATCAAGGTTTTCACAATAACGAAAAAAGAAATATAATAAAAAAATTTTTTGTTTAAACTGGAATTTCAATAAGATTTTGATTTTGATACGTAAAAAAAAAAAACCAAATTGTTGCGTGTCCCATTTTCTATGCAAATATATCATAGTAATAAGTATGAATAAGATTGTTGTTGGTTTTCTTTTCTTTTCAAAATTTATAATAATTTTTCTTTTTTTTATAGAACAAAGCGCATAAAGATTGAGTTGACTGGCATCGATTCATTGAGAGCTAAACAAAAAAAAAATTTTTTTGTTTTAACTTAAAGTATTAATAGAATTATTCAGCACGTTGGCGATGATGACGGCTACCACGACGTCTGAACGATGATGCACGTGGTTTCTCCTCATCATTTTTCTCTGACTCCTTTGGACTCTTTTCGCCATCTGGTTGATTGGTCTTCGGCTGTTCCTGACGCTCCAACTGTTTGCAGACACGTCGCAGGCGAGCTTGCTGCTTCTTCAAGAGTCTAGTCGCTTCAGGGCTGCTGCTGCTTTCATCCGAAGAACTACTCTTTCGGCTGTTTAACTTCTTACACTCTTCCAGGGTCTTTTGATTGTCTTCATCTTTCGAGCTGGGACTCTCTGTTGTACTGGTGGTGCTGGTAGCACCGGCGGTGCGACTGTTGTGGGGGAAATTTGGTTTCTTTCTTAGCGCTTTTGGTGGCGCTGATGCGGATGCGGGTGTTGCTTCTGCTGCTGCTGCTGTTGGCTTCGCCGTTGTCGACGTCGTTGTTGTTGTTGTGCTTGTGGATGGAGCACTCTTTTCTGGCTCCTTGGCTTTACCATCGGCATCACCATCATCACCCTTGATTGCCGCCGCATCACCTTCTTCTTTTGCTTTCTTCACAGTGCTGGACGCATCGGAAACGTCAGATGGTTTATCCTCTTCGGCTTTTTCCTTTGGACTGTTGTCTTCTTTCTTCGGATTCTCTGTTGTGCTAGACGATGCACTGGCTGCTGCTGATTTTTCATCATCACCATCCTTTTTCACTTCACTCTTCTCCTCTGCTGGTGTCACTGGTGCTGCTGTCGTTGTTGTAGTTGTAGTGGTGCTGGCAGTTGTCGATGGCGCTGCAGCGGTCGTCGAAGAAGCCGTCTCACTTTCTTCAACCGTTGCGGCAGTAGTAGTATGAGGTTTTCGTGTTCTTCGGGCTTCAATTAGAATTAGAAAAGGAAATGAAAGTGAAAATATTGCCAAAAGCAAAAGTCGCATGTATTATAAAGTAATTATTTTTCGAAAATGTACACTAGGGCGGCTCAAATTAGTAAGGCGAAAAAAAAACATGACAAATCGTACCGGAAAAAATGAAGCCAAATAAAACAGAAACAGATTCTAATTATATTTGCCCAGGAAACCATAGATTTGAAATAAATTTCGACCCATGATTCCTCAGGCTCATAGTTAGAAGCCTTTTGACATTATTTTTTCAGAGTTTTGTGTCAGAGCTCTTGCAGCAGAAGGCGAATTTAAAGCGAATTACTACAGTTGCCATCATTATCATCACAATATTTATTACCTCCACTAACGGTCGCCGTCAAAC
The DNA here is from genome assembly GCA_963854835.1 of Megamerina dolium. Classification (NCBI taxonomy): domain Eukaryota; kingdom Metazoa; phylum Arthropoda; class Insecta; order Diptera; family Megamerinidae; genus Megamerina; species Megamerina dolium. The sequence goes on along the minus strand of OY978527.1, from coordinate 58,748,731 downwards.
AGCAAAGGCCCACTAATAAAAGCACGAATAGATGAAAGATTCTCATTTTTGCCGTTGAAAAAATTTAGTCAATGCGTCAATACGATGCGTCCAAAAACCGCCGGAAGCCAAAATAAACTAATTTTATTTGTTGGCATTTGCGGTTGCTTTATAGTTTCGGTTTTTGTATATTTTTTCACCCACCAGCCACATCTGGCTGGTATCAGGCATCTGCTGCTGTTACTGCTGCTGCTGCTACTGCTACTGCTACAGCTACTGCTATTGATAAAGAGAAGAAGAAGAAAAAAAAAAAACGGCAATTCAAAAATTAGCTCAAAATAAAAGATCTTATTGAAACTGGCTTGCCGCGTGCCAACACGAACTGCGGCGTACCGCAACAACAACCTGTTTCGTTTGCAAGTCCACTACTTGGATGGCAATCGTTGTTTTCCCTCCCCCATCTTCAACGACTCTCCACAATATAAATGGTACATACTTACTACGTATTTGATGTATGTATATGATGCAGCACAAACAAATAACAACACATCATTACTACTAGTATATGTGTAATCAAAAACGTGTAATCAAGTCAATGTTTATGTATGTGTGTGTGACAGAGCGCACAAGAGAGAGAGAGAGAGGCCAGGTATATGTAAAATGCAATGCATTTTGTGGAATCTATCTAACTGCTAGCCGCTCTTATATTCACACACATTTATATCCATACCTACGGACAGTTATACTTAAGCATGTTTGTATATGTTTATGTGTGTGTGTGTGTGGTAATTATTTTTGTTGCCGTTATCAAATAACATGATATTGTCTAAATATCAAAGGTTCATAATGAAGAAATTCTAATTTCATGATATTTATTCTGCTTCTTCATCATCATCTTCATCTTCTTTGTCTTATTGAAAACACAAGAGACAGAGGCTGTATGATAAATCTAATTCAAATTTCATATACTCCTATACAGTAGAAGATTTGAAGGCATATTTTTGTAGATCATATTTAGATTTGTCATCGAAAACATGAATATCAGGTACAAAAAATGCATATATTTGACTTTTAAATGGGACCATCATATTCCGAAGAATCCGAAATATTGTGTGCATTAAATTTGAACATTATGGAAAGGGTACTTACTTAGATTGACCGATTCCGATCTGGTAAACATCACTTATGACATCAATTTTTTGATAAAAGAAGGTCCGAACATGAGCATCGATCAAACATTTAATCACTCTTGGGCCAATTCTGGACAATTATGTGCTAATTTGTCAATAATCGAATGCTTTTTATTCCATTTTATAGTGGAGCAGAAATATAGATAGCTGAATATACAAAAATGACTGAAGGAACTTTGACTTGACCAAGGCAAACCAACAACTATTCAAACTTCTCAAGAATGGACGGGTCTACGTCCCGGAAGCACTCGAACACGTGGTCGACCAATGTCCATTCACTTCATCAGAATACGGAAATGCTTTGTACGGGAACAAAAGAAAGCATTTCTGTATTTTAGCTGCTACAACAACAACAACAGCAACTGTTCAAATGGATTCAAATTAAGCAGCCATCAATTTGTAGTATGGAAATATTTCTCTTCGTCATTTTTTTAGTGTATCTGTATTATTAATAATGAAAAACTAAGCAAGGTTCTATGGGCTTTGGTGGAATCTATGAAGTGATCAAGTTCTCAATCCAGAGACATCCCAACTCTAATTCTTCAGGTACCGTCATTGTCCAGCGCTCTATGTTTGAAAACACTTCGAACACTTCTTAATTCGCCACTTTGTAGCAAAAGAAAATACAGTTCGGTCATTAATGCTCTCTCTCTCTCTCTTTCTCTCTCTCGTGGCATAGAAGCGTTCTTTGCTAAAGCAAAACACTATGCTTTCGACGGATTCCGTGCTATATACTAGTTCTATACAGAAGTGCTCTGTGCCATAGAAAAGCTTTGCGACTCCGAATCATCGCTAAGAGCCTAAACTTATGTGAGACATTATGTATTATATTATATTATGTATTATAAATATTATACAAACGAAATACATGTACAGCCTTAAATCGTAAATTGTAGAGGCACATGACTTAGAAAGCCTTCCATTAGTATATTATTACAAGTAATAAAAGAGTTAGAAAAACGTCAGAAGAGAAGTAGATTTCGGGTTTTTACTTTTCTAATAACAATAATAACAATAATAATCACACTCTACAAGTCCCTCATTATTCCTGTCCTAATATATGGCGCAGAAGTCTGGACAATTTCCACCACGGATAAGAGGATGCTTGGAGTTTTCTAAAGAAAAGTTCTACGCAACATCTTCGGACCTATTTGCGTTTATGGCGAGTATCGAATAAGGTACAACGATGAGCTGTATGAGCTGTACGCTGATAAAGACATAGTCAGGAGAATTAAAATCCAGCAGCTGCGCTAGCTAGGTTATGTCGAGCGCATGGAAGAAGACACTCCAGCGAAGAGGGTATTTAATTGGGCACCCGCTGGAGGACGTAGAAGAAGAGAAAGATCAAACCTCCGTTGGAAGGACCAAGTGTTGGGTAACCTGGCGGCGCTTGGAATATCCAATCGGCGCCAGCAAGCGAAGCACAGAGAAGACTGGAGCTGCATTATATGTTCGACCTAAATCGATCATCGATTGTTATGGCCACATTAGAAGAAGAAGAAGAATTCAAATCCACGGCAGAATGCATGAAAATTCCACTAAAATAGAATGGTAAACTTATTTATGCAACATTGAATAACAGTGTCTCTTAGACATATTTTACTGAAGAATAATCATACTCTAGCAGACAGTACTTATGGATGTTTATGGTGAGTGTAATGCGTTAATATCGAAAAATGTTTACAATAATGTCGTAATATTTTTAAATCGGAAAAATGACGACATTATTGCACACATCTTTTTTTTTTGCAATTACTTATATTCGCAAATCAAGATTCTTTCGTTTTTTTTTTGTACGGCACTATTTCAATTATTTTTGCAATAATGTCGAAAATTTTGGTGTTACGAAAAAGGCATTGAAAACATATCCATAAAAAGTTGGAATAATAAATCAATATATTATATTTGAAAAAATGCCTTATGTTCTATGGAAAAAGGTCTCAATTTTGTGGGGGGAAATATAGCAATATAGCACATCTTTTTATTATAACTCTGAAATGAACCAACTTTAGAATTGCATCAGATTTTGTTGTTGTAATTGATGCTCAAAATACATATTAACAACAAGTAATCTGCACCACGTTTGTTTTCCACTAAATTTAATAGAATTTCAACTATTCTTCATACCAATAATATTTAATGATTTTGTTACGAACTTATCAAACAGTCATCGTCTGATACATATTCATTCGTAGATACATATATTAATATTCATACTATAAAACATGTATTTTGTATATAAATGTATCACCATGTGATATATTAGTAAGTAGCTGATGGTAGAGATTTAAATTAATAAATTTATTCATTACGGAAGATAATGGTGTAACCTACGATAACATAGTATCGAATGTATATATATATATTTGTGTATTTTATTGAATTTTTGATCAAATTAATCTTTGAAAGTATGTAAATTGTACAATATATAGGCTTAATCGTAAAATAGAATTTCAAATGAAATAAAGTACAGTAGAGTACAGTATTGGTAATATCTAATAACGTATAAAGAAGCCATTGTATATAGAAGATTTTATAAGCATGTATTCATGCATATGATAGTAGACTAATTAAGCATATTGTAGAATTGGTATATGAATCGATTTTAAGCATGTAGACAACAATATGTAAATAGATTTATTAACTTATATAGACCTGTAATATTGTATTAGATTAATTAAAGCCAGTTCTTGGTAGTCATAAATATAAGAATACCAATAAGACTGGTTGTGGTGTGTTTTTCTTATTTTTTTGTAACTACTTTAATAGCAGACTGCATCATATAAAATTGTAATTGTAAAGTGTTGAATATGAGATGGAAAATGATAAGCGCCAGTATCTAAGATTTATGAAATTTAATTAAAAGAAAAAAAAAAAAAAACAGAACAGAAAATAATTGTTCATATAAATAATGCTTGTGTATGTAGTATAGTATTTAAATAATTTTTTGCCTCTACTTTGAAACAAGAAATTCCACGTTTCAAGTTGCATGCGAATTCATATGAGTAAATGAGTATTCTTTTAAGCTTCATAGGTATTATGCTGTAGGCTTGTAAATAAATAATGTAATTTTTTATGCGTATACATCCATACAAACATACTCTTCATAGTGTATATTACTTACCATACTCGTACTTGTATGCCATTATCTCGCATATGTGTGCTTGGGTGTGTGTGTGTGTGCTGCTACGATGAGCTTATGTGTTGACTGCAAGCAATAACTCTCTTACGAAAACAATCAAAACAAACTTTATTGTTGTTGCTGTTGTTGTTGTTGTTATTCTACACTTTTATATATCTTCAAAAATTTTAATAGAGTGAAACTCCATTCAACTGGACGCTTCTCATAACAATGTAGCAAAAATATTAAAGCTCCTGAAACAAATTTTTTATAGGATGTTTAATAGACCAAAGTTGTCACATTTTCTTGGATCGACGACCCATAGACCCATTGGCTGTGTCACTTGGTCACTTTGTACCAAATTTAGGTGGCTGAATCCGAATTTTTGGCCGAGCTTCTGCCACGAATGTTCAATGGACCATAGCAGTCACATTCTATGGATTTTGGATTTCTTTGTAAACGCAGAAGCATAGTTTATTTTTTGGTCGATTTTTGGAGGAGTTTTTCAGATGAGAAAGAAGCATAAGGACGATGGCAGATATTTGAGCTACGAAATATTAATGTGATATGATTTCCCTCAATATATTAACCAAGACGTTGAATAAAAAGGGTGAAATACCATGAATAATCAATTTTTATGCTTAACCCTTTCAATTTCAAAGTACTATAAAACTAAAAAGTATGCGTTAAATAGTTATAGAATAAAATAGACCTTAGCAGTAGCTAAAATCATTCCTAAAATTGCCAAGATAACGAAGTTCAGATGACAAAAGGCCAAGTTATTGAAATTTCAAAATTAAAAACATACGGTTTTTCGATACGTTTTTTAGATGAGGCATTTATTTTCTTATTTTTTACTATTTACCTTGATCAAGTTAACCTTTTCGGGGTTAAAGTATATCCAAGTAAATCAAATGGGTGTTGATGGGTTAGTCTGTTGATTGTAAAACTAGTAAGGTACCACCACAGTAATACTATATTTTAATTTTTAACCCTTTCAAGGTCTAAGTACGATCAAATAAAACCAGTGAGTGTTGTTGGATTATTTCGTCTTTCCAAAACTGTGCTGATCGCATGAAAAATGAACGAAACTGTTGAAAGTATTAAAATTTTCATGAAAATTGCATAGGAAACTTCACTATTTACTCCTAAAATAGCAAAAATATCTCAATATTACCACTCTAAATATAAATTTACAAAAATACAAAGCATGCGCTACTTTTGCTGAACATTTATTTGGTCCAAAGTTGACCCGTGAAAAACGTTTACATACAAAATTTGATTTTTAGAGGTTTTTTCTTGAAAATGTTGCAGCAGCAGCACTAACGATTTTCGCTAAAATTAAATTATTTTGGAAATCAATATTCAACGTGAAGCATTCTACTTCACATAACCTGTTTGAAGTACAATGTACTACAAAGTACTAGTACCTCCACTTGCCTCCACAGTTGAAGAGAGTTTCACTCTACATAGTAAGAGCGGTGTGTATGGATTTTTTTTCGCTGTTTTTCTTTTTGTTTCATCTTGCTTTACTATATTTTCATGTGTTGAGTGCTTAATAAGCGATTAACAAATTTTTGAAAAATTAATTTATGTTAATTTAACGTGCAAATCTCATAGAGAGCACAAACATATATGAGTGCATTGGTGTGTGCATGTGTATGTGTGTATGTTGTTGTTGTTGTTGTTGTTGGGAAACAAAATTATAATATTTATTTATTTATATGTACGCATTGCTTCTTCTTCTTCTTCTTCTTCTATGCGTCTTTTGCTTTGGCTGTCACTGGTATTTGTTCAAGTCAATATCATTACCAATAGCAGTGTAGTTAATAGCGCAATACATGACCAAAATCTGTTTATATATATGTATGTATTTTTCTGAAACCGATTAAAATGTTGCCATTGCAATTGCGCGATTTGCTATTGTATGTCTATATGTATATTTATTTATATATGTATATTTCAATTCAATTTCATATTGTTGACTTTGTCCAACTTTATCATATACATAATTACATAAATTAGTTAGAAAGACGAAAGAAGAAAAAGTACAGCTATAAAACTAGTTTTCCAACTAGCCAACTTTATTTAATAAAGTTGGGTAGTAAAGGGTAGAGCGACAGCGAGACCGAAAGATCGAGAGAAAGTGTTAGAAAAAAAATAAAAATAATATAAATGAAATTAACACAATCGAAATAGAATAAAGAACCAATGATAATGACAACGATGAATATTAAGTAGACATCTTCATTGTCTTGATGATACCCAATAAAATAAAATGTGAGTATCTGTTTGTAATCAAGAAAAATTATTTTGAAAAGAATTTCTTCATGTACCAGAGTACCAATACTCGTAATATAAAGAGTTCATTTCTCACACGCTGTTTACGAGTGTATGAATGTAATATAACATTCTTACTATTTGTTTACTGATTCAATCCACTTGATAAGATAATTAATTATTTTGTTTACTTTCACTGTAGACTTTTAAGACTACATAAATTAAAAGTAATTCGATAAAATTTCCATTTATTGCGCAATTTAATAAGTTGTCGTTCTTCCCGGCCGATGGCCTTACCTTAACCTTTTTACATCTGGCAATACGACAATAAACTTCATCATCAAGCTATTTCATTAGGCTGCAAATGATAATACCTGCTATCCTATCGACAGTTTTTCATAGAGTGAAATATGTCGAAAATGAAATATGCTGAAAATTCTATAAAAATAATAGACAGAATTCTTGTGAAAACCACAAGGATAAACAGTTAGAGACGAAGACGTGGAGCTTTTACTCGTCTCGAAGAGCCTTGACAGACTCAAGTTGAATTTGCAGAATATTTCAAAAAAATTGGTAAGAATTCCTCGACAAGAAAATTAGATATCGTGAGAAATCGAAGGTTACACCGCGACAAAAACAAGTTTTTAACGATACATTTTTCTCCTCAACATTTTTTCTAATGGTAACCCCCCGAGGTGTGGATGTGTTTTCATAATAATATCAATTTTTTAGGGGAGAATCTCACTACGATCTCAGCAACAATTCAATCTATTGAATTAGAGAGGCAATTTATTGCAAAATTCAAATAAAAAAAATATGATGATATAATTTTTTTGTAAAAATCAATCTTTTATTTAAAGAAATTCCTAAAGAATACATTGAAAATATTGTCCATCATTACTGTCTACTGTCCATCTGTAGCTTTTTCTCTTCCACGGTGTAGTCGGTGAAAGTCTATGGGTCAAACTCTTTTTTCCATTTGAGATTATCCAAGAATTGTCCAAATTTTTTGGCGTTTTTATGAAAACCGAAAGTGTTACTCAACCAGCTCAATTGTCTTCGATGCCAACAAATTATAATCAAATGAATCAATAACTAAGGAATACTGGCATTGTGGTATGACTTACAACGTGAACAATTCCAAATAGTCCTCTGCTTGAATTATGGCTATTTTTCCTTCAGAATTTGTCGATAGGAATTCATTTATTGTAGTTGATAGCGATCAATCGTGAAAGTTTCGTTTGGTTTGAGATGCTCAAAATGCACCTAAATGCTCGAACCTAGATGTTGGTCTTAGACATTGATGTTGATGCATGGTAGGGCCTATGCCAAGATTTTGTCCTCCTGCTAGCATTTCTGTACGGTCATTTAAACAGTCATTCGCTGATTTAAAAATACTACTCGACATTCAGTAACAATATTTTCATGTTAGGTGGTTAGGTTGAGTTGAAATAGAGTTCTATTTAAAATTACTAGATTTTTTTCATGTAATTATATCGCCAAATTGCCTACAAATCATTCAATATTAATCCAAAAAATTGTTCGCCATTAATCGTCAATTAACCTCATCCATTAAGAGCGAAGAAATGAAGAGAAAAATAACTAAACGAAAATTATGAATATGAATTATTACATTGCAAAGACTAACAAATAATAGTTCTATAATATAGAAATATGACGAAATGCTATGAACTTCAAGTGATACACAGCAACGGCTAAATGGCTAGACGACTGGTCGGCCACCAGACCACTACTCATCCAACATATTCACGATTCAACTCATCAACTAACTGACTGCCTTGATTGACGATCTTTAAGAATGTAGACGAACAAGAAAAACAAAAAAACAAAAAAGAGTAGGATTTGTAAGAAAACATGCCACGCAATATCTCAATACTGAACAAGTACCTGCTTATACATTTATATAGTAAGTACTGTATACTCGTTATAATGGCAGAAAGGTACATATTAAAGTGCTGACAAGTGCATTTCATAAAGAAAATAATGCAAAGGATTTGAATATGCAACAACAACAACAACAACAACAACAATAACAATGATAATCACAATAATGATGAGCACTATATACTACGTTAGATATAATAATGATGGCATCAATGTAGAAAATATCTACTACTACTACTACTGGTTGACTTTGAGAAAGAAACCATACAAACGATATTATCATTGACGATGACAATGACAACAAAGTAAAGAAATGAATGAGCATAATGGTTCCGGATAATGATAGTTGGTTGATTTAGCTAAGTGAAGCATACCAATACGCATATAAATGCAAATAGAAACACCATAAAACCATATAGTCGTCATACTTACTCTGTATATAATAAGTACGAGTATAGTTACGTTGAGTTGCCCAAAGCCATATAATAGAGAATATTTAAATGGTTGGGTTGTTTGGTTGGTCGATTGCATGAATAAATTGGTGAGAAATTGTAATCAAATGTATGAATGAATGCATTGATTGCATGGTTGGTTGAACAGATGAATCACAAGTGTATGTTTAACAAATAAATATCTACATGTAAAAAGAGCACACACAAAAAATTATATTCCTTCACAACAGATATGTGTGACGAGAGAAATAGGTTAAAAATTCAATTTTCACATAGACTGCTGTGAAAAAAATGGTACATAATTTTGCAAACATTTTCAACTGCCTTAAAACGCATTTAAAGTGGGTTATATATTATTAAATATTGCATGCAATAACGCAGACACAATTAGGGCATTCATATGATGTACTCATAGCTGGGCATAAATGCATAAATGTATATGTGCATACTTTGACAATTGAAAAATTCATCGCAATTAAATATGCCATAGCATAGTAGAGCATAGAAAAAGCTAATATTGCGACCTATCAAACTGTTTCGAATGTCAACTCTACCAGCAGTATGTTCATTGAATTGAATTGAAGTAAGGAAAGTCGATGATTTTATACTATTGTATAAAATTTTGTACTAAATTTAGTTAACATAATATATGTTACTCTTCCCGTAAAAAATCATAAAGCGCATGTCCAATATTTCTTTAGAACTCTGCTGGCTGGCGACAATCATGACGGCAGCGAAGACGACAACGTCAACATTGATGATGACGACGACGACTTCGAAGCACAGTTGCGCTCGAGCAACATTAAAGTGCTGAATTTGCAGACTGGATAGATTTCTGCAGCAAATTCTACATGCTACCTATTACTCTCTTCCTTCCACTCGATGAATTTTAGACTGCTCTCGTTTCAGATTCCAAAGAGAGTGTTGTCTCGTTTAGTATTGCTTTGCAAATATAATTTCCAGTTCAACAAATGCATTCTATGATGAATGATAGTATGGTGAAGAAATAAGCATTACCACGCACACACACACACACACACACACATGTTGAGTCCTTGGTCATGATTTCTTGCTTTGAGGGAATTTTTTTTTTATATTGGATTTAATTTTTAATTTGATTAGATTTTTCATTTAATTTTCAGCATTCCAGTTTGGCAACTGGATTTGTTAGCGTCATCAACTTCAGGCTCTTCTTTCAGTCACAGTAATATTTGTTAAATTTTGATAGAAACGAATTGCTCATATTAAGTTATTTAGTACTGATTCGCCACTGTGCTGTTCGATGTGTGTAAACGATTGAAAAGAAGTTGCGTGTGGTATCAACGAATGAAACATTTGACATATTAGCTGCAAAATTACATCTCATTTCTTTGGTTCCGATTTATTCTTCCCACGAACAGTCACACACGGTAGTTGTAGAGACGTCCAGGCTCTTATGAACACTGCCAGATTTTCGATAATTATCAGTGAGTTCAAGATGAAGTCGGTTTAATTTTGGTGTCATCAGAGACCCGACTTGTCAATGTTGTCTCGAAAATGTGAAAAAGTGGTATTTTCTTGGCACATTGTGAGAACAATATTGAGATTGTCGGCTGGGGATGTTATGAGCATGAGTGCTTTTGCTCCATCTAAAGTTCTTCGATTCATCAAGAAAAAGTTTGAGGTAGTATAGCGTATCCTTCCAGTTCTATCGCCTTAAAGGGTTAACACAATGGTCTCTTGACTAAGTGCATAGAGCCTAGAGTCAGGTGAGCCGACTCTCTTAATTCTCTCTTAATTCTAACACTAACTTTAACAGTGCCACACATTTTTAAATTCTCCAAACTCACGACTCATTTTTAAAATATTCATTTAGAATTTCAAAGATCGCCCAAAAGCCCTTGATATTAACGAAATTAGTGAAAAAAACACTGAGCACCGACATGTGGACCATTAAAATTCTCACGAAGGAGCTCCGCAGCATTCAAATCTTTAATAAACATTTAAAAGCAGGTCAATGAACCAACAAGATGGATGTTTTTGGTACAACAATATTTATTTTAATAAATGCCGTAAGGAATCAAAAGCGAAAAGTCGTCCAAGTTAGGTTTGAAAGGCTGGTAGGATTTGTGGATTATTTTTCTATCGGCAAGCAATTGGCAATTCTTCCGGCAGTAACAATTTGCCATGAAAAAGCTTCTCTCTGAACATTGTCTCTATGACAATGTTCAGAAAAAGTGATGTCGCAAAAGTTCTGCCATTCGGAACTGGCTAAAATAAGTAGGTCCCTTCTAATACCGCCCAAAATTTAAACCCACAATAGTAATGAAAGAGAAGTTGTGCCGAAGAGCCCTTTGGGGCTTTAGGTGCTACATATTTATTATTTATTTATTTTTTATTTTTCTGTAATGGGAAGGCAATCATCTACTATCAATTACTCCCTTCGAACAAATAGAACAATTGCTCAAGCCAGATTTGAGCGCCATGTAGGGTTTCTCGAGTGTTTGGTGTGATTGGGAAGAAATCAGCAGCTATGAGCTGCTCATGTGGAGAATGCAATCGGTCAGAAGCTACAGGTATCAAGCAATTGGAAGAGAGGTATGTGTCATTTGGAAAACGGCTGCTCACATAGGCATCTCTAATAAACTGATAGACGTTTTGGAAGAGTATAGCGTTGCTAAGATGGAATTTCTGAACTAAAGGAATAGTAATGCCGAAAGGATATTAGGAGCCACCTAAATTAATGGCCAGTAGACAAATCATACGTGCTCTACCACAACAATGACATCTTTTTGCGATTTCAAACCGAGTGGCCGAAATGATTTGGTTAAATAGAGGAATCTGCTGCAATATTTGCTTGAGATATCTAACTATGCTACTCACTGTATTCAGCTATAAAATGCTATTATTCGTACTCTTTAAATAATTGATGGAAAACAAAAAAAATAAAAAATAAATAAAATTTAATTTTCAAATTAAGATATTCCACACACACTCAAAAAATAAAACAAATAAAATTTTAATAGCTAAAATAAACCAGAGAATAAAATTATAAGAATTCATCATAAACAGCAAGACATTTGCGTAAGCAATTATGACAAAGGTAGCACAACAATTCAAGTCAAGTTGATTGTAATCGACAGTGGCATTGGTAGACTAACACACACATATACACACACATACACATGCACACATTTGCTGCTGCTGCTGCTGTCACACTGTACTTCATTAATGTGGCATGTGTCTGAAGAAGTACTCGCAGCATCTCAAATAAGTAAATATAGACATGTGTGTGTGTGTGTGTGTGTGAGTGTGTGTATGCGTGTTTTTCTATACAAGTACATGACGTGCTTTTCATACTGTCGTAGAAGGAAACGTGCATTTCGAGGACGTTTGTATGCATACGAGCGTATGCATGTACTCTACGTATGTACGTTTGTACAAATGCTCATGTACATGACAGGCAGCATTGAATGCGCAATGAATGCAAAACACGCACGTTTTCGTCGTTGTTACGAGAAGAAGCTTCCAAATATTTTAACACTATTTTTTGGCAGCTTTAGCGGGTTCTTTGCACCGATTGAGTATACTATTAGTACTCACATACTCGCATACGCACACACACACACAGACATACTCGCATATATATGTATGCACCATACGTGTTCACATGAACATGTCAGTGCATTTTTATTACATACGTTTACGCTTGGCAAGTTGTTTAAAATAATCGGTTTATCAAAGAACATAACATTAATGCTGCTATATTTACAGTAGCGCTCATGTATATGAGATTGTGTGTATGTGTGTGTGTATGAGCTTGTAAGCGTTTAGATTTCATTAATTCGTTCTATACAACTATCAACAGAATAATTTAACGATTTTGTGCAAGCATGACTAATCCTAAATTGCTAAACAACAGTTATTTATCATTTACACATACACACACACACACATACATGGTGTATGCATAAGCAAAGGAATGAATTGATGTAAAATTGCAATTTTATTGAGGAAAATTCAATGAAATTCTTATGGCAAAAGGATTTATATGTTTGTTTATACATTTGCATGAAATTAAAATCTTTTATTTTAATTATAAATGTTAGGTATTCATTATTCAATTTACATATTCTCATTCGAACATACTTTTAGGCTGATTATTATAATTATTTCTTTATTTATACCAATTTATTTCTAAACATACTTGTTTTCCATTCTTCAAGCATATCTTTGATTTTAGGATGTCTGTCAACTTCCATTGTACATAGTAAGATTCTATCAGCATTGTTGATAGGCTGACTTCTGCAGTAGAAGTTTTAAACACAATTGCTAAAGAAGAATTTGGCAGACATAAGTAGTACCATTCTGGCTTTCTGATTGGATAGTGATTTCCTTCTGTTTAATGGCCACCTTCCATAAGACCTCCTTATGGAAGGTGGCCATTCGTTTTGAATGACGATGTTAAAATCGAATCATAAATTTTCATTGACTTTTCAGCTATTCAATAGAGGGTTTCTATTTTTTTGTCACCATCGATGACAATATTAATGGAATATCCATGACCTGTACACTCTAAAAACGGTCAACCCAATTGGCCATAACTTTATGATACTGTCACATGATTGAATTATTTACATGTCACAAATTTCATATAACATTCATATATAATATCAAAAAAATAGCACTAAAGTGCTATACACTTTGTATTTGAATAGATTTATCAATAATTACAACAAAACAAAAGCGGACATTGCTCCATTCTTAAATTAGAAAAAGACAATACTGAATATTAAAATATTCTATTTAAAAAATACTTTGGTGCTACAGGTGAGTGTGCTTTTCATTTGATAAAGCGCATTTTCAAATCGCTCACTAATTGATCAAAATAATTGTATGCTTATGATGAGATTCAGCTTTATAACTGTAAATATCCGTAGATAAAGCCTACAAACCTATCCAATCGCCAAATTCTACATTTTTTATTTATTTTTAATTTAATTTATATTTAATTTTAAGCATATTTTTGTATGAGAAATAGGTGTAGTTGGTTGCTCTGGCTCGGTGGTTAGTGCATTGGCCTTCTAATCTGTAGGTAGTGGATTCAATCCTCGGCTGAAACATAAATTTGATATCGAAAAGATTTTTCTTTCGAACGGAACCCACTGGTCTGGAAGCAATTGGCATTCTTTCGGCAGTAACAATTTGCCATGGAAAAGCATCTAAAACGACTCTGTGACAAAGCTCAGAAAATGTGATGTCACAAGGGTTCTGTCGTTCGGAGCCGGCTGAAATAAGTAGGTCCCTTCTAAAACTGTGCAAACAGTACGCACCACAATACTGCAAATGAAATCATATGTACACGTTGCGACAATTATGTATTAAGACTGCCTCTAGAAAACACAATTAAAAAACGATATCTGCTAATTTTCATGTTAAATTTCAACATCAAACGAACAAGTGTTTTGTAAAATGAATGTCCATAAACATTAAATGTCAACCAAATACCATGAAATTAGGACAGTTAGTAGAGGAAAGTTGAAGCTTCATAACTTTATATTTTATATGATAACTTTATATTTCCGGCGCAAAGTGCGAAAAAAAAAACACACTTTTGAATTGGATGTATGCATTAGTTTTATCCGATTCTTCTTCTTCTTATGTGGCCATAACAAACGATGATCGATTTAGGCCGAACATATAAGCGCCGCCAAGTTACCCAACATTCGGTCCTTCTAACGGAGGTGTGGTCTTTCTCTTTTTGAGAGTGTGATTTTCGATCTTCCAGAGAGGGCTCGACTACTTAATTGCTTACTCAGCCCAAAGTAGCACCTGTTAGCACAAGTTGTTCTACTCATGATCTCCAGGCTGGCGTCATTACAGTTGTTGATGCTGGTTCCAAGATAGACGAAGTCCTTCACCATCTCGGAAGTGTAATTGTCAACAGTGACGTGTTGTCCAAGACGCCGGGACTCTTTGTTCGTTGATACTAGGTACTCCGTCTTTCCCTCATTCACCGTAAGACCCATTTGACGTGACTCTCGTTCCAATTCAGAGAATGCTGCGCTGACTGCTCGCGAGTTGATATCGATTTTGTCAATATCGTCGGCATACGCCAGCAGCATGACACTTTTGTTGAAGATAGTGCCATTATGTCGTAAATCTGCAATTCGTATAATTTTTCCCATAATAAGGTTCAAGAAGTCACACATTAACGAAACACTTTGTCTGAAACCTCGTTCGGTATTGAACGGAGGGGAGAGGTCCTTCCCAATTTTCACTGCACAACGAGAGTTAAGCAGTGTCATTCTGCAAAGTCGAATGAGCTTTGCAGGTATACCAAATTCAGACACTGTCGAAACGAAAACGGCTTTATAATCGACGAATAGGTTATATGTGTCGATCTGTTCTTCTTGAATCTTTTCGAGGATTTGGGGTAGTGTGAAAATTATATCCGATTACGTCCACTTTTTAATTTGTTCTTTTGTTGATAAAAACAATCGTATGTACCGATTTTGAGCTTGATAGCTCTATAACAATGACAGTTATCGAACGAAGAGACTTGTAGACAGGCGGCAGACTTGCAGATGGGCTAAGTTGAATTAGATCGTGGGCCTGATCAGTAATATATACGATTTTTCATATTGCCACCTCTTCTAATGGATGTTATAAATGAAAGCACAAATCGAAATATCCTTGGATCCTTGAAAGAATCCGAATATCTCAATAAGTGTCAGCATAAATTTGATTTATTTTATGTAAAAACTTCTGTCATTTCAAATCAGGTTCGGTCTAAATGTATTCTATTTAACAATAAATGTATCTAACCCTCTTCCTTTCTTCGCCTTTCCCTATATTTTTTCGCCGCAATGTAAAACCTCCACCTAATCTAGCAATAATTACGGATAATATTTCCCCTGAAAACTTCATTTCATTAAAAATGCCATTTTGAATTTTTCCAAAAATCTTTTTTAATTTAATTGCATTGATTTGCGTATTTGTTGTATTGCTGTTTTGAAACAACATTCAAATACTCGTGATTACGAATTGATGAAGGAAAAATATGAACAAAAGTCATTGCCTACCAGTCCAATGCAATCAGAAAAACACATACATATGTACTTGTACGTGTGTATGTGGCATTAAAATTGACTATAAAACAACATTTTTGTTGTCGTCTGCTTACTCCGATTTTTCGGTTCTATTCTTTTTTTTTGTTTTTGTTCATCTTTTTCATACTAAATCTATTGGAACAAGCATCTTTTTGAATTTAACGTTTTGGTTTTTTTTTCCACCAAGCTTTGGCTCTTCTTAATCTCTTGTTGCTGTTGTTGTTTTTGTTGTTGAGGATTTTTCTACAATTTTCTTATACTTTGCTTTTATTGAATTCATTTTCCTCCTTTTTTTTCCCCGTATTTTCGCAGTGTTGTATGGTGTTGCATACTTATCGACAGCAGTGGCAGCTATAAACATTAATGTGACATGCAGCGGAAGCAAAATATACAAGTGCGCACAGGCACACACACACACATACGAAAACACATCCATGTGCATGTACGTATGCATTAAAGCAAAAGCAAATATACACATACGCCATTAAAGTCGTTTGCAAGAAGTGGTTGGTTATCTTCAAGGAGGAGGTTAGTGGCAAGCCATTGAACGGGTGATGGGAATAAAGAGCAAGCACATGAATGCTTCTCGAAGCGGAAGCGGAAGTGCAAAAGAAATGTTGACGATGATGATGATGATGATGATGATGATGATGATGATAATGATGACTATGATGACTATGATGACGACAACGGCGACATAGACGACATCGAATGTGCACACCCGGATCAATGTTTTGTGGTCGTCTTTGTGTGTGTGTGTGTGTGTATTGTATATATCAACGAGTATGATTATGCTTGGCGATGATGAAGATTGTGGCGATTTGATGATGTTCGTTGTTCGTATTCGTGGTTATGATGGCTGGTGGTATGCGTTATACATAAAATGATTGTTGCTGCAGTACAGTAGCAACCATTGCCGCATATTAAATAGTGCAAATATAATCAGTTGTTGCTCTTGGTTGGTTGGTAGTGGTTATATGTATTTAGGAGTACTTTAATGTATGCACATATAGGATGTCGAATGTATAATATAACTGCTCCTGACCCAACCTAAATACCGCAATAATGGGCAAAACGTAAGTACATACCATATTCAAGTGTGAATGTTCATATGCCTCTAATAGAGTAACATAGGTCTGTATTATATTGATATTGCAATATGAATGTTGATACGTATGATTGTCAAGCTAAAAATTTTGGAATGGAGAATATCAAGCTATGAAAAGAATGACAATCAATTCAACCTCAAACAATAATGCTTACAATTTCGATTTTAGAAAAATGGAAGCAGAATATTTGTTGGAAAACTCATGGATAGGAAGACACCCAAATAGTGCCGGAGCTGTAGCGACAAAGAGGAATCAGAGTCCATAGCCCATTTTCTGTGTGATCACTCGGCGCTTGCTCACCTTAAAATGACTCATCTCAGCAGTTACTTCAAATATGACCTCAACGAAGTGGCTCAATGCCGAAAGGGATCACTCGAAGTTATATCGTATTTCGATGTGAACCAGGTGGCATAACCGCCGCACTACAATGAGCCGCACTTGGGCTGAGTCCATCGCCAAAGTGGACAGTCGTTACAATCTAAGCTAAACTATTACCCAGGAGGTTCCATGTTCGACCCCCAGTTACGACCTATTCCACAGCATTTTCCAACAAGGACTCTTATTTGTTGACAAGCAATTGGCACTTCCAGACAGTAAAATTTGTTAGAAAGAGTTCTGCGAATGGAAGAACACGCTCCAGCAAAGAGGATCTTTAACTGGGCACCCGCTGGAGGACGCAGTAGTGGAGAAAGACCAAGCCTCCATTGGAAGGACCAAGTGTTGGGTAACCTGGCGGTGCTTGGAATATCCAATTGGCGCCAGCAAGCGAAGAACTGAGAAGATTGGCGCCGCATTATATGTTCGGCCTAAATCGATCTTCGGTTGTTATGGCCACATAAGAAGAAGAAGAAGATTTCTGCAACAATGCACATATATGTGGATGACACAAAACTTCTGCCGTTTGGAATCGATTAAGGAGGTTCACTTTGAATACTTCCCAAAAATTTAACACGAATTTCGTTAAGAAGTTCTTCGAATAGTTTTTTTCAGAAACTTTTTCATTTCAAATTGTTGCTGTAGTTAGAATTGCCAATTGCAATTAAACACAAATTGATGAATGCAACAATTACAAAAGCAGGATTGGATTTTATCCCAGAGAAGTTTTACTCATTCGTTAAAGACTATAAAATCTAGGTGACAGTTTTTAAATGAGTCCGTATAAACCTGACAATGTGAACCTTTTTGAAAATTGCTATACTGTGTCCATTATTATTCAAAATGTAGAGTTGAGAACCTTTTGTCAATATGGTATATGAGTGAGTGAAATCAAAACTATGTCGTGTCTGTCTCACTTTGAATATTCATCATGGAGAAATCATCCAAAGTGATAAGTGTAAAATGTCATTCATTTGAGTTTCATCCGAATGTTAAACACTCAAGTTGAACGATGAAACATATTTACGAAATTCAAATTTTTGGTGAAAGTGACATTCACCGAAGCGATGAATCACTGAGAGTGAAGGTGCAGTGAAAAACGTGTAAATAAGTGATTCATACATTTATGGTCCCATTCAATATTTAGTGGCTGTGTGTCAAGAGTTATAATTGATCTGGATGATTTCACTCTGTGTGATTTCACGCTGGATGAACATCACAAGTGATATAGAGCAAATTTCACTCACTGCAATCGTTTCTGCCAGGCTTTTGAAGATTTAACGTCTCTCTTCCACAATTTAGAAAAATTACCTGTAATATAGTGTCAGTATTGGAAGAGAAGCTCAGTGGTATCACAATGAGCATTTCGTTCTTAAGTGAGTCCTTTCAGAGAGAAGGAAGCCACATAACCTAACCTAACCTAGCGTTTATGGTTGATGGCTTGTTTAAAGAACTCGACTCGAATCTTACATTGAGGGAGCTATTGATGGATTCTAACATTCATATATGGACGAATTGTGTTTTTGTGTTTCACTTTTGTTTCATTTATAGAGCCTCCTTTAGGGTTCATATAGTTATATAGTGAAATCTTTCTTCTTTTTGTTTGTTAAATGTGTGTTCTAAAGTCATTATCGACATGGGGAGATGCATTTAGAGTGCGTCAAATGCAATGAATCTTTTTGGCGCGTAACGACAGCACTATGAAATATATTTTCAATTGCCTGCATATTGCATATAATCACACAAGAATATATGTAGGTGTAAGCATTTCTATATACTATTTGTATTCTGTATTGTGTGAGTATTAACATTTAAATGCTCACAATATCGCAATACGCGATTTACGAATTGAATATTTAAATTTTCCCATTCAATGGCGGCATTGGTGTTGTTATGTGGCAATTGTGCTTTGCATTGACATATGTATGCTTGTATTCATCTTTGACACATTTTCAGTTGGCACCAATTTGTACGCTTCACTACCAGCAACTTCTGAATTTCATGTGTTCATGTGTTACATGTGTGGACGAACATATATTTTTCTTTCTTGCAACATGCCGCCGCATATTGCATGTGCTAACGAAAATTTGTGTTTTTCTCTTCTATTTTCATTTCTGGTTGTTGTCGTCGTCGTTGTTGTTTATCTGCTTTGTATGGTATAGTTTCATCGGCGGTAGGTATTGTGTATATATGAATGTACTTGTATTGTACACATACAATATATGTATTTATGCTCAATCCTTGGCCAACATTACTCACCAACTGAAAAATGGATAAAGCATAAAAGCAGAAAGGATGCATACGACAATAAAAAGAAGAAGAAGAAGAAAACAAAAAATAAAATAAAACAATTTTTCATAAGCTGATTTAGTATAATACTACTTACTACACATCTATCCATACACAACATTTTCTTTGGCTTTTACTGATGTTCGCCTACTGTGCTGCTCCTTTTTTGTATAGAATATTTCATATTTTATATATTTTCTCTCAACGTTTACGTGTGTGTTTTTGGATGTTTGTTCATCTCATGTGTTTGTAATTGACAACTCGTGTTCATATGTTTGCGTTAGGGTTGATATATCGTTTTAGCGAAACCGGTTAACCGGTTGTTTTTTGATTTCGGTTACTCAGCAAAATTTTATGAAATATTTTACGACTTCGAAAATCGTGTAATATATTGACAAATTAAATTGTTTTATTACAATATTTAATAAATTTGCTATTGAAATTGTTAAAATTATAGTTTTCGGGTTACTGTTCACTATAATTTTAAGCTTTCATATTCACTAAAGGTCATTCCGATGAAACTGTGAACAGTCTCGCAGAAATTTACGACTGAGATATTGAATATTGATATATTGATTGAAAAAATGATCATCAATCGACTGAAAGCAGTTAGCTGAAGCACCCCGCTCTGTCGACCGCTCACTGAAAAAGTAGATTCATTTTTCAACTGGTGGAGAAAACGGTCCGGACATTAATCACATATTAGCTTGAAATAATTTTAAAAAATGCAGGCTTCTCAAATGAGATCTATATTTGAGTGCCAAAATGAATTAAAACGCAAACGAAATAAAATTAAACGAATTGCCATCATTGAAGCACTGTTAAATCGTAACATCCATTTCAGAAGTGGATGGTGTCTCGCGGTGGAAAGTTGGTATTTTACGACAATGTATAGTGAAATCACGATGAGTCGGCGCAAACGGTAGCGAAGCACGGACTGATGGTTAGGAAGGTTTTACCAAGTGCGGCATTAACAGCATTACGTCTGAAGACAACCAATAATTGAATTCGACACGGAGATAGGGCACAAGGGCATCCTGTCACTGCTATATAGCAGTTGAAAGGAGGCGCAAATGCCAATGGAGGGAATGGGTAGGCTGAAGATGACTGAAAAGTCACACAGAACACTCATTGAAGACGGCCTCACACATGATGTATGTGAGGAAAATGACATCAGTATTTTTACAGATGGTTCATTAATGGATGGCAGAGCGGGTGCTGGACTCTTCTCTAAAGAGTTGGGACTGGCATGCACTCTGAATCTGGGAAGATACGTATCGGTCTATCAAGCAGAAATGCTTGGTCTAATGCATGCGCTAGACCATCTACTGGATGGAAAGGTGCAAGGTAAGAAAATCTTCTTAACACTCGATAACCAGGCGGTGGTCAGGCGGCTGCAACAACCTACGGTATCTTCTAAGTTGGCGCTCGCATGTGTTTAGAAACTTAATGGGTGTGCTCGTAGTAATGCGATTACTCTTATGTGGGTGAAGGGACACATTGGTATAGAACAGAATGAAGCTGCAAACGCCTTGGCTAGACAAGGATCTGAAGCTGAATTTTATGGACCGGAACCAGTAGTTGTCTAGGACGAATGACTCTAAGCTGCTTGACTGCATTAATAACTGGGCATGGCAATTTCAGGTACCACCTCAGCAAGATGGGTCTTGTTGATGGGGAGGATACTGACATTTGCAGATTATGCATGGAAGAGGCAGAGATAGCGGCGCACATAGTGTGACAGTGTCGTGCATTGGCAAGCAGGAGGATGTCCACACTGGGTCGCCAATTTATTGATGAATTCGAAATGTGGAACATACCCAACAAAGACATGCTTGAAATAACGCGTGATGTTATTATGAGGAAGGAAGTAGAAGAACTCTGCAACCGAACAAATAATTAACACACGATTTGAGGGACGAAAAGGGACCCATATAAGTGGTCTGATTCGGCTAATCCCTAAAATATATATTATTATTACCAAGTGTTTGGTGTGATTCGAAGGGAATTGTGTACTATGAGCTGTTCTCGTAGGCCGAAATTTATAATTCGAACTTGTACTCTCAACAATTGGATCATCAATTGGAAGCAATTATTCAGAAGCCGCCAACTGTAACCAGTAGGAGAGGAACTATATTCCGTCAGAAGAACGTCAGGTCACACACATAAATCAACATTTGCTAGAAGCTGGGAGAGTTTGTTTTTCGGGGCTAGAACCAAGTAATTACCATCTCTTCCTGTCTATGGGATTGATTTGACTGGCCAATCAATCAATAGTTACCGAGTTACCAAGTTACGAGTTACCGAGTACTATTCGTATTCGATAGTCGGTGTCGGTTTTATAAAATCTCGAACAATTGACAACACCAGTTTGTATGTAACAATATAATGTTTAGTTTTTGTTTTTGCACTTTGTTTACATACTACATACATACGTAACAAATATATATAAGTACATGCATACAAGGTGCGACAACTATGTTTTAAGACTGCCTCTAGAAAACACAATTATAACACGATATCTGCTAATTTTTCGGTATATTTATTCGAAATATTCTCCTCTTGATTCAAACATCGATTTAATAGTGATTCAAACGCGTGTTCCAGCTCATTTTGCGGAATTGCCTCCAGTGCCTTCATCGAAGCCCGTTATCTGAATGTCATAAAAAATCATCCTTTCAACTTCAATTCCAATTTTGGGAACAAAAAGAAGTCGCACAGTGCCAAATCAGGTGAATACGGCGGGTGATTCAACACACAGACCTAATTCCCAGCCAAAATTGGCGAACGTTGAGTGCTGTGTGTTAAATTTCATGTTAATATTTCAACATCAAACGAACACGTGTTTTGTAAAATGAATATCAATAAACATTAAATGTCAACGAAATGCCATGAAATTCTGACAGTTAGTAGAGGAAGGTTGAAGCTTCAAAACGCATGTGCTCACACATAGATGACGCGCTTGGTTGCTGAGATATGGTTCGAGTCGTAATACATAGTTGTCGCACCTTGTATGAGAAGGAAAGAAAATTTGTTGTTGTTGTTGTTGTTGTGAACAAATTTATAAGCATATCGCTTTGAGTGGTTTGCAATATACTACATACTATACGATACATGTGTTTGTGGATTGTACGATATGTATATGTATGTGAATTGAATGATTGAAAATTGAGTCAGCATTTCATGAGAGGAAGGATGAAAAAAAAAAAAAATAAAAATAAAATGAATATTCTCTAATCCTCATATATGATATCAAGAATGTTAAAAATTGAGTTTTATCTTATGGAGATCCCTATATTAAGACAAAGTTCATTAAAATATGATTGTCGGTGTATCATCGTATCCATATACTGAAAGCTATTTTAAACTATTTATATCAGCTTACTTTCAATGTAGTACTAGTAATATATGTATCTATGATATATTTAATTTGAAATAAAATCTCTCAAAAAGATATATTATGGCAATATTTATGGCAAAAAAAAAAATGAATATATGCGAATATTTAAGAAAGAATTACGATACAAATATATTTGACGTGCATATTTGATGATGATCGTATAGATCATTGATCGGAAGGAAGGTTTTTATTTGGTTTGACTTCAAAAATGGTTTCCCATAAATTGATCGACATCTTGAAAGCACATATATGCGAGTATATATGGTATATACAACAACAAGCACACACATGTCAAGGTCCATGATAAATCTTTGCCAACCACATAAGCCATTTACTCAAGTAAACTTCTGATTTTCAATGTTACACCATAATATTTCAATAAATAAACAAAGAGAAAAACCAAAAAATAGTTTATTGTCATCATTATTTTTATATGTAGGTGTACCTATTCATATGTACGAACGTGATATGTAACTAGCGTAATTTACTGCTTGACGCCGCTATTGTTAAAAACTTGATCGGATTCACGTATTCAACTGAAGTGGATTAAAACGCTAAATGGATGTATGGGGGACAAAAAAGAAGAACAAGAAAAAACAGAAAGAGAAAACACACAAAAAAAAAGGTGAAAGGAAATTCTATAAAGAAGAAAACAACAAATAACATTCGCACATACAAACTTCATTTCTAACGATATTTCTTGATAAGCGAAAAAGTACAATAGCAGCTGTAACTGAAACACAGAATGCCACAAATAATTTTTTTTCTTCTAACAACAATGGCTCTCTTACTCCCCACTCATAGTACATGCATACATGCATAGTACATATATATTTTGTGGTCATTTTGCAAAAATTTCCAATAAAACTTGCGTTCTATATGAGTCGTCGCATAAGTACAACTATGTACATATAAGTATATTTTCTCGTCTGTCAGCATAGTATGTATGCCTTTGATATGAAGTTGTCACTCCACATATTTCGCTCACCCATAATACATAAACAGTAAATATTCAGTTGCTCGTGACAATTAAGAACAAAAAACTGGAAGGAGATTACTATTTGATAGGAGGTGAGTATAAGTCACTCGTCATAGTGGTTGTTGTTGTTGTTGTTTGCAATCAACAAATTCTAAAATAAATTCACCAACAGTAAAACCATCGAAATAGAAGAATAAAACAAGAAAATACATTTGTATTATATTCATTTTACTTGTATTTGTTCATCTCCCATTTACCTTTGTTTTTCACCTTTTAGCACACTTTTATGGGTAGCTACTATCAGAGAAGCCGCATTGTCGCATACGTATGCACGTAAAGGATCATGGGATCGTTGGGAGAGGATTTTTGGATCAATTGGATAATATTGAGGTAAATATTGTTTTAATGCTAAGCTCTGGTAATGGTAGTGGTAAGTGCTCTACCTTTGGATGGAAGGTTCTATGCGCAGACTATGTCATAGGGCCCAGTTAAGCGATGATATTTTGGAGTAAAGTGGTGAACTTTATTTGTGGCTTCTATCACGGCCAAGACCATAAGTTCATAGTGAAGAGACACACCCTCTCGCTCGCAGTAACCCTACTACGGACGTTATAATACATCCTCACCTCGCTATACGGCTGCTATTTTTACAGCATTTCGCTCTAACGAACTTCTCACATTGTTCCGTTATATGATTCAACTGCTGTTTATTTCGAAAACAATTGATTCATTATACGGCTTTTCGTTTCACGGTAAATTTTTTCAGAATGTACCATGTATGTAGGTCATATAGTGAGGTATATGTCTTGGGGGAAAACCGAATTGAGTACTTTGCATCTAGATTGAAATGTCGAAAAATCATACCCCTAAAGTCAGAGTGTCGGAGTGCCCCTGATTCTGGGCTGTATTTCAACGAACACTGGACGGCATCGGAGAATGCTGGTCTCGCTGCCTTGGCGAACTCTAAAGTTTCCTTTTAACCACTCATTGATCATTGGTTACCGGGCATTTTGACTCTTCAGTTCTACCTTTTCCAAGATCAAGTGGAACAGGTGAACAAACAAACCAGAACAAATGGAATAAAAATAAATTGCATATCGCAGCAAGAGAGAAAGCTCGACAAAAGCTCGCAAGGTGGATTGTTCACCACTACACAAGAGTTCATCAGATCAGCGCTCGTAATAGAAGGCCTGCGGTGAAGATAACGACAATAACAACAGCAAAACCAATAACAATATCGCTTGAGGCAAAGAAATATACCAGTAAAGTCGCGCCAAAACCAGCAAAACTGACCTCAAAGTAGTTGGTCAGGAAAACCCAGTACCACAAGGCTACGAGATTACGATACACACAGTTCAACCAGGCTGATGAGTTAAGTAAGGTTAAGTAAGCGGCAATGGATGAGTACTTGAAGCAATTGGCCAACCAATCGAAAGCAAATAAAGGCGATGAAACAAAACCGGTTTCAGAACGAAAGAGTTTCATCGTTTCATCGAGGCGTAAAAATGTCAACATCAGCAGATGCACCAACATCAAGCTGTTTTACAGCGTTGTGGCTCAGGATGGGTTTAAGCTGACCTAAGATTTGAGTTCTAAGGTTCACCAATATAGCAAATATTATTGAAGAATCAAATCACTGTGCCCCATACCATTCGAACCGACAATCTACTATTTGTACATTTACGTGCAAAATGAAAAACAAAACAAACAAAAAATGTGTTGATTTATTTCTATGAATTTGTTGGAAGAAAAATAAACTAAATTCATTTTTTTCTGCTGTTGCTATTGTTTGTTGCTCTTGCTTTCTTTTTTGTTGTTGCTGTTGCTGCTGCTATTTTATTGTTATAAAAGCAAATGTTATTATTATTATTATTATTATTGTTGTTGAGGTTGCTGTGTGTTATTGTTGACCATTTGAGAATTTTCAAGTTTTTTGGTTTACGAGCAAAATGCATTTAGCTTTATGGTCGTTTATAACGCATATATATAGTCACACACACACATACACACACACAGAGCACCTATATGTTTGCATATACAAATAAACCATACATATATGTATATCGTATGTATATATGTATGTATGTTTGTAAGATGAATAAGTACAAGTACAAGTACTTACAGATGTATGTATGTATGTACCTATACCTATATATATATAAAGGTTCACACACATATACATGAGCATATATGAGTAGGTAAGTACTATATTTGTTGAAATTCTCTTGGGAAATTATTTTAATGGAAATTACTATATTCAATTTACTTTAAGGCCATACATACATATGTACGTACATATGTGTGTACATGTATCATATGTATATAAGTACATATAATATAAAAGCTGGTAAAGTGATATACAACTTGTGTCAGTCTATGTCACTGAGTTTTTCTCTCTCTCTCTCTCTCTCTCTCTCTCTTGGTGTGTGTGTACTTATCACTTATCACCGAACAGACAGAGCTTTGTACAATTGAGTATGTACACATAGTACGTCAGTACTTATGTGGCACCTTCTATGGGCAAACGACATGTTCCGATACGATTCATTCATTCATCTTTGGTAATTATCCATTAAAAATGCAAACACATAACCTCATATGTTCTTTCTGTTTTTCTCCTTTTGGCTCTCTCTCTCTCTCTCTCTCACTCTTTCCATCTGTGTAGCAAGGGTATATATGTGATGCATATTAATGAATGAATTATTCAGTTTTGCAGAAGCATTGATAAAAGAAATATATACAAATAGTATTGATATGATATTCTTGAGTGTGCTTTTTTCCTTTTTTTTTTTGAAAAATGGCACTTCCACTGAATGACAAATTTTAATTATTTTAACAAATATTGATTGAATTTTCTTATGTTTTTGTTTTTTTTTTGTTACAATAATTTCAAAAGAACAATAAACACATACACCTGTTGTTTTTTTTTTGTTTGTTTCATTTTCATACAAAATTTTACAATTCAAAACAATAAATAAAAAGCTCAAAAGTATGTAACACATACCTACAGTGTGTCTGAAGCCTTTGTGAAAATGTGAACACATTTCAAATAGGAAGTTTCAACGGAAAATCATTAGCAACGATAGCAATAATGAAAAAAATAAAAAAATATAAAATGTACAAAAACAAATATAACAGTAAAGATAACAGCAAAAAGTATTTCAATGAATACATACATACATATATCGTCTGTGTATTGTCCATGTTCGTATACAGTGAATGACATTCGTATAAATACACATTTTCAATTGAGAAATTATAAATTAAATGTTAATACAATGATTATGGTCTCCCTCAATTCGAAAATAGTTCAATTGAAAATTTTCAAGATATCATTTTTTATTTGTGGAAATTTTCTTTCGAAAGTAATTGTAATATTTAGGCCATATCTTGAGCAATAAATTACCAATCTGATTGTAAAAGATAATAGCAAACTGAAGATAATTCAACAATATTTTCATTCAGTTCATTTGTTTGCATGCAAAAAAAATGTTTGTTTTTTTTTTTTGAAAAAAAATTACCATCGAAAATCGATTAAAAAATCGCAAAAAATATAAATTGTAAAAAATATAATATAATTTTACCTTTGGCCTATGCCACTCGTTCTTTTACAAAGAAAATGAGATATCGAAAAAGAAAATCCGTGTATAAATGCTCAAGTTATGACGAGTTATGTGAAATTACCGTCAATAAAATGCTTCTTTATTTTTAATCGTAAAACCCCTAGCTGAGCAGAAATCACCACTAGAGGGGCAATATGAATAACAGGTAGCTATTAATTTTCTCCCACACAATTTTTTTCAGAACATATTCACCAGTTAATTTCACCCCATAAAGGGTGCTCCCCTATAAAATTGACATTTTTTAAAGAATTGCCTCCCATAGCTTCCCGAGATGGAAATTGGTTTTAAGAAAGTTCAACACAAATATTGGGGAGTAAAAATGAATGTGGTTCGATGATATATTTTAACCCTCCAGAGACATTCTGGGAAAGGTGAGGGCTAATTTTATAAAAAAATTCAATTTTATAGTGAAACCATCCAAAGCGGTGGAGATATGGAGTAAGCACGTTTAGAAAAATTGTTCAAGACTAAATGTTGCGTTCACTGATATATCCACTCCCTGCAATAGACCCCTAAAAGCGGTGGGAGTCAATTTCTTATGAAAATATCAACTTTGTATGGGTGTCGCCCTAAGAGCTGGAGATAGGGGATTGTGGGACAAAAAATTAATGAAAGCCGACCATATATTTCACCACTCTCAAGATGATTCCTAGGCAGATATGTGATTATTTGTCGATTTGCAGGACTTCTTGCGATACGTTTGTATGGGAGCCCCTTTAAGGGGTGAAGAGAGAGAGAGGAAACACATTCAGAATAAATACTGGGTGCGAGTAATGAAATATATCAAATGAATTAAAATTGTCTCATAAGTGGAAAAAAATAATATATAATGTGCACTTATTGATATGCCATTCACTGTGTATATTTATCTGTGTATGTATGTACTGACGGCCATTCAACCAACTACAAATTATTACATTGCGTGTGCATATAAAAAAGAAAATAAATAATAACAACAACAACTACAATAACAATAATAATAACAACAACAACAACAACAATCAAAATAATAAAGTGGCGATCACAAGAAAAGAAGCGACAAATGCACTGACTGGGCTGACAATATGTGTGAGTGTGTGTGTGTGTGTGGGCAAAGAGAACTCGTCGCGGTATGCCAACGTAGCAAATGCATAGTTTTCATTTGTAACGGAAATGTGAAAATAATTTTGCAACTTTTTCAAGTCATTTACTGTTCATTAAACATACAGATATACACACACACACATAGCTTTTGTATATAAATGTCATGTGTCCATGTCCACTGCAAAAAAAAAACAACAAAAACAGTGGGAATGTTGTTGATTGGTGTGCACTGAAATGGTTGAAATGCGATAATGAAAAGTATTTCACATAAAAAATGGAAAATATTTAAATTAAATACTTCTGCTTATGTAAATCCTAATTTAATTGAAATATTCAAATATTCAACTGCCTTCAAATTATGCAATATTAATTTTCGTCTTTACTTTACCAACCATTAGGCCTATCATTCACTTATCGTCGTCTCACTTATTATTATTATTGCATGCCGCATCATTCTATTGTGCGAAAAAAAAAATATATTAACACAAACCCAATTCAATAGAGTGCAAAAATGTGCCAACTTATCAAATATGTATTTAACATAATCGCATTAGGTATTAGAATGTGATCCTTCACTTGTGTGTATACCCCGAACCTAGCCCATTTTAAATTAACAAAAAAAAAAAAAAAACAAAGAACCACCCATCAACAATGGAACTGAAGCTCTTTTCTTCTTTTGCGACTAATATTTCATCAAGAATTAAGTAGGTACAATTTTTTTTTCACTCATTTTCTATTGCATTTCCAAATGAAGACGGTAGAAATCCCTTTTTCATCAACTACGAATACAATATAATTCGTCTGTGAGAACAAAAAAAAAAAAAACAAAAAAAAAACATAGAAAAGGGAATACGACCAAGTCGAAAACGCTAATTGTGAACACATTTAAATTGGGCTGCTGCTGCCGCCGCCGCCAGCTGTCAGCTAAATATTTTAACCAATTATTTGATTCATTCATCGAGCCCTCTTGCTCGTTCTCTCTCTCTCTCTCACTCTATATCTCTAAGTCTCACAGCCGCCGTATATAATTTATATCTTAATCATAAAAGGGACGAATTTGATGGCGAATACCTTCTACTCGCATATATTTTATAATCGTGCAGGATGAAATATGGAAACATGCGATAGCGATATTTTCAACACTTTACTACCATATCATTTTAGTAATTTAGAATTTTACCCATCATGAGATCATTTTAAATGAATTTATTTGCTTTCATTGTATCATTCACAACAACAACTACAGCAGTCGAGATAAAACAACAAATTGCGTAACAAGACGAACAAAAACCTACTCGATTATATGTAATATTAAAATACTAAAAAGACAATATAGAAGAAATGGCGAAAAAATTGAGTAAATACTTGCAATATTAACAAAATAATGTTGTATTTTGGGGAAAAAGTTTCACAGCAGATGGTACTGATGCATAATAATATCAATAACTAGTAATTGCAGCTGGCAATGCTATACAATGAATTTGACAATTGACAGTTGAAGTTACAATACTAAAGTTGACAGTCAAAGTTGAAGCAAGAAGAAGAAGAAAGGTACTTTGGAGAGTTGTGTTCAAACTTCTCTCTTCTTCGTAATGAGTAATTACTTTGGACTAAGTAAGCACCTAAGAATTCGAGCCCTCTCACGAAGAACAAACCGCACACTTTACAAGTACTTTAAAGCGTAGAAGCCTGGATGCTTTTTACCTCGGTTGAAAGGTTGCTTGGAGTTTTTGAGAGAAAAGTGAATCCCAACATTATCGAATTTGGTACAATCATGAGCTGTACGAGCTGTATGCCAATGTTCGTATAGTTAAGGGCATCAAATTTCAGCGCTGCGTTAACTCGATAATATTGAGCGAGCCAATCATATTTGGAACCCACTGGACAATGAAAACGGAAAAGAAGAGGCAACCTCTGATCTTCCATCAGTACTGAAGTACAGAAGTATTAAGTTCTTCAGAAGTACTGAAGAACTTAATAGAACAAAGATCGCTTCTTCTAAGATTTGTCACAGAGCTCTTTGAGAAGATTTCTTATGACAAATAGCTAGGTTAGGTTAGGTTAACTACTGTCGTTAGAATTACAAATTGTTTGGCGACATATGGGCACAATTTTGAAGATGTAATTATTTTTAATTTTGCCATTAAATTTGTCGTGATCCGGATTCGAACTATAGTTAAGTGCAGCAAACTTCAGCGCTGCGTTAATTGGATCATGTCTAGCGAGCCAAAGCCAAAGTCGCGCTCCAGCCAAAAATATATCATATTCGAATACCATTGGAGAGCGACAACGCAAAAGAAGAGACAACCTCTGATAGAAGGGCTGAAAGTACTGGAGAACTTTATAGGAAGACAGATCGTTTTTTCTAAGATTTATCACAGAGCTCTTTGAGAAGGTTTTTCATGACAAATAGCTACTGTCGTAAGAATTACAAATTATTTAGCGACAAATGGGCACAATTTGAAGATGTAATTGATTTTTAATTTTGCCATTAAATTTGTCGTGAACCGGATTCGAACTAACGACGCATCTCGGAATGATTTAAAAAATATTTTGCGGACCAAAAACAAGCAAAGATTTTATAATAATTTGGAGTCTACCACCTTGATCAAAAAGTTCCCGGAACAACCATCGTATGGCGCTCCCATCGTTCGCCACATGGTGGTTATTCCGGCGAACGAGGGGAGCGCATAATATTTTTTAAATCATTCCGAGATATTTATTATTGTTTATTGTTTATGAATTTAGTAAAACATTTTAACGGCAGAAGTTTTACAAAATGATAAGAGCTGCAAAACTGTGAGCAAAAAATTGATATTTAGATGGTTTTCACACTTCACAGTTACTGGGTATACTAGTTGAATCAGGTCCCTTAGCGCTTTTCGCAAAATTTTTAACGATATATAAATATACCCTAATCGGGCATCAAACATCATCGTTATTCGAGTTAGTAATTTTTTTTTCCTTTTCTCCTTGCCGAGGTGGACTCAATGCAAGTTTTCAACGAAAGAGTGGCCATTTGAGAGTTATTTTCTATCTTATAATGTCTCATACAATTGTACAATCATACAATT
The DNA here is from genome assembly GCA_963854835.1 of Megamerina dolium. NCBI lineage: Eukaryota > Metazoa > Arthropoda > Insecta > Diptera > Megamerinidae > Megamerina > Megamerina dolium. Next base: position 58,716,781 of record OY978527.1, on the reverse strand, counting down.
TGTAAAAAAATGCTCTCTTCTTTAACCAATACTTTTCCCCCAAATCTATTATACACACACACACACACTCTAATGCAACACCAACAAAAATAGCGGCAGATTGTGTGAAAATCTTCAATATTTTTTTTTTCTCATCTTGTTACGAGTATTATTGTTATTTGTGCTGTTTCAATTTCAGTTTTACTACTTTAATTAAATTTGCAAAAATAAACGAATGATTTCTTTGTCTTCCGCACTCTGTGTCTGTTTGTCTCACAGCATCTGTACAGCATTGGCAATGCTGGCTGCGATATTTAAAATGCCATGGAAAAATCACAAACATCATCTAGTAACAAAGTACCTACGAATAAGTGTTGAACAATAAAAGCTACAGGCTTAAAACGAATGACGATGGATGAATGGATGGATGGATGGATGGATGGATGGATGGAAGAGTAAAAAATCAGCAATAGCAACTAATTCAACTGAACGGACTACACGAAAGAAATTGAAGAAAACTCAACAGCCGCGAAAATGTGACAACACAGCATTAAAATGCCATCGTCAACTAGCGAGATACGATGTAGTATGGTATTTAGGTATGAGAAAATGAAAGCGAAATGGTGGATAGCCCATAAGCAGCTGTCCGCTATGCGTGGCTTGTCAATTTTATGATGGTTTGTTTTCACATTTGCTGCTCTGCCCTCTCTCTCTCTCTCTCTCTCTGCTTCGTTCAACTAACATTTAAATAAGTGCCAAACAGCCTTTGTTCCCTTCGTCAGCTCGCCTCTGTGCTGCAGAGAAAAAACATCTAAATTTCCATGCAGAGTGATAACAAAACTCAATTAAAAAGTTTTCATTCGCATGATGATGAAGACAACATGCAGAAAAAGTGAAAAGCAAAAAAAAAAAAAAAAAAAACAACAGAGAAAGTGAGAAATGAAAAACAGGCGTAAAATATTTCTCACGCATCCGTTAGCCCCCTTCAACTCTCTCTCTCTCTCCAGATCTCTTCGATTGTCGCCATCATATTGTTGGGTTGCTGACACTGGCAATACTTACACCTTACACTTGCCACGCATTTGGGATATTGCTTGTGTAGAACAACGTGACATTTAGCCAATGTTACACTTGAAATTGAGTTTAGAATTTGGTTTGGCAACATTGTTTCACTAATTTCTTCTTTTGGCATTCAACAAATGCATTTCAATATTATTTCCCACATAGACTAAATGAAAATATGTACTAATACAATATATATTTTGTTGAATTTAATTTAATTAATTTCCATTTTATCATGAAATAATGCTTTGTAGTTATTGCCGCTATCATTCTTATGAGGATGCTGTGCAAAGCTCACAATTATAATACGAGTACGAGTATTGATAATAGACGCTTTGAGCGCAATGACGACGACGACGACAACGACGACGACGACGACGACGACGATGATGATTATGATAATATTTAGACTGGCAATTGATGATGAAAATGATGTGTCGATGATAACATCAGTAATATTGGTGTCAATTGTGATGCTTAAAATGTTGATAGTCCAGATAATAGTTACAGATTTAACAGTGATACATATTGTATTATACTCATTGGTCAATTTCTAGAATTTCAGCTGCTTCTAATTTAATTTTGTGAGGAAACCCCACTAAAAAGTAATTTTAGGGATCCAGAATGTTTGAAAAAATCTTGAGATGACAAAATTGATGGCACTTGGTTATGTATTGTAACATTCTAGAGGCCCTCTGTTAGAGGTGTGAGTTGAAAAGTTGCCTCCATTGTGGCCTTTCCTAATATTTCGTTCAGACATGTGCCCCTATGGATTGACACCTACTATATTTGCAGGGTGGTTATTAAATAGCTTGGATATCTTATTAAAACATGATATTGCACTTAGTTTATGGAGCTTTGATTTAAATTTAAAGAAAAATTGTTTCGATATTATATTTTGTTATGCTTCAGCCGGGCCATGACCTACAGATCAGAAGGCCAGCGCACTCACCTTAGAATGATACTTTTAGTTTTTTCTCTTTCTATACGATTTGTAGTTTTTTTTTCCACGACACAATGTGATCGAATATTAAAGGGCGGTCCCAGAAAATTTTGGGAAAATTTTTCTTTATTTCTCAACATAGTCTACTTTTAGCTCTATACACTTTTCTCAGCGATATTCTATAGCTTCGATACCCTGTTTAAAGTATGAACTGTCTAGCTCATTAAAATAGACATCTAACGCAGACTCCTTCCCTTCATTGTTTGCAAATCTTCTACCGCCAAACCATTTTTTCAAATTTGGAAATAGAAAATAATCTGAAGGAGCTAAATCTGGCGAATAAGATGCGTGCTGAAGCAATTCGAGCTTTCACTCATTGATTTTGGCCATCGCAATAGCGGATGTGTGAACTGGTGTTTTTGTTCTATCGTGAGCAAACGCGGCACCCATCTTACACAGTATTTCATCTTTAAATTTTCGGTCAATATACTATATAATGCTATACAGCATTTTTTGAAATGCCTAGCTCACCCACCTTCAGCCGGCGATCATCCAATACCATTTTGTGGATTTTCTTAACCGTTTCTGACGTGGTCACCTCAATTGGTCGTCCACTACGGTGTTCGTCTTGGCAGCTCGTATGACCTCGTTTAAACTCTGCCACCCAATATTTTATGGTCGTAAACGAAGGAGCAGACTGCCCCAGAGTAGAGTCTAGTTCGGCTTTAATATTCGCTGAACTGAGATCGTATTGAATTACATAACGATGATCAATATTTTCCATATTTACAATTTCACTGAGGTCGTTTACTCTCGATAGCTCTAAAAAAAATACTGAACAACGTGGCACCTTGAAACTTAAACACATGTTTTTTAAGGTTCCCACTTATCATCGAAGTAATTTTTGCAAACTACTGCCGCCATTATATATGTCAGGACAGGTAGTTCTGGGACCGACCCCGTAACAAAATAATTTTTTATAGAATTTAAGATTTTTTTATAATAAAATTTTTGAAATCAACAATTTTCTGTTTAAATTGACAATTTTATTTTCTAATGAACAATTTTTTTTTTAGTTTTATCGAAAAATGTTCATATATTAATTGACATTAAGATATTGTAAATATGAAGAAATGTCAACAGCATAACTTTTCTGTTTCTTTCTTTTTTTATATTAAACACAAAGACAAAAAAAAAAAGAAAAAGTTTTGCAATAAATAAAAAAAAAACGTGAATTTCATGTACAAAGCACTTATTTGAAACATTATTAAGAATATGTGAGTACATACATATGTATGTACTCTATATATATATATATACATACTCAGCTAATGATGTTGATGATAATGTCACTTATAAAAACAACGTAAACAACAACAAAAACAACAAAACACAAAAACTTTGGCAGTCACGTGCTCTCAATTGTATTCCATTTGTTTTGTAACTTGAAGTTCATCACATACCAAGCAAAGCTATGGAAATGACAATAGCATTTCTGCTCCAAGTGCAAAATAAGAATATATAATAATATTTCGTCATGAATTTTTAATGTAGCTACTACTACAGTATACTGATACTCGAACTTGACGTCTTTAATTATACGGTTTATAAATGTGAGTATATGTTAGCAACTTGATTATACCTTACCTTACTCATCATATGAAACACTTGCAGTACAAATCTACGAAATATATTTTATTTAGAAAATTTTTCACTTTTATCACAAGTAATTAAGACAGTTCATCTAGGCTGAAGGTGAAAAAGTTTGAAAAAGTGCCATCCATGAAAAGTCTCTAAAATGAAAATAAGCTTGTGTTGAGGTGTATGGTATAAAAATGACAACATGTTATCAATTTCGTCAAATAAATTTCTTTATTTTTTGTTTTAATTTCACTCTACTACTGTTTGACGAAATGAAAATATATTCAAAAGTCCTTTGTTAAGGACCACTCTTCTGATAGTGATATTACTCTGTTTGTTACTCATACGCCATGTGGTCACGTGATATTTATTTAAATGCGCACAATAATGTACTCGAAATTTAGATAGTACAACGTAATATTATCATACAGCTACAGCTGTACCTACATATAATTGTTTGCTTACTACAAATAAAATAATATTTGTAAACACCAGCAAACCACCTGCTATGCTAGATGTATAGATTTTGTATATAATAAGGTGGGACGAATTTTGTGCAACACAATTGTGACAACGTGACTATGCGAATAACATACATTTTGGATAATTTCAAGTATATTTTCACTAAGAAACTAAGAATTTTTAATTTCGAGCCGCTTCTTTTTTATGCTCATAAATTCGTCAATTTTGAAGGGGAGCGCCTCGAAGAGATGGAAAAAGAAATGTTGAAAAAGAAACATACCATAAGTGGGGTTACGTCATACATTTCAATGGTCTTGGGGAAATTTCTGAGAAACTATGTGGTTATTTGTCTATTTTCAAGCGACTTTGCATTCATGAGAGCACCTATAAAAAATAAGTGTTTTGTGTTTTTATATTCATTTTGTATGAGAATCCCGTTACGGGGTAGAGATAGAACATATGTTTGTTCGGAGAAAATATTGGGGAGGAGAAATTAATAGGGTTCACTTAAACATTTTACCGCTTTAGCTGTGATTCCTGGACACTATGCAACGACTTTAGGAGCTTTTGGGTACACTTTGTATGGGAGCATCTTTAGGGCGTTGATATATGTAGGTGGAAAGCATATATGAAGGAAATTTTGAAAAAAAAAAATTAGTGGAGGTCTGTCATACATTCTACTATTCTAGGAACGATTTCTGGGCATTAATAGCGAATTTTTAGGTCTTTTCACGTTCATTTTATATGAGAGCCCTTTTAACGAGCACACATAATGGATAAGGTTGTTTGAAGAAAATGTAATGGTAATGGTAACGGTAATGGGAGTCGATAATATAATTCACCGCTCAAGCTGGGATTTATAGGCATTACGAGACGATTTTTAGGTGCTTTCATATCCATTTTATATGGAAGTGCCATTAAGGAGTAGATATAGAGAGTAAACTTGTCTGGAGAAAATGTTAAAAAGGAAAAACTAATAGAGATCAGTGATCAATTTGACAAATCTAGCTGTGATTTCTGAGCAACTACGAGATTATTTGTCAATTTTCAATGGATTCTATTTTCATTTTGTATGGGAGCCATCTCAAAAATTGGAGATAGAGGGTAAGTATGGTTGAAGTAAATTCTGCCGAATATGATTCCTGTGCAGCGATGCAGACATTTTTCGATTTTCATGAGTTGTTTTTTTTTTTATTTTGTTTGGGATTCGGTATAGAGAGTAATCATGTTAAGGAGAAAATATTGGGGAGCTAAACCATTATAGGCGAACATAAACTCAAATAAACACTAGGTGTGATTCCTGTGAGCAACCATAGAAATATTTGTCGGTTTTAATACATTTTTTAGGTCATTTTATATGGCAACCTCTTTTATAAAGTAGAAAGTATTGTAGAAGAAAATCAATTGTGGTCAATCTTATATTTCATCTCTCTAGAAGCGATTTTTAGCCAGCTACCTCAATCAGAAATCTAAATTGATCCAAATTTAATGTTTTTCACTAAGCAAGACCTTTTAAAAATTTGATACACTTCAATGTGCATACATACATACATACATATCATTGCCCACCAGCTGTAGACAATCACAACCAATAGCGTAGGACAAGCTTATGCAAATTCAAGGTATTGTATTGTTTACAAATTACAATATCCTATAGGAAGAATTATCATAAATTTTGGCAACAATTCAAAAATGAAACGAAATACCAATAACAACAAAATTGTATGGTATAATAGCAATAGCAAAAAAAAAAAAAATTCAAAATTATTCCATTGAAATTAGATTTTAGTACATTGACTCTACCTTATACAATACAACAATACAATACACAATACCTAAGTACCTACTATTGATGCGTATGTACTCCATATGTTATATTGTGCAAGGATAAAAATGAAATAAATAGACAAATAAACAAACAAACAAAAAAACAATAGCAATATTTTGATAATAACCATATAGTGTATGCGTATGTACATATATGCGTGTAGTGGCTCATAAATATTCTATGTTACAATAAAAACACACTCATACATGTATACATATGTGTATGTATAGCAAATATTTAAACAAATGTACCTACACAAACATCACACACACACACACACAATTCTAATTCTAATATACTTACTACTACCACTACTAGTACACAGTCGGTCACACACACAGAATGGACATATAAGCTGCTAGACAAACAGAAAAACAGACAGGCATACAGACGATTTATTGAACAACAACAACAACCAGTAATGAACGCACTACTCTATGGTTGTAGCTATGGTTGTAGCTGACAGAGGATGATGATGATGGGTATGTGGGCGAGTAGCCACAGTCGGACATATGATATATATATGTATATACAATATATGTAGTAAATGTATAGAAACATAAGTATTGATTATGTCATTATAGCTGAGAGTAACGAGAGTTGGCGCAAATGTACTTGTATATAGTATGTTTTATACGATTCGCTTACTATTAAATGACAATTTTTTTCTCTCTCCCCTTTTTTGTTTTGTTTTTTTGCTTTTCTAGTCTCACCTCAGTAAAAGATACACTTACACACACACACCTTTATTGTTTATTTGTTCTATGTATGTAACTCTTATGTGTGAATATTATTATTGTTCCTCATGCAGTAGCCTCACCTACTGTCTCTAGCATATGGCTTAGTATGACATGGAATTTTACTTTGGGGAATTAATGTATCACTACTAATTGTACTTTATGACGGTTAGCTGGTATCTCCTCCCATCGTTGTTGATATCACATCATTTGTTTTGTTTTTTTTTTTATTGTTTTTTGTTTTTTTTTTTTGTGAATATCCAATTTGAATTATATGAAGTAGTTGTGAGTAGTCATCGAATAATATTCTACATGTGGGATAAATACTTACACCAAAAATAATTTGTTTGGATCTTGTACTATACATTTTTTTTTTATTGGAAAAATATTTATGGGAAAGAAAAGAATTAATTTTTTCAGTTGCTTGAAGAATTCTACTACTTTCTTGCGAATATGAGATGTCTCATTAGAGATACATTCTGTCAAATAAGTACCCGGAAATCGGAAATTCTCATTTTTAATTTTCCCTCTGAGAATATTTCAAAAAAAAATTTTTCCCAGGTTGGCACAACTGTCAGCCACTATTCTGTGAATTTTTATTGCTATGTGTCATTTAGTTTGGTTACGGCGTCATTAGGAACAAGTCAACCTTTTGTGTGCGTTGCGATTTTTACTATGGATAAAAATATCGAACAAAGAGTTTGTGTGAAATTTTGTGTTTCAAACGAAATTTCTTGTGCCAAAACGTTAGAAATGTTGAAAAAAAAACATTTGGTGATTCAACCATGTCGACAACTCAAGTTTACGATTGGTATAAATCGTTCAAACAGGGGCGAGAAGTAATCGCAACGCACACAAAAGGTTGACTTGTTCCTAATGACGCCGTAGCCAAACTAAATGACACATAACAATAAAAATTCACAGAATAGTGGCTGACAGTTGTGCCAACCTGGGAAAAAAAAAATTGTTTGAAATATTCTCAGAGGGAAAATTAAAAATGAGAATTTCCGGGTACTTATTTGACAGAATGTACATATCATATTAATGCATAATTCTTGCGAAGCGAAGTTAAATAGGGTTCATTTATAAACCAAAGGAATACGTAGAGCATAAGTTAGAAAAATTAAGTTTGAACATTGTAAAAATGTCTTATCCTGTCTGTTTGTGACAAAATGTCATACACACTCCTTATCTCAAAAAAAAAAAAAAATTATTCTCCGGGGCATTCAAAGTAGTATGTATAATCGTGACACTGCTAGAAAAGCCTAATATTATCTAGATATATTTCTTATATTTTCTCAACATCATTGCCCAATCATTGAATTACTTCCATAATAAATGCAACACTTAACATATTTGGCACTAACTTTATGTAACATGAATTTATTGAATAAATACTTGTATTGTAACTATTTACCATGATTTTTTAATGTTTTTAAATTTACTAGCAACTCTGTTGTTCACACATTTCTTGTACGTTGTAGTTACTTGCTTGCAATGCAAATTGTAAACCATAATTTCTCAAGAAATTAGAGCTTTTTATACTCTATGGCAATACTCTAGAATCTTTGTTGAGCGTAGGTTATTGGTTATTTAGGTCATTGTGGCTGTGCTTGGCCTCTTGTACCACCCATTCCTTCTCTTCCACTACTGTGTTAAATTTTAGACAGTACTAGAAGGGAACTACTTATATTATCCGGTTCTGAATGGCAGAACATTTGTGACATAACAGAGTTCTTTAAGAAACTTTTCATGGCAAAGTGTTAGTGCCGAAAGAATTGGCAATTGCTTGGCGACAGGAGGACATCATTCGAAAGAAATATCATTTAATATTAATATATTAAATTAATAAATTAAATTAATATAAATACTGTCAGAGTCGGGGATTGAGCGCACTGACAACTACGGCAATACGGCATACTTACTAAAATCGGTCATTGTGCCAGAAATCATCGATGTTGTGCGTGAACTGATAATGAAATATTGTCATGTGATATACCGTGAGATAGAGGTATTCTTGGGCATTAGTTCCACCGCCGTGCATTCGATAATGCATGAACACTTGGCTGTCAGAAAGATTTTTTTCTCGTAGGATCCCGCATAATTCAACAATCGCTCAAAAAAAAGGCTCGTGTCGATTGGTGCAAAAAAAAAAAATGCTGAAAAAAAGCGATCGCGATGCTTCGAAGGACGTTTATAAGATCGTAACAGATGATGAATCATGGATAAATGCGTATGAGCCCGAAACAAAACAGCAATCGACCGTATGGGTCTTCCAAGACGAGCCAAACCCAAGCAAAACCATACTTTGGAGATGTCTCAGTCGGAGTGGCAAAAGTGCTTCGACAATTTATTTGAACGCATGCTCATAAAAGACAACCCTCGTATATGGATGGAATTCATTTTCATACATTTTCAGTAATTTTTAATAGAGTTATTGTGTGCTTTATTTAAGACGCATTTTCTGTATTTCAGTTAATCATCTCCTGTACTTTTGCACGATTGATCAAAATGTTGCCGATTCGTCCCAAGCAACATTTCCAATGTAAAACTTGACAAACATCATCATAGCATAGAAAAACAAAATGGTGAGAAAATGAAATGCACGATGCCAGAACATCTAATTTCATAGGCAAACGTTAACAGATTTCTACGCCGAAAATTTTCCACATATATTGGAATTGGCCGCAAAAATTAAAACTCTCAGAAAGACAAATAACTTAATGTTACACAAACAATTAAGTCATAATGATGCGAGGTAATTCATTGTTAAAAAAATTAAATAGATTATTAATAATACTTTTATATTTGAATAGTGTTAATGTAGTGTGCTAAATAATTTTGAATTAGATTTTCATTCCTTTTTTTGATGTTCGAAGAAAAATTGATAGTCAAATGGTTCGTATGACAATCACCTCCAAAAAAAAAAAAAAAAAAATGATGACAATATTGTCAAAAGATTGTTTACAACAAAAGCAATTGCCATCATGAGCGGAACTATTTCATTATGATATTGAAAGTTATGCATATGAATAAACACGCAAGAAACCGTCCAGAAAGATTTTGCATCGTTCGGTCGCTTGTAAATATATAGCTAAATGACATTTTTCGTTTTATTTACATGCGATTTGGTGTGTGTGTGTGTTCGTGCGTGAATATGTTTGTGCGATATTAGCGATAACACAGCTGGAAGTTCAACATTCTATGCTCTTTTTGCCCCCCACTCCTTCTATTTTGTATGCGGAATTGAATAATATCCTTTACCACACATGCATACTTACACTATACAGTGGGATCATAAATGCAAAGTCATACTCAATAGAAAAGGGCAAAATATGGTCGATCAGATTCATGATAAATGAATGAAAAATCTCATCATTCTCTGTTGCGCGAAGCTAACAGCTAACTAAACATAGTCATAGTTTATGTGACTTACAAATAGCTACTTACTACACATATTTATATAGTATTAAGGTGGGTGAAATTGGAAACAATTTTGATAATTTTAAGAATTTTTCGGAAGAAAGTAACAATAAATTATAAAAGTATAGATTTTATAGGAAAATCCCCCCAAGAAGAGGTAAACGTGTTTAGAGGAAATGTTGGACAGGACAAATGAATGTGGATGAGTCATATATTTTATAGCTCTAGGAGCAATTCCTTGGCAACTATGTTGGTTTTGTTGATATTCATGAGTTTTTATGTTTACTTTGTATGGGAGCTCTCTTAAGGGATACAGATAGGGGATAAATGTGTTTGGAGGAAATATTGGTGAGGTAAAATTAATTTGGGTTACTCATACATGTTACCACACTAGGTGTAATTCCATGGGGTAGTTTTCCGATTTTCAAGTAATTTTATATTTATATTGTATGGGAGTCCTCCTAAGGAGTAAATTTAGAGAGTAACCGTGTTTGGAGTAAATATTACGAAGGTAAAATTAATGGGGTTGATGATAAATTTCACCACTGTGGCAGCGATTTCTAAGCTATTATGGGTTCTTTGTAAATTTTCAGGTGCTTTCACCTCCATTTTATATGGGACACTCTAAGAGGTAAGGACAAGAGTGTAACTTGTTAATTTTGAAGTGGAACCCACTTCAACAGCGAATATAGTGGGTAAGTGTGTTTGGGCTAAATGTTGGCGAGAAAAAATTCATAGATAGATAGTTCTTTATTTAAAAATATTCTTACAAATTATAAATCAACAACTAATACAAAATAAACAATTAAAGGACATACTAAATACAATGACTATATAGTCGTTCATGTGGATGGGTCATACATTTTACCGTTCCGGAGGCGCTATGAGGCTATTTGTTGATTTTCAGATGTCTTTACATTAATTTTGTATGGGAGCCCTCCTTAAAGGGTTAATATAGGGGGTAAGTATATCTACATCTAATATTGAGGAGTTTGAAGTGATTCAAAATTTCTCTGATCTACATCGTTTTGAAAATTTGACCCACCTTAATCTATATTCGTACACATCACACCATCTTGGAGTTATACGCCACAGGTATATTTTGTATACCACCACCACCACCACCATTGTCCACTATCTAATCGCTACTTGGTTTATTCATACTATATAGTAGTACACAGATATTCCTACATGCAATGCATACATATTGATATACATTTACTTGTACATATTCCCGACAGCAGTCCATTGGATGACCCATCTGGTAGTTTGCTGCCAACTTGTCACAGTCATGATTAATGGCTTCCAAACTGATAAATCAACTTTACTAAATGTAAATGTCCCTGTATGGCTGTGTGTGAGTGTGTGTGTGTGTGTGTGTGTGTGTGTGTTGTTTTGACCGTTGTTAAATTGGAAGTACCAACTTGTACATACTCATGCATAAAGTGTGTCGCATTTGTTCTTTGAATGAGTGACTTTGCATGAACACATACACATGTATGCATACATACATCTATACAATCATTATAGTACATATAACTAAGTGCTCATAGAACATATGCATTGCAGTCTCATTCATGGAGCATGATGACGCTACTGTCCGGCATGTATATGAATGTGCATGTAGGTAGTTTATGTACATACGTACCATATATGAATGTGGCGCCAGCAGTCAGATGACAAAGCGACACCGAATACTAAATTCATGGTGCGATTTTTGCCAACATGAAGAGGGAAGAGCGTAACGGAAATTATAACTAAAACAATGGCATGGGTTATACTTGAAATTGAATTTTACCATAGAAATAATTTTAGAATATGGATGGCATACATGTGTAAACAAAACACAATTCTTATGATGCTTTCAATAAACAATAAATATATCGAATCGAATGTACATATTTATAATACAAGCACAAGTATGTCCAACAAAGAATAATGGAGAGCGGAGAGACGTAATGTTTTTTTTTTATTCCAAAAAAATCCTTTAATACTCTGTTGGGATTGATATTGCTGCTACTGCTGCTGCTGCTGCTGCTGCTGCCACGTCCACTCGTTTAACAATTATGACCACCATCACATATATTTGTATAAATATTAGATCTATTCAAAATTTAAAAACCTAAATGTTGTAATGCTAAACTTTTTTAATAGTTTCAAAAGACAAATTCCAATATTACTCAGCTCAAATACAAATTGCATTTTGATATTCTTCAAATAACACATTTGAAAAAAAATTGCTTCTAAATGACTTCTATAACATGTCCATAGTAAGGTTCAAAGCAATAATTTCTGTATAATGCCCACAAAGCATTAAGAAAAAAACAATTCTCATTTTCTAAATAGGCTTAGGCAGTTCAATGTTATTAAAGCTTCTTAAGGGCTTTTCAAATTTTTTAATTTTCCTTCGATAGAGCTTCCAGATTGAAGCAATTTATGAAAATCAATGCCAGATCCCTTAATAAAATCATAGATTTCCCATTAAGGACTACAGAAGCAATTATTTCAATGGCTGAAGAGGAAAAATTTTAATTGCAGTAAATAACTCAGCAACTTAAAGGTCATTAAATATTTAATTTTCCATCATTCTCTTGTCAAATACAAGTATTTTGAATTCAAAGCTTACTTATTTAATATCAAAACATTGAATAAATGCGAAAATTCGAAAAGGATAGAAAAAAAAAATTAACTAAATTGCCGGAGAAGCTCTGGCTCTGGCTCTGACTTTCAAATAAAACGTTTATAAAGCGATTAGAGCCTATCACGAAGTGACATGATGTTTTGAGCACCGGAACAGCATGTAATGTGACTCGGCTTCAAAACACATTGAGTAAAAAAGAAATCTCCAATACGATCATATAATTTCTATGCACCCGTAAATACTTGGCAATACTATGATGAGCGAAAACGCATTAAAAAGTGATAAAAATTGGGTTTCTTTTGTTTGGAACTTCCATAAAATTTCGAGCAGTTTTCGGTGAAGTCTTAAGGAAGCAAGTTTATAAAGCTAGTGCTTCCGTATGATGAAGCTACCACAAGTTCTTATAAACATTTTTTAGGCAGAGTTATAACTTATGGTGAAAACATTTGGTTTTCCATGTATAATTGCTTCCAGGAGACCTCTTCGAAGCAAACATGTATTAGTCGAAGTAGCCTGTTGGAATGTCTTTAATAATTTTTTCTACAAGCGATCTGTGAAGCTACCTCAACGTCTCATAAAAATTTATTTTAGGATGAGTTATGATTTACTGTGGGAATATTTGGTTTTCCATGGAGAATTGCTTCCAAGAAACCTCTTCAAAGTAATAATGTATTAGTCAAAGTAGTCTGTCCCAACATCTTTAATCATTTATTCTACAAGCGAGCTATTTTCTTATAATAATCCTTTTTCTCATGCAAATATCTGTAAAAAAATTCACTTTGTTAAAATCCTATACATTTTTTGGACAAATCTAATGAATATTTATGTGTATCTGCATTGCTCCACCAATGCCATTTGGTGTGTGTGTGTGTGTGCGTAGCCAGCTTGGTTTGTTTGCCATTTATTTTTATGATTATTTCTTGTTAACAAATCGTAAAACATAAGCACAGCAACCAAGAGAGCTTCCACTTGCAAGTGAAACTTTGCTGTTCCTGCTGCTGTTCCTCCTTTCACATCTTCTTCTTTTATGGAACAATTTTTTCATACATTTTAATTTTACAACATTCATTTGAAGTTATATACACCCTAGCTTCTCGCTCTCTCTTTCCCTCTCACTCTGCCTGTTTGCTTTCTCCTTTTTCGCATTCTATTTCTTTTACATTTTATTCATACGATTTCTTATTTCTTTGTTGCCATTGTTGCTGCTGCAAGGACATATAATATTTGTCGTAAAGTAATACGCATTTAAATAGGTCAAAAGGACAAATGCATAAAACGAATTCTGGACGACAATAGCAATGACAACGACGACTACGACAACATCTTTGTGTGTAGCAGCAACATCATTACTTTTACAATATTCCTTATTCATTTTGCTGGCAAACAATGTCATGTACGACATTACAATACTTTTGTGCACGTTTATTATGCGCGGCAAGCAATGTACGAGTGCTTGTAGTGTCTATTTGATGCGTAAGTATCAGTGCGGCATACAGCGTTGCAGCACCACCAGCAGCAGCAGCAGTAGGAGAGAACACCAAATTAAGATGAGCTGCAACCAAATAGCACCCATATGCATAACCTATAAGCTTGATGGTAAGTGTTGTCATGACGTTTGTTGCCATTGGTTATGCTGTCGCCACATTGTCAATTGCCTTAAAGCGTATGAAATTTGTGAAATTAAACGCTTTTAATTAGCAACTAATTAAATTTCATGTCATTTAAGTGACACCCATGCATATTTTTTGTTGTTTTGTTGTTTTTGTTTTACCCCCTTTACGTAACACACTGCGCCACGATATATGTCATTCGCAGTGCTTGTCGCTCGTGTAAAAAGGTATAGGGATTGCAGACATTCAAATATATCGTACATATATCTTATATGATATGTTATATATATGTTGGCTGAAATTTGCCTTAAGCTTCTCATGGCATTTATCCATCTCTGTCACATGTATGCATGTAAATATATAAGAGGGGACTTGTATATGTATATAATCACAACACTACTTTGTATGTGTTGGTTGCTGTCTAAGTGCATACCCATTAGAAAAAAAAAAAAAAGTCGTAAGCTTAACTTTGGTAATACCAAACTATTGAGACACTATGATAGATAGACAGATATGTATTCGAAAAATCATACTTTTGAGAAGGAAGTCGATGTGTTTCGCATCCAAAAGCGACAATTTTTAAACATATTTATACTTTGATAAAAATAATTGTGTGTGCCAAATTTCAATCCTACAGCTTTATATATTCGTGATCAAAGTACAGTGGGAAAGAGATTTTTGTATGAGAAGTAGGTGTAGTTTTTATTCGATTTCATTCATTTTTGTTGTGGTGCCTTCAATCGTAAATCTAATTGTGTGTACCAAGTTTCAGCTAGATACATTAAAATATTCGTGCAAAAAGTGTAAAAAGATTCAATTGGAAGCATAATTTTGTATGGGAGGTATGTATAGTTTTTATCTGATTTTATCTATTTTTTAATATGTTGATTATTTAGTAAATTAATTTATATTTAGCAAATTTCAGCATGATAACTTTATATTTTCTGGTACAAAGTGTGAAAACATACATTAAAATCAAACTTTTGTATGGAAGGTAGGAGTAATTCTGATCAGATTACGTTCATTTTCATGTGTAATTATTTTATTAGCATACGAACGTGATGTACAAAGTTTTAGTTCGATAGCTCAATATTTTCCTCAGTGAAAGTGTGAAAATATACATTCAACAACATACTTTTATATGAGAGATAGTCGTCAATTTTTTTTTCCGATTACATCCATTAGCTAATGCATCAATTTTGTGATAAAAATAAACTTTAATTCTGATAGCTTTATATTTTTAAGCACAAAATATGCATTCAACTATATACTCTTGTGTTGGAGGTAGGCGCAGGTTTTATCCGATTTCACTCATTTTTTATCGCTCCAACGCAATGAATGCATTTACTCTATTTTCCCATTTGGGTGTATATTTTTTTCATATTTGTGTTGCATTGTAAAGCATCTGAAAATCCGAAAATAATCGCTTCGCTTAGCTCCTTTTACTCCACAGCATTATGGTGGCATTTGTTGCACTCTTAATAACAACGACGACGACAATGATGGTGATGATGATGACGAAGGCGGTGGCAACAAATGTCAAAATGTTGAAATTTTAATGTCTTTATGATATTTGACTTAAAATTCCACCAATATTTGACAGTTTAACATAATATCGTACATTGCAAGAGTATGTGTCAATTGATACTCATGGGTACATGGGTACATGGTAATAATTGTAAGAAAATAACGAGTTGTGTTGTGAAGGCTTAACGCAAATTAAGACATCAAATATACAAATTATATGACTTGAAATAGAGTATGTATGAGTAAGTGTGGGCTGAAGAGAGTAGATAGGTTGAGAGGCAAAAGTTTGTATGAAATTGGAATTTTTTTTTTTGTTTCTTTCTTCAATTGTATCAACAAGAAGTTACAAGTTTACAAAAAGCTTATTTACTAAATTATACGATGTAAGTACATAAATATTATCATACAATAGGTAACAGCTACCTGCATGGGTGGTTTTCTTAATTAGCAAATATGATGAATTGCGGTTACAATTGGCATTATATGAGCATGTGTACATAAAATGGTAAAATTATCAAAAAAAAAGTTCCAAAGTTGAACATTGAACACAAAGTTGACATTTCGTATATGATAAAAATTTTTGCGTAGGTTTCTATTCGAATGAAAAGAGATTTTCTAATAGATATTCGATATCAAATATCAGTCTTAAAATTTTAGATGGTACGTTATTAAGTTTCATGGTTAAATGATGACATGACTACATGACGTGTCACATTCACTTGATCAATTCCGATCCGATTTTGTTAGAATTTGCTAATTGGCATGTAACAAACTTTGCATACGAACACAATAGTGCTATTCAATGTTGATTGTCGTACAGCATGAATTGTCATATGTAGATAATTATTTATTTAATTAGTATTTATTGGCGACATAACAAACTTACAAATTGTAAATATTTACATATTGGGTCTAGTATGAAATGATACGATGGGAAATGGAAATTCAATCGATTTTTTTCTGTGTATAGACTTTTTATTTTTAATCGACGTATGCGCCCATTAGTATCGATACACTTTGGCCATTTCGGCGGTAACTCATTTATTCCTCTGTTGTAGAAGCCTGTTTCCCGGGAGGCGAAGAACTGTGTTGTTGTTGGAAGGCACTTTTGACAGCCTCTTCGAAATTAGGTTAGGTTATGTGGCTGCATTCTCTCTGAGAGAACATACTTAGGCCAGACCAGAAAGGCTCATTGTTATACCACCGAACTTCATTTCGAATACTGTTGTGCGTGTTAAATTTGGACAGCATTTAGAAGGGACCTACTTATATTAGCTGGTTCCGAACGGCAGATCTCTTGTGACATCACTTTAACTTAGTTTTGTCACAGAGCTCTTTTAAGGCGCTTTTTTGGCAAATTGTTACTGCCTCAAGGGAATTAAATTTTTTTTTTCCTACCAGGAAGTTGTCAAAATTCCGAAAGAAGTTGTTGTCGGCAGGTTCAAGTACCGGGGGAATATGGTGGATGACGGTGAATTTCCAAATCTAACCGCTGTAACTTTGCCACAGTCATTCGTGCAGTGTGTAGCCGCACATTATCGTGCATGAGGATTGAGATTGATCGGTTGACCAATCTCGGCTGTTTAATTGCAAGATTCCGCATCATTTCGTCCAGTTACATATATTAGATATTCACTGTGATCGATTTGCCCGTTGTTATAGAGCTGTGATGGATTACACCGCCTCCAGACCATCAAACAGTCACCATCAGCTTCTTCTGGTAGATGTTTCGTTTCGGGTAGTGTTTCGATGCTTCAACTCGATTCAACCATTGCAATGAGCACTTGTGATTGTCGTAAAGTATCCATTTCTCATCACACGTAACAATTCGATTCAAAAATTTAAAAATTCAATTCGTGTTGTATCCACTTGTCCAGCCTTTTCACATTGTCGCTTTGAGCCAAATGGGTTAGTATTGTTTGGTCGGACAACTCAAATTCCCACTATAAATCGTGTGCACTTTGGGCCGGATTGTGGCTTTCAGCACATCGTTATCTACCTTTGTCTCAGATCGTCCATGTGGTTCACTGGTCGGATCAAAGTCACCAGAACGGAACTTCACAAACCAATGGAATACTGTCAACTTTGAAGTGACTTCAGTCCCAAATACAGCGTCAATATTCCGAGCTGCTTCCGCCGCTTTGGTTCCTTGGTGGAACTCGTACTTCATCCAAACACAAATTTCGCTATTTTGGATTGTCACACTGAAATCAAAATAAATAAGAACAAAAATGTTTCAATATCAATTATCAATAATATTATATAATCAATATAATTCTCATTCAGTTCAAAATAAATTCAACATAAAAGTTTCGTGCTAAACTGACGATGTTATCAAAATTCACCTCAGACTGTGGATGAATGGATGAAATGAATGGAGTCGAATATATTAGCTAAGAAAAGGCCCAAAATGAAACAAAAATTTTGCATATTAATAAATTCGATTGTTAAATCGAGCTGTGCTGAATTGACAAATTGCTTCAATTTTGTTTAAATTGTCACCAGAATTGTTCAGATATTTCTTTAATGGAGATAGAATTTCTTTCGTTTTTGGGATTAGGTTCGCTTATTAGGCTAATTTTGGAATTAAAATAAAAGAAATGATTTTGCAAATTAGCATATTTCAGTGCACAATAATGTTTCGACAAAAATCAGCCATTGTAATAGACAAAGTCTTAGACTCGTCCGTCTTGAAATCGAAGACTCAATTAAGATGGCAGAGCGTAACAACATACGCCTGTGCTGGGTTCTCGAACATAGTGAGAAGTAGCAGGGCGTATAATCTCGCGTGCTCTCTAAAGCGCTATAGAATCCAAATAACGCCCTTTGGGTATTAGATTCGATGAAAACAAATTCCCAATTCACACCTCCACGCAGTAGAGAGTGGTATCGTTGATAAACGGTCAACCTGGAAATGGGGACCGAACGATCGCCGGAATAAGCGATCTAACCAGGAAACTGGGAAGGGCACTCTATTGTCCTGGGGGTTATAAATCGCCCCTAAAGGCGGAGGAACTATTACAGGCAGTCAACGGCATATATGTATATGGCGGAGGAACTACTACAGGCAGTCAATGGCATTGGAATCAAGCAAGCAAGGGGAATCCACTTGTTTACTTATCCCATAAGCACGTATATTTTTTAAGCCACCACGCTCTGTCAAGAGCAAAGGATTGAGAAGAAACTTAATATCGCAAGACAGGTCAGAAGAACAATACTAAATATAGGAAACATATTAAAAGGATTAAAGGGACAAAAAGATGGAAAACATGTCATGCCTGCTGGGCGGCTAAAGTGCTGTGCCATAAAATAACTACAAATATTTTTTCTGCGCTCTCCACTCTCTGCGTTCTTGCAGCTCCCTAGAGTAAATGATACAGAGTGGTCAATTGGTTGTTCACGGACAAATATGCTGTTAGTATTGATGATATATTGTATTTAAAAACTAATTTCTTAACTAAAGTGATTTTTTTTTTCAGTGTATCTCAATTTCGACATATCAAATTACATCAGCTTACTCAGCTTACTTACATTGAAAATGTGTCCATTTTGAGAAATCAAATATCGCAAAGGCACCTGTTAATGATGTATTTGATTCAATATTAATTTGCTTAAAGGTTGTAATCTTGTACATAACCTTTAATGGAATCTATTAAAAGAAAATGTTGGTAACAAAATAAGCTCAACTATTATAATGTGATTTTAAAGAAACTCACAACTTACATACACCGAAAGAAATCTTCATATGGAATTTTCTCGAAATACTTACATATTAATACACACACACATACATTATTGTAGATATTTTATACTTGTTGCAAGTGTCATCATCGTCTGGTAGTGCCATAGATGTAGTATCATTGAATAAATTCAAATTAGAGAATATCAAATTTAAAAAATTCAGCAAAAGCTCAAAAATATGGATATTGTTGGTGGTGGTGTTGAATTATATTAGTTGCGATTTCAGAAAATCAACCTACACATGCAGAAAATTTCTGTTTGCTATGAGGGTGCACATGTAATCAGCTTATCACGACGACCTTTTGTCATTATGAATGAAAAGGATTTCAAAACTTCTCAAATTTCTTCATAATAACCTTTTTGCTTGCGACCACTTGTCATACACACACACACACTCGCATATACATCTTACCAAATCGCATAAGATGAAAACATATTACCAATAATCTTTTGTTTGGGGCCAATTTCCGTTTACCCTCGCTTGTATGTATCTCAAGTTCTTATTGCATAATATTCAAGGATAAATGTATCAAATGAGAAAACATCATCAGCAGGTAGCTACATATGAAAGTATATATTTGAAGATAATATTCAAGGGTTACCTCATATGTATCTATAACATAGAGTGCCTACCTTTGTTAATATTCTACTATTCTATACTATCTCTTCGCTTTTTCCTCTCTTATTGTGCTCTTTATGATTATCGTTCTTATTTAAATTCTTCCATTTCTTTATCATGTTCGTTGTTGTTGTTGTTGTTGTTATTTTATCTTTATATTCTAATCAGTTTAAATTTCCATGTTTTAATTATTTTCAACCAAATATTGGATTCCCAACCAAGCGCTATTGTGATTGGAGTGAATTAATTTTAGACCCATTTTACACTGATTACATGTGTATAGTATTATATTACTACTACTACTACTACATAATAACAATAGCCGTAATTATTTGCAGAATATTTTCTTGTTCATATTTTGTTTTTTTTTTTTTTTTGTAAAAATTCCCATTTTCCAAATCATTTCTTTTTCCACATGGAGAGCAGAGAAAGTTGTGTACTCTATGTGTGAAATTCATAACAGTCGATTGAAAAGCATCTCTGTTCTTGGAATGTTAAACACAGAGTGGTTTAAATATGTTTAGTCGTCCATAAGAAATCATCTGTGAAGAAATGATCCAATTACTTTGATTCGTCTAAGAAATCGGTTACATCCTATGAAGCTCTTAATGATCTGACAGCTAAGCTGTTTCTTCCATTTGAAGCCGTTCGATTTCCTTGGTTCGGGAGAAAGCCGGGTGGACAAATATGAAATAATCGTCCGTCTCATCGCCCTCTCCACAGTCTGCGCACATCGCACTATTTGCTATTCATTACCATTCGATATGGATGCCCATAGAAAGTGTGCCCATTAGGGAGTTGTACAGTATGATTTTTTGTCACCTACATGTTCTCTTGAACTGCGAATTTAACCTGTATGCCTTCATGGTTCCATAGAAAGTGACAATTTGTACTCAGAGCCGCGATACAGTCAGCCTCAGAGTCTTCTATGCTAATACGTCAGATGTCTCATTACCGACGATGTCCATGTGCTTTGAGACCCACATTAACGTCAGACTATTATAGCCTAGACAGACGGCAGCCTAATTCCGGATTACCGAGTTAATTCGAATTAACTCGGGCATTAACTGCAGCTAATCCGCATAAATTCTATGACTTAATTCTCAAAATAAAAGAGGATTAGGTCAATTTGCGCTGGCAACACCGCTAAAAATTGTCTATTGTGAATTTTTCTCGATCCATTTTACAAAAAATTAGGTGTGTTCGCTCATAAAAAATCTTTCAACAATTGTTAACAGTTTTCAACATGAAAAGCGTTGGCGAACAAATAAATCCAGGTGTCAATTAAGAACTGTGAATGTCAATTTACAAGTTTCTAATAGTTTTCAGTTCACGTACTTGTAGATTTTCTCATATCGAGAGTAACAGATGACAGAAATTGATAGTGATAGTAATGTAAGTGAGCAGACCTAATAAAACAGCAATCTGCCGTTTAGTTTATCCGCAATACTGCCGTCTGTCAGGTTATTATTTTATTCGGATTAAGTGCGCCGGTAATCCGGAATTAGGCTGCCGTCTGTCTAGGCTATTATACGTTTCGACATAGTTTAGTCTGAATTTGAAGGACGTGACATGATTGTGTTGAGTCAGCCTCAGAGTCTTTTTTGCTAATACGTCAGATGTATCATTGCCCACGATGTTCACGTGCTCCGAGACCCACACGAACGTCAGACTATTATACTTTCCGACATAGTTTAGACTGGATTTGAAGGATGTGACATGATTATCTTAGCTGTCCCTACAAATACAAATGGACCAACTTTTCATTCTCTTATCCACTAAATGATCCCTAGTCTTCGGCATCACATACACCTCTGGCTCAAAGACAGGCTGAGTTCCAGATTCGACTGCAGGGTCAAACCAAAAGGTGGCAGCAATATTATGTTTCGTTGTTCTAGAGAACTGAGAAATTTATGTCAGTACCACATTTATCCAATATCGAAAGAGGGCCGTACCAGAATTCATTATGAATCAGTCTGCTGATGGCTAAACCGGCTAAAAGTAGGTAACTTCTAATAATGTCCAAAATTTAACACGGACAACAGTAATGGAAGAGAAGCTCGATCAAAGAGCCCCTTCGAGGCTTATAAGTGCCACATATTTATTTATAGTTTTTTTTTTTACCTGTTTTGGGCTAAGTGGGTAGTTTCAAAATGGAGCCCATTCTCGAAGAAAAAATACCACCAAATAAAAGTCTCATTATTTTTGTCCTCATATTGAAAGTTGTTAAAATTTGGACAATTTCTTGTGAAGAGTTGGAATTTTCGAGTGGAAAAATGGTAATGTCTTTGGGCCTATTTGGGAATTTAGGGTGTCTATCGAATTTAGGGTGTCTATTAGATTTAGCGTGTCTATAGGATTTAGAGTGTCTATCGGAAACAATAGTTCTGGCCGAAGAACCAGAATAGTCATCATCATCATCATCTAGATGCTTGATGCAATCTGATTCCTATAATAAGACTTACCTACAATAATTATAGACTTTTCAAACTAAGTCCATGCATTTAATTATATGGCAGAGTATTAAAACACAACAGCATAAGGGAATGTAAGATCACAATTTCTCGTACAACTTTAAAACTGAGTCGGGTAACTGTTGACTTATAGAAAAGCGTTAGTGCGTGAGTATCATATGAACGTATGTCTATGGTTGACTACAATTTCTGGCGTTTAACGTTGGTAGCCTATTACAATGTACGAGTCTCTCTTAGAATGTGTTTGTATACTTTGAACACCTTTGAACTGTTTTGTTCAAAGTGGCAAAATATGATATTCTCGCGTTCAGTTCAATGTACAATTTAAGTTAGGATGGGTTAAAAGTTCAGCCATTGCGTTTCGCTATATTCACTTTTCATTGCAAACAACCGATGCTTGTCTATATATTGCTTGTGTGTATATTTTCCTATTTTCCTTACTTATGTCTAACATACATTTTACTACATTTCACCAATAGCCTATACATGTATGTTCTGTAGTTTGGACTGGGAGATGCTCCTTTATCTTGTTTCTAATTCATTGGATCGCACAAATAGTAGTTGTCGTCATTGTCATCGTTGTCTTCATCATATTCATTGTATTCACCTTAATTGGGGTAACCATATGCATGTTTCAATGTATAGGTACGGGTCTGCATACTATACACATACATACATGGCTGAAATACAGGATGTCATATGATGATAATAGGAATAGTTAAGATACGCAGGCAAGAAGAAACATTTCAAAAAATGTATCCAATTAGAAAATGAACAAAGGAGAGTAATACTAAGTGAGTAAGAGAGAGAGAAAAAAAAATAGCTTGTATAGAAGAAACATAAACAGAAGAAGATGTGAAACAAGAAACGGATGAAAAGGGTTTCCGTTTTTGTTTATTTCAAAAATGGAAAATTTTAAACCGCACAATGTGTGATTTTTATTATAGTTGCTATCATTCTCGCACTCATACTCTAGCCATTTCACACAAAAACTGATTACAAATGGCACGTGATGTGTATGTATGAGTATATTATTTATCTTGCGTGTGATCGTCCATGATAGAGGGTAAATCCTTCAACTCCCTCCTCACTCGAATGTTAAAAGATCACAAAAACCTGATAAAAATTGTAAACGTGTAATTTCTATTTATTGCTTACAATTTTATACTCCATATACAAATGTAGCGATGTATTAAAAGAACAAATGACAAAACCCACGCACTCATGCAACTCCATAAAGGTAGCGGTGGAAAGGCGAAAAGCAATTGAAAGAAGAAGAAGAATGTAGAAAAAAAAACAATACATTCACTAAGGGACAATGAACAACCAACGCAGCCAGTCGACCAGGCAAATCAAAAATTTTCGAAAGGAAATGTCAATGTAAAACGATTTGGATGGCAACATAAAATATTGCCTTTACCAATGAACGTGTGTGTGAGCATGTGTGATGATGTGCTTATTTGTGTGTGAGTGGGTGTTTGTGTAAAATTAAATTTCCGTTTTTAAAGAGGAGATGAAATGTCATTGAGATGAAATCCTATTGAAAAGTTAGCAAACTAATGATGTGTCGATGATAAATATATGTGAATGGTATACCTAAAAATGTATTTGGTTGGGGAAAAAGTAATGCACATGCAGATTGTGCGCCAAATCAGAAGTTTTAAAATAAAAATAGAATCGAAAGTTCTTTATTGAATTGTTGTTGTTGATTTAGAATGGTTGTTGTTGTAACTCTTGCTCACATGCCAAAATCAATATAAAAAATCACACTTTTGTACTGGAGATAGGCATGGTGGTCATCCGAGAGCGTTCGTTATTAGACATATTCGCACGTTGATCACAATGGAATTGTGTGAACCGAGTTTCAGACCTATAAATTTATATTTTCATGCGCAAATTGCAGTTGGGAACATAATTTTGTATGATCGGTAGGTGTAAATTTTGTCCGATCACGCCCATTTTCAAACTCATTTCTACATTTGTACACTTAATTAAACATACAAGGTTTCAGCTTGATAAATTGCTATTTTCATGTGTAAAATGTGAAAACATACACACGGAACTAGAATTTTGTATGGGAGGTAGGCGTAGTTTTTATTGTATAAAGCTCATTTTTTGAACAAGTTCATTAATAGGCAAATAAAATCATATGTGGTGATTTTGAACGTGATGACGTCATAATTTCGTGCAGAAAATTTGAAAAACTGCATTCAACAACGTTCTTTTGTATGGGAGATATGTGTAATATTTAATATATTTAGATGATTTTTGTGTATGTGTATTAGCTAGCCCATAAAATCGTATGTACCCACTTTTAGATTTAAAATATTATATTATCGTGTATAAAATGTGGAATCAGCACATTGAAAAACGTACTTTTGTATGAGAGGTAGTCGTGATTGTAATCCGATCACACCCATTTTCTAAAGTATCAATTCTGTGACTCCACAAATTTAACAAACCAAGTTTTAATCCGATTGCTTAATATTTGCGTGTGCAAAGTGTGAAAACAGCACATTCAAAAACGTACTTTTGTATGAGAGGTAGTCGTAGTTCTCATCCGATCACTCCCATTTTCTAAAGTATCAATTCTGTGGCTCCACAAATTTAACAAACCAAGTTTTAATCCGATATCTTAATATTTGCGTGTGCAAAGTGTGAAAACAACACATTCAAAAACATATTTTTGTATGAAAGGTGTGCGTTATATTTAACGGCTTACGCCCATTTTCTAACATATCATTTTTTGTGATAAAAATAATTGTATGTACCAATTTTTAGCTCAAGATCTTTATATTTTCCTGCATAAAGCGTGACAAAACACAGCCAACAACATACTTTTGTATGGGAGGTACGTGTGAATAACATCTGATTATGTCCATTTCTGAGCTCATTCAATTCAATTTCAGTTCGCACGCTCTATAATTACCGCAGCTATCATTTGGACAGATCGCGAGACATGCCCACATCAACTTCTCATTCTAATTCTTTTCCATGTCTGCGACTGAACTCGTCTGAACTTAATATTTTCTTGATGCTTTGAGTTTAGGGTATAATAATGCATTTATTTTGACTCAAAAGTAGCATGGAAGTAATTTATATTAAATATAACCTCTCGAAAATGGCTCATTTCACCAAATGTTACACGAAAAAGGTGCAATATTTTATCCCCAACCGAATATACCTAAATTTTGTATACATAATAATACTTTTATATGCAACGATGTAATTTGCTCTGAAAAATTTCCATAGAAATCAATGATTTTACTTCCCTTTAATGGCCAGCATTTTAAAATGATTCATTCCATAGAGAAAAGACTATCATCGAAACGTAAATGATTGTATCAGAAATCGATGGTGTTGGTGATTCGCTAAATAAAACAGCATGCCTCAATGGATATATCGCGAGAATGAGCTTAGTTATGTACATAAGTGGCTTCAGTTACGCATAATAAAAATGTCAACCAAAAAAAAAAAAAAACAAAATATATATCACAACATCAACTAACATCCAAATGTCACTTTGGTATGTGTCATACCATATAAACGATATTTTTGCATGTTAAAATGTATACCTGCTATAGGACATGTGTGAATAGAAGTATGTAAATACTTACATGCCAACAACAATGTTATACATCATTCAAAATAATGCTGACGGCAAAGTAAAACATAGTGAAAGAATTTTTGTGTGTTGAAAAAACCAAAAAATAAAGCCAAAAAAAACAAAAAAAAAATTGCGCAGGTTGGTCTGTCTGACATATGGACATGTTCACATATAAACTGCTCCCAATTGTCATTCAAATATGGGTTAACACATACACGCACACGCATATTCATAGAAAATTCATTCTCACGCACTCTCCCATACTCGTTACTCACCAAAAAAAAAAAAAACGAATACACAACAAAAATCCATATCAAATGAAATGTTTTTTTTTTTTTTGTTGCTTCTTTGTTAATAAATTGACCATGAAATTAACTTGTTGATGAGAGACCATGAGAGAACAGCTAACGTCAATTACATACACACATACGGTCTATGAAATTCTTGCATATGTATGAAAAATAAAACAGCACGATAGCATGGTCAATGGTAATAAACAACAACAAAATTATATGTAATGTACAAAAACAAAAAAACATCAACAACAACAACAAAAAGCAAAAGATTACCCTACATATAACATATATGATGAAAGAATGAAGAGCAAAAGTAAATAAATAAAAAAATGGCAACAACTGTGAAACACTCAATAATTGTCATATCTGCAAACAAGCCAAAGGTGTGTTGTATATATGCATTACTCTTATGGTATGGTAAGTACATATGTACATATAAGAGACTATAAGAGAATGCATTCTATTTCATTTATTTCATTCAAATAGATTTCGTCCAGCAGCTTTAGCTGATTAGTTTCCATCGATCAGGTCACATTTCGTCCCTAACCTCAAACAAGTTACCAGAATAGTGCGTAGAATATGTGACCAATACTCATTAATGTTTACTCCTCAACATGTTTACTGATCTTATTTAGTCTCTATTTCTACTTTTTAGAATGACTGTCCTACAAAATTGCAATTTTTTTCCAAATTTCGCTCCCAGAGTGATCCTAAAGGTGTAAAATGTATAGCCGATCTTCATTAATTTTTAATATTCAACTATAATTCTCCCAATTTCCCAACAAAAATATTTTAAAAATTGCGTGGGAATTTTCTCTAGATCGGTGAATAACGGAATAACACTGTTACCTCTTTTTCCATCCCCTACGAGCACTCCTCTAAAAATTGATGTTCTTCTCCCTCCTAAAAAATGGAGTTAGAGAGTTAGAAAAAATAATGCCGGTCTGTCAGATATTTTTACCTTCTAGGAGCGATGCCAGCACAACTATTGCGATATTTGTCGATTTTCAGGTATTTTCAATGATTTTCATAGGGGAGCTACTATAAGGGATGGTAGATATGGGATAAGTCTGTTCAGAAAAAATTTAGATGATTAAAATTTAAGAGTTGTCTGTCATATATTTAACACCTCTGGGTGCACTCTGTGAGCGACTGTACATATGCATAACATATTTCTCTTCAGTATATGAAAAGTAGTTAGTTTGTATTTTTTATACCAGAGGATAGGTTATTAAATTAATAAAATACCTTTTGGAATAATTATGAAATTAAATATAAATTTAAAATAATGACAATTTTGAAGTCATTTGAAAAAAAAATTGTACACTACGAGACACAAATTGTGCCTGTTTCCTTTATTTCAATAACCATCCATATATCCTAATATTATACTCGATAAATATATATTGAAATATGAAATTATATATCAACACTCAGACGAGAAATAATTGCGTAAAATTGCGAGGCATTCAAATAAAATACTCCCATATCCTAAAAAGGAGCGAATTTTCGACTATACAACCTCTAGGTGACTTATTTCTTATATTTTAAGTAAGTAAGTAAAAAATTGAAGCTTTATGTTTCAATATCACGAAAATATACCAACAATTGATTGCAGTCTTTTACACCACTAGCATATTCTTCATATGTACATACTCATATAGTATGAGTATACTTAAGCGTAATGGTGAATATTGGTGTTTAAGTATATTGTTATTTTTTCATCATAAATTTTTATGACTATTTAATAAGACACATATACGAATATATAATATAGGTCCATCGAAGTATGAGTGTATAATTATTTTCTATTGAAGTAATATTCAATTTGATGGAATGCTAAAAGTGGCCGAAGTATGTAAAAGGTGTGCCTAAATTATGATCAACAAATCTAAACCTTAGAAATATGGTGTACAAGTAGATTTAATGAATTCTATGAAGTCGGTAATTGCGTAATTATTATAATCAATAGCGTTTAGATCTAAGCCGATAAAGGTCTGCAATAACGATGTACGAGGGCGGCGAATAAAGCACAACTTCGCATAGCCAAACGCTTTAAAATTTTAAGGCGAAATTTCTATTAAACACAAAATTATTTAAATATTATTGTTCCTAATAATTAGTATATATTCTGTGTTTATCCGCATATTATATATTCAGCATGAATTCTAGTAAATGGTTAAAATTATGCCTTTTTAACTATTTTAATATTTCGCTGATGAACATATATTCTATTTTCTCATGTTAAATAATCGATCTAAACCGATTTATGGTATACACAAGTGTTCGTAATGGTTTGCTTTTTCTATATGTTGCTCTTTCTAAATATGTGATTTCATATATAACCAATGGAAAAAAATTTTTAAATATTTTTATAGAATTATCTGAAGAAAATATTGTCTAAATATATTTTAATTAAACAATATCCCAATCAAATTATATGCTTTGTTTGGCAAAAAAAAAAAAAAAAATGAATAATTCAAGAAGTAAATGGGTGCCGTAGCTCAGTGGTTAGTGTGTTCGCCTTCTGATCTGTAGGTCGTGGTTCAATACCCGGCTGATGCATAACAAATTTAATATCGAAAAGATTTTTCTTTCGAACGGTACCCACCTGTCGGCAAGCAATTGGCAATTCTTCCGACAGTAACAACTTGCCATGAAAAAGCTTCTAAAAAGAACTCTGTGACAAAGCTCAGAAAAAGTGATGTCACAAGTGTTCTGCCGTTCGGAACCGGCTAAAATAAGTAGGTCCATTCTAATACTGTCCAAAATTTAAGACGCACAACAGTAATGGAAGAGAAGCTCGGCCAATGAGCCCTTTGGGGCTTTAAGTGCCACATATTTATTTATTTTAAATATAAATTAATTATTACGAAGATTTAAATGAGAAAATAACCAAACTAGTGCAAAGTGGTCTAGCAAAAAAACATATGTATGTAAAATATTATTACACCAAATATAGATTTGCATTTTCTGTGCGCTTAAAAGTTAGAAATTCCAAGCGCCGTCAGGTTCTCCAGTGCTTGGTCCTTCCACCGCAGGTTAGGTCTTCCTCTTCTGCGTCGTCCTTCAGCGGGTTCCGAATATAACACCTTCTTAGCTGGAGCGTGTTCTGCCATTCGCTCGACATGACCTAGCCAGCGCAGCCGCTGGATTTTGATGCGCTTTACTATGTCAATATCGGCATACAGCTCGTACAGCTCATGGTTGTACCTTATTCGGTACTCGCCACCAACGCAAATAGGTCCAAAGATCTTGCGTAGGACTTTTCTCTCGAAAACTCCAAGCATTCGCTCATCCGAGGTGGAAATTGTCCAGGCTTCATCGCCATATGTTAGGACGGGCATGATGAGAGACTTATAGAGTGTAGTTTTCATTCTTCGAGAGAGGGCTCGACTTCTCAATTGCTTACTCAGCCCAAAGTAACACCTGTTAGCAAGAGTTATCCTACGCATGATCTCCAAGCCGACGTCATTACTGCTGTTAATGCTGGTTCCAAGATAGACAAAGTCCCTTACTACTTCAAAAGCGTAGTTGTCAACAGTGACGTGCTGTCCAAGACGCCGGGACTCTTTGTTTGTTGACACTAGATACTTCGTCTTGCCCTCGTTCACCGTAAGACCCATCCGACGCGACTCTCTTTCCAACTCTGAGAATGCTGCACTGACTGCTCGCGTGTTCATGCCGATTATGTCAATATCGTCGGCATACGCTAACAGCATGACACTTTTGTTGAAGATAGTGCCATTATGTCGTAGATCAGCAGCTCGTATTATTTTCTCCATATTAAGATTGAAGAAGTCGCACGATAACAAATCACCTTGTCTGAAACCCCGTTCGGTACTAAACGGTGCTGAGAGGTCCTTTCCAATTTTCACTGCGCAACGGAAGTTATGCAGTGTCATTCTACAAAGTCGAATGAGCTTTGCAGGAATACCGAACTCTGACATTGTTGCGTAGAGGTAATCCCTTACCGGACTGTCGAAAGCGGCTTTATAATCAACAAATAGGTGGTGTGTGTCGATCTGTTTTTCTTGGATCTTCTCCAGGATTTGGCGCAGTGTGAAAATTTGGTCGATGGTAGATTTACCAGGTCTGAAGCCACACTGATATGGGCTTCAATCTTCAATCACACAATACGCTCGATAGGACCTTGTATGCGATACTCACGAGACTTATTCCACTGTAGTTGGCGCAAATTGTGGGGTCTCCTTTTTTATGTACAGGACAGAGAACACTGAGCCTCCAATCATTGACTTAAATAGCAGTCATAAATACAAAAAAGGTGATATTTAAGAAAGCTGTTCGAAATATCTTGCAATTATTTACCATTTCTTTGCAATTTTCGTTTCGTTTGCCCGATATATGAATCCTCTATTATATAATGTTACCATAATGCTTTAAGCATTTTCTATAGAGAATTTTGTTAAGCTCTACCTCTATCCTTGCTGTCATTTCGCCGCTGGATGCATTAAGGTAATTTAATACAATATTATTTGCGAAAACCACATAACAATAACAACAACAACAAATTGCGATAACAATAACCACAATGAATGCAGTAATAATTTTATTCGTTATTATTTCATTTTGCTTACTTTTTATTTGTATATTTATATTATTTTTTTTTTTGTTTTTTTTCAGGTAGGTAATAATTTTATTTTCGTCATGCAGCAGACATACTTTAGTCATTCACATATTTGCTAGTATGGTTTTATGTTCAGCACGTGAATGGTTTTAATCTACAAAATGTTTTCGCGTGTGTCTGTCTATCGATTCACTCAACTCACTCGACTCACTCATACTCAATATTGCGATATTTCGAATTTTGGAAAGGAGTATTTGTATTAACACCTGGCAATTCGTCGGTAGGTTGTTTGTGCATGCATGCATCCTTATTATTGTAAATTATATTTAATTTCAACAAAAAGCATACAAGCCTCAATTAAGTACTCGTACATGTTTGTATGAAAATATCCTATTTTATAGGAAGGGGGGTTCGTCCTTAAAATAATAATAAGGTATAATCGTGCAGCACGCAATATCTCAAATGAAAGGAAATAATGTTGTACTATAGAGAGAGAGAGAGAGAGCATTTCTTTCTCTCTAAAGTGCAATCAAAATAAAATGTTACTCATTACCAATAGTATGACACTTTTAAGTGTACAAGCTCTACATAGTATAGTTCTGAGTATTGTATTCTGTGTATATAAATTAAATACTTCGACGAATCAGAAATGAATGTACTTAGGTAACTACAAACATTTTAATTTTTTTTTTTTTTTGAACTTTTAACTTTTATTTTATTATTCTCTTCGATAATTTTGTTAAGAAATGTATAGAATTTTATAAAGTTAACAATCCACTACCTATCTGTCTATTTGTATGTGTGTGCTAGCATTGGAATTCGAAAGAATTTCTCATTGTACGCACAATGCTGATTGCAATGGTTCATTGCATTGCAATACAATGAAAAGTTTTTCACATGTACGAGTTCCTTGTGTAAATAATTTTGTTTTTTTTTTTTTATATTTTTGGTAATTTTTTCTTTCAACAATTTCATTACAAATTTGAGGTGCATACAAAGTGAATTGTGCCGTAGCTCAGTGGTTAGTGTGTTCGCCTTCTGATCTGTAGGTCGTGGTTCAATCCCCGGCTGATGCATAACAAATTTAATATCGATAAGATTTTTCTTTCGAACGGTACCCACCTGTCGGCAAGCAATTGGCAATTCTTCCGACAGTAACAACTTGCCATGAAAAAGCTTCTTAAAGAACTCTGTGACAAAGCTCAGAAAAAGTGATGTCACAACTGTTCTGCCGTTCGGAACCGGCTAAAATAAGTAGGTCCCTTCTAATATTGTCCAAAATTTAAGACGCACAACAGTAATGGAAGAGAAGCTCGGCCAATGAGCCCTTTGGGGCTTTATGTGCCACATATTTATTATTTTTTTTTTTTACAAAGTGAATTGAAAACTTTCTTGTTGGGTCGATTAATTGGTATTGTTCTACAGAGGAATGCTCACACAAAAAAAGAAAAGGAAAGACTTGATTATGGCTGTAAATTTTTTGTGGTTTTTATTTGAAAATATTTTGATATGAACAACATTAATTAGAGTATCAACATTATCAACATTATTAGAGGCTCGCAGAATTATTGTTCAAATTATGATATTTTTAAATGAATATGCATCATTTTTTCAGAGGAATATTAGTCGAGAGTGTTGTTATGATTAGATTATGCCTATGATTATGATTTTATTATGCCTACAACTGTTTACTACTCCGCCTCAGTAGCTGACTCGTTAGGGCATTGAATTGCGCCACAAGCCTATTGAAGCTATTGATTGATACTCGATGAAGGATATTTTTAGGATTACAATAAATGCAATAATAATGAGAAATAATAAAAAAATACAAATGATCCTATTTGACGAGATTCAGTTCAGATAGGGCGCAAGCAACTATCGAGAACATATTTTTGTATGACAGATGGGCGTGATTATAATGCCATTCCATCCAATTCAAAATTCCTACATTCATTCACAAATGCAATCGAATTTGTGTCAAATTTCAGCTTGATAACTTAATATTTACGAGGGCAATGTGTAAAAACTTGCCTACGGAAGCATATATTTGTATGAGAGGTAAGCGTGGTTTTGATCCAAATCGGCTCTTTTATTGATATGTCTATTAAGTAATATATATAATTGTATATATTGGGTTTCAGTTGGATTACTTTATATTTTCACTCAAAAAATGAGAAAATACATATTGGAAAATATACTTTTATATTAGAGGTAGGCGTGGTTTTCATCCGTTCGTCCATACATTGCTATATATAATCACATGTACCAAGTTTCAACTAGATAAGTTAATATTTTTGTGCATAAAATGTGCAAAAAACGCATATTCCAACCATTTTTTTGTATAGGAGGGAGGCATGGTTTTTATCAAATTACGCCCATTTTTTAATATATAAATTTTGGGGTAAACTTAACTTCATGTAATAAGTTTTAGTATATTAGCTTAATATTTTCATGTGTAAAGTGTGAAAATATGTATTTAACAGCATACTTTTGTACGGAAGGTAGGTGTGAATTTCATCCAATTATGCCCATTTTTATAGAAATCAATTTTATTATCAAATAATCATTATATACCATTTTCTAGTACGATAGCTTAATATTTTCATATGTAAAGTATGAAAAACATACTTTCAAGAACATACTTTTGTATGGGAGGTAGCATTGATTTTCATCCGATTGCGCTCATTCACGAACTCATTCTTTTGTTGGTGAAAATATTCTCATGTACCATTTTTCAGCTCGATCGTTGTATGATTAAGGCAATTATCGTGTAAATAGTTTGTCAAGCACACAACATTGGCTGTAAGCGACTTCGATCGTAATTCTAACCGATAATCAATAAGTAATTATACAAAAGTGTATTATTGATTCCAATTTATGTGATGTGGACTGCCATATCTGTTACCTCTCCTTATCCTATTCAAAAGCACGTACTCAATATCGTTTTGACTCTTTGATTATAGTGTAAATATAAATATAATGGACTATGTGTGAAAACCAAAAAAATTGTAATAAATAAATTCAAAAATATTTTTCCGATCCATAAAAGTAATTTAATGTAAAAATAAGTCGTATAAAATTGGTTTTTTTTTAAGCAAAAATTGTAAACTAAAAAAAAATTTTTTTTTCATCCCAAAAGTATGCAATCATTTTGAGAAATGCGAAAAATTCATTAGATTACAATATACTATAAGTGTTTCAAATTAAAGTATAATTTCTTAATAATTAAAATTCTATTTCTTTTACTTTAGCTAGTCAGATATGATCAAGAATCTCGAGACTTCGAGATTTTGGTTCAATAATGAGTTGAGTTATATTATGGAATTATATCGAAATAAAGGAACTCTTTTGAAACTGTTACCGTTGTTATAAATTATATTGCAATGGGCTAGAAAATTATTTTCTAAATTTATGAAACTCTTAAACAAATGTTTATGCTGTAATGCTTGAATATCCAACGTGGTGAGTGATTGAATTTCACTTTAGCCACTTCAAGGCATATAATTGTGCGATTCGCATTATCTAAGAAATACTCAGATGACAATATTATGTAATCGTTGTCTGGGACAACATGTACATATAACGCGCATATTGTATTTCTGTAGTCATTATCTGTCTGTCATGGTGGACTTGATAATTAAAGGTGTGCACATGACAAATATGTGTCCTTCATATATAATACAAAAAAAAAACAACAACAACAAAACATAATGCCTTTTATAAATATAATGGCATTTAGATTATCACTCAAACGTCAACATATTTAGTGTGTAACTTAAAGGTGTGAAAAGTAATCTCAGCTTCATCTCATAAAGGTCGTTGCTCGATTATTTATGTACACATGTGCTCATGTGCTCATAATTCCTTCTCTTGGCTGAAGGTAACCACGGACAATATATATTATAGGTATCAATTTGATTAATGATTGTGCAAATCGATTTATCAATATGTGTGGGCAAGATTCAGTGGGTTTTTCTTTAATATGTAGGTGGTACTTGTATAACAATACTGAAGGTTAACACTATCAACTATTGACTATTTATGTATTTAAGTGGTTATGATTGTCGCATCAAATTAAACCTTTTCAACCAATTTACTTCGTACGAGTGAATATGAATAATTACATGTGTTTGTATGTACAATATATAATATTGTATGCAAGTATGATTTTATATCGTACATGTGCATATAAGTAAACAGTACATATGAATGTGATTAATGATTCATATTGATTATTTGTATTCTGAATATTGTACTGTATATGTTTAAGAACATGTGCCTATACATATGTTCTAGTACTCGTACAATTACTCTAGATAATTTAAAAAATTATTAGTATTAATATACAATTTTTATACCCTGCATAATGCAATATGCATGGTATATTCATTTCGGTCAGATGTTTGTGTCCACTTGAAGGAATCTCCGGAGATATAGACATGGATATATATTCGTGATCAGCGTCGATTAAATTTTCGATTTAACGATGTCCGTCCGTCCGTCTGTCTGTCACCTGGCTGGTTCGCACGATAACTTGAGTAAATATTGAGCTATTTCGATGAAATTTGGCATAAGTAATCTATGATCCAAGGGTACGGATTGATATTGGGCATGATCGGTCAATAACCACGCCCACACCAAGCATTCAAAGCGACTAACCTCGAAATTTTCAAAATCTTTATCTTGCTATAACTCACATAATATACGACCTGGGACAACAATATTTTGCACATAGAGTTATATTATACTACTATATAACCTCGCCAAAAGTGGGTGAGCCACGCCTACTTTCTAGCGTAGCTCCCATACAAAGTGTCTGTACTTCTTTTAAATTGAAACTGCTGTAACTTCTACAATCTTCTGTCTAGAATAACCATAATTGACACTTAGATTAACACGGTAGTCAGAAATAATATGGCAGAAAATCAGTGTGCCATGCCCACTCCTTCATGAGTCTCCCATACAAAATCAAGGGAATTAAACTAAAGCTTTTAAGCTCCATAACTTACAAAATATTTAGCGTAGGACAACGAGATTTAAGGTATGGATTAGTATTGTGCGAGCAACTAGGCTCACAGAAAATGGGCGCACCACCCCTATTGTTTATCGTAACCCCCATACAAATTTTAAATTGAAACAGTTGTAACTTCGGCAATGTTCTGTCTAGAATAACCATAATTGACACTTAAATTAATATCGTAGTCGGCAAAAAGCTGGCAGAAAATCAGTGTGCCACGCCCACTCCTTCATGGGTCTCCCATACAAAGTCGAGTGAATTAAACTAAAATTTTAAGCTCCATAGCTTACAAACCATTTAGCCTAGGACAACGAGACTTAGGGTATGGATTAGTATTGTACGAGCAACTAGGCTCACAGAAAATGGGCGCACCACCCCTATTGTTTATCGTAACCCCCATACAAATTTTAAATTGAAACAGTTGTAACTTCGGCAATGTTCTGTCTAGAATAACCATAATTGACACTTAAATTAATATCGTAGTCGGCAAAAAGCTGGCAGAAAATCAGTGTGCCACGCCCACTCCTTCATGGGTCTCCCATACAAAGTCGAGTGAATTAAACTAAAATTTTAAGCTCCATAGCTTACAAACCATTTAGCCTAGGACAACGAGATTTAAGGTGTGGATTAGTATTGTACGAGCAACTAGGCTCACAGAAAATGGCCGCACTACGCCTAGTGTTTATCGTAACCCCCATACAAATTTTAAATTGAAACAGCTGTAACTTAGGCAATCTTATGTCTACAATAACCATAATTGACACTTATATTAATATCGTAGTCGGAAATAATCTGGCGAAAAATCAGCGTACCACGCCCACTTCTTATTGGGGCTCCCATACAAAGTTGAGGAAATTAAACAAAAATGTTAACCACCATAACTTAGAAACTATTCAACGTAGGACACCAAATTTAAGGTGTGGATTAACATTGAAAAATTAATTGGATTTACTAGAAAGTGGTAAGCCACGCCCACTTT
Organism: Megamerina dolium; assembly: GCA_963854835.1. Taxonomy (NCBI): domain Eukaryota; kingdom Metazoa; phylum Arthropoda; class Insecta; order Diptera; family Megamerinidae; genus Megamerina; species Megamerina dolium. The sequence goes on along the minus strand of OY978527.1, from coordinate 58,679,607 downwards.
TTATATAGCTCCCATACTAAGCCTCGGAATTATCTTAAAATCCTTTTACTTCGTCAAAGTCAACAATATTTCGGGTGTAAATTAGTAGTATATGCAAAAATTGTTTCTCGAAAAGTGGAAATAAAAGAAAAGTTGGATATTCGAGTAAACTTTTTATATATAAATCTACATATGCAGGGTATAGTTTGGTCGGCCCCAGCCGACTGTAAGGAGATTTTTTTCTATCATAAATACGACTAATTAGTATGAAAATTATATTAATTTTCGATTACATAATATTTTTTTTTTTTTTTTTTTTTTTGTGGAAAATGTTTCTATTCACACCCACATACTTCATCATGTATGTGTATTTATGTACAGTGTGAAGAGAAATATGTTCGCACAGAGCAAACAATGGGATTTGATTAATATAGAAAGCGACTTGATCAACATTTTCGAATATTGTTTGATGTACATAACATATTTGAAGCAAATATTGAGTTATGCATAATCCATACAATCGTCCAACCGATTATCAACTAATGGATAATTCCATCAACTACTAATATTTGTTACAGTAGTATGACTATAAATTTACATTGTTGGATGGATGAGTAAATACAGAAAAGTGCTCTGGATAGACAACAATAAATACTATGCTTTCTACGATGACACAAATATTGCATCACGTATACTTCACCGCTTACAATCATAATACAAAAAATGCTTCAAGTGTCAGTCAGTGAAAAGTAAGGAAATGGTAGCTGATTTTAATAGATAAAATACCGATATGGAAATACATTTGAATAAAATTATTTCAATATTTTAAAATTTCTATTTCTATTTCAAACACAAACAACAACAAAAAAACAAACAAACAAAAATTATTCTTCCCTTGAATAATTATATTACCATTTAAGTTAGTGTTGTTTCTATTTATTATAATTAATTATGAAACAAACAAACACAAGCATCAAAATGAAAAAGAACTAAAATAAGCAATATTCTTAAAATTTAGCTAGCATATAATAACATACTCACTTGTATTTCCGCATAAGAATCAAACTCATCCTTATTAGTGTAGACACAGAAATCTGGTAGTACACCAGTGGAAAAATTTTCAAGATTTATAAAAAACAATAAAAAGCATAAATCTGAATTTATTTGATGATATGAAGATTATAAGATATATATCGCTGACAGATAGCAAAAATTTAATGGATTTCTTTTTCCTCATAGTGTAACGTTAATGCTTTTAAACCAAATTTTGAAAAAAAAAAATTGTAAAATATTTTTGAAATTTTAAATAACCAAATTTTTAAAACACAAATATTTTCAAATGCTTAAAAATTATTTTTTTCCTATAAGAATCCAGATATTCAACTTTGGATATAGTATAAGAGTTTATTATTATATGTCTTAATGAGAAAAAAATATATGAATCTTATGTTCGTGCTCTGGCCTACGCGAATGCCAAAAAATTTGGCAATTTTCCGAATATTTTCTTTATATCCGACCATTACAACCGTTAAATCGATTATTGGCTTATGCAGAGCCTGCTTTCCATTGGATTTTGCTACATTCTCTTTGGCGCCAATCGGCCTTTTCGAGCAGTGTCTGATTGTCCCGCACTTAACTCTTTCACCGGCAACTAAATTTCCGACTGCTTCGACATCCGATAAAGAATACTGGGTACAACAACACCTTTTTCACTTGAACAACTTCTTTCATTAGGTGCATATGAAAGAGCCACCGGAGCCATTGGAATTTAATGCACTTAACTATGTCCATATTTGTGTAGAGCTCTTATTCGAAAGACGCAGTCAAATTAAGTTAGTCCGAAGATTTTGTATGGGATTTTTCTCTTGAGAACTCCGGGGCCTCATTATCTGTATTTCAAATTATCCAATATGTGACGACAGCCTTTATGAAAGATTGATATAGAGTGTAATTTTTCGGTGGTCCAACAGAAATGATGTGTGTAAAGATCTGGCCTAGGATTTTGCTCTCGCGAACTATAAGAATCTTATAATCTATGCTTTAAAATGTCCAAGATTCTGCGCCATATATAGCGATAGCAATTTTGAGATATTTATAGAGTATGAGCTCTGGGTGGGCTAATAAAAATATGCGTAAAGTTTTGGCTTAAGGGTTTCCCCTCGAAAATTCCAGGAATCCTATCATCTGTGATTGAAATTCTTTAAGAATTACAAATGTGCGATATGTGGGAATTATAGAGTGTACTTTTTTGATCTTTGAGTGTAGGCCAATAGATATACAGATGTGAAGATCTGGCTTAGGATTTTTATCTCGAAAACTGCAAGAATCCTTTCATATGTGATTGAAATTGTTCAAGATTTTGTGCTATATTTAATGACAGCCATGTAGTACCTATTGACAGGAGTTTCGCTTTCTTCGCTTAATCTCACCTCTGATGCCATTTTCGATATTGAAGCTGTATTCTAAGAACGCTAGACTTTCGACAACCATAAAGATGTAGCTATCAGTAATGAAGTGTACTTAAAGGTGCCGGCACCTTTTGTATGATGACACAAAATATTTGCACCAATAAAGGCAATATGTGCATCTGCCTCTTATATTAATTAAATTGTTGCATATAATAACATTTGTTTAAAGTATTTTTCATGTATGAAGAAAGCATTGGTTATTATTTAGAAGTACAGTAAAAAAGCCAGATTTCAGAGAAAATACAATTACAAGGCTTTTGCAGCAATGAAGCAATGATGCAACGAACCCGCTGTGCACCTTCTATCGTAAGCTATCAATTTGGCACCGCTTACAAATTCAATTGCATACAAGAAACAATACCACAAAGGTATATGGATGAGTAAATAGGGTGTTTGAAGATCTACAATATGAAAAACAGTATAAGGTACAATGCCAATTTTGCCAGGCTTCTTATTGGGTTTCTAGAACTATTTGTTCTTGTCGCTAGATTTAAAGATTTATACTGTTTATACTGAAGACAAATTAAAAGTGAGGAAAATAAAACAAATGAAGAAGATGAAGAAGAATAGGAAGAAGCTACCACAAATTATGTGAAGAAACTTGTAAACTTATTAAAGTTAAACCTACAAAACCGCGATGCAGCAACGAGTAAAGTAGTAAGTAAATAAATACAATACGACTATGACTGTATATATGTATATGTATTTGTACTATGTACTTACTCATATGTATGGTATAATAGGCTATGCTATAATACTTACACATATACATACATGTGATGCAGCAAATGAGGATGATATGTACATACATAGCAATTAAAATACAAACACCATTTTGATACTTGTATCCACTAACTAGATAGTGTATGTAGTATATACAAGGAATGCATCTATCTCATCTAGTATACGAATACTTGTGCATATGTAGATGCTATAGGTAGGTAACTAGTATTTGCTACTTGAAATGTTACAAGTACTACATATATGCACATATCATATTGTTATAGCTCCTTTGCATATGTATGGGTGTGTGTATGTGTGTGTGTGTGTGTGTATGAGTATAGTACTCGTATATTATGTTTGCAATTATCTTTTACATGATTCTTGTAAATTTACTCTATACCTTATATAAGTACACACACACACACATGCACACATACACACACACACAAGTAATCATATACACGAACGAATAAAACAAGCGTGAAAATCTATTGTTTACAGCATCACATACGTACCAACATATACGAGTAGTACGTATGTATAGTATCAAAAAATACATTCTCATGTTGTTATAAGCAACGTGCTTAGTTTCTCTTCACTCGTCAATGTGCCATTTTGTTTTTTTTCTCACAGGAAACTACCAACTTTGAAATTCGATCGGTTGTACTTATGTATGTTTGTATGTACATGTTGTTACACATACATGTACAAATGAAAAGAAGATAATGTTGTTGAAAATGATGATGTCGTTGAGGCAGAAGATGAACATCAAATTAAATAATTTCTGTGCTTGTTTTTACTGCTCGCACTCTTGAAGGAAATTTAAAACTATCTCTTCTCTCATCTGTTGCTAAATACCAAATGCGATGTGATTACCATTGCTAAAAGGCATTTTTTAGTACTTGCTATGAACGTACATACATAGGAAATTATATAGATAGACATATATGCATGTATCAAATGTGAATGTACTTGGGTCAAACGAGCCTTATTTGCTATTTACTTTAAGATCGATGAAAACGAAAATTACAGTCGGAGAGAGAGAGAGAGAGAGAATCTCTTTAAATAGAGATAAACATTGTTTTATTTCCTCTACAATAAATTCAATATTTGCTCCACAATTATGCTTAAAATGAGCTCAACAAGAGCCTTACGAATGATAACAGGACTCCAACTCTTCACATTGCATTCACAAGAAGAGCACCCCATGCTTCCGAGCAAGAATCCTTCCACTGCGAAAAACAGCTTCCATTTTTCAGATGGAGGTTATCTTTCAGGGAATGTCAATGGTTCATATCTTACAAGAAGAAGATTTTTTAACCATCAACATATAAGGTCTAGTATAAAAAAATACATTATTTTTGCATTTAATTGAAGGTTTTATTTAGTATAGTTAGAATAATCCGATTTAGGTCAAATATGCACCGATTTGTTCGATAACTTGTTGCCATTTTGAAGGTAATTTCAAATTCTATGCCACTCTCATAGAAGCCCTCGTCCCTATTGCCAAAAAACTGGGACAGTCGATTTTCACAAGCTTCTCTTCAGCGAATTTTTCAACAGCAAAATCATACGCCATAGACAGGAACAGGTAGTAATCACTTGGTGCTAGGTCCGGACTATAAGATGGATGCATAAGAATCTCCCAACCAAGCTCCCTGAGCTTCTGGCTAGTCACTATCGATGTGTGTGGCCTGGCGTTGTCCTGATGGAATACAATTCCTCTCTTATTGGCCAAAGCTGGCCACTTCTGGGCGATTGCTTCCTTCAGACGGTCCAATTGTTGACAGTACAGGTCCAAATTAAGAGTTTGGCGGTAAGGGAGCAGCTCATAGTAGATGATTCCACCTGCCAATCCCACCAAACATATAACAAAACATTCCTGACCATCAAACCTGGCTTGGCCACCGTTTGCGCCGGCTCACCGCAATTTGACCACGACCGTTTTCGCTTGACTTTGTCGTAAGTGACCCACTTTTCATCACCAGTAACCATCCGCTTCAGAAATAGATCGACTTTGTTGCGATTCAACAAATTCATGGAAATTCGGTCCATGAGTTGTTTTTTTGCGTTAACTCGTGTGGCACCCATACATCGAGCTTCTTTTTGTATCCAGTCTTATTTAAATGGTTCCAAACGGTTTTTTTGTGCAATGTTTAGCTCCTGGGCAATGGAAGCATTACTTAAATGACGGTCAGACTCGACGATTTCCATTATTTTATCGATAATTTCGACAATTGGCCCTCCAGAACGTGGTGTATTTTTGACATCAAAATTACCGGAACGGAATCGACGAAACCAAAATTGCACGTCATTGGCTCTTACAATATCAGGACGACAAACACTATTCACATTTTCAGCCGTCTGGCTTGCGTTTTCGCCTTTATCGAAGAAAAATTGTAAAATATGGCGTATTTTCTCTTTACTGGTGTCCATCTTTGACGCGTGCTCAAACAATACTGAGTCAAACAATCACAAAACTGCCTGAAAAGATTATTTAGTACGAAATCCTATCTGTCTAACGCCATCTAGCGTAACCCGATCGCACTTATACAACGCGAGATACAGATTACTAAAGCCATCTGTTGGAAATATAATGGATTTCTTCTTACTACACCTGATAATAACATAAATGTTCTTCTGAAGATATAAAATTCTACATTGAGCAACTAACAGGCTCACAATGACTCATCTACTCGTAGGCAGTCAGTTCTTACACGATTTCCAACGTATAAAGGGAAGCCCACTGGCGACATCAAATAGAGCCTTACTTGGCCTAATTGAGTAAGAACAGCCGTCACATCCTAACCTAATCTACTTATAGGTTACTCTATATAGACTCAATGACCACCGGAAGCAAAAAATTCAATACGAACTGGAGCATTTGCAAATTGTATGAATAATCTGGGCTTTATTCTCAAATTTAATTTACAGTATTAAGATAAGTTATACAATTTTGATAGATGTACATATATGATGATGTATGAAAATCTTCCATTTTCACTATATGTCATTATAAATGCATTTTTCATATCAGGTGTGAAATGATGTTGCAACATTTAAATTTTTTAATTTTGGTTTTTTTTTTGTAATTAAAATTATCATATTATATTAAGACTCCATTTCACTATGTTCAGCAAAAAATGTTTATATGGCTTAGTTGTTTTTTTTTTTTTTTTTTGAGAACGAATTAACATCTGTACATTCTCTCTACCTCATATTGAATAAATCATAATTTCCTTTTAATGACTTTTAACATTATCTTTGTTTTAATTATACACAGTTATATATAATATATAATTTTTTTTTTATCGATAACTGTCTGTTGTTGTTCTGCTGCTGTTTTGCGTATTACCATTTTTAAACATGAAAACAACATAATGAACGAATCGTCGTTAACCGCGGCCAATTAAGTATGTGTTGGAGCAAAAATTAAAATTAATTGAAATGGATGAAATGAGTGGATGATACGGGTGATACATTAAAATGCCAATACGTCGATTTGGATTTCATTATGATGTTCATTATCATCATCAACATCAATATCATCATGAAGAAGGCAATTGTAATTGAATGTAACAATACAATCATCGCAATTGTGGCTGTGTGTGAGAGCAAATGTGTAATGTTGGTCGAAGAGGGAAATCACAATTCTGTAGATGTTAAATATTGCAAATTAACAGTTAATCACTTTTGCTATTATTTACGGTGATCAATAATGTTTTTGGTGTGGTAAAAACAACGAAAGTTTAATTTAAAAAAAAAATTGACAATTAAAATAATGCAAATATATGACTTCTATACCATTGAATGTGGTTTAATTGGCATCAAAAACAAATTCTTATTCGGATGGAAATTATGTATAATGCTATGCGATAATTAGCTAACCAGAACGCATCTGTTTATGTTATATTAACCGATTTTGAACGGCAGAACATTTATTTATGGCAGATATCAAATTTATTATGAAAAACAAAATCTGTAGAGGTGCTAAAACTAGCTCCAATAAAAAAGCATGTTTTGCAAGATTTTTATGAATTTGAACACGTATTTATCAAGTTGTCACTCTGAAACTTCGTATATATGATTTATTTCATTTAAGAATTCATATATTTAAAAATGATTCCGATCGAAAGAAAACTACACCTACCTTTCATACAAAAGTTTGCTTCCATATGTATGTTTTTACACTCATTCCACGAAAATAAAGAACAATTGTATTGAAATTCGGTATATAAGGTTAATTTGATCAGAAAATATATATTTATGAAAATCAGAGCAGTAGAATAAAAAACAAGCATACCTCCCATAGCAAAATATGCTTCAGTATGCGTTTTTCTCACTTTGCACACGAAAATAAATAGCTATTAGGATAAAACCCACGATATAATGTTAATTTGATCAGAGAATTGATATATTTGAAAATAGGCGCAATCAGATAAAATCCACGCCTCCTCACATACAAAAATATGCCTTTGTTTCTATGTTTTCGTACTATGCGCACGAAAACTTGATGATATCAAACTCAAGCTCAACATATGAGGTTAGTATAGCCAGAAATGCGATATATTTAAAAATGGATGCAATCGGATGAAAGCTACGCCTAGCTTCCATACAAAAGTGCGATTTCGTATGAATGTTTTCACACTTTGCGCTCGAAAATAAAAAGATATCGATTTGGATTACACTATCTAAGCTCAAAATTGACCAGAGAGTGGATGTATTCTAAAGTGGCTGTAATCTGATAAAATCTACGCCTAGCTCCCATACAAAAGTATGATTTCGTATGTATGTTTTCACACTTTGCGCTCGAAAATAAAAAGATATCAATTTGGATTACACTATAGGAGGTTCAAATTGATCAGAGTATGGATATATTCTAAAGTGGCTGTAATGTGATAAAATCTACTCCTAGCTCTCATATAAAAGTATGATTTCATATGCATTTTTTCACATTATACGTATGAAATTTGTAAACAATCGATCCAAAATTTGGTACATAATGTTACTTTGACGAAAGAATAGTTATATTTCAACATCTGCCAAGTTAGATAATATCTACACCTACCTCCTATACAAAAGTATGATTTCGTAAGCATTTTTTTCACATTTTGAGCACGAAAATTGTAAAAATATTGAACTGAAAAACGCGATATGACTTTAGTGTGACCAGAAAACAGATATATTCTAAAATGATCGAAATAAAATCAAATCTACACCTATCTGCCATACAAAACTATGTGTTTTCGAACGTATCGAACGCCGTTGGGATCGGTATCTAAACTTCAGTATGAGTTAAATTAAACATTTTGACTTTTCTTCATTCCTAAATATTTCACGAACTCAATGTACATACATATGATTTTAGAGAAACAATATTGTTAAAGCTATTAGTTTTAAGTTGCGATTGTTGATATTCCAAACATTGCTTGGCGTAGAGAAAGTTGAATGCGTAAATTGTATACGAGTATATGTGCGTTACTAAGTCTATATATTTTCAGTTCTCTTAACACTATGTGTGTGTGTGTGTGTGTGTGTAGTGGTAGTGTTGGTGGTACAAGGCATTTGATAACAAACAACTTTGTATGCTTCGTTGCACTTGCTCTACTAGGATCTACGTCCATCCAACCAGATGAACATATGCACATGTTAAAATGGCACGAGAAAGCGATACAAACAGAGTGAGATAGACAGAGTACGAGAAAAAGTTGAAACAACCCCGAAAAACACTACTCGTAACAAGCACACACACAGCTATAGTTTCTATTTCCGGATTTTCATTTATCATCATTATTGTAATTGCAATTGTTGTTGCTGATATCGTACTAGTACATAGTAGTGGTAGTTGTTGTTGCTGTTGCTGGTTTCTTGGCATAATTGTCATTGTTATAAAAGCCGCTGTCAACTCAATTAGCAAAACCAGCAACAGATACGAGTATGAAAAGATAATGGCGACCAACAAATGAATATCATCAGTAAAGAGCAGAAAAAAAAATCACAAAAACAAAGAGCACAGCAACATCTCAAGTAACTTTAAGCACATGTGCCACATTCATATACGACACATACTCCTACTAAAGCGTACATACGCATTCAACGCCGCCGACAACGATGACATTCGATAAGGCCTTTTGCCATTTCGCGCTTACACAATATACATATATCTATTTACATACTCATAGACAGACACATAATTATATATATATACATTCTCATATGCACATACATTTGTATGTAGATATGAGTAAAAACAGATGCTAAAGGCAAGAGGCGTAAAGGAGCTGTTTGGTAATTGCTATTTGCGTTCACATGTTCATATGTTCTTCCAAAGAAAAATGTTCGCCTCCAACAGTGAGAAAACTTTATGAATGCTATGTCTCTCATTACTATTTACTCGTACATATGTATTATATGTTGGTAAGTATAAATATGTATGCGTAGGGATGTCTACATTCATACATACAAATATGAATGTATTTATAAACGCGATACTCTTAATGAACAGACATGTGCTTCATTTCATTTCATGCCATTCCATTCCATTCCAATAGTATGAATGTATGTACGATAAGGTGGTTCAAATCAAAATTTTTAAATAGCTTAGCTTGGTGAAAAATATAAATTTTAGAGCATTTCAAGTACCTCTTCCTAAGGAAGCTAAAGAAATTCCTTATTTCTATAGTTTTAACAGCCTCTATAAATATTTCATTTCGTATAGGGCAGCTCCCCTAAGAAACGGAGACAAGGTGTAAATATTTTTAGAGGAAATGTTGAAGATTAAAAATGAAAGGGGTCCAGTTACACATTTCACCGTTTTACCATATGGATGATTTCCGACCGAGCTTATTGTCATTTTTCAATATTCTTTTGGGCATTTTGTATAGGAGGAGTTCCCTTAAGTATGTTTGATGAAAATATTGATGAGAAGAAATTAATTGGGATCGATCATATATATTTCATCGCTCAAGCGACTCTTCTTCAACAGCTATTGTCGATTTTCATGTGTTTTTCCGTCATATATGTATGAGAGTCCTTTCAAGGAGTAGAAATATTCTGTAAATATGGTTTGGAGGAAATGTTGAAAAGAACAAACTGATCTTCAGTTATGGAGTTATATGTCGATTTCAGATGTTTTTTTTTTCGGTAAATTTGTATGAAAGTCCTCTTAAGAGTTAAGATTAGGGGATAAAAATGATCTGAGGAAATGTTGAGGAGGGAAAATTAATGGAGCTCAGTTATACCTTACACTGCACTAGAGGTGATTCCAGTTCAGCTATGGGGGTATTTGTTAATGTTCTGATGTTTTTTCAATCATTTTGCATGGAAGTGCGCATACGTGACGTTATTGTAAAGTTTCAATGCTCTAGAGGCGATTGCTGGAGATATTTCTCGATTTTCAGGTATTTTGAAATACAAATATTCCTCATTAAATAAATTTCCTTTCTTAATATTTCCTCAGAAATTTGATTACCCCCTTTATAGACCACTTCAGGACACTCCTGTACAAAATGATTGTAAACACACACGGAAAACGACAATATCTGATCAGCAATCATCTCTAAAGTAGTGAATTATATGACCGGTCCTCATTATTTTCACTCCTCTACATTTCTCTACATTTCAACAAACTTATTCCATATTTCTTCAATTATTCAAATGGCTCCTTTACAAAAGTGATGGTTTTGTAAAAATCAGGCATTTTTTTTTTTTAATATTTGAATTGAGGAAAAATTGCTAAAAATTAATTAAATTTTATATTATATTATTTATATGAGTCAAGTAGTCAAAATTTTTGCTGCTTACAATTTAAGCCACCTCAATGTAGATATGTTGTCGTCGTTGTCAACCATACTCGCGTACGCCATTCGCTTTTTTTTTTTGTTTGTTTTTTGTTTGTTTTTGCTTTCATTTTTGTTTGCTCATGTTATTGTTATGGCTGCTCCCTATTGTTTTATGCTCATGTTTTTCATTGCGTCATTGACATTCGCCTTTTAGTTTGTTGCCTTGGTGGTGGCAGGCAACCATAGATACTTTGAATATTTGAAATTTCTTCGAAGTATAAGCGCAAACACATGTCTGTACGGATGTATGTTCACTCTCCAGCTCTGACTTTAATTTATCATAGCATTTCGAGTTAATTTATATTTTTTAAAGCATACTTTTAAGCGAAACAAACTTAGTATGTTAAATAACTACTGATTATTGGGCCAATATGTGGCGATTATTTTTTGTAGGAATTTATAAAAATAAATCGAAGACCAATGAGTTGAGTTTGAGTTTGATTATTGAGATGTACAAATAAACGAATTTAATTGCATTTTCCAATATTACTGTGGATAATCATAATTTTTTATGTCACAAATGATGTATCTTAATGAAAAATATTAATAATGAAAATAAGAAAATAAATAATTAAAAAAAATAAACGAGTATAAAAAAGCATTGGCATTGGAAATTTGCATCGAGCGCTTAAATTTCTTCCTCATCATAATACGATTTTGAAGACTTCTTGTAGTAAAATGGTACCATCATTGCATCTTACGATTGCAAGAGTCCGTATTTATTCCCCCAATTGAACACGCAATATTAGTGGTTTTATATGCATTCGAATGGGACACATTTATTGTCCACAAAGAGTATTGTAAGAGAGAAAAGAAAAATATGCCCACAGATGATTCTAAATTGGTTTAGGATTGATTTTAAACCAATGGTTTCTTAGGTCAATTTTCTTTCAATTATCCATCTTGTTTCTTACTGTACACTTTCTCATTTATTCCAATTCGACCATATAATTTTTGACCCTCCATAATCTACATATGTATGTGTATCTATAATAATACATTCATACCAGCACGATTGCGAGTTGAATTCGGTTCGTTTGTGACCTGAACAAAATCACAAAATCCATTTTCATTTGGCTCATTAGGTACATTTGCTGGCAATTAAGTAAATAATTTGTAATGTATGCAGAGCAGTCAAATTGCCAATGTAAAACAAAGCGCACCGGTGCTCGTTGTTCCATTTATAGGTACACAGACATATCGTCAGCGTTGCATTATCAAAAAAAAAAAAAAAAAAAAAACAGCACACCAACAAGGGTTGTTTGCTCGCCATTTCTGTATGTTAAATTTATGCCTGCACCAATCGGCGAAACATATTCATATGTAAGGTGTGTTGCAGACAATGTCCTAACGTGAGTCCATACATTGTTCAACAAACACATACTTTCATTTGCTGTACAATGTAACATTGGTTAGGTAAATCACTTTGTCGCACGCTGAGCCACACTTTGTTTATTTATTCAGACGATAGGTGCATACCAATACAAAGCCAATATGGAGGTACGTATTCTATATCTCGCTGAACCTTAAACCAAAGCTGTTTAGCTGGTGAATGTCAATTGATTTGGTAGTACTGCAATTCTAAAAACATGAATTATCCATGTGTGTGTGTGTGTGTGTGTGTTGTTCAACGCTTGATTTCATTTACAACATATAGTCTTACTGAAATTGCATATTAAAGTCCAAAGACTATGTACGACTATGGTACTGCAATGAATGTTCAACCCTAAAAGTATGCAAAACATATTTAAATTAAGTTTTTCAGAATAGTGCGTGTGTGTGTGTGAGTGTGTGTGTGTTTGGCTGCGGTAGTGGATGCCACCACAAGAATTTTGCCGCAATATTTTCCTTTTGTTTGCTTTTCATTCATACATTTGCACACACACACACATTCATTCAAATATAGTTGTTTTCTTTTTTGTGTCTGAATTTGTTTTTTTTTTTTGTTGTTTTTTTTTTTCAATTCCTTTGACTGGCACTCAAAATCGTTGTAAAATCATTTAAAAGCATGTTACTTGGAGTAATTTTGAAATGTTCTAACGTTACAAACAAAAGAGTTCAGTGTTGTTTTTATATTGTATGTCTGTATGTATGTATGTATGTATGTATGTATGAATGTATGAATGTATGTAGGTTAAATAATTGAATTTAAATTGTTTAAATGCATTGTGAAAGAAATGAATATTCAATGGAATTGCACTTAAAGTGAAGAGCATGGAAATTTTTGTTTGAATGCTCACTTGGAATTGTAATTTCATTGGAAAACATATTATTATAATTCATCATCATCGGCAAGAGCTATGCAGGTACTATAATTAGTCAGAGGTGATGAAGAAGTGAACTAATCGTATGTATGTAATTATTGAAATACATGATGTTAGTTATTTGAACATGGAGTGGAGCTCTATAGTAAGCATTCATGTTTGTAAGTGCTAATGGTAAAGTAGTGGAACCTAAAGATTAAGAACATGAAAGGGCACTCTGCAACAATGATATCTTATATTTTTAAATTTAAAATTAAATACAAAAAAAAAAAAATTTTTTAATCTGCATCTGCAGATATATGGGCATATGGGAAGCACAACTCCCATATGTCCAATCCGGCGCACTTTTTTGCATCGATTGGATTGAATTGCATTTGCCTCTATACCAAATCTTGACGTTATGCCACATATGACACTGTAGATAGTCCATAATATCCATATAGGTTATAAGGATGGTGCCACTCCCATCTATGTAGTACAATACACTTTTTTCAGATAGTACGAAATCGAAAAATTCTGAATTTTATATCAAATTTTGACATTGTTCCAATCAATTCTCGAAGGATTGTGATCATACTTATTACAAACAACTTTAAAGTACATTAACCAAGGGAAGTTTGAATTTGCTGTGCACTTGGGCAGCCCTAAATAGAATGTAGTTATAAAATTATTGCATTCTTCCTAAAAATGGGATAAATCCCACTATTAATGTTCTTTCAGTATTGGTCAAGAACCAGTCAAGAGCCAGTGGATAGGTTATGTTAGGTTATGTGACTGCCCTCTATCTGAGAGGACACACTTAGGACAGAAAGGCCCATTGTGATACCACCGAGCTTCTCTTCCAATACTGTTGTGAGTGTTAAATTTGGACAGCATTAGAAGCGACCTACTTATATTAGCCGGTTCCGAACGGCAGAACCCTTGTGACATCACTTTAACTTAGTTTTGTCACATAGTTCTATTAGGAAGCATTTTTGGCAAATTGTTACTGCCAGAAAATATTGCTAATTCTTACCGGCAGGTGGATACCGTTCGAAAAAAAATCTTTTCGATAATAAATTTATTATGCTTCAGCCGGGGATTGAACTCACGACCTACAGATTAGAAGGCCAAGGCACTAACCACTGAGATACGGCACCCACAGAGACAGTGGAGAGTTTGATATATTTATAGTGGATATTATTATTGCCTGCGACCAAGAGATCTATTGTGCCCTTGGAAGAGATAACCCTGGTAAGGTTTTGACAGTTTCACTGCAGGAAAGGCCAAAATAAAGCCGTGTATATCCAAATGTGAGAATCCAGGGTATTATGTGTTTCTGTGCGCATTGTGAAAAACAAAGCTGTAATCGAATGGAGCTTGGTCCACATCGGTTTACTTCGTCTAATATTTAAGACAATACCATGATCAGCAAAATGCCTACCGCAAACTCTGCTGTAATACAAGAGGAGGGAATCTGACGTCTTGTTCATCTTCCAGTCTAATGTTAGCCCAGCAGACCTTCAAACCGAGAGAGGAGTTTAAGCAAACTTTATGCCCAGGAAGACTTAAGCTCTTCAGCAGAATTCCTCAGCAACGAGCATAACCCCACTGATCAGGATTTCGAAGGCAACTGCCATCAGTCTGTTGATTTGAATGATCTGTTGTTTACCTTTCAAAAGAATAGGTGTGATTTTGCGATGGTCAAACTAAAGCTTCTATGAAAATTTGTTCTTATCAAGTCCTTCAGAGGTGACTATTGATATTGAAATGTGATAATTATCTGAGTACCGGATCTAATCGAGCTTTGTAGAAAAGTATTAAGCATTTGACGACTTTAGGAGTTCGTGCAGTCTTTCATAGACTCGCTGATGGAAATACAATAATTTTAATCCAATCACAATCTAAATCACTAAACATTTTTCAAAAATATTTTATATAGAATGCATCACTGTGACACAAAATTGATGCTATACAAGAATAATATTCAAAAGTTAGCATACGAAGCGGTTGTGAATTATGATATATTTTTGTTCTTATATATTACAAGTACCTAATTGAATTATTGCGCTAAATTAATATAAAATGTAATATGCAACTTTATCCAAGAAAGTATGCCATAGAAATGGAATATACGAGCAAAATAAGAACTAACATAATATTGTATATGAAATGAATAAATGTTAGAAAGCGCAATATGGAACATAAATATGTTCAAAGTTTTTAATTCGCTTTTAAAGTTATCGCTAGCATATACGTAACTAGCTACATAGCCACAATTTAGAGGCGGCAAGTTCAAAACTTTGCTACCAACACCATTACTATATCGATGTACGCTATGTACGCGCACCATAAGAAATGCCAAAATGGCTGACATTAACGGAAGCCGCATACATGCAAGTAGCTATATAAATAGTATGGATATGTACATATGTAAAGGTGAGTAACAGAGTCGACATGCAACACTGGTAATAATTACATATATGAACATGAAGTTTACGGTTTCGTTCATGTACCTACTTGCATTGGCAAAAACTAATTTAAGCGATTCCCAACGATCATAAATGTCATGTCGATATTGAAATTTATTATAATTTTTTTTTTAGGTTGTATATGTAAGTACATATATGAGTTTATTAAGGTGGCTCTACAATATTCGAGTTCTCAAAAATATTTGATTTAATAAAGAAACAAAAAAATTACGAACTACTTACTGCCATGAAAAATAAAACCAAAAATATATGAAAATCGACAACTATTCCTATATCTGCGGAAGAACCGTCTCTAGAAGGATAAAATTTAAGTACATCATCATCATATATGGCCATTACAACCCGTCAAAGTGTTACGGCCGACCTCAGCAGCTCTCTCCAGGCGTCTCTTTTTCGCGCGCGCCTTCTTCAATCAATTACACCAAGCACAGATCGGTTTACCGCAACCTGGTTCTTCAATCGGAGGCATGGTTTTCCCCTTCTTCGTCATCCAACGGCGTCCGTTTCAAAACGCCTTTTTCGCCGGAGGTTTTTCATCCATACGCGCAACATGGCCTAGCCACCGCAGACGCTGAATAGTGATGCGTTGGACTATGTCAATGTCATCGTAGAGCTCGTACAGTTCGTGCTTCATTCGAATACGATAGTCATCGCCGACGCCAACAGGACCGAAGATCTCGCGAAGAATCTTTCTCTCGAACACCCCAAGTGTGGCTGCATCGGTCTGCGACACAACCCATGCTTCCGCGCCATAGAGCAGCACGCTTAAGTACGCTTCCAGTAATTTTGTCATATGAATATTCCCCCTAAACATACTTACCCTTGATTTCCACGCATTAATAGTGCTGCCATACAAAATAAACTCAAAAAAAACTAAAACCTGGGAAATATCACGCTAGCTGCCAAGGAATCGGCTCTAGGTTTATTTCTTTGCCTCAACATTTTTCTGTGTAGACCTCTACCTCTTACCTCTATCCAAGCCTCCACAAAATGTTACGAAATATTTGAGAAAACTATTGGAATGGCAAAACATACATTTCGGCTTTTTGGGGGCGATTTCTCGGCAATTATAGAGTTTAAGTGTATTTTCTGGGGGTGTCGCTCTAAATAGTAATGATAGAGGAAAAGTTTGATAAGAAAATAATGCGAATAAGTAAAAATTCATGGGAGTCAACATAAGTTTTATCCCTCTAAAGGCACTCTGAAAGCAATGGACACGGTATATACAAATAAGCATCAATTTTACATGTGAGTTTATATAAGGTGTAGAAATTGGTAATAAGTATGTTAAAAAAATATGCTGTAGAAAAAAAATGATGGTGCTCGATCGATCATAAATTTTACCCTACTTGGAGCGACCCTGGGAATATGGTTTTTTTTTAGTTTTGGGGCGAAATGCAACATGACCGAAACTAAGAAACTATGCTTTCGAAATAAACAAACTCATATGCATATCGAATATGTTTTAGCTCTTCCACTCTTGCACTGTTATTGATCTAAGAGGTCCTCACCGGGTACAATCATTACTTTCCTACATACAATTACAGTGAGAAGTAATTTATTCAATTGTATGCGTTTACAATTTTCAAAATAACATGCATAAATACTTACATACAAATATTTGTTGCATCCTCGAGCATTTTCCTCAACACTTCCTAACAGGAAGCTTTTGGCATTTTCATTTCTCTCTCCGACGTGGCTCGTAGACGTCAACACACATTATTCAATTCGGTGTTCTTTTGCTGACTTGTTCAATTTGTTCAATTTTCCTATACGAGCCAATAAATTGACACACACACACACACATATATATATATATACACATAATTGTATAGGTATTTCACCTACCTACCAACAACTGAATGCACTTTGTTCGATATTTCACTTTCGCCTATCCATCCACACCCATGCCAATGTTGCCAATTTATTTTATCAATTATACCGGCTGCTTGCTAAAAGAAATCAAATTTCGTTAGAAACTATTTTTTGGTAATAAAAAAAAAAAGAAAGCTTACAATATGAAGAGTGATGGTGGGTGGGATGTTGATACGAATAAATTTTCGACTAAAACTGCTGTTACTACTATTGCCGAAGTTCAAATTGTCAAAATTATTAAATACGATCTCGGTGATGATATTGATGATGACGTCATCATAGACGAGAATGATGATGATGGTGGGTAGTAATGGTAACAATGGTGATGCGAGTTTTGATTTTTCATATTTTATTGGAGTGAAATTTATAAAATTTCCTAAAAATCGAGCCTTAAATGTTAGCCTACTTATTATCACGAATATTTGCTGATAATGAAATTATCAGTATTATGACATCAATTAAACATTTTTATAACTCGGAAGTCCTTACATTGTACTAGAGTACTCAGAAAAAAATCTATTAATCATTGTCTTTAAATTCTTTATGCACATGGATGTTCGATATATAGTAACTTCCTTTTCCTTCCTCTACGAATTTTTGTATTCATCATATATATGATGATTTCTGTGGTTCATATGCATATGTACACATTTACAAATACATAGACACATTCACTTTAGTAATAGTGTATTTCGTTAAATGCGCTTCAATGTATGCTGAGAATATGTAGAGAAGTGTATTTCGATAAATGCGCTTCAATGTATGCTGAGAATTTTGCACCACAAAATCAAATTGTTCCGTTGTGGTTGTTGCACCATTTAAAGCACTATGCCATAGTTATACATTAGGGTAGTTCCCTAATTTTTCCAAAGTTTTCCAATAGATGGCTTTAGTAATCTGTATCTCGCGTTGTATAAGTGCGATCGGGTTACACTAGATGGCGTTAAAAAAATACGATTGTGTACTAAATAATCTTTTCAGGCAGTTTTGTAATTGCTTGACTGTGTATTGATTGAGCACGCGTCAAAGATGGACACCAGTAAAGAGAAAATACGCCATATTTTACAAATTTTCTTCAATAAAGGCGAAAACGCAAGCCAGACGGCTGAAAATGTGAATGGTGTTTATGGTCCTGATACTGTAACCGCCAATCATGTGCAATTTTGCTTTCGTCGATTCCGTTCCGGAAATTTTGATGTCAAAGATGCACCACGCTCTGGAAGGGCAATTGTCGAAAATATCGATAAAATAATGGAAATCGTCGAGTCTGGCCGTCATGTAAGCACTGTTTCTATTGCCCAGGAACTAAACATTGTACAAAAAACCGTTTGGAACGATTTAAATAAGGCTGGATACAAAAAGAAGCTCCATGTATGGGTGTCACACGAGTTAATGCAAAAAAACCTCATGGACCGAATTTCCATCTGCGAATCGCTGCTGAATCGCAATAAAATCGATCCATTTCTGAAGCGGATGCTTACTGGTGATGAAAAGTGGGTCACTTACGACAACATCAAGTGAAAATGGTCGTGGTCGAATCGCGGTGAGTCGGTGCAAACGGTGGCTAAGCAAGGATTGACGATCAGGAAGGTTTTGCTATGTGATTGATGGGATTGGCAGGGAATCATATACTATGAACTGCTCCGCTACGGTCAAACTCTTAATTCGGACTTGTAGTGTCAACAATGAAGGAAGCAATCGCCCAGAAGCGGCAAGCTTTGGCCAATAGGAGGGGAATTGTGTTCCATCAGGACAACGCCAGGACACACACATCGATAGTGACTCGCCAGAAGCTCCGGGAGCTTGGTTGGGAGGTTCTTATGCATCCACCTTATAGTCCAGACCTGGCACCAAGTGATCACCATCTACCTGTTCCTGTCTATGGCGAATGATTTTGCTGGTGAAAATTTCGCCTCAAGAGAAGCTTATGAAAATTGACTGCCCCAGTTTCTTGCCAATAGGGACGAGAGTTTCTATGAGAGTAGCATTGTGAAATTACCTTCAAAATGGCAACAAGTCATCGAACAAAACGGTGCATATTTGACTTAAATCGGATCATTCTAACTATGCTAAGTAAAACCTTCAATGACACAATCATTGTATCAGTAAAGTTCAATTCAACTAATGACTATCAATTTCAAACTCATTGCATTGCAAAATATTTTCTATCACACTTATAGATCAAATATTTGATTTTGTAACACCCTATCATAAATATATACTTTTATTGATATTCACATGCATAAGCATGCATTTGTAAATGAATGCGGCAACCACAAGTTGTTGTTACAACATCGATTATTCGATATTGTTGCTATGTGCAACATTACTTATTGTTGTTTTCAGTTGGCTTACATGAAATTGTATTGTAGCATTTATCTAAAAGCATTTCTATATAAGTATATATTAAATATAATGCATACGTAATGGGATTTATTTAAAATGATGCTGGAAAATTGCTTCATTATCATTTTCAATAAACATTTGTGCAATATTTAATTGATTTTAATGTAAAATATTGTATTAGAACATATATTTGTCTATATCTAAAGAAGACTAAATAGTGTCTTGATCAGCAAATGATATTAAGTGAGGAGTCAAGGTTCATAAAGTAAAGTATGCAGTATGCATAGTATTGAGAATATCTCATAAAAAAAAAAAACTAATGTATCCCTGATATTAAATCAATTCGTTTTCATAAAATTCTTGAATGTTGCTACAAGTAGTAAATAAAAATAAAATAAATAAATATGTGGCCACATAAAGCCCCAAAGGGCTCATTGGCCGAGCTTCTCTTCCATTACTGTTGTGCGTCTTAAATTTTGGACAATATTAGAAGGGACCTACTTATTTTAGCCGGTTCCGAACGGCAGAACACTTGTGACATCACTTTTTCTGAGCTTTGTCACAGAGTTCTTTTAAGAAGCTTTTTCATGGCAAGTTGTTACTGTCGGAAGAATTGCCAATTGCTTGCCGACAGGTGGGTGCCGTTCGAAAGAAAAATCTTATCGATATTAAATTTGTTATGCATCAGCCGGGGATTGAACCACCGACCTACAGATCAGAAGGCGAACACACTAACCACTGAGCTACGGCACCCACCCAGTAGTAAATAGTCTTAATAATTTTCAGATTATTTTCAGTAGTTTCCGCAATATTTCAAAAAAATTAAAGAAATAGCATGAAAATTCATTATTCCATTTCTATCAACTTGGCTTCACTACATTTTGCACTTTCATTTGCACTTTTCTATTCTTAGCCAGCTGCATAAATGTACATCAAAGTCAATGCGCGCACACACACCCACAATGCCAGTCATTCAGTCAGTCAGTTAGTCAGTCAAATGGGGTTGTTTAAAAATGCATAATGCAAATGTAGGAGAAATAGAAACAAGAAAAATCTCCTTACAGTCGGCTGGGGCCGACCAAATTATACCCTGCATATGTAGAGGTATATATAAAAAGTTTGCTCGTATATCCATCCTTTTCTTCCACTACTTTGTATTGGACCTACATTAAGAAGCAGGCGTACCTCACCAATTTTGGAGGATCAATTTCTGCCTATAATACTAAACTACATAGGTTGCAATGGGTTGACCTAGGCGTATTAATTAGTAAGTTATGGGTGTTTTAATGTTTAAGATAAATCTGAGACTTTATACGGAAGATATATAAAAAGTGGGCGTGGCGTATCACTTTCTGGTATATCTAATTAATTTTTCAATATCAATCCACACCTTGAATTTGGTTGTCCTACGCTAAATGGTTTGTAAGTTATGGAGCTTAAAAGTTTTAGTTTAATTCCCTCGACTTTGTATGGGAGACCTATAAAGGAGTGGGCGTGGCACACTGATTTTCTGCCAGATTATTTCCGACTACGATATTAATTTAAGTGTCAATTATGGTTATTCTAGACGGAAGATTGCCGAAGTTACAGCTGTTTCAATTTAAAATTTGTGTGGGGGCTACGATAAACAGTAGTCGTGGCGCGCCCATTTTCTGTGAGCCTAGTTGCTCGTACAATACTAATCCATACCTTAAATCTCGTTGTCCTACGCTAAATGGTTTGTAAGTTATGGAGCTTAAAAGTTTTAGTTTAATTCCCTTGACTTTGTATGGGAGACTCATAAAGGAGTGGGAGTGGCACACTGATTTTCTGCCAGATTTTTGCCGACTACGATATTAATTCAAGTGTCAATTATGGTTATTTTAGGCAGAAGATTGCCGAAGTTACAGCTGTTTCAATTTAAAATTTGTATGGGGGCTACAATAAACAGTGGGCGTGGTGCGCCCATTTTCTGTGAGCCTAGTTGCTCGTACAACACTAATCCATACCTTAAATCTCGTTGTCCTACGCTAAATGGTTTGTAAGTTATGGAGCTTAAAATTTTAGTTTAATTCCCTTGACTTTGTATGGGAGACTCATGAACGAGTGGGCGTGGCACACTGATTTTCTGCCAGATTTTTGCCGACTACGATATTAATCCAAGTGGCAATTATGGTTATTTTAGGCAGGAGATTGCCGAAGCTACAGCTGTTTCAATTTAAAATTTGTATGGGGGCTACAAGAAACAGTAGGCGTGGCGCGCCCATTTCAAGTGAGTCTAGTTGCTCGTACAATACTATTCCATACCTTAAATCTCGTTGTCCTACGCTAAATGGTTAGTAAGTTATGGAGCTTAAAATTTTAGTTTAATTCCCTTGACTTTGTATGGGAGACTCATAAAGGAGTGGGCGTGGCACTTTGATTTTCTGTCAGATTTTTGCCGATTACGATATTAATCTAAGTGTCAATTATGGTTATTCTAGACGGAAGATTGCCGAAGTTACAGCTGTTTCAATTCAAAATTTATATGGGGGCTACGATAAACAGTGGGCGTGGTGCGCCCATTTTCTGTGAGCCTAGTTGCTCGTACAATACTAATCCACACCTTAAATATCGTTATTCTACGCTGAATAATTTGCAAGTTATAACCGGTAACATTTTTTTTAATTTCCGCAACTTTGTATGGGAGACTCAAAAAGGAGTGGGCGTGGCACATTGATTTTCTGCCATATTATTTCTGGCTACCATGTTAATCTCATCGTCAATTATGGTTATTCTAGACAGAAGATTGTAGAAGTTACAGCAGTTTCAATTTAAAAGAAGTACAGACACTTTGTATGAGAGCTACGCTTAAAAGTAGGCGTGGCTGAACCACTTTTGGCGAGGTTATATAGTAGTATAATATAAGTCTATGTCCCAAATATTGTTGTCCCAAGTCGTATATTATGTGAGTTATAGCAAGTTAAAGATTTTGAAAATTTCGAGGTTAGTCGCTTTGAATGCTTGGTGTGGGCGTGGTTATTGACCGATCATGCCCAATATCAATCCCCTCCGTACCCTTGGATCATAGATTACTTATGCCAAATTTCATCGAAATAGCTCAATATTTACTCAAGTTATCGTGCGAACCAGCCAGGTGACAGACAGACGGACGGACGGACGGACGGACGGACGGACGGACGGACATCGTTAAATCGAAAATTTAATCGACGCTGATCACGAATATATATCCATGTCTATATCTCCGGACATTCCTTCAAGTGGACACAAACATCTGACCGAAATGAATATACCATGCATATTGCATTATGCAGGGTATAAAAATAAAATGCACAAATGTCTGCTCAAAGATTTGCGTGTTAAATAGTAACAGTAACAATAACAACAACAACAACAACAACAAGAACCACAACACTAACAAATTATTCATTTTCATATGGTTTTGTAGTGTAATACATACTTGTGGCTATATTGTACTTAGAGTTATACATATTTTGCTAAAAGGGTGTGGGAAATGGCGTTGAAATTTCAAAAATAAATTATTACTAAAACTCACACACACACACTCATATGAGTTACTATATGATGTGACTCTTATTTGAGTACATATTACCTATAGCATTTGTTATTCTTTTTGTTATTCTTACAGCAATACGCCCCATGTAAGTACGAGTATATATAAATTTCATACAAAATAGACTAATTAATTATTTTGCAATGGATTTTTATCGCCTTTTGTCATACTTACGCCAACAACAACAATTTTGGGTTTAATTCATAGTGCTGATTGCGTGTGCTTGACAAATGTATATAAATACACACACACACACACACACACACACAAATAGTAGACACAAAAATTACTAATTAATTTTCTTTGAGTGTTCTCTATTATTTTCAAAAGTTCTCCCAAAATATATATAATATATCTTATAAATATATTATCACAATATGTAACTAGATTGCATAGTTTTAGGGTGCTCTTAAATTTTACTGAAATTTCATTTAGCTCTAAAAATGTCCGATTATTTCAATTTATAACAAAAGATCAAATCGTTTTAGTATTAAATTTTATATTGTAATTTTAATAAATGAAAAAAGACCTGAACAGTTGCCTAAAAAATCTTTAGAATATTTCAAAATAGGATCTTGGACATTTTCCAAAAATTTTTCCTAAGTTATCTTTCTTTATACGGGGATTGAGAAACATAAACCGAAATATTGTGATTTCATAGAATACGGCAATTTTAAAATGATGTCAACTTTATTTATTTTACCCTTTTCAAATGTTTTGTTAACACTAAATGTATGCAATCACATAGAACATTCATAAATTTACTATTATTTTAAGATAAGAACACTTTAAATTCCATATTTGTTGCATAACTTATGGCCGAACTCTTAGTCGTTGATTAAACTGTTAGTTAACTAGATGGTTGTCAAAGATTTACCTTCAATTAAGGCGCACAGAGTTTACAGTGCTTTTGGTTAAACAAGTTACTGAAGTAACATTTATGGACTGAAAAATTGAAAATATAGGAAACCATATGTTTTGCGTTTTTGATTTTTCTTGATTTATTTTAAAATGTAGTGAAAAGAAAGAGAGCACACTCGCACCAAATTGTACAAAAAGCGAACCATTGTGCAATACAAATCGTTTCTCAAATAATAGCTAACCCACGACATTCGGAGGTTGAACTAATGATTAGCTAAGTACTAAATATTTGTGGCAGTACCAGTTATGGCTTTACTAATGGGTAACCAATAACATTCGGAGGCTTAACTAATGGTTAACTAAACATTGAGGATAAAGTATTGATAGATAAATTTTGTCATTAGTTAACCATGGATCCAAAGAAGGAAACCTTTGAACGAAATTTTTTTATTTACTATTATTTACGATTAATATTAAAATTGAACTAATATGGTATCTTCAACTGAGACAGCATGTAGGAAATGTAAAAATACAAGGCAAGCTTGTGGATAACCTGTGAGAAATGTGAGAATAACTCTTTGTTGTATGGCATCAAATCACCACGGTATGGCGATTTCTGTATAATTGATATTTATCGAATAGGCATATTCTTCTTTCTATAGTGATGAATGGAGGCGATAATTCATTCGAACTTTTAGAGGCTATTCACATGTGACGTATCTTTGTTCAACTTCACAGTATGACGTATGACACTATAAGACTTTGGGAATCACCTAATACAATTTTCATATTTTAATTCCTACAACATGTACAACTAATATTTGTGTAACTACCTGTGTAGTTACAAATATTTTATTGAAATACTTTGTTCTCAATTATTGTTGTATATGCATTTACATAGATGTGTATATGTATATTTGATAGGCTTCTATTGCAATAGTTTTTGTTTTATAGAAAAATCTCCAATTCACAATCTCTATATCTATATATATATATACACGAATTTGCCAATTGCCATATAAGTATTTATATTTAAATCGATATTCGGTTGTTATGGCCACATAAGTAGTATTTAAATATAAATATTTTCAATATAATTTCCATTTGTTTGACATTCCACAATGCACCGTTGATGTAGAATATTTGTAGGCAGTAATTTGTCAATGTTTTCAAAAACAATGATGACAAATGACAAATTTTATAAATAACTCAGACACACACACACACACATACTCATAGAGCATATGTATAAATGAATGATTGATTCTCCAGAGATGATGTACAAAGTTAAAATTCATTTCAATTCAATTCAATAGCAATGAAATTTTCATTGCTTTTGAAATGTTATACAACTGTGCTTAAGCTTTGTTTTATTTTTCGTTTGAATATCTAAATATTAAACGGATTTTATGAAATGAAAAATGAAATGCATGAAAATAATTCTAATAAAATTTGTTTGCAGAAAAAGCGGCTATAAATTATTAAAACAATATTAGGTGATTAACAAGATCTCATATATTTTTAAAATATATACAACACTATCAATTGCTAAAAGTATGGCATGAAGAGACGTACGTACACCTTTTTAGAGTATCGTCCAATTTATGACAACATTATGACAAGAAGAGCATACTCGGTGATTCCCCTATATACTTCTTTTCAAGGATTATTCCATAATTTCGAAGAATTTTGCCTGAAGCCATGAATAAATCTTACAAAATGGATATTATTAATGAGCACCTAGTTTCCAAATGTAAAATGCTTCGGCTATTGCTTTGCTTTCCAAATCTATCGGAGAATATATAAACACATTAGGCTGGATTATAAAGTGCCTTAAGGCCATGAACGATGAATGAGTGATTCCAAAGCGAATATATAAAATACTCAAAATTTGTTTTTGTTATAAATTTTGAGTAATTTACTCTTAGAAGACAATAGACATTGGAATGATTGAGCAATTGTGGTACTGATTTCGTGAGTGATTCCTGCTTAGTCCAATTTTAGCAATCTATATTACTAAAAATATTTTGAGATAGTTTTAGGATGAAGAAGTCAATGATCAAGGTCAAAGTATGCCGTTGATAAACGAAAGTACTCCAAAGTACATTGGCTAAGTCCGTTTTCTCCGACCAAATATGAAGCATTTTGAAAATTTTCTGAATAAGTTTTTTTACTTTTTTGTCTAGGAATGTTTATATGTTCAAAATTTTATAGTAAAATTTTTTCAAATTAATTGCTTTTTCGATTTAGGCTTTACAGTCAATTTCTCTTTTAGATGCAAATTAAAAAATGGCTCACCTTTGTGTCCAACGTTTTGTTTGATTTTTTAGAATCATCAAGAGCGTGCTATGATGATTTTTTAACACTTAATATGTAGGTCGTGTGTTCAATCCTTGGCTGAAGCATGGCTTTAATATCGAAAAGATGTTTCTTTCGAACGCTACCCACTTGTCGGCAAGCAATTGGCAATTCTTTCGACAGTAATAATTTGGCATGAAAAAGCTTTCAAAGGAACTCTGTGACAAAGCTCAGAAAAAGTGCTGTGGTAAGGGTTTTGCCATTCGGAACTGGTTAATATAAGTAAGCTCCTTCTAATACTGTCCAACAGTACTGGAAGAAATGTTCGGCCAAAGGACTCTTTGGGGGCTATAAGTTTCACATATATATTTGTTATTTTTTATAATATCTATACACCTTAATATGTTTTAAAACAAAACAAAAAAAAACAAATATTTTTATAAATTCTTCTACTAAAGATGGCTAATAATCAGCAGCTTTTAATCCTCTATTTGAAAATACCACAAAAGGTAAGAATATTTATATTTTCTAAACCGTATAACAGAGCCTTCTATAGAAAATATGTTTGAAACCTATTAAACCATTATATCCCTTTTAACTGGCATTTTTGCCCTTTTTTGAAGAAACATCATCCTTTCAACCTACCACGAGTGGCTCCAAAGGGTTAATACTCGGAAAAATGTTGCTCATCTACACATCAGCAACATCTCACTATAAGTCGCTAAACATTGTCTATCTATAATTTTTGTTTTAGAGTTAGCCTTTGCACAAAAAAAAAATGCTCATAATGAAATATAAATATAATATAAGAATATAGCTGGATGTACCAAATATATTTAAATATAATTAATTTTTGACAAATTCTCAGTTCAATATTTTTCTTTATTTTTCTCACTCACACCCCCACATCTTCATCCATGCAATGAATATGCTGCATTATATGTATGTAGAATGTTCTTTTGTTTTCTCTCTGAGTGCGTGTGTATATAAATAAAAGTAAATGTAATAAATTTGAAAACTTTTTATGTCGAATATATTGAAAGTATGTCGTATTGTATTTGCATCACTGTACCCCCAACCATTGTATCATACTATGTAAGTATGTAGTTACTTTATGTATGTAGGTACTATGTACATACCATACATACATATGCTTACTTGTGCCTTATAGCATTCTGGAAGCTGTTTTAATTTTGCAAATTGTAATTTAGACAACTTTAATTTTGAAGACATACATATGCTGTTGCTCCTTCCACACCTCCGCTCATACAGTAGCACCTTCATCATCAATAGTCCTATTCTACTTCCGTTTTCTTTTGTGTACGACGTACTACCAAATTGCCAAAAATATATACGCCATTGTTTTGTTTATTTGTTTGAATTATTTACTTTTGTAAATTATGAATCTCTTGCATCTTCTTCTTTCTCTTATTCTTTTTCATATTGTTCAGCATTTACCGGGTTCATAAACAACAAGTTGGTAACAGTTAGAAAGATACCATTTCAGTTTTACTTGAATTATATATATATATATATATATATATATATATATATATATATATATATATATATATATATATATATATATAATGCATATACTCATATGTTGATATACTCATATGTTGATAAACTATGCATATACACCACGCAACATTTGTCAACACTCACTCTACATTATAGAATACATTTGAATTCGCTGAAGAAAATTTATTTCGAGTTTAATGATAAATTTTCGCATCAAAGCCAGATGGTGAAATAATAACATTACGAGCAGAGCCAGCACAGGGTGCATATATGATCGAAGTTGGAATGATTCTAGGTTAAAAAATTACAGCGCTCATAAAATTTCTCTAAATTTCCCGGAATAGAGAATTTAATTAATTAGCAATGAAATAGTAAAAATCAATATAGGTTATGTGGATAGGTTCAAAAATCTAAATGTTTATATGATTGTATGCAATAATTACAAGGATAAAAAACTACATAAAACAAATCGTATATAACAAGCTTCATTCCTATAGCTATTTATGTACATCATTTTGTATGAAAGATAGGAGTAATATTCATCCGATATCGTCGATTTTTCTACTCTTTCATGCATTAGCAAATATATTAGTATAGACCAAATTTCACCATGATAACTTTATATTTTCATATATGAAGTGTGAAAAAATACACGCTGAAGCATAATTTTGTATGGGAAGTAGGCGTAGTTTTTTAGTCGATTTAACTAATTTTTATATACGCATATTTAGTATAGAATGTAATCATATGCATTGAGTTTCAGGTTTGATATTTTTATACTTTAGTGCGTAAAGTATTAAAACGCACATTCAGCAGCATACTTTTGTATGGGAGGTATGTGTGGATTTCATCCAAATCTGATTATTTTTGACAACATCAATTCGGTGATAAAACCCATTTTATATATCTAGTAGTTTGAGCTAAATGTTTTATATTTTGGGGCACAAAATTCTTTTTAAAGAAAGGATATACGCAATTTTCACCCGATTTTGCTTATTTTTGAACTAATCTGTAATGATGATACATACAATCATAATTACTTATTATTTCCAAATATGTGCCATTTTTAACAAGAAACTTCAATTAATTTAAAATTATTTGCATAACATATCACCTTGATCGAAAAGTTCCCGGAATAAACCACCGT
This sequence comes from Megamerina dolium, assembly GCA_963854835.1. Taxonomy (NCBI): domain Eukaryota; kingdom Metazoa; phylum Arthropoda; class Insecta; order Diptera; family Megamerinidae; genus Megamerina; species Megamerina dolium. The sequence continues at coordinate 58,650,257 of OY978527.1, read as the reverse complement.
GTGGTGCTCTCATCGTTCTAATTTGAGTTCTGTTTTGTTTTTATTTTTGTTAAGTTGGTACATCTGTTGTTGATATTCCCTCTAAATCTGAGCATCATAGCTTGATATTTGCAAAAGTTACGTAGCCAAGAGTACATCTATCTCAGTGCTTCCTGCGATTTTTCCATTACTTCCGCTCGGCTGCTGAAACGCGTTCTCCGTAATGGTTTTTTAACTCGATTAAACAGCAAAAAGTTACAGGGAGCTAAATCAGGTGAATTCGGTGGTATTTGTTGCATTTTTCATGAAAATTTACGAATAATGATGGCACTGTGCGACGGTGCGTTATCATGGTGAAAAATCCACGAGTTTTCTGCCTACAATTCTGGTACTTTTGGCTACGTAACTTTTGCAAATGTCAAGCTAAGATTTAGAGGGAATATCAATAATATCAGATGTATCAACTTAACAAAAAAAAAAACAAAACAGAACTCAAATTGGAACGATAGGAGCGCCACATGGTGGTTATTCCGGGAACTTTTTGATCGAGGGGTACATAATGCAAAATATATTGGCAAAAATATTAGCAAAAAATTTAAGAGAATCTAATCAACTGCCAAGCACTGTATATCCTTCTGCTTGGTTTGCTTGCACACAAAAAGCACACACGAAAGTATAATGTTTTTTGGCATTTTACTTGAACTTATGCGTGTGTGTGTGTATACATTTGTACAATAATACAATATAAGTGTGTATCATTACTAAAGACAATGAATGTAAACAGTAAGCAACCGTTTTTAATATGATTCTTCATGTCAAACACTTACATAAGTTTTGTAGCAGGGGTTTTGGTACGAATGATGGTATAGCTTCCCTTACAAATACATATATATGTGCTTGCATATATTTTTACGACATATTTAAAATGAATTTATTATATTCCTATTATTATTATTATTATTGTGCAACAGTAAGAGCAATAGTATTCTAGTCTTTCATTCATTCATTAAGTTACTTCAAGTTCTTCACTATTTTCCTCCTACTTCCACACAGACGTTTGGTTTCACAAATAAAATATGTATGTACACATGTAATCGAGTATATTTAAAGATATATCTATGTAGTTGTTTCAAATAATATAGTGTTAAGACAATAAATATTGTAGCAAAGATATATGTAATAACATTGGTTACATTTTTGTTACTTCATTAAAATTGAAGCTTACGAAAATATAGTATACATCTATCTTGGTTGGAAATGAATTAAATTCATTAACAATCCCATACAATATAGACATATGCAAACAAAATAAAAATATTTATTATAAATATTACTTATTGCCAATATCGTCTAGTAATATATGTATGTAGAAGGATAGAAGAACATAAATTGCAATTCATTTTTGAATTGTGATATTGTAAGTTGGTATGCAGCTACTAGTATAAATTTTTGTATATAAAAATATACTAAAAACTAAAAACCAAATAAATGATAATAAAATTTTGTATTTTAAATTTTTTATTTTTAATTTTTCATTAAAAAAAAATGAATATATTAAATATTTATCCAAATATATTATACATTGCAGCAAATCATATAGTTCAATCAAATATCGATCGTATCATCAATTTACAATAATCTGATTGTATTCTTTGCAAATTATTTAAAAATTCAAATGAAACTAACGAACAAATAAATGCAGTTACACGAATATCAGTTTTCAAAATATTCATCATCGTAGGTATGATGGTTAAAACAATTTTCTACCCCATTTCGTATATTCAAGGCAGCTAAATAGTGGTTATACTAACATACACAATATATTGTTGCTACCAATGCTGACCACAGCGTTACACCCAGCTGTAATCATCAGCATAAAGATTCTAATAGTTTGATAAAAATTAAATAATATTTATTTGTATCGTTTGGAAAAATCGAAAAAAAACAAACAAAATCATATATATATTTTAATTTATAGTTATTATACATATATAGAATGCTGATGGCGTTGACCCAAATTAAAAGAAAACTATTTATAACACAACGCCAATTTAGAGCATTGATGTATTGGATGTGTATACATCGAAACAGTTTGTACCATAATTATAAAAGCAATCAAAATTTGAATAATTTGTTTTTTTTTTTACACGAGGGAACGATTTTATTAATACTTCTTATAAAAATCATTTTTTTACAGGGAAAAATTGAAAAAAAAAATATGAAATATTTGTTAAAAATTCGATTTTTTCCAAATATTTATTGAAATATTCATTTTTTATATTTTTCCTCTGAGTTTTTATTGAAATAAAAATTTGAAATATTTCTTTATGTTTCTTTCCCCGATCTCGGAATACGATCCCATTATCAGTTTTTATAAATACTACGTGTGCTGAAAAGTACCGAATTTTTAATCAAAACAAGTGTAGTTATATTTATTCGTCAACATACACGGTACGACAATTATGTATTAAGACTGCAGACTCTAGAAAGCACAATTAAAACACAATATCTGCTAATTTTTCGGTATATTTATTGGAAATATTCTCCTCCTGATTCAATACACTTGTTACATCGATTTAATAGTGATTCAAACGCGTGTTCCAGCTCATTTTTCGGAATTGCTTCCAGTGCCCTCGTCGAAGCCCGTTGTATGGTCTGAATGTCATGAAAAAAACATCCTTTCAACTTCAATTTCAGTTTTGGGAACAAAAATAAGTCTCACGGTGCCAAATCAGGTGAATACGGCGGGTGATTCAACACACAGACCTGATTCGGAGCCAAAAATTGACGAACAATGAGTGCTGTGTGTTAAATTTCATGTTAAACTTTCAACATCAAACGAACAAATGTTTTGTAAAATGAATGTCAATAAATATTAAATGTCAACTAATTGCCATGAAATTTTGACAGTTAGTAGAGGAAAGTTGAAGCTTCAAAACGCATGTGCTCACACATAGATGGCGCGCTTGGTTGCTGCGATATCGTTCGAGTTTCAATACATATTTGTCGCACCTTGTATTTACCTACGAAAGCAATAAACTTCGTATAGTTGGTTTTCAACATTTCGTTGCCCTTTCTGTAGTACGAAACTTCCAAACTTTCGAAAAACGGCTCGGTTTCCGCAATGGCTTCCTCATTCGATCTGAAACACTTTCCCTGGAGACTTGGGAACAGAGAATAGTCATTCAGATAATACAGTGGGTAAGCAACTGGTCCAATTTGGCATTCGCTTTCAGAGACGTGTGTGCCCGGTGTACTATCATGATGGTACAACAATTTTTTTTATCGCCATATGAGGTCATTTTTTCTTTATTTCATCGGTCAGTTTATCCAATAGTGATAGTGATACTACTCTCCTATGACTGTGCTTCTCTTCTGCATATAATCGATGAAGATTATGTCATGTGCATCCCAAGAAACAGAGGCCAAAAGCTTTCCTGCTCAGCATTGGTACTTTCGACGCTTTGGTTGACGCTCATGGCTTTCCAGCCACTCTGGAGACTGCCTATTGGACTTAGGCGTATGGTAATGGATCGATGTTTCATACATCATCACGAAATGTCTCGTACTCTCAGCGGATGGACGAAATGTCACGAAACCTCATACCTAAATAGTGTGACAGACGAGTCTCTCACAATGAGTCAATTCTACTGAATGATAAATTTGCTAATGTATGATTAAATATAGAAAACTTTTTCGAAAAGAAAAATTTTTGATTTAGTTATACTCGTAAGCACACAAAATCTATTCAATATTCGGAATAATCTCATATAATCAGTATTAAGTTGCAATAATGCAACTTTTACTTTTAACATTTTCATTGGTTCTATAATAATGGTATCGACTGTATATGTAGTACAAAAAATAATTTATTTTAAATGCTGAAATGGTAAATTACACTAAAATGAAAAATAAATAAGCTTGATGAATGGATGCAATTTTTTTTTTTTTTTTTTTTTGCTGTACTTTTTTGCTTTTTGGGAAATTGAGTGACATTAATGGTTGTAAAATAGTAGGTACCTAAGTACTACAAATGAATGGATTCCCCAATGGGGATGATTTTGATTATTCATGATTCAAGTACTTACATACATAAAATATAATTCTTTTTTTTCCGAATTATCGTGATTATTTTATATCATTTTCTGTTCATCTTTTATTTTTTCTCTTTCGTTTTATTTAGCTTTTCTGAATTCTCAAGTTGATTGTTCTTCTCATCTTTCTTTTTATTATTAATAGGTATAATATTAGGTATTGTATATTTTAATGATTTTTTTTTATTTTTATTTATCTACATATTAATATGATAGGTGTAGAGGAGTAGAAACAATAGTATAACTACAATAATAACCAACTTAAAGCACATTATAAACACGCATCATTAAAGCCAAATGTTTGAATGGGGAATCCCATAATAATAATCATGACAGCATCATACCTTTTTTCTGTTTGTAGCCAAAACTGGTCTTTCAGAAACATTTACACCTAAACGCACATCTTTAAATATACAATAGAATAGTATAGAGTCGTAATGACATAAGTATGACTGTATACATATGTATCTATACATGTGTATATACTTTACTTATTATCTACATAAACGAGATGAGGAAATTTACATCTACATATTGTCTTATGTACACAAGTATATTTGGCAATGTCAAGGTAAGTCGTCAGAATGGCAAAAAAAAAACGAAAAATGCTAAAGATGGCAAATAATAATGTGACAAATACACAAAGAAAAATCTTCATTAATACTCGCAACATTGTTGCTTTGACTAGGACTCAAAAAAAAAAGGGTATAAGGTGAAACATTTCTTCAAATTTAATTTTTTTCATTGATGTTTTTCTGATAAATTTCTCTCCCATCACTATTGCTACTCTTATAAATATATTAGTAAATTAGTAAGTCCATAATTGAAATCAGTAATCATTCCTAGAGCAGTGAAATATATAATATGATCGACACATATTAATTCTACTGCCCGAAAACATTCCCCTAATATATTTACCTCCTATTTTCACCCCTTAGTAGGCCTCTCCCGATCTCATTATAAGTTTTAGTATTAAGATTTTTCACCTTTCCTTCATTCTTAAGCGGATTTCTTTTCAATGTCCATGTATTTAAAGATATTAGAATAGAATTGCTGTGATATCATAGATAATTATCAATGTCTACTTATGTATAGTATATGCTTGTTAGTAAAATATATACATATGTACAAGTATGTAAGTATGTGTGATTGTTTTTACAGTAATCATTAGAACAATCAGCAAAAAAACAGCAAAAAGATGCTGTTAATTAACAAGTCGAACTGGAATTTTGCCGCATGAAATTGACGAAATTGAATAAAACAAACAAGCAAATAAGCAGGCGGATAATATAGCATATTCTATTTAAATAATGGGTGATTTTTTAAGAGCCCTCGGATTTGATTAAAAAAAGAAATCATGATGATTTCATGGTTCATACGCTGGGTGCAATTTTGGCATATTCTCTCCAACATATCGACCGGTTTTTCACGAATAAATCGATAATTCATGGTCATCAACAACCCTGTCGGATATAGCTGCGATATTTTCCTTTGTCCGCACTCGACGTATGCGTGTTGGTGGTTTAATGTCCAATAATGTAAATTTGGTGCGAAATTTAGTCACAAGCATCCGAATAGCCGCCTCAGAAGATGAATTTTTATAATAAAATTCAATAATCTGCAAGTGTTGTTCGTTTGTAGGTCGATTCATGGTTAAATTATAGACCAAATTGAACATGTTTGACACTAACATGTTACACGAAAACAGCTGAGCTGCCAAAAACAGTGTTGCCAAAAAGAAAGTCACACAAAAAAATCACCCTGTACATTGAAAGCCATTTATCTATGGTACTTTTATAAATCAATATAAGATAAGATCATAGGCATACACACTAAACTTACATACAAATACGCAGTTATCAAATGTCCAAGTTATAATAATTATATGATGCCTACCGTTTAAAGCGTGTTTACAAAATTGGACATTAGCTTAGATATACGTTGATCGTTAAACAATACAGAACATGAATTTTGCCTTTTTGCTCGACGTTTCAATATAAAGTAAGCATTAAATGTGAACACATGTAAATAAATAATATTATCAAAAATATAAAAATTGTGAATGATTTAATCCATGCGTTGTGGTGTAGAGGGTATCAGCCAATATCAAACAAATTGAGAAAACAAATATTATCATTACATATTACAATCGAATTACATATCGATTAAACGACAAGGATGCATATCCATCATTTGCCATCGTTTGGATTACTTCTGGGTGCACTGGTGATCGTCTCATACACGGATGGTAAATATTTCTATATAAAATAGTGTTTTTGTGTGTGTGTGTATAAAAGTGAGTGAATTCTAAAAAACTAAAAGCTTTTCAGAAAGCTCTTGAAGAAATAAAATACATATATCAAGTAAGATCAACTTTGGCAAAATTTGTGAATTTGTGACGTAATAAATTGAAAATATTTACTTGAAGTTTACGAAAAATTGATTTTTTTGAATTGATGTAAAATGAATAAATTGATCGGAAACATTATTAAGTTGTAATTGAAAGTCTTGCTATATCTCTCTCTCTCTCTCCAAGAATTTCGATCACCTAGAAATTCGTGGAAATGAATCGCCGTGTAATCACAAGCCGTTTTTTTTATGCTATTGATTTTAAATTTTGAATTTTTAAATTCTTGCTTTCTTGCAAATTAATGGTCTGGTAGAATAGCCAAAAATTGAATACTTTCTCTGCAACATTTATGTTTTCCATAACTGGGCTCCTACCGCTTCCAGAGATGAAGTTAGGTAGTAAGTATGTACAGGAAAATTAATTGGGTGCAATGTTGTTGATCGCTGTACTTGTTATTATGGAGGCATGCAGGGTGCTAATAGAATATCACACCTTCAAAACCAATTTTACAAATCAGGCTGTCAATCAAACCGTGATTATGATACTTGACTCGATCTCCATGACATTTTACTTGCTCGAATAATGCAAAGGAATTCTTGTAAGGGTAGTTCGAAAACACAATGCGATGTCGGTCCCAGAACTACCCGACCTAACAAAGAAAATACAACAAATTTGGGAAAATTTTTCTTTATTTTTCAACATAATCTCCTTTTAGCTTTATACACTTTTCCCAGCGATATTCTATAGCTTCGATACCCTGTTTATAGTATGAACTGTCCAGGTCATTAAAATTCCCATCTACCGCAGACTCCACCTCTTCATTGTTTGCAAATCTTCTACCACCAAGCCATTTTTTCAAATTTGAAAATAAAAAATAATCCGATGGAGCTAAATCTGGCGAATAAAGTGCATGCTGAAGCAAATCGAACATTAACTCACTGATTTTGGCCATCGCAATAGCGGATGTGTGAACTGGTGTTTTTGTTCTATTGTGAGCTAACGCGGCATCCATCTTGCACACAGCTTTTTCACCTCCAAATTTTCGGTCAATATACGATGTATAACACTTTTTGAAATGCCTTTAATTTCACCTAGCTCACGCACCTTCAGCCGGCGATTATCCGATACCATTTTGTGGATTTTCTTAACCGTTTCTAGTGTGACCACCTCAATTGGTCGACTATTATGGTGTTCGTCTTGGCAGTTCGTACGACTTCATTTAAACTCTGCCTCCCAATATTTTATGGTCGTAAACGAAGGAGCAGAACCCCAAAATAGAATCTAGACCGGCTTTAATATACGTTGGACTGAGACCTTTCAAATGAAAGTATTGAATTACATAACGGTAACCAATTTTGTCCATGCTTACAAATTCACTGAGGTCGTTAACTTTGAATGGCTTCAAAAAAAATACTAAACAACTTCTCACGAAAGTAATTTTGTTCAAAGCCGCCATCTATATGTCAGGTCGTGTAGTTCTGAGACCGCCCTCGTACTTCCTTTACCATGGTGCCGGGATATCGGAACAAGCAGGGCAAGTGAGGGATGAGTTTGCTCGTAATAATATCACTCAGCATGGGTAAGTGTCAAATTTGTAAAACCATACCCCTGATTGGAAGAAATCAGAACAAATAAAAATAAAATAAATAAATATGTGGCCACATAAAGCCCCAAAGGGCTCATTGGCCGAGCTTCTCTTCCATTACTGTTGTGCGTCTTAAATTTTTGACAATATTAGAAGGCGAACACACTAACCACTGAGCTACGGCACCCAGAATAATAAGTAAAAATCGGAAGATACACCCAGACTAATGCCAGTTATAAAAGGATTTTGCCTGTGCTGACCAGCAAAAAGTTTGCAAACAATTTTTCTCTCAAATATTCCAAGCGTCGACCTTTCAAGAGAGCTGGAAAGTTTCGTATCTTTTAACTCTTACATAATAATAAAATTGAAATGAAATAAATAATGTAAAATATAAACCAGAAATTTTTGCTAAAGTCTTTTTCGTGGTCCATACGTATGGTAAGGAAATACTACTAATAGATTATAACAAGCCATTGAGATTAACTGTCATCCCACGAGTTAATGAATTACATAGTGTATTGTACATTGAGTGGACCTCTTACAAAGGTGAACTGGTTGACAAACTCTCCTTATCCCATTTCAATTGTTTTGTTCTTTTGTGGAAGGAATTTATCTTGCTCACCTCCTTTTCAATCGTTCCAAGACTTTGACTGTTTTTTATGTTTAATGCAAATTACAAAGTTTGCACAAAACAATAGGAGAGAAATGAAACTTTTTCATATTCTTCTAGACTTTTCCGTTTTCAACTGCTTAAGTGCATACATATTGTTCTTCTCAAGTCGATTGTACATATTTTCCGGCCTTTATTTATATATATTGTTTTTTTAGTTTTTTAGCACACATATTGTACATTGCAGTCTGTATGAAATTTGTGATAATGAATTTCACGGCAGCTGCTGTGCAAAAGGAATTTTTATTAAAGACACAAGCCATTGTAATGCAAGAGACCGTTGAGTTTCATAGTGAAGGTTTCAATTATTTATGTTTACACAAAGCGAGAGAAAGACAGAGAGAATAGAATTTTTGAAATATAATTTAGTGAATCTAAGAAAATACTTCACTCATTTTAATTTTGTTTTCTCTTCTAGTATCAAACGCACAAAGATTCTTTGGCAATGGTCCACGCAGAGGTTCGGTTTCGGGAGCAGTCAGCAATGCGTACGAGCGAGAAATAAACTATGGCCCTCTAGCACTCAGCAGGGGTGTATCGAATTCGCGAAGCGTTACCAAAAATAATGGTGGCTTACGCAATGGTGGTACTACTAGCGTCGCCAATAGTAACGCTGTGTCGCGTGACATCAATTTGGGTGGTCTGAATATCGGCAACACACTAACGCGTACTCAGACGCGTAGTAATGGTGCTGTATCGAGAAGTCTATCCGATAATTTTAATATTGGCAACCTTGGTATTGGTACATCATTATCGCGTGACAATTTGGCTAAAGGACTCGGCATACAACGTGATCCAAATGGTGGTGTTTCGCTTGGTTTGGGGCTACTGAATATCGATTTGACGCGTAATGCTCAGCAGAATAACAATGCTTTAACGCAGGCCCAAGTCAATGCACAGGGAAGGAATGCTCGTGCTCGAGCGAACAGTAATACACAAACTCAAACACAAAATTTCGGAAAAATTGGTGTGAAGGAAACAGTTTCGCAATCAAATGCATTTGTACGCACACGTTTTGGACAAACCAGCGCCAATGCGGCCGGTGTTGGCGGTGGTGCCGCATCACAAGGTGCCACATTTGGACGTAATCAATTTAGACCCTTTGTGAGTCGCAAGAAGCGTCGCGCTGAATACATACCATTCCTTTTGGCCGAAGACCATATCGAAACGGAAGAATTGCAACGAACACGACGTCAATTCACCGATTACTTTGGCTATCAGCAACCGGCTTTTGGATATCAACAACCCGGCTTTGGCTATCAGCAACCGGCTTTTGGATATCAACAACCCGGCTTTGGCTATGGATTCGGTCAGCCTTCGTTTGGCTACCAACAACCTGCCGCAGTAAGGCCACAACGACAGAATGCCAACGCACAAGGAGTTGCAAACAATAGACGTGGACAATTTGAGCAGCAAGCAGGCGCCAATACGCATTCGAATAATATGATCTCTAAAGGTGGTGGTATTGTTCAAGATAATGGTGCTTCAAGCATCGGTTCGAATTTGGCCAACGACGGCTCCAGAGGACAAGTGAGCTCAGCCAATGTTGCTCAAATGCACAATCAAAATGCAGGCGGCCTCATGAGCAGTAATAATGCCCAGAGTCAATCGCTCAATTTCAGACCGGGTCAGCAGCAAGCAACATCATCGAATGCCGGCACAATGCATGTAAAAACACCTGGTTCCGAAAGCATTGACTCGAGCAGTGGTTCTCAAGCGACTAATAATAATCCATTCGGCACTTCGACTAATATTGCAAACACCAATTCAGGTGTATTCAATATGAACGGTCAGAAAGGATCGAAATCCGATGCCAGCAGCCAGAGCATATTCCAGGGTGCCAACGGTCAGAATGCAGGGGCAACAACCGGATCGAATGCGAGCTCGATACGTGGACCAAATGGATTTGTCAGCAATTCAGCATCCAGCAATGCATCGGCGACCAGCCAAGGTGGTAGGGGAGCAAATGCGTCCGCATCGGCATCATCGTCATCCTCAGCAGGTGCTGGTGGTAACAGATCAAATACTAATGCTCAAGCTGGTGCTTTCGGTGGTCGCGGCAATGGATTGGCTCAAGCAAACAGCGGCGCTAATGCTGCTGGCAGTCAAGGTAGAAGGCGAGGTTAGTTTTTGTTTGGATGTAAAACACGTTTGTTGTTGAATAAAATACTCCCTTGCACTTGTTTTGTGGCACAATTTGTTCTTTCTTTTTTTTTTTGCACTTTTACTTTATTTAATTAATTTTTGTTGACATCTACACACTGAAGATTCACATATGTAAGTAGATATGATTTACAGAAGCATACTTTTAAGCTCTTCCATAATTCATTACTTTCAGCATATCGAGAAAGTCAACGACGGCATCCATCCTACGATGCTGATGTGGAGACCACATTTTCCAAGCCTGAAAACAAATTTACTATTGAAGAGCAATCCGTCATCAGACGCAGTCGTTCATATGCAACCGAAGTAACTGACTTGAAGCGTCCATCCTATGGCAACAGAGTCAACAAAAGTACCGAGCAATTTGACCAAATCGATGCAAATAATCGACAAGGTCGCACTTTCAGTTTCATAACAGACTTCATTAATAGTCTCTCGCCTTGTGTGCGCCCGTGTACATTGGAAGCGTACCAACAGAATCGCTGCTGCGATACAATCGTTTTACCGCCATCGGTATGCTGTCGTCCGGAACCAGTATGTTGTCAGCCACTGCCATTTCCGCCACCACGACCACCGCGGCCTCCACCACCACCGCTGCCGCCGCCACCAGTGGTTATATTTCCTCGTCCACCCATCAATTGCTGCTACACTTGCAACAACTATGGCTATTTCGGTCCACCTCCTTGTTACGGCTATGGTGGGGGTGGTGGTGGTGTTGTTGGAGGAGGTGGTGGTGTTGGTGGTGGTGGTTTTGGCGGTGGCTCCTTCGGTGGCGGTAGCAGCTTCTTTCCAAGTTTCGGAGGAGGCTTTGGAAATACCATTTTTGGCACAGGAAGAGTGACTATTTATGTGCCGCCTGCAATCGGTTAGCATGTGAAAACTATGGACGCATTTATATGTTGCAAGTAACTTTTATAAGATTAATTGAAATGAAATAAAATCTCTTGAAAATAAATACGAGTATTTTTCTTCAATATATTCGCTTGCTGTTGATATTCCCACAACAAACTCTAAGCACTTTACTACAAATGTAAGTGCAATGCCTTTGTCTGTGTCCTATGCAATAAGAAAGGAAAACATCAATATCGCCCTACATGATATAAGGAATAGTACACATGCCACATGGCAAAGTGTACGAAGAAGAAGAAGAAGAAGAAGGTATAAAAGAAAAAACTTTAACCAATAGGATATCGAAAACTTGTTAGCATTTGTTACACGTAAGAAGAAGAAAAGAGTAAAATTTACAGCAAATCACAGAGGAAAGCCGATAAGAACTTTTTCCAAAGTTTATGCTAAACTTTATGCTAAAGTTGCTTGCGCCCAACCAAGCACCTGGTTGGAAATCATAATAAACAACACTGCCTTGGGAGACAACCATTTTGTTTTTTTTTTTTTGGTAGTTGTGGTTTTTATTTGTTTTTTCCTATGTATGTGATATTTATTGCGCTCAGTCTAATTACTAAATGATGAGATGTCCGATAAAACCCTAATAACATTACGTTAAGCATGATGACGGCGTCCTACAGTTTGAATACGTCCACCTTTTCTGATGGAATGCACCAACTGTGGGCCATCCTTGGTCGAGTACAAGAAAAGTGGGATCTCTTCGACGGCGGTTTGGGGTGAAGCCTTCAGGCCTGGCCTACCCAAATCTTCTACGGCCAAACGGCGTACATTTGTCACTGATGACGATGTCGTCGTTTTGATGGGCACTTTTTCAATGGAGGCACCGGCATCCAACAATTGGTCCTCGTCTTGCTCATTCACATTCAATGGTTCGTCATCTTTGTCCGCAGAGACGGCTAACTGGGCGTTACCCTCAATGGATGGCTTCTCTTCCTCGGCTTCGTTCAACAAAGCCTCAATATTTTCCAAGTTTGCTAAACCGCTGGCCTCCAATTGTTGGTGCAATTCAGTCGGTATGGCAATGGCTTGGACATCTTTGTGGCCCGAAATACCGTTGGGTGTTGGAATGAATTGAACATTGGCGGGAATTTCTGAAGTTGGATAGACTGGCACCAATTCGGCTTCATTGTCGTCGCTTGCCTTCAGCAAAATCAATGAGATGGGAATGATCTTTTTGAATTTGAGCAACACGAGCTTCTTAATGGCAACGGCACCGGGAAAGATACGACCTTGCTGCTTTGGTGAGACTCCACGTTCTAGTCCAGGATGGGGATGCGGACGACGTCCAGCGGCAGATAATTCCGAATGACCATCCTCGTACTGAACACGATAGGGCGCATGACGAGCTGTAATCAGAAATGATGATGATTGCGATTAATTGAGGCTATTTTTATTTTTTTGCGCAAAATTCACACAATCATTTCAAATAAATTCAAATGCTTTCACATTAAATCAAAAATCACTTATGTTAATCACCTTCAATGGCACAAGCCAAAACCAAGAATACAATAGCAGCACTTAAAACAAATTTGATACCCATCTCGTTCTCTATCGATGTGACTAAATCTAATGACACTCAGTTCGTGTGATATGTACGCCTGTGCTAACGCGCGATTATAAAATGCTTCATATCTGAGTGATCAAAGACTTTTATATGTAACGTAAATGACCCGAGAAGTGCACAAATTTACACAGATGATGTGAAAGACCCATCAAAAATTAAGTGCTTATTATTAGTGTGTTTTGTTTTTGTTCTTCCTCATGTTTGCTCTATGCACATCACCAACACCACCACCACCACCATCACAACGATCAGTAAAATGCTAATTGGAATAAATAATTTATATTCTTAAATTCGGACAGCGGACAACTAAAATCGTAGACTAACTAAAACAAAAAAAAAAAAAACTGTCTAACTGTCTGTCCAACTACTTAGTAGAATAGTAGAAGTCGTTGACCAGTTCACGTTAGCGAACCAGCGAACAGAGTACGCGTCGCGACAGCAGCGACGTTTGTCAAATGCTGCAGTGGCAGCGATAGCACTCCCATTTCTATGTACGCGGCTCTCTTGTGAATGTCTCTAATCACCATCACCACCACCAACACCTTATCGATAGTAGCATAGCTCAGCTGCGCTCCATTTACACGTAAATTAACGTCGAAAATTTGCATTTGGGTCAAAAGTTGGCTTACATGCATAAATTAACAATTCGCACTCACAAAAAGCTAAGAAATTGGTTAAGCAAGAAAAAATGTTCTGTGAACGAAAAATATAACAACAACAACAACAAAAACTACATAAATATATTCATATAGGTAAAACATGTGAGATGAGAGATCAAAGGTTTCTTTCTTCTCTTTCCTTTTGTTGTTGTGTGTATAGGTAGGTAGGTACAGCGGAAGAAATGAACACCATTTTATATTGTACAATTTCTCAATGTGAATATAAATCACTTTTCATTAGTACATAATAAATAGTCGGTAATTTTTCACTCGCATGTTTTTTTTTTAATTTCTTTACTACAGAATGGGTCCTTAGGGATAGAAATCCGTATGCCGGTAAGTACACAAATTCTAGCCCCTTCCGAAGTTAAAATCGACTAAGTATTCTATATCTAACAAGTAAATTAAAAATTAATATGTGGCACTTAAAGCCCCAAAGGGCTCATTGGTCGAGCTTCTTTTCCATTACTGTTGTGCGTCTTAAATTTTGGACAGTATTAGAATGGGCCTACTTATTTTAGCCGGTTCCGAACGGCAGAACACTTGTGACATCACTTTTTCTGAGCTTTGTCACAGAGTTCTTTTTAGAAGCTTTTCATGGCAAGTTGTTACTGTCGGAAGAATTGCCAATTGCTTGCCGACAGGTGGGTACCGTTCGAAAGAAAAATCTTTTCGATATTAAATTTGTTATGCATCAGCCGGGTATTGAACCACGACCTACAGATCAGAAGGCGAACACACTAACCACTGAGCTACGGCACCCATCTAACAAGTATCCTCTTTAAATACATTCGTAATGTCTTGTCCAGCAAACGAAATAAAGATTTCTATACGTATTCGGAACTGCTGAATTCAGATCCGGGTTGAATCGAATCGATCAGGTCGCATTGTGTCCATAATCTCACAAAAAAAAAAATAGAAAACAATAGAAGTTCAAACATAAATTAGAATACCCATAACCACTCGTAGAGGGCAAGAATAGGGGATGGGTATACAATAAGGGGGGTAATATTGTGACAGAAGAACTACAGATGGTTGGTAATATGTTTTACCGGTCTTGGGGGGGATTTATGGCCTCTTATGGAATTTTAGCTAATTTACCGGTGCTTTTAAGTTCATTTTGTAGGTAGCTCTCCCTAAGGAGTGATGATAAAGAGTAAGTATATTCAGAAAAAATGAAATGAATGGCATACGGTCAGACGTTTAAAGTCTCCAGAGGTCAAGTAATGACGGCAGTCTGTACGAGAGCTAATTTAGCAACCTATTAGTCGAGCTCTCTATCGAAGAACGAAAACTATGCTCCACAAATCATTCATCATGTCTGTCCTTACATATGACGCTGCAGCCTGCAGCCAATTTCCATCATAGATAAAGGGTTGCCTGTATTTTTCATGAGAAAAGTCTTACACAAGATCTTTGGACCTATTTGCGTTGATGGCGAATGTGAAATATGTTTTTAGGGTTAAGAACATTCGATGGAAGAGCCAAGCACCGGAGAACCTGTCATCGTTTGGAAAACTCCAAGCATTCGCTCATCCGAGGTGGAAATTGTCCAGGCTTCAGCGCCATATGTTAGGACAGGCATGATGAGAGACTTATAGAGTGTAGTTTTCGTTCTTCGAGAGAGGGCTCGACTTCTCAATTGCTTACTCAGCCCAAAGTACCACCTGTCAGCAAGAGTTATCCTACGCATGATCTCCAAGCTGACGTCATTACTGCTGTTAATGCTGGTTCTAAGATAGACAAAGTCCCTTACTACTTCAAAAGCGTAGTTGTCAGCAGTGACGTGCTGTCCAAGACGCCGGGACTCTTTGTTTGGTGACACTAGATACTTCGTCTTGCCCTCGTTCACCGTAAGACCCATCCGACGCGACTCTCTTTCCAACTCTGAGAATGCTGCACTGACTGCTCGGGTGTTCATTCCGGTTATGTCAATATCGTCGCCCTACGCTAACAGCATGACACTTTTGTTGAAGATAGTGCCATTATGTCATAGATCAGCAGCTCGTATTATTTTCTCCATAATAAGATTGAAGAAGTCGCAAGATAACGAATCACCTTGTCTGAAACCCCGTTCGGTATTAAACGGTGCGGAGAGGTCCTTCCCAATTTTCACTGCACAACGGGAGCTATGCAGTGTCATTCTACAAAGTCGAATGAGCTTTGCAGGAATACCGAACTCAGACATTGTTGCGAAGAGGTAATCCCTTACCGGACTGTCGAAAGCGGCTTTATAATCAACAAATAGGTGGTGTGTGTCGATCTGTTTTTCTTGGGTCTTCTCCAGGATTTGGCGCAGTGTGAAAATCTGGTCGATGGTGGATTTACCAGGTCTGAAGCCAAACTGATACAGTCCAATCAGGTTGCTGAGCATAGGCTTCAACCTTTCACACAGTACGCTCGATAGAACCTTGTATGCGATGCTCAGGAGACTTATTCCACGGTAGTTGGCGCAAATTGTGGGGTCTCCTTTTTTATGTACAGGACAGAGAACATTGAGCCTCCAATCATCAGGCATGCTTTCATTCGACCATATTCTGCTTATGAGCTGGTGCATGTGGGTGAGCAGGTCATCGCCTCCGGTCTTAAACAACTCGGCAGGCAGGCCAACAGCACCTGCAGCTTTGTTGTTCTTCAGCCTTAAAATGGCCGTTTTAACCTCGTCATAGTCGGGTGGTGGAACATCAACACCATCATCTGTAATTGGGGTTATCGGGCAATCTCCTCCACTGGCGGAATTGTTCGTAGCAACGCCATTCAGTAACGTGGAGAAGTGTTCCCTCCATAGGCTCAGTACACTCTGGACATCTGTAACCAGATTCCCATTTCCATCACGACAAGAATAGGCTATAATTGGTCTATAATTTTCCATGAATCGACTGACAAACGAAGAACGCTTGCAGATTTTTGAATCACATTATCAAAATTCATGCTCGGTTCATTAATTCTTCCATTTTATGGTCAATTTAGGCGAACTACTGAGACGGCTATTTGGAATCCTGTAATTAAATTTCGCACCAAATTTACATTATGGGAAATTAAACCACCAACACGCACACATAGAGTGCGGACAGAGGATAATATCGCAACAATATCCGCAGTATTATTGATGACCGTGAATTATCGATTCAGCGCCGTTCGCAGCAATTGGGCCTCTGTTACTTTACTACGTGGACAATTTTTCGAAAGGATTTAGGTGTAAAACTTTTTAAAATATTGAAACCACACGACCTACCACAATGGCTAACTTTTGGTGAATAGGCACTGGAAAAGTTGGATGAAGATCCACGTGGCATCATTGGACCGTACTTTTTCAAAGACAACACAACTGTGAATGGCATAGCGCATACCGTTCGATAATTACACAGTTTTTTTTGCCCAAAATAGAAGAGCTGGACTTGGCTGACATGTAATTTCAACAAGACGGTGCCACATGCACACACACCACGTGAAACAATGGCCCAATTGAGAGGCGAGTACGGTGAACAGTTTAATTCACGTTTGGGGCCGGTCAATTGGCCGCCTAGATCGTGTGGTTTAACCCCTTTAGACTATTTGTTGTGGGGCTATGTTAATGCTCATGTCTATAGTGACAAGCCAGCAACGGTTGACGCACTGGTAGCCAATTTGGAAGAATTTACTCGTGAGATACCGGCCGATATATTGGAGAGAGTATGCCAAAATTGGGCCCATCGTATGAACCATTTGAGGCACAACCACGGTCAACATTTACATAAAATCGTCTTTAAACATTGAATTATATAAATCATTCTATCGACTCAAATAAAGATTTCATACATTTCTCTAAATTTTATGTTTTTTTTTTTTAAATCAAATCCGAAGCCTCTTAAAAACTCACTATGTATATACTAAGAATTGGATATACTATGAATGTGATTTTTTATAATAGCTGTTAGTGAAATGGAACCAGTTACGAATTGACTACCAAAGATATTATATAGCACTTGTAGTGGATTTAAAAATAATCACGTAATTATTTCAATTTCTATTGTAAATTGTTTTGAATATGTAAAATAGAAAAATATAAACAACATACAAAAATTATGCGGCACCCTGTACTGTAAGAGCATAATAAATAAATAAACATCAACCATAGATTTCTAATGCCATCTAGTCAATCGATTTTTATATCACATTTTTATTGCGTTTGGTAAACAATAACTGTACAGATTATAGGTAAAGAGAAAAACTTTCCAAATCCTAGTCTAATAAAATTTTAGGTACGTTTAATAAAGAGCTCATTTGAAACGCAATATTCATAAAAAAGAAAATCAAACTAACTAATAGATCTTAGTCAAAATAATTCTAGGAAATCTTGTCGATTCGAATAAATTTTTATACTGACATATAACACAGAATATATATGTATAATAGTTTTGGTGACCTAAAATTATGAGCATTCGGTGGTTCATATTACAAATATGTACCAATGTATATATTTGCATAGTAAACGAGTTGAAGCATTTAATCGGAATACATTATGATGCATCGAAAAAAGTTGAAGAAAGTTTTTTTTTGGTTTTTTTTACTCTTTAAAATTATATTTCATATTTATATCCGCCTATCTCCTAATCTGACATACTAATTATGAGCAAAATTAATTTATGAACATACGCAAATGTATTTCAGTGTTTTTTTCAATAAAACTCAAACTCACATATCACGATCCAAATACCAAAATGTTGTGATTAGAAAGCCTCTATTCACAGAAAGCTATAAAAAAAAAACAAAGAAACAAAAAATTTTGTTGTGATATATGATGGAAAAAATTGGCAAAAAGAAAACCTCCAATGATTAGTAGAATAAGTTAAGAAAGTTGATCCAAATTAATTGGTAATCCCTTATAAACTGATCAGACAAACAATTGTAATGTGTTACATATCCATTTGTGCTACAGTACAAGTATATATGTAAGGTGTCTTGTGAGGCAGTCTCTTTGGTCAAGTATTGTGTAGTATTAGTGTTGCAAATTTTTCCATAGAAGAAAAACTATTTTGATTTTGAAAATATTAAAATGGTGCTAATTATTCCTACTTCCAATAGAAATAGGTTATTCCAAAATATTGTGCAAATTTAACACAAATGTCAACGTATAGCCTAGACAGACGGGAGAGTTAATCCAGATATTAACCTGACAGACGGCAGTATTGCGGATTAACTAAATGGCTGATTGCTGTTTTATTAGGTCTGCTCGCTTACATTACTATCACTATCAATTTCTGTCATCTGTCACTCTCGATATGAGAAAATCTACAAGAAGTACATGAATTGAAAACTATCAGAAACTTGTAAATTGACATTCACAGTTCGTAATTGACAGCTGGATTTATTTGTTCGCCAACGCTTTTCATGTTGTAAAATGGATAGAGAAAAATTCACAATAGGTAATTTTCAGCAGTGTTGCCATCGCAAATTGCCCTAATCTTCTTTTATTTTGAGAATTAACTCATAGAGTTAATGCGAATTAGCTGCAGTTCATGCCCTAGTTAATTCGAATTAACTCGGTAATCCGGAATTAGGGTGCCATCTGTCTAGGCTATTAAATAACAGAAATGAAGGCATCTAGAGGAACATTTGACATTACCTAGTCTATTGTATCCACTTCTCCTTAGAATGAATTATACGAATTTTATAAAAATTTAAGCGATTTCTCCATGTAATCTCTTTACAAAAATATTTGCTCTAGAGACGTTAATTCATCCATCAAATTAATGCAATGAAGTCTTATGTTTCACAACATTAGAATCAGCATATGCTGTCATTGTCTATCCTTTTTTATTGTTCGACTCGATGTGAAAAGGCTAATTGAATTAAGACTGAATCAATTAATGTCGAACAAAATTTTGCAAGAATGTCGAAAATTTTATTCAGTTGTTGTTGTTGTTGTACTTTTTCAATAGTTTGCAAAAAAAAAAAAAAACATTCTGAAGTAATGTGGAAAAAATAGTGTATGGACTTGTATTTTTGACATTAACTGTACTCTATTGTACTATAGAGGTACTTAAGAAATACTCTTGCAAGTGAGATATTCGTCGGAATTTATATACGTGTATTCCTTTTTTATTTATTTATTTTTTTTTTTTTTTTTATTTGTTTCTATAAAATTTATAAGTAAAAAATACTCCATTTCTTCGACTGCATAGTTGATGTTATCCTTGAGATCTTTAATTGTACTTGTGTGGTATTTTAACACAGCTTTTTTTGGATTTGATAACCAACAACAACACTAAAATACACCCTTTATCTGCATAGAGATATACATTAGAGTGTTCCTTATTATTCTTTCAGTTTTGTTTATTTTTTATTTCACTTGAAGATTTTATGACCTTATGGCATTTGAAGGCCATTAACACGTGCATCACATCGAAATAATGATGTGCAAATTAAACGATATGTGTAAAAGAGATCTTACAAAAAAATCTTTATCGACATAGTAAGTAATTTAATGTACATTTCAAATTTTCATAAGAAAGTTCAAATATTATGCCTATAGTACCACTTAGAGGGACTCGCATAAAAAATAAAACCTAAAACTCTTGAAAATCGACAAATAGCCCCATAACTACCCAGCAATCGCCTTTGGGTAGGGACGAAACCTCTAATATTTTCTTCTCAATATCACCCTCAAATATACTTACTTTCTATATTCGCTTGTTAGTGGGGACAATCTACAAAATGATACTTAAAACTCTTGAAAATCAGCAAATAATCCCATAGCTGTCCAGGAATTCTCACTAGATGGATGAAATGTATGACCAAATCCCATTGATTTTTCCTACACAACATTTTTTCGAAATTTTACTAAAATTTACTATCTATCCGCACGCCTCAGCGAGGCTCCAATACCAAATAAAAGTCTATATGATATATTATTTTTCCATACAATTATCATGTGCGAGTGTTGAATAAATACAATCAAATAATATATGGTATGCATATCGAAAAGCGTAAAAAAAATATTGTTTTTTCATATAAGGGTCACTCTAATGTACGTTCTACGTACGTAGTCTATGATTAATTTGTGAATATCATTTCGTGAGATTGCAAAAATTTTAAAAAGAACCAAATAAAGGTACTGAGTTAATTATAAATTGTAGTAACATATATTGATCGATAAATTTCAAGCGATTAGAGTAACCGTACGTGTGAATATTATGTATATGCGGGATGGTTGATGTGAGTAATACATCATATGGAATAGATTATTATGATTTAGCTCCAATTGCCAATGTTGAATGATTTGCTGAATTATTTGGTATTAGGTAGATTGACGCTCGCTCCATATTTAATATTTAATTTATTCACTTTCAGTTTTTTTTTTTAGTGTGTCTTTCATGTATTTATCATTTGCTTTCTCTTTAGAGCACAAATACCTGAACATTTAAAGTTAGATATAAATCAAAATATGAGTGAAATATGAGCCTTGTTAGGATTTATGAATATTATACATGTTGTTAGAAAGTTATGTGACCGAGAATATACATCTATATCTGTTAGTAGATTGCGATAAACATCGCAATTGTTTCGATACATAAAATAAATGCCACCTACATGTTGCTGCCACTTTCACATTACACCGTAGATGAGTAGAGTTCAGACTATGGCAATTCAAACCCCTAAATACAAAACAGTAATATGGAAATAGCCAAATTAATTAACAGTGATACGAATTAAAGCCAAATGTGAGCGCATTCTGCTTTTGTCTTTATGTTGTTTTTCAGTATTTTCTCGCAATAATTCATAGGTAGCCAAGTCATACCGTATCGCGATAATATGTATATTCGCATAGGGGAATACACCATATATCGTTTGTAGTAGTAGTAGTAGTAGTAGTGTACATACGTGCCTGTATATGTATGGTGATTAAGAAGATGTACGAAGTTAAGCATAGCCGGTGACCCGAATCCGATTAAGCACTTACTTAGAACGACGACGACAGGTCAAACCGATTGGTTAGTTGAGCGGCTGCTTAATCGCGTTGGTTGGTTGATTGTTTGCTTGGCTGGTTGGTCGCGAGTAACATTTGAAGATGATCGTCAGATAAAAACCTCATGTTGAAGCGCACGCTTAAACAGTTGGTGAAAAGTTTTGCGTATCAAAAGAAGTGTCAGGGTGCTTAGTGTGCGGCATAATTACAATCAATTACGAATATACAATTATTGTTCGGTGAGCTGAACACAGCAATATGAGTAACAAACAATTGCAATGGGTTTTCCATGTATGCATGGCTGCCACGGTGTTGCTGGCAATGCTGGTCGCAGCAGAGGATGCCACTGTGAAAACGTCAACAGAGTCACCAATCGCTGATATGGCACTACTTGGTGAGTACAAAGTGTCAGCATCGAATTTTTACACCCTCACCAATGTTTTTGCTTTCCAGATTCTGAAGTAAAGACGACATCGGAGAAGCCACCACTATCGACATCTGCTGCCAGCGTAAGCGAGGCATCGAAAAAGAATACCACGACTGCTGCACAAGTTACGCAGTCATCACATACGGTGGCGGATATTATCATCCAGCCCTTGATTGCGTTGAGGCCTAGGCAACAAGAGGAGAGCGACACGCCCGTTGGAAGACAAGAATCAACCACCACGACTACTCCGGCCCCCTTTCAGATATTCGGCTTCAATCCGGGTCAAGGTTTGGCCGGACAGGCTCTACAATCGCTGCAGGGACAAGTCACTGGCTGGCTTAATGGTATCCAGTTACCAGCCCTAATCGATTCAGCAATACGTTCATCGACGACCACCAGCACCACAACCACAACCGCTCGGCCGGATATTATTGTCCGTGTACAGCACAGAGCCACCACAAGGGGTCCACGGCCGTCCATCACAATAAGCAATAATGGTAATCGCAGAAGACGTCCGTATCGTGGCAATGGTAATCGCAATGGCAACAACGGTAACAACGGTAATAACGGTTTCAATGGCAACAATGGTAACAATGGCGGCTACGAATATGAACAAAACTATGATGACTACGGTGAGGACGATTACTATCAGGAAGATAACACTAATGGCAACGACGAAAGAGAGGATGAAGAGTACGATGAACCACAAGAAGAGGATGATGGACAGTCGGGCGAAGAAAACGATGACGGTGAACAGGGTGACGACGGTGAAGCAGGTGATGATGATGACGCCAATGAACATTCTGAACGTGGAACCGCGCACAAGCAATATAACAAGAAACAGAAGAAGCGAAACCACAGCTCCGCCAATCGACGACGTGTAGATCAATCGGAGGAGGCTGAGCCAAGTGACGATGACGAAGAGGATGACGAGCAGCAACAGCATGCGGTACGTCCCTCAACAAAACGTTCCCAATCACATGGTGGCATCATTCAGAATGGACCACAGAATATAATCAATCATATTCGTCAGTTGACGCGCGGCCAGACACCCTCAGAGGTGGGAGCGGCACTTCGTAAGTCGCAGCAAGAGTCGAAAAAACAACAGCAACAAGCTGTGCTATTGGTAAATCGCAACGGACAAACAATTTACGTGGCGCCGGAACTCCTGCAGCACGGCACACCAATATTGACGCCACAACATTACCCCCAAGTGGGGGTGACAAGACGTCCCAAACCCGGTCAATATCCACAACCACCATTGACAACGCCACTGAAGCGCAAAGGACGCCCCACACAGTACATCACAATCCCTTGGAATCAACTGGGTATTTCGCCTGCCGATCAAGTCACCACATTGGGAGAGGGCCTACAATCACAGCCACTTATATTGAATATTCCCCAAAATGCAGTGACAACAATGCAGAGTCATAATAGTAAGAGGCGTCCTATACTCAATGCCAATGCAGTTCCACTATTGGCCGATGCCTCACTCATGGACATTTTCAGACCACCCCAAATTCCACCATCTCGGTCTTCCACTACGACCACTACGACACTGAGCCGACCCCTCACTCTCAGTTCCACAGGGAAGACAGGTCCGCTCTTGCTGCAACAACGCATACATTCGGGCACAATTGTTGAGCAATCACCTGAGCTAGATGTTGCTTCACAAGCAGATTCCTCGTCGGCGGCCTCCGACGAAAGTCAAGCGGAGGATGGAATTGAGGAGTTGCGAAAAAGCGAACAGGAATTTATACTAGTCGGTGACGACAACAGTGCGCAAGTCTCATCGGAACGAGTACAGCCCGTTTTCGGTGAGGCTCGTTATGGTGGTGGTGGTGGGGCACAGCAACCAATTTTCGAAATCTTAGATAGAGGTCGATTTGCATTCCGCAAAACAGGACGCTCTCTGGAACATCCAGAAGCAATTGCAACTGCCAACGAAAGTGCCACCGAACAGCAGGTACCAGTACAAATTATTAATGATGGTGAGAATCCACAACAACAACAACAACAACAACAACCACAACAGCAGCAGCAGCAAGATCATGTGCAGTTGGTAAAAGAACCAGAAGCTGAGGCGATACCAAAAGCAAAGGTTGCTGAACAAGCGCAAGAGCCATCATCAGAGCCGAAGCCAATAGTGGCTGCATAAAGTGTCATCAGCATCATAAATATTTATAAG
This sequence comes from Megamerina dolium, assembly GCA_963854835.1. NCBI lineage: Eukaryota > Metazoa > Arthropoda > Insecta > Diptera > Megamerinidae > Megamerina > Megamerina dolium. Next base: position 58,625,724 of record OY978527.1, on the reverse strand, counting down.
TTGTAGCTTTAAATAGGAAAACTAACGATAAAAGAAAACAAAATATCTTGTTATAAAATAAATTTATGAAATACTTATTTTAAAAAATCCGCTTCGAGTATTTTCTAGAACAATTTGCATGCAGCTTTTAAATGCATCAGAAGCTCATATTTATTGATAGAATTTATTTACGGATGCTTATCCTTTAAAATAATTCCAACTTGATTTTTTATTTTTTTTTTTTTTTTTGTTAATCATTTGCTTGCTCACCTACTAACCTAATAGCGTTTTTTTTTTGTCAAAACTTGCTGACTAAGCTCTTTTATAACTGTAACGCCACTACACATCGAATCATATAAAGAAGAATCTAAAATTCATTAATGGCATTTTGACCTCATACGTTTTCAACAATACAAAATATTTTCTATATTAATCTGCATACTCCAAGTTTCTTTATTTAAGTTCACCGCTTGATCGGTTTGTTGTATTCGGCGATAGTTCAATTCGAACACAATGATCTTACCGTCAATACTACAACAACAATAGGTATTCGATGTGCCGTTATTTGGCTAATTTCATTCAAATTCAAATCAGCATATATCGCTAATACAATAATAATAACAGCAACAACAGCAACAACAACAACGACGAAGACAACAAGCACATTAGCAATTCACGCGTTGAATGAGAGAAACAAATATTTATCGATCATTAAAATGGTGATTAATGACAGTAGACATAATTATACTAATATAGTTGAAAAAGGTGCTGGCTGCTGCTGCTGCTGCCGCTACTAGCTAAATGAGCGTGTCGAGTATTATTTTTTTCATTGAAGATTGGTGTGAGTATGTATGTGTTTTTCATACGTGTTTTATAGATTATTGACCTGAAGATGACATCGGCATAATTTTCAATTCGTAATTAAAATACGTACGAATTAAATGAATATAATCCGTAAAATATCAAAATAATCGTATGGATATCAAATAAATGGTGCAAAATGATTTGGATAAAATTAACGTGTGACGTCACAAGTGTACATTGACCATAATTAACTTCTTTGAATATCGAAGTACACAATCTTATGACATGGGCGAATCTATTCGAATCTTCAGCTGTGTATGGATGCTGGATGTGTAAATGATATACTATTGGGGAAAAATATCGGGCATCACACTTACAAATTAATTGAGTAGAGTATTTTCCCCATTCGCAAAATATTGAAATATGTGAGCCAGAGAAAGTAAAAAGAATGTTTCCAAAGAGTTTGAGCAAAATTTAAAATAAAGCAGTTTATGGCAAAAAAATTGCGTGTGACGTCACAAGTGTACGTTAACTATTGTTGTAAATACAATATAATATATATGTATATATTGGATGAGTTAATTATATTTGATTGGGGAGAAAATATTGACCCAATTGTGCTAATATCTTAAGTTGATTGTAATTGGAAATGTTGACGATGAAGATTTAAAAAAAAATAAATAAATAAATATGTGGCACTTAAAGCCCCAAAGGGCTCATTGGCCGAGCTTCTCTTCCATTACTGTTGTGCGTCTTAAATTTGGACAGTATTAGAAGGGACCTACTTATTTTAGCCGGTTCCGAACGGCAGAACACTTGTGACATCACTTTTTCTGAGCTGTGTCACAGAGTTCTTTTAGAAGCTTTTTCATGGCAAGTTGTTACTGTCGAAAGAATTGCCAATTGCTTGCCGACAGGTGGGTACCGTTCGAAAGAATAATCTTTTCGATATTAAATTTGTTATGCATCAGCCGGGGATTGAACCACGACCTACAGATCAGAAGGCGAACACACTAACCACTGAGCTACGGCACCCACATGATGAAGATTTAATGTACAATTTTAGAAGATTTCACTAAAATCTATTCAGAATAGCAAACGTTTTTTGCTCGTCATAATTTTTGTGAAAAATTTCCTGCTTGATAAAAGTTTCTGCTATTTATGACCGAGTAACTTTCGAGTTGAAATACCGAATTGAAGCCGATGAAATACCAGAAAACCGAGGCAAGTCGCTAAAAAATTATCACAAAATAATTTGGCATTATTTCAAACACGATTGATATAAAAATGAGCCACATGACTTCAAAAAGTTGTAGTTAAAGTTAGGTGTAGCTGATCGTGCAGTGCCAAAACTAGAATTGAGGATAGAATTATTTAATGGGACTCGAAGGGAGGGAATCATATATTATGATATATCGATTAGCCAAATGTGTCTGTCTGTATGATCACAATTTATTAAAAGAAAAATTATTTATTATAGTCCAGAGTGTATAGTCGGCAGTGTCATGTTACAAACATGTTTAATCACACATGATTGACTATTTCCTGGATTAAGGACGTGACATTCATAAAGATATAGATACAAACAATTACAATTTTGTAAAAGTAAATAGAAATAGAAAAAAAAAAAGAATTTACGCAGAAAATTAGGCATGGTCGAATATTTTATTAGCTTATATACAGCTGCGACAAAATCCTTTATTTTTTATATCAACCATATAGTGGTCACTTTAAACCATAAGGACTACAATTCCCTTCGATCTCCGGTATTCATGCTTGTTGTTGGCTTTAGAAGCGTGTACAATTAACCAACAGATTTGGTTTTTCAATTTAAAACCTCTGTAGTTCGACAACATTTAAGTAATAACACAGAATTACAAATTCGGGTCAACTTTTGGATCCGAGAAAAAGTGAGCATTTCAAATCCGTAGCCTAATTGTGGAACAAGATGTCGCATATTTGTTTTCATAGAAATAATTTTCGAAGCTCTTATAGCAAACTAGAAACTAGTTTGTAGATTGTATGCAAAATGGAGCCTGACAATTTTTCCCCGAGCCTATACGTTATATACATATTTATTGCAGTGCCATAGCTCAGTGGTTGGTGCGTTGTCCTGCTGATCTGTAGGTCGTGGATCCAATTTTTCCACCGCTAACAATTTGCCATGAAAAAGAGCTCTGTAATAAAGCTCAGAAAAAGCGATGTGACAAGGGTTCGTCCATATAAATGGGCGAATGTTGTCCAAAATTTAATACGCACAACAGTACTGGAAGAGATGCGCGGTCAAAGGACCCTTCGGCCCCAATAAAGACCACATATTTATGTTTTTATATATATTTCAATACAAATTAGTTGGCTGCCTGCACAGGACAACAAGGTAATTCGTAATTTTTCACGACCGATACTTTTTCCCCAAACCTATATTTTTTTAAAACATCGAGTGTTTCACAAAAAACATTTTCGGTATACATAGAGGAAAAATAATGATTTCCTCTTTGACCGTCCAATATTTTTTCCCCAACCCTAGAATTTATAAAAATATTAAAACAATTCACTACCGTGTATCGTGAGATACGTGCAATTTCGAAAATTTGTATTAATTAAGTATGTGCCATGTCGCTTCAAACTGTAGCCTGTATGTATTTACATGACTTATTGAGGCAAGTGTGAGTGTGGAGAAAATGTTTCAGTTAATAAATAAATAGATTGATGTATCATTTAATATTACATATAGTTGATCATCATCAACTTGCTGTACCACATGACAGTTGCTCTTCAAATCTTTTATTGAACTGAGCAAATATGGAGTTTTAAATATTGCCAAACGACAGAGATGGAACGAATCATCATCATCATCATCAATGTATTGTTAAGTTAATGAGATATTTATTATCAAAATTTCTAACTATCTCTCTATCAAATGTTAATGAGACAATAAGAAGCTACATAAACATAATAATTAACAGGAAGGCAGGCATCCTCCGGCCCAGCCCAATTTACAACTCTTAGTTGTAAAGTCATTACACAAGTTCAATCGAGTTCAAATGCGTGCTTAAGTATTAATAAATTGCTTGTAACTAAATACATACTTGTTCCAATGTACGGATTATTCTGTGCGATTATATTTTCTCGTCGTCGCATTGTAGAGGTGAATGATCATTTGATAACAGTCAAGTGTGGCAAACATATGAGTGAATATCAAAAAAAAAAAATAATAAGAATAATAAACAAAATAAATGAGTAAATATATTGAAAAAAAAAAAAAGAATAATAAAATAATAAGAATAATAAACAAAATAAATGAGTAAATATATTGAAAAAGAAAAAAAACAACCTCATCTTAATAACCCTCCTATGACCCCTCCTCAGCAGGTGGTAGTGGTGGTGGTGGTGGTTTGATAGCAAGCAAGCAAGCATATTTTATGCGATTTCACCGCTAAAATATTCGCATTAATAACTTTTAAATTCTATGCTACTACGCAATGTTTATGCCAGCAGTCGATCGACAAAGTTATACCGTTCAATGAACCCTCAACTCTAGCATAGATTTCACTAATAAAAATATATCGACCCGAATCTCTATTCGAATTTGAATGAAGTACAATATTATTCGCTTGTCATATTTACATACAACAAAAAGAAGAAGATTTAGACAAAATCTAAATGGCTCGAGGCAAGCAAGCAAGCAAGCAAGAAAAGTCAAAGAAATTCAATAGAATATAACTAACGTTAACTAGGCAAAGACTAAGGAAGACACACACACACAGAGAGAGAGAGAGAGAGAGAGAGAGTGAGGAATATGCGCAGTTTTTGTTTTTCTTGTCAATATTCTTCGCTATATTTATATCGGTCAATGAAACAGTTGACCCGAACAATGAAATAATTTATTTGTTTTGCCATTTTTTTGTTTTCACCGTTCATTTCATTGTAGCCTACATTATTAAATGCCGATAATCGAGTTTCTATTTTTTCAATCGTATAAATTCAATATTCATAATGAAACATAAAGCCAACTTAGAAAACACTTCATTAGACTTCACTTCAACAGCATAGAAAGAGGCTAAGTACTTTTTGCTAACGAAGAGTGTTGAAATTTGCTGGAGGCATTTCTTAGAGAGGATGATACAAACATTACCAAATTGAACCATCATTAGGCCAAAGATGATTATTCTTGTCTTGGCGATCGTTATCTCCTTCAAAACGCCTCTGTGCGTACATACATTGATCACCGTGGGGCAAAATCATTACAGCGTAACGAGCAGTAGCAACACAGCGACAAGCCACTTAAATTCGTGTGTATTTGAGTAATACCAGCCACATTATTTTGACGATATCACAATATGGCCAACGCTCAACACCTCAATGTGGTGTGCTCAACACTTTGGGGTGTCTTAAATGAGCTTTGTTGATTTACAACAAAACAAAACACCAACAAAATTGCTTGGTTGGCTGACTCGTTGACTCGTTGGCTCGTTGGCTCGTTTGTTTAATTTAGGTCGCTTATGGGGCGGTCAGTGAACTTGTAAATATCTTTTTACACAAATTGTCTTTTATTTTGTTGCTGTTGTTGCTGATTTGATTTCCTCCATCATTTTAGATAATTACATACATGCGGCACTCACATATGTAAGAATATGCTGTATTAGAATAGAACTAGCTTTTCAAAGAGCTCATCATATATGACTCTATGTATAACGGAGGAGAAATCTAAAAGAAAAAAAAAAAAAAAACAAAAAACAAAAACACAACTGAAGCTGCTGCTGCTGCGGCTGCTGCTATTGCCGTTGCTACATATAATTTTTCGTGAGCTCATGTCGGTTGGTCTTGTCGTCAAAAATTTTTGCATAAAAACCAAAAGCGATCTAGTCTGACGTTACAGTTCTGCGGTACTTTGCTTACAATTAGGACTTTTGTTACAGATTGATCGATCAATTGACTGACCAAATAACCGACCGACCGATCGACTGGCCACCTAATCAATCAATCAATCAATCAATTAACTACTCGATTCAAGATCAATCGAAGAATGTTAAAAATAACTAGCATATTAGTGCTGCTTAGCGCAGCTCTAACCCTTACAGGTAGGCATCACGAGTTACATACAAGTAGTAATGACATTGTTTTGATATTTTTTTCTTCTCTCTTGCTATTATAGAATCACGTGTTCAGATGCATCGTGGTCTTACTAGTAGTCCTCCCCTTGGCAGTCACCCATATGTTTATCTAAGATCACCGAATGGCGATCAACAATCTGTAAACATGCAGGCGGCACATGGTTTTGCGCTTGCACAATCCCATCAACAGCAACACGAGGCCTCAATGTCCGACGAGGAAGCAAATGCAAGTGATGAACAGATGAGCGATGATGATGATCATGATGCAGATGAGCACATTTCGCAAAGGGCTTCAGCTCTTGTGCATGCAAACGATCGAGATGATTTTGATCAAGATGATTATGATGACTCCAATGACACCAACAATAATGATGATGATGACGATGATAATAATGATCGTTATGTCGTTGCTGATGATGATAACAACGGTGACGACGGTGACGACGATGATTTTTCAGTTGTGAAAAGGACTAGCTTTGCCCTGAGAAATACAAAACCCAACCAGATGCTGATATCACGCGATAAAGCCGGTGCCATTATGGTACCTGAAGGACTAATCGAAATCGAAGGCCAAAGTGTAGTCGATCCAAAAACTGGCAGAGCTGCACTGTTGGTGCCACGAGCTGCACTCGATGCCATTCCCAATGGCAGTGTTGTCGCCCTGATGGAACGTTCTGCGGACGAGACTGAAGAGGAGCGTGCCAATCGTGTCATTGTGCGTCGTCGTCGCAAGGGCTCGCGACGCAATGTTCGCAGACGTCGCGGTGGCAATCGACGTGGCTATGTAGTACGTCCTCAAGTCACTAAACGTACTAAAGTGCGTGTCATTCGTCCGACAAATACTCGTAATCGTCGTCGTGTAATTCGAGGTGGCAATCGTCAAACACCCATCTATGTTCAAGGTTAAACACCGACAGGATTCTCTCAAATCAGCTCCATTAGTATTATAGATTAGAAACAAAAAAGAAGAAGAAGAAGAAGAAGAAGATGAAGACAACCAAGAGACCAATACCTAATAAATTGCTTGAATAAATGTGATACAAAATGATTCGTTTGGAAGAAAAAGGCTTTGTTTTAATTTATCGGATTTTCTTTTGTTTTTTTGGGGAAATTGCAAACATACAAAGATGATCAAATTTCGAATGATTTCTTTTTACACATACACATGATCATTTATACTTTTGATATACAAAACCCGTAGAATGACAACAATATCTACATAAGAATTGTTTTGGTCGATTTCAAATAGCGATATAAGAGCTTAAGACATTCGCCAACTGTTCGCATAACGCTTTCGTAAGTAAACGTGTGCTGAGGTCAAATAATCAAAGCGTCCAACTTCAAAATAAAATTAAAAGAATAAGCAAACAAAACACCAAAAAGAAAGAACGAAGAGAATGAAGCTTAACGTGTTGCTGGTGCTACTCTGTGCACTGCTTGTTTACGAGTTTGTTCTGGCTGGTGGGTTCATTTGCTTCTGTTTGTTGGTTATCACAATTATTTTTCGCTATGTGATTTGCAAAATAATATTGTTTTTGTTTTCTTAGATTTTGTCGCAGCCGATAGCATTGATGATAAGATTGCTTTTAAGCTCTTCCCTGCTGTCGTCGCAGAACAGGAAAGGCATTTGGAGACTGAAAAGGGTGAACAAGTCGACAAGAACAAACCCGAACAAAAGGTGACCCAATCAGATAGTTCCACAAAAGACATACCGATTAAGGATGAGGATAAAACCGATAGCAGCAATGAAGATGAGGCGGCTGTCGAGGAAGAAGAACTCGTTGTTTTGGGTGGCGAAAATGTTGCCGATATTTTGCAGGAGCCCGAAATGGTAAGAAATCACATTTTTATATTTTCTGCACTTGTCGAATTATTGTAATTACAGAAACGATTAGCGCGTCAAATTAAACATTTTCACAATGTTCAAGTGACACGTTCCAATTCGGGAAAATTTTATCTTACCCCAGTGCGAGATACAAATAACGATAGCGAAGAGAGAACGGCCGCAGAAGAAAAAGCGGAAGAAGAAGAACGTGCCGTACGTCGTCGTACACGCATACGTCGACGTAAGTCGAAGAATAAAATTAATCAAAATCAGCGAAAAAATCAACTTTCGAAACGTCAAAAGGGCAAGCGCAACAAGAAGACAAATGCCGTCAAGAGTGTCAAGTCGATGAAATCGAAAAATTCCAAGAATAGAAAAAATAAACATACTCGTCGTTCCCATAATCGATCCAATAATCAATCCAGACGAAATGTTAAGCGTCGTCGCAATGGTGCTTCTTCCAATAGACGACGTCCGAGCCGACAACAGCGACAACGCACTCTCAAAGATGATGTGCCCAGCAAAAAAGCGAAGAAAAGCAATGGAAAACAAAAGAAATTGATCAAACAGAATGTTGCCGACAGCAAGACATCTGATGAAAATATTAAATCACAACCACAAGATGCAGCAGCAGCAGCAGCAGCAGCTTCAGCTGCTTAATTCACCTAGCGTTAGTTTCTCATTAATTTGAATCGATTGATCAGTAATAAATATACAAACATCGTACGAAGAATATTTGTTATTATTTAGTTTATTTTACCGTTAGCAAACAAATACTTTAGGCGAGCTTCCGTCCTTATTATACCTTCTTCGCTTCCTAATTGAAAAGTTGTATTGATCGAGGACAATAGGACGGGGTCCATGGGCCTTTGAAATGAAAATATCAACTATGAGCTTTTTGTATGAAGCTATGGACGATTCTTATAAAAACGAGCATAAATATTCGTCAATATCATTCCATTAATCATGTCCAATGACCCAAAACCCAACCTTTTAAGAGCGTATAATTTTCGAGCTCTGCGACAATGAAGAATATAAGACATGAATATAGAAGTAAATGATAAATTATTTGCCCATCGATCATTCATCATTCTCTCCACAGTGAAGATAATATTATATGAATTCCAGGACTATTTATACCCAATCAGTAAAACGATGGTCTTAAATTTACCGAGTTTGACCTGCTGTATGGACCAAACCCTCAGCTGCTGTGCTGTGATGATAAACTTACAAACTTAACATATGTATATAAAAATTACCATACAGTCGGTTTCGTCCGGGCCATTTTGAATATTTTTTAATGGTGTATAGCGGCAACATTGAACGGCTTAGAGCATTGATTTTGCGCACGAGCTAACACTATTACTCACATTGTTGTTTAAGATAAAATATTAAGTAGTTTATGGTGGTTTTAAAGTTTTAAAAATTTCCCAAACTTTGTATGGACGCTACATAAAATAGTGAGCGTAGCTGTCCCATTTCTGACCAGATTACTATGCACTACAATAGTAATACATGTCTTAAATGGTATATTAAAATAATTAATTTTCAATAGTATTTACAATATTTCATTTCAATAATATTTACAATATTGAATCATAGGTAAGTCATGATGAATTTCGTCGAAATATCTCAACGTGTATTCAAGTTGCAAGTATAGTACGAACCCAGCCAAGTGAGAAACAGAGCTCGCTTTGACACTGTCTGTCCAGCTTCACTTCGTTTCGTTTACGATATTTTATGCACTGCATTGTTGCATGTTGGCAACAGGGCTAAAGAGTGAATAAACCATATTACTTATCATACCTTAAAGAGAGAGTTAGAGAGAGAGAGAGAGCATTCGAAAAACAAGAACAATTTAAAGATTTTGCACCATGTCAACACACGATCTCGCAAAGCCATCAATGTGATTGAATTTTTCAGCAAAATTAGCATGAATCTCATCAAATACAGGGTCATTTTTTAGCAACTTTCCTTTTGGCAATACTTTTTTTTGGCAGTTCAGCTGTTTTCGTGTAACATGTTACTGTCAAACATGTTCAGTTTGGTCTATAATTTAACCATGAATCGACTCACAAACGAAGAACGCTTGCAGATTATGGAATTTTATTATCAAAATTCATGCTTGGTTAAGAAAGTGCATCGTGCACTTCTTCCATTTTATGGTCAGTTTGGGCGAACTTCTAAGGCGACTATTTGGAATACTTACTTACTTACTTATGTGGCCATAACAACCGAATATCGATTTAGGCCGAAAATAACATGCTTCGCCAGCCATCTCTGTTCTTCGCTAGCTGGCGCCAGTTAGAAATTCCAAGCGCCGTCAGGTTCTCCACTACTTCGTCTTTCCACCTGAGGTTTGGTCTTCCTCTTCTGCGTCGTCCTCCAGCTATTTTTGGAATCTTCTGACTAAATTTCGCACCAAATTTACATTATTGGAAATTAAATCACCAACATGCATACGTAGAGTGCGGACAAAGGAAAATATCGCAACAGTATCCGCCAGTGTTGTTGATGACCAAAATTATCGATTCAACGCCGTTCGCAGCAATTGGGTGTCTGTTACTCTACTGGTGCAATGATTGAAGCCACACGACCTATCACAATGGCTAACTTTTGGTGAATGGGCACTGGAAAAGTTGGATGAAGATCCACTTTTTTATCGGAAAATTGCGTTCAGTCGCGAAGCTCATTTCTCGTTGAATGGATACGTGAACAATCAAAATTGCCGTACTTGGTGTGAAAAGCAGTCAGAAGCATTGCAAGAAATGCCAATGCATCCCGAAAAATACACTGTTTGATGTGGATTATGGGCAGGTGGCATCATTGGAGCGTACTTTTTCAAAGACGACAAAGGCAGGAACGTTACTGTGAATGGCAAGCGCATACCGTTCGATAATTGCAAACTTTTTTTTGCCCAAAATGGAAGAGCTGGACTTGGCTGACATGTGGTTTCAACAAGACGATGCCACATGCCACACAGCACGTGAAACAATGGTCCGATTGGGAGGCGAGTTTGGTGAACAGTTTATTTCACGTTCGGGGTCGGTCAATTGGCCGCCTAGATCGTGGGATTTAATGCCTTAAGACTATTTTTTGTGGGGTTATGTTAAGGCTCATGTCTATTGTTTTTATGTTTTTTTTTTTATCAAATCCGAAGGCTCTTAAAAATCAACCAGTACTACCGTTTGATTTTCAATTTATCGCTTCGAAGATCTCCTTTTAAGTTGATTGTAGAGATAAAGACGATTTCGCTGAAATAAATGATGACAATTGCGTAATTTAACTTGAAAACTTGTATAGATGATTGGATTGTTCTTTGGCAGAGATGTTGGTGTCACACTTTTCACTTCACTCTAAGTCAACGTAATTGATTTATATCTGCGACATTTAGACAGCTCAATCGTTGGAAGGTGCAATGGTTAATTTATGATATAATGCAAACTGATTGCTTAATGTCTACAGAATTGACGGTTTAATGATTCAAAAATTTCTTGTAATTTTTTTTTTGACGTTTTTCTTCATTGTACGTACATAGCTTGACCTAGAATAGGGCAATCATGCAAAAAAGAAACTCACAGCTACGTGAGGATCGTTTGATAAGTATACCTACTTATTGCAATTCCATCTGTCACAATGAAATGAATCGATCTTTCTCTTGATTGATGATGATTTAGTAGCTTGGACAGTTAGTCACAGCTCATAGTCGTAGTCTTCTACAATGAAAACACATATTCATAATGATATTCTATTAATAACGGCATGTAGTTCGAAGGTGATCAATCATAAAAGAAGAGCATACGTTATTAATACAATGATGGATTGAATGGCAGCCATGTAACTGGAGGGTACATATACACAAATACACACACACACGTACTGACTATTGAGCTTGTTAAACATGAGACGTTATTGTGATTAGAATTAAAAATGATGCTTTTAGGATTTTTTTCTTTTAGTTTTCTATTTTTTGTTACTTTAGTCTTTAGTCAATTACACATATTGTTTGACTAATTCCAAATTTTAGGGTTTAGTTCATACGATTAATAAAGTGAATATGTGATGGCAGGTTCTTTTGATATGCCCAAAGGGTATTTGCGAAAAATTCATCATTATTTGAGTTGAGCTGAATTCAGATATGATATTGTTGTGGAGAAATTCTATAGGGATTTTTTTCTTTTAATCTTTGCTATATAAAAATGGTCAAGAACAATTTAGTAGTCAGTATACTCCAGAGTGTTTTTGGAGTCTATCATGAGGTGTTGATGTACAGTAGAAGGCATTATTAAATTGAAGGTATTCAAAAGGAATCTACATATAATGTATGTCCTACGTTTTGGTATAGCACTGCTGCTGCTGCAGTTGGCAACGCTACAATTGACAGGTAATGCAAACATGAAATATATTCAAATTGAATTTGACTAAATAGTGATACTTTTGATATGCCACATACGTAAATACAGCTGGCAAGAATGTTCCCAAAGGAGAACATAGATATAAGCTGTTTAAGAAGCATAATCCGTCTGTTGGACGTCATGAAGATGTGAAGGCAGAAGGACGTTTCACAACACAATTCATCAATTCGCTGAATGCATTGAAGGGTACAACAAGTACGACGACAACAGCGGCACCAATCACCACCAGCATTGTTAGTCCACCTACTGTACCCACCATACCAACAACTACGCCTACCTTTATCATCACACCCACCGGACTGCCACCAACGGTGACCACACCGACTACTACGGGAACACCCACTACAACGGGAACACTCACACCGGGAACGCCTACCACTACAGGCACACCCACAAACACTGGTACCGTATCACCTACTGGTACTACCGGTACTGGTACAGGTACTGGCACCGGCACTGGAACTGGCACTGGAACTGGTACTGGTGCTGGTGCTGGCTTTAGATCTCAAAGCAATCATCTGGAAGCAGAAGAAGAGGAACACGATGACAATGATGATTCTGATGAGCTCGATTCAATTTTAATGCCAAATAATAACAAACCGAATGCTAATAATGGTATGGATAATGATCACGACGATGGTGATGATGATGATGACAATGATGATGATGATGATGATGATGATGATGATAATGAGAATAATGATGGAATCGCAGGAAGTGACGGCAATCACCAATCGATACAAGATGCTGATGCGGAAGAACGTGCAGCACGAGCCCGTCCATCGCAATGGGAACGGCAACAGGCACAATTGCGGCTGCAACGTCAGCAACGCTTACGCCAAGAGAATGCTCGTCGTCGTAAGTTGCAACAGGCTCAGCGACGGCGGCAGACGAGCAAACGCCGTGAGATCATGCAACGTCGGCGCCGCGAGGAAAACCGCCGTCGTGGAATAATCCGAAGACATAATGAGCGCCGAAGAAGAGCTCAGAAACGCCAACAAAACTTGCGTAGAAAAGTTACCAAAAATCAGAAACGCCGCACTCAGAGCAAACGTCGTTCAGCGATGCGTCGTCGTCGCAGAGAGCAGAGCAAACGTAAGATTCAACAAGCACAACGCCGCCGTCTGCTGCTACAGAAACTGAATGAACGTATGACTAGACGCAGACGTCAGCAATCGCTCAGGCAACGTCGTCACGCGTTGCGCCAACGCCGTCGTCAGCAAATAAATAATAGGAACCGGATAAGAAAATTTAAGAATCGCGCCGGTGCAAGTAATCGAATTATCCGAATACATGGTTGATTTATGTTTTAATTTTGTAACAGGGCAATGAAATGAATAAATTGAATAAATGCATAGTTTTTGAGAAAATCTAAATCTAAAGGACAGGTGTGCTCTACACTGCCCAAATTCAATACGCAGGAGGAACCCCTAGTACTGGAACAAGTCATTTTTATGTACTTAAACGCTGCGTACCAAAAAAATCATTGCCCTAAACAATGACTAGGGAGTTGGCGCAAATGCTTAATGGTTCCTGAATATTTATTGTATAGTGTTTGTAGTAGTTCTTATATAATAATGTCCAAGGCATGATTCTAACCTGATTATAGTGTGATGGTTAGGCACGATGAAATAGGCTAAAATTTCAATACTCGTAATTCGTTGGGAACTCGACCATTAGACTTTTGCGCGTGTATTATTCGTCATTCGCGCATACCATATTTACGCTATAATCAGATCACAGTTAGAAAAAGCAGTCAATTCTTTAATGACCTATTCAAACCGATGTGTGTTGGTATATATGAAATATATGCTAATTGAGATTAATTCTTGTAAATATGCTAACTAGTTACAACATTTTATAGATTGCTTGAAGCTTAGCGATTGCCGAGAGATATGTATACAAAATATAAATTGTAGGTTCAAACAAAGGGTCAATTTGCTAATTTATGATAATACGAAAAAAAATATTTACAAATTCTTAAGTACAAAGATAGGCCTAACTATTGAATTTGCGGTAAAGCATATAAATATGCCTAATATTCTGTCGGCCAAATAGTATGCTTCAGGCGTTCTACCTTGGAGCTAAATATGAACAATATACTTTAATCGAAAGGAAGCGAATATCACACCTGAGGACTGAGAACGTTCCTGACGTAAACACACAAGATGCATTTACTGAAGGCCACTATTGCTGTGCTTTGCATTACAGCCATAGCCTTGTCTGTTGCTGGTAAGTAAACAAACAAAGAAGAAAACATCAAAAGTTCATGATTTAACTATTGTATTTTCTGCCCATAGGGAGAGATATTCCACGAGGCACCGGTAAGCGTTATCGTTTATTCAGTAAGCGTAAACTTGCTGACGATAACGATTTGTCAGAAGATAAGGGCCGAACCATTACTGCCGGGTTAGTTTATCAATTGGCCGCTATAAAGGGGATCACAACGACAACCGCAGCTCCAGCTACTCCAACGGTTACGAGTCCAACAGGTCCAACAACCTCACCAACTGCAACACCACCAGTAACGCCAACCACTTCCCCACCTACCACACCGCCTACGTCACCGCCAGCAACACCGCCAACCACCCCACCCACGTCAACCGCAACACCCCCAGCACCGCCGGCGACCAGTCCACCAGCATCGCCACCACCTACATCAGCTTCTCCACCACCAGCTTCACCTCCAGCTTCACCCCCAGCTTCTCCGCCAGCATCACCGCCAGCATCACCGCCAGCATCACCGCCTGCATCACCGGCAACACCAACTCCAGCACGTATTGTTGTGGTTCAGGGACCAGAATCATCTGATGATTATGGTGAGGTTTATGAGCGCAACTTTAGGCACAACAAAAACCTTAATGGTGATGACCACGATGACGATGATAGTGAAAATGGCGCTTTTAATGATGATGGTGATGATGAGGAATTTGGTGGTGAACAATTCGACGATTTCGATGACGTATACGATGATGAAAAACTTGAAAATCAGGCCAACAAAGTTGATGCTGTCAATGATGAGATAGACGAAGGCGATATTTTATCGGATCCCTTGTCGGAAGAAAGTGTCGAATTCGTCGACAAGGAAGACAAGAATCTTAGTCTTGATCTGAATGCCGACAATGAGGTGGACAAAAAAGAGGGCACCGAGGGTGACGATGCGGAGTCAGGTCGAGCTGCTCGCGCCAATAATAGTGCTCAGAGGATTCGACAAATTCAAAATCGTCTCAGGAGACAAAATCGCATTCAAATACAACGAGAGCGTCAAAGGCATCAAAGAATATTAAGACAGCGTGCTTACAGAGAACAACAAGCATGGCGTCGTAGACAGCGAATGCGTCGTCGTCGCATAAATCATCAAAGGGAACTAGCTAGCAGAATACGCGCTCAGAGGCTGAGAGAAACTATTGATCGTAATGCCAGACGTCAACGTCGCATTGCGCGGAGACGACATCGTCAAATGCTGCGTCGGCATCGTCGTGCTCAACGGCTTCGCCGACAGCAAATGAGAAGACGTAGAATAGCACAACGTCGCCGACGCATGCAACGACGTCGTGCTATGGCTCAACGTCGTAGGATAATGAGAAGGAATCGTATGCGCAGACGTCGTGCTCGTCGTCGCAGGCAACGTAGACGCCGTCGCATTTTGCGTCGATTACGCCGCAGAAGGGGTCGTTCTATTGACTTACCTGTCTGAACGTTAGGAACAAAAAAAGGTGTTGACAATGTACTGTATGCTAAACTATAAAATTTCGAATAAATTTATTAAACACATATTGTATTATATTGCTGTTTTCCTTCATTCTATAAACTGAGCCAAATCCTTCTGGTATTTGGTTTTAGAACAAAGCCAAAATTTTCGGACGTTTCTACTTTAGCAATTGAACGCATGATAGGATATTCTTCCTCGTAAACAATAACATTCCAGTCTTACTCAAAAGTAGGTTTGAAATACAATAATCCACAAGGGCGATTAAAATGATATCCTTCCATCCTTTATCATTTCATTACCCCACCATCCATGCTTATAATTGTTTTGGTGGCATTCGTCCATTAGTTAAACGTCCTAGCGCGTTAAATTATGGTTACCTTCCAAACATTCTGTCATTCACTTAGAAGTTGCATTAATTGGTATTAAATATCTTGGAAGTGGGCCAATGAACTTAAGCTAAAAATGTGCTTTTAAAATTCTCAATATAGATTCCTTTTAGCTCAATACACTTAGTTCTCTGTTGATGTAATATTCATGGAATTTCGGTGGCTCAGAGCCAACTTTTCAAAGTTGGAAACATATGATAATCGCTGGTTGAGGAACTAATTTAGATTCTATTTCAAGCATTTTTGCCATCGCAACTTGTGACATCACTTTTTCTGAGTTTTGTCACAGAGCTCTTTTAGCAGTTTTTTCATGGCAAATTGTTACTGCCAATTGCTTGCTACCATACACATTCTCAAATGTATTTTTGCAAAATGTTGAGCTTTTCACTGAATAAAAAATGAATTTCAATGAATAAAAAAACCCCATGTGTATCCCCAAAAAAACCGACCAAAACCGTCTTGACTATCTACTGCGCCTCTGGATACTTCATCAACAGTCGTTATTATTTGTAAATAATCAATGCTAATATTCTGCCCCATAAGAGTTATATGAAGAGAAGGTTTTAATGGTCTAGAATAGTATTCTTACAGAGTAGCTCTGTGCTTTAAAAAATGAAGGAATAATAAATTCAGTAACGGCTTTACACGAGTAGTCCTCCTGCAGGCGTATTCAAAAACGTCAGAATCAAGCGTCATTTAGCGGAGAACATATTAAATTAATCCTTTTAACCTTTCGAGTGTTTGAATATATTTTTGGCGCACGAAACCGACTCTCTACATTTACCATTTTATAATTGTGGTCTGAGTATGACTGCTTTTCAAGGTAGGAAGCTAGGATTTTTTTTTTCTCATCCATTAGAACTCTCCGAGCGTAGCAAGGTAAAGGTAGAAGAGTTGCTCAATGTATACAATATATAAAGAAGAAAAGTTAGTACCTATTAATATTAATATAAAATATACACTCACTTGTTGAATTCACTGTACTTTCTGGCACCAGCATCGAGCTTGGTAATGTGGTCAATTGCTGATACTGCGATGTCATCAACCATATAACACAATAAATGGCAATGGCAGTTGTTGTTAGGATTATAATATAAATATAGAAGTGAGCCGTGACGTAGCTCAGGGGTTAGTGTGTTGGCCTTCTGATATGTAGGTCGTGGGTTCAATCCGCGGCTGAAACATAACCTGTCGGCAAGCCATTGGCAATTCTTCCGGCAGTAAAAAATGCCATGAAAAAAGCTTTCTGTGACAAAGCTCAGAAAAAAGTGATGTCTCAAGAGTTCTGCCGTTCGCAACCGGATCAAATAAGTAGCACAACAATAATGTAAGAGAAGCTCGGCCAAAGACCCCTTTGGGGTTTAAAGTGCCACATATTTATTTATTTTTTTTTTTTAGATGTGCTCTAATATGTTTCGTAGTTAAAATGGAAGCTCCTTTTGAGCTTCTCAAATTCTTATACTTAGGGCTCACATAAGATCCCAAGTTCGATGTTACCCTGTGTCTGCCGGACGACTCAATGTATTTTTGTAATAATTCCTTTTACATCCAGTACAAAGTTGTCAAATGTCTCGGATTTGACTTCCGAGCTCATGCATATTTAGCATTCTTCACCTATACATACATACTGCTTCGTGTTATATGAAACGGTTTCATTTGTGGGTCACATATTCAAATATTCTAATTCTTTAACGGCCTAATCGTGCTAATACGGAATAATTTATATATATATATGCTAATACAGATCAATTTTTGTAAATCATCTAAAAAAATATGCTAATTACTTACATCAATTCTATGTAGACTGTTTGGAGCTATGCGGCTGCTGGTAGGCATACGAAATATCAATAGTAGATTCAAACAAAAGGTCAATTTAGTAATTTATATATATATATATATTCATAAATATACAAAAAAAAAATTGTTTACAAATTTGTAAGTACGAAATGTGAAATTAGGCCTACATAATACATTCGTTTCGAGCATATAAATATGCTTAATATTGGATTGGTCAATCAGTTTGCTCCAGGCGTTCTATCTTGGAGTTAAATATGAACAATAGACGTTAATCAAAAGGCAGCAAGTCATTCAAAAGAGATACCATACCATACTCTAATAGAGTACGTTCCTGAGATAAACACTCAATATGCATTTACTGAAGGCTACTATTGCAGTGCTATGCATTGCAGCCGTAGCCTTGTCTGCGGTGGGTAAGTTCAAAAACAAAGAAATCACCGAAAGTTTATGATTTAACTATTTTCTTCTTCTAGGCAGAGATATCCCAGAAGACGCCGGGAAGCGTTATCGTTTATTCAATAAGCGTAGAATTGCAGCCGATGACTATTCGGCAGAAGAACTATCTGGTGGTCGTTTCCTCTTCAACAAATTCGGGGTGACAACTGCAGCGCCAGCTCCTACGACGGTGCCAACAACTCCAACTACACCAACAACTCCCACAACACCGCCTACACCAACAACACCACCGACTGCGACACCGACTACGCCACCAACCACATCCCCGCCACCGACAACATCCCCCCCAGCGACTTCACCACCTGCACCACCGCCAGCCACCAGTCCACCAGCATCGCCATCGCCTACATCAGCTTCTCCACCACCAGCTTCACCTCCAGCTTCACCTCCAGCTTCTCCGCCAGCATCACCGCCAGCATCACCGCCAGCATCACCGCCTGCATCACCAGCAACTCCAACACCATCACGTATCATCATCGTAAACAGACCGCCACCACATTACGGTTTTGATTATACTGATGAAGATGTTGACTATGACGATGATAGTCAAAACAGTCGAAAGGGTAACGTTAGACACATCAAAGACTCTGATGACGACGATGGTAACGATGATGATGATGATGATGATGTTGATGATGGTAATGATGACGTTGAGGAATTTGGTGGTGAAAAATTCGATGCTGAAGACTTCGATGATGGCTACGATGATGAGAAAATTAAAAATCAGGCCAACAAAGTTGATGCTGTCAATGATGACACTGAGGATGGTGACAATTTATCCGCCCCCTCGTCGGACGAAAATGCCGAATTCAACGACAAGGAAGATAAGGAAGACAAGGAAGACAAGGATACTGACATTGATGTGAATGCTGACAACGAAGTGGACAACGAAGAGAATACAGAGGATGCCGATGCTGAGGCAGGTCGAGCTGCTCGCACCAATCGTGATGCTCAGAGAATTCGACAAATTCAAAATCGTCTCAGGAGGCAAAATCAAATCCGTTTACAACAAGAACGTCGAAGACTTTACAGGATACAGCAATACCGTGCTCGACGAGAACAAGAAGATTGGCGGCGTAGACAGCGAATACGCCGTCGTCGCGCAAATCGCCAAAGGGCTATAGCTAGAAGAAGGCGCCAACAGAGTATAAGGGCAACCATTGATCGAAATGCTAGACTACGACGTCGCATGGTGAGAAGACGTCGTCGTCAAATGATGCGTCGGCGTCGTATTGCCCAACGTAATCGGCGATTGCAAATTAGAAGGCGTAGAATAGCACAACGTCGCCGACGCATGCAACGACGTCGTAGAATGGTGCGACGTCGTACGATGATGAGAAATAGACAGAGACGCAGACGCCGTGCCCAACAACGCAGACAACGTAGACGTTTTCGCAGACTCCTGAGGAGACTTCGACGCAGAGGTCGTTCAATCGACATACCTACATGAAGTTGGCTAGGCGAACAGACAAAGGGTGCGATGTTTTCAAAATATTGTTTGCTTTCCAATGAAATTTCTAATAAAATGACAAATGTACGATAATGATTATGATAATAATAATGATGCATTTTTATTTTTATTTTTTACATGATCCTAAATAGTTAAATGTAAATCGATTGAATTAATTTTCAAATACTACTTATAATTTTTGAGCTCAAAAGTTCATCCACATTCTTATGTATGTATTTGCTTCTTTGGGAACGATACTATTTCGAATTGAGCTAATTTATTTTATTCGCAAAATATCGATATCAACTAACAATAATAGTTTTGCAAAATTTATGCAAATTTCATATGTATTGATAAAAAGATGTGTAAATTTTAAGCGTATGCAAGATCGCACAGATGGAAGTGAAGGGTTGGAGAGGCGTATTATTATCCACATCGTTGGAACATATAAAAGTGGCATATTTTGCTGTGATACAATAGTCACCGTCAGCTATTCAGCATATGGTGCAAGAATTATTATCGAAAAAATTATCAATACACATACACAGGCACATACATGAAGCTGGCTATTTATACTCGTTCGCGAAGCATTGAGCACATGAAATGAAGAATATACAACATGGCCTAGTGCTTCTGCTAATAGTGATAGCGGCACTAGCATCAGGAGTCCGTAAGTGTTTACAAGTTATTGATTAGAACTTGTAATAATTAAGTACAATTTGTAATAATTTTTAGATGGTCAGACGGAGTCGCAAAATGACAAGAGATACAAACCCTTTAAACCAAGAGACCGTTCAGTTGGAAAGTATGAAGATGTTTTGGCGGAAGGTCGCCACGCAAGTTGGTTCACAAAAGCTCCAACAACGACAGCAGCTCCAGCACCAGCATCCCCTCCTCCTCCTCCACCACCACCACCACCACCACCACCACCAGCATCACCAGCATCACCAGCATCACCATCACCAGCACCAGCGTCTCCAGCTGCGCCTGCAGTAGCATTTTTATCCGCAGAGTTGAATCCAGTAGAATTATCAGCTCAAGCACGATATACTGTCGGCAATAAAGATGACTCTAAGCAGATTTATGAGTATGATGATAATGAAGATGTAAACGACCAAAGTGCTCTCCAAAAGGCTGACCGAAATGAAGATGACGAGAAGGAGGAAGAAACCGAAAGAAAAAATTCTATCGACGAGAATGACGATGATGATGATTTAGATGATTCGGGGGGGAATGCGTCGATTCTGTTGGACAATGATGATTTAGAAAATGATGATCTCAATAATGATCGAACAATTGAGGACGATGATGGCGAGAATGAAGAGAAAGATGATGACGACAACAGTGACAACGTTGGTAAAGCACTCCTTTACAGTCCCATTAGTGATGAATCCGACGGGGATGATATTGACGATGTGGATAGCATTGACAGCAATGTCGATGACAGCATTAACGACAACGGCAACAGTTTGGGCAGAGCTGCACAAGCGCGTCCAAATCAGTGGCGACGTGAAGAAATGATGCGACGCCAGATAAAACTTTTACGCAGACGCCAGCAGCTCGAAAGAAGACGCCTGATGGAAGCAGATGCCCGACGTCGTCGTCGCCAACGCATTCAGGCCAGCATGCAGCAAGATGTCCAAAGGAGGAAATTACGCCGCCGTCGTAAGAAAAAACGAATCAGTGAAGCAAAACGTCGTCGCGCAAATAGAAGAAGAGAAGCAATCCGACGCCATTTGGAAAAGCAACGTGCAGATGACCAAAAAAGACGTATGCTGTTATTGAGACAACGATCTAAAACTAGGAAACTACGTCGTCGCCGACAAATGATGATCAGAAACCGATTAGCAATGCGACGTCGACGCCGAGCAAAACAACGTAACGCGATGGCTCAACGTCAAAGTAGAATAAGAGCTCGCCGTCGTTTGCAGCAGCAGAGACGTCGTATGCGAAGGCGCCACAGGCGGGCTAGACGTAGAAGCCGACGTATGCGAAAACGTTTTCGCAGACGCCAGCGTCGGCTTCGGCGTCGCAATAGAATAATGAGGAGACGTCAGAGGAGACGTCATCGTCGTCGTCGTAGGAGGCGACGCGGACGCAGCTTACTTGAACCGGATGGAATTTAAATTACAGCAAATGACATACGAATTCGATGCAATAAATATGAAACTTTGTACACTTTAATTAATGAGTTTGATTTGTCAATTCATTCATTGTTTTGTATTTTTAAGAATTTATGAGTGCACTAGTCACATGTTTAGATAGGCTTTGACCAACTTGAACCGAAAGTCCAAAGAAATCAACTTATTAATGTATCGTATCACAGAAAAAAGTTTTCGCATTCAACCTTCTTTAGGACATTAGTTGGAAGGTTTTCAAGAATATTTGCATTTACAATTTACACAATTTTTTAAAATATTTTTGTATACGTATTGTAGAATAAAATTTCATCCTCGACTTTTTGCCATCTTTCTAGCATAGAACTTTTAGTCTCGAACTAAACTGAAGTGCGATCTCACATTGAACATTATGAAATAAATAGGATAATAATCTGATGATGCAATGCCAGTCTTATATAACATTAATTCTCAATCAAGCTATATTAATTTTTGCCAAGCGACCCAATCCAGACACAGTGACGATTAACCACAAGTGACCATTTTCCTTTAATAGCACTTTCGAATTAAAAAAAAAATAAATAAATATGTGGCACTTGAAGCCCCGAAGGTCTCATTGGCCGAGCTTCTCTTCCATTACTGTTGTGCGTGTTAAATTTTGGACAGTATTAGAAGAGACCTACTTATTTTAACCGGTTCCGAACGGCAGAGCTCTTGAGACATCACTTTTTCTGAGCTTTGTCACAGAGTTCTTTTAGAAGCTTTTTTCAAGGCAAATTGTTACTGCCGTAAGAATTGCCAATTGCTTGCCGACAGGTGGGTACTCGATATTAAATTTGTTATGCTTCAGCCGGAGATTGAACCACGACCTACTAAATGCAGCTAATCCGCATTAACTCTATTAGTTAGTTCTCAAAATAAAAGAGTATTAGGGCAATATGCGATGGCAACACTGCTGAAAATTTTCTATGATGAATTTTTCTCGATGCATTTTACAAAATATTAGGTATGTTCGCTTTTAAAAGACTTTCAACAATTGTTAACAGTTTTCAACATAAAAAGCGTTGGCGAACAAATAAATCCAGCTGTCAATTACGAACTGTGAATGTCAATTTACAAGTTTCTGATAGTTTTCAGTTCATGTACTTCTTGAAGATTTTCTTATATCGAGAGTGACAGATGACAGAAATTGATAGTGATAGTAATGTAAGTGAGCACACCTAATAAAACAGCAATCAGCCGGATTAAGTGCGCCGGTAATCCGGATTAACGCTGCCGTCTGTCTAGGCTATAAGGGTCTTTCTGTCAGACCTGCTTTTAAAAGCGAATCGGATCGTAGGAGTGCCATAGTATTAGACCTACATTAAATAGTCAAATATGGTTATGCTAGACGAGCGACCATGTAAATTAAAGCAGTTCAAAATTTAAAATATTTAAAGATTTTATATGAAGCTACAAGTAAGTAAGTAACTTACCAATTTTTTGTTGCATTTTTTCTAACAGCAATATTGAATTTTAAACAGCGGTTTAAAATTAAAAGAAATACAGGCACTTTGTAAGGGAGCTTTTATAAATAATAGGCGTGACTCGTGATTTTAGAAGGCATATATAGTATCACAGTTCCAAAGTTTCAAATCATATAATTATGAGTCCGTCCACTGTGCGGCTTGCTTTTTAATCGATGGTTGAAAAAAACGAGTGAAACATTCCAGAACTTGAACATATGGAATGAGGAAATGGAAATTATGCAGCAGATGAAATGTACTTATAGGAATACGAATTTGGAATTTGAACCAGCGATCCGTCGCCAGAATCGAGGTTAGACTGATGCTGTCCGGTCGCTTTTTGTCCCTAATCGCAAACGATTGATGAAAGTTCAAAAGTTTATTAAGTTAATCAGAATTGACCATATAGAGAAAAAATATACGCCATTATTTATTAATCTTTATCATTTTTTCGGAACACACTCACCCGTAATTGCAATCCTATCAGGAGCCCATAAAAAACAAAATGACCCTAGTGACCAAAATGACCAAAACAGTATCTTCGTGTGGTGAAATATCCATTATTTCTTCTATACAATATATTTTCTCATATTTAGATTTTCGGAATACGTTGATGGAAATCGTCTCACAGTGCTACACTTGTGAAATTTTAGTGTCAGAAGTTCAAGAACCTTTCCTTTAACTATTTTTTCCTGGTTTGTTAAGATAAATTTGCTACTAATCATTATTTTTCTGCTTCTTTAATATTCACATACAAATTCATGAATTCTTTTAGATGATGCTTCACAAAGTCTCATAAAATTATATGACATAATTGCAGCCAGAAACATAGCATGCTGAATTGTGCTATGTCGCTTTTTGACATTCACGCTAAAATGTTAGACAATAATGACAATATGGCTTATTATGACACCTTGTGAATCACCTAATTAAACTTTTTATTTCCAAAGGAGAATAAGACAAAAAAATTTCTCAAAAATAATAATAAGAAATAAAAATTAAAAAAAGAAATGCATTTTCGAGGAATACGATTAGTGTCGCACAAAAATATTTACATATGAACGCACTCACAAATACATACATATATATGTTACATACAATACACACATAACATATATAAATTCAATAAATTTTGGCAAATTCGCGATGGCCCAATTTTCAGTTCAAAAGTTCATAAACAAAATATATTCAGTTTGCATATATTAAATAGCTTCTTAGAACGATAGTATATTACGAAAATGACTTAATTTAATTCATTTGCAAAAATCTATTCTTGCGAAATTTATGCAAATTTTTAATGCTATGATATATGTAGGTATGGCAGATATGTATGCGAAATTTTATGCAAAATCGTTCTGAAAGACTGTTTATCATTCTAATCAGCAAATCAGGTGGTGGCAAGTAGAGACGGAGTGGCGGCGGAGTGGTGAAGACACTACCAAATCATAATGGCAATGATCGTATATAAGTGGTATGATTTACTCTATATCGATAGTCGCCTCCAGCAGTCATTCAGCAATTGTTGCAAAAATCATAGTGAAACACTATCAATACAGACTAAGACGCACAGTTCGCGATTTCTATCGTGAATTGCAAAAGCACATGAAATGAGGATCATACACCATGGTCTAGTGTTTCTGCTCGTAACGGCAGTGGCACTAGAGTCTGGCGTTAGTAAGTACATACCATATCTACATACTAAATATAGCGAATCACAATCGCAACGTTAATTTAATACAATTCATCTGATTCACAGTTGGTCAAAAGGCTCCGAAATTTGTAAAGAGATACAAACTATTTAATCCTAGACAACGTTCAGTAGGAGAATATGCTGATGAATTAGCAGAAGGTAAAACGTTTTCGTGGAAAACGACTACAACTGCTGCAACAACAGCACCAGCATCTCCGGCCACTCCTCCGGCATCCCCTACGGCTACTCCTCCTGCAACACCACCACCACCACCACCATCAACACCACCAGCTTCGCCAGCAGCTCCAGCAGCACCTGCAGCAGCACAAATAGCTTCACCGCCACCGCCTTTAGCATCTTTTCTTTCCGGTGACACTGATTCACCCTCTGAGTCAATATCGCTACTTTTGCCTTCGCCTTCACCATCAGCGGAGCTGTTTCAAGCATTTGGTAGTCCAAGCACTCCACCGGATACAACAAGCACCGATATAAATCCGCCACCACAGATTATAACGTCTCCTCCTCCACAGTATCATGCACCACCACCACCAGAACCGCCACCATTGGGTCGCGGCGATGTCGACGATGATTCTGGTGATGCTAATGAAGGTGACGACAATGATGATGTCGAGGACAAAGACACTGTCCAGCCATCTGACAAAGATGAAGATGGCGAAGAAGGGGAGGAGTCCGAAAGAAAAAATAATGTCGATGACGATGACAATGAGCATGATTTTGATGATACTGAGAAGAATGGATCGATTTTATCTGAGAATGATGATTCGGACGAGGATCAACTTGATAATGAAAAAGATGATGGCGAAAATAACGAAGATAATGGAAACGAGACAGGTGACAAGGATGACAAGGATGACAAGGACGAGAACGACGAAGAGGGCACAGATCATGATGGCAATGATGAGCTTGATGCATCCATTGGTGGCGATGACGTGGACTATGTTGATGGTATTGGTGTTGGTGGTGGACTTGACGGAAATCAAGCCGACATCAGCAGCGTTAGCGCTAATAGTATTGATACGGCTCGTGCGGCACGAGCACGCCCAAGTCAATGGCGACGTGAAGAAATGATGCGACGCCAGATAAAACGTTTACGCAGACGCCAGCGGCTCGAAAGAAGACGTCTGATGGAAGCAGATGCCCGACGTCGTCGTCGTCAACGCATTCAGGCCAGCACGCAGCAAGATATCCAAAGGAGGAAAATACGCCGCCGTCGTAAGAAAAAACGAATCAGTGAAGCAAAACGTCGTCGCGCAACTAAAAGAAGAGAAGCAATTCGTCGCCATTTGGAAAGACAACGTGAAGAGGACCAGAGAAGACGCGTGCTGTTGATGAGACAACGATCTAAAACTAGCAAACTACGTCGTCGCCGACAAATGATGATTAGAAAACAATTAGCAATGCGACGTCGACGCCGAGCAAAGCAACGTAACGCGATGGCTCAACGTCAAAGTAGAATAAGAGCTCGCCGTCGTTTGCAGCAGCAGAGACGTCGTATGCGAAGGCGCCTCAGGCAGACTAAACGTAGAAACCGACGTATGCGAAAACGTTTTCGCAGACGCCAGCGTCGGCTTCGGCGTCGCAATAGAATTATGAGGAGACGTCAGAGGAGACGTCGTCGTCGTCGTCGTAGGAGGCGACGCGGACGCAGCTTACTTGAACCGGATGGAATTTAAATGACGGTGAATGACATACGAATTCGATACAATAAATATGGGCCTTTATACACTTGAATTGTTTGATTTCTTTAATTTGCGTTTATTTGGATCTATTGTATTGTAGTAGCGAATGTTTTTGGTGCTGATGCAAAAGGTTGATAATTTCTAATTGGATATCCTTCTTTAGTAGTATGAAGGGTTTCGCAAGCATATAATATGACCTACATGCATACTTATTTAATCATCACAACCAAATGTAGCATACTTTAACAGTTCTTGGCTGTTAGGACTGTCAAGAACTGTGACTTTCTTAGTTGGGGCTTGTTTCTTCTGAATTTGGATTCACCAAGCCAGGTCAATACCGGCACATTGCTCATGGTTGTACTCGGCACTAACCTAATCAGCACTTTTCTCTCGAAAACTCCAGTGTAGAAATTTCCGATTTGGAAAGTGTCTACACTTTCGCGACATATTATAAGGAGAGGAATAATGAGAAACCTGTAGAGAGAGAGAGAGAGAGAGTTCCTTCCCAATTTTCACTCAACAATTGAAATTGAGCAGTGATATTCTGCCAAATCAAGTGATAAAATATATAAAATGCCTCGCCAGCCAGTCGAAAGGGGTGTTATTAAGGAGTAGTAGTTGGTGTGTGTCGATCTGTTTCAATTTGATCTTCTCCAAGATTTGACATAATGTGAAATTCTGATCTGTGGTGGATTTATTAGAACTGATGCCACACTGATAGGTACACTGTTGAGCATACGCTTTAATCTTTCACACATACTTTGCACTATGCACGGAAGTAGGTCCCTTCTAATGCTGCGCAAATTTAACACGCGCAACAGTATTGGTAGTAGTATCACAATGGGCCTTTATGGTCTAACTGTATCCTCACAGAGAGAGGGCAGCCACAACAACATAACATCCACGGAAAGACTTTGTATTCCACGATACTTGACGCAAATTGTGTGGCCACCTTTCTTGTGTACGGGCAGACTCTAGTCACCGATGAGCTCGCGCAAGCAAAAAAAGAGCCTTATCGCTTCCTACCTTAAACAACTCGGCAGGCAGGCCATCGTCATCTTCTGCTTTATTGTTCTTCAGCTTCGATATGGCAGCTAGCAGAAGCAGCAGCAGTGAACAGCAGTTAATTCACATGTGGCAACTGTGAAACTAGATGTCGCAGTCTCTGTTTGACAACAAATTCACATCCCGTTTGTCTCTCTTCTCAAGACAACTGTAGTAAATGTTACAGAACACACTTTTGGAGCTGCCTTATCCTGTCTATCGCAATTCCGGAAGAGTCGTGCTGTCCACCTTGTACATACTTATCGAGAGCATCAACCAGCTGAATGGAGCAACCGTCTCTACAAATTCAATAGATATTACCGACCCATATCCGTATATTATGACACGTTTGCGGGGGCTCTCAACATTTTCTATTTGGGAAAGAGATTGAGATCAGGTGTCACTGTTAAAAATTGAGTTTTCAAAGTATGTAGTAATACCGGCACTGACTTCAGCCTGGAAACTAAGCGCAGGGATCCTACAAATTACAAATAGTTGTTTACCAGGAAATTAAGAATGGAACTATGTAAAGGGTTATCCATTTCGCGGTTTCAAAAGTATAGGGCTATAATTCGACATCTGGCAAACTGAGTTGTTAAAACAATTTCTTTCTTTTTCAGTTCAAAGTCTGACATTTGCGAAAATGGATCGCTTAACTACAAACAACCTACTACAAAAATGGTGATTCTGCCACAGCCACATATCGTGCTTTAAGACGAGATTATGGTTTACATAATCGTCCAACTACGTAAGCAATTGGTAAAATTGTGAAGAAATATGAAGAGACTGGATCGGTTACAGATATTGTAAGGCCTGTGCATTATCGTTTCGCTCGTACCGCCGAAAATATCGCTGCTGTAAGTGAAAGTGTTGCCGAAGACCCGAATGTGTCGATTCCTCGTCGTTCTCAGGAATTAGGACTGTCTTACGGCA
The DNA here is from genome assembly GCA_963854835.1 of Megamerina dolium. Classification (NCBI taxonomy): domain Eukaryota; kingdom Metazoa; phylum Arthropoda; class Insecta; order Diptera; family Megamerinidae; genus Megamerina; species Megamerina dolium. The sequence goes on along the minus strand of OY978527.1, from coordinate 58,596,797 downwards.
CATTATGGCGTATTTTGCATTTGGATCTACACCTACATCCATATAAAATCCAGCTCACACAACAACTGAAGCCAGCTGACCATTCACAACGTCGTAGATGCGTCGAATGGGTGCTTGAACAACAGGCGGTGGACGGCGATTTTTCGAACAAACTTTTCTTCAGCGACGAAGCACATTTCTCACTCGGTGGGTATGTTAATAAACAAAATTGTCGTATTTGGGGTTCTGAGAATCCTCAAGTAATTGAAGAGAGGCCACTACATCCACAAAAAGTCACTGCTTGGTGCGCTCTTTGGTCCGGAGGTGTGATTGGACCTTACTTCTTCGAAAACGACGATGGAACGACTGTCACCGTCAATTCGGAGCTTTATGGTCATATGATAACCGACTTTTTTTTGCCTGCTGTTGAAGAATACGACTTAGAGAATATGTGGTTTCAACAAGACGGAGCCACATGCCACACAACTCGAGCGAATATGGCTTTATTGCAAGAGAAATTTTCTGGCCGCGTAATTTCTCGTCGTGGCGATATCAAGTGGCCACCAAGATCATGCGATTTGCCCCCGCTTGACTTTTTTTTGTGGGGCTACGCGAAAGACCTTGTTTATGCAGATAAACCTTTAACTCTTGAGCACCTAAAAACCAACATTCGTCACGTTATGGCTGAGATACCGCCCAATATGTGTCAAAAAGTGGTCGAAAATTACCTCAAAAGAATCGATGCTTGCAACAATTCGCGTGGTGGTCATTTAAATGATGTAGTATTTCACACATAATGTCAACGTTCAAACTTTATAATAAAAAAGAAATATCATGATAAAAAATCTTTTATATGTGTTTTATTTACATTTACTTTTGAAACCGAAAAATGGATAACCCTTTATTATTAAAAGGCTATTTATTATTAGCCGACTTCTAAAGGTGGATTTTTTCAACCAATTCTATTGAGATGGTCGAGCCAGGATTTGAATCAGGAATCTGATACACAAAAGGGTATCACATTAATCACCACGATATGACACTAAATACGTTAATTTCGCATTTATAAATATATCTTCAAACCAATACAATACCTATGTATCTATTATTGATTAGCATAAAAATATCATCAAAATATAATAGTTAAATATGCATTTATCTGTCTTTTGCTTTTGTCGTATATTCATATTTTATTGATCTACTTAATTTATTACATTCGTACCCATTACACCTTAACGTATAAGTAGTATACAAAACGAACGTGATTAGTAGTTATCGCGAAGGAATACCACATACCAGATCAATAACAAAAACTATTCTATAATTCTTGCAAATATAAAAGGTTAAAAACTCTGAATAAGGTCAGTTGATAATCGAAGCTCACGCAGCATAGAATTCATTTCAATTCGTAATCGAAATTCAAACGAATTTCAACGATGCGTCTTTGCTTTGTGCTACTTCTTACAGCAGCAGTCATCGCAGAATTAACTGATGAAATAAGTGGTAAGCGATTTTATAGATTATGTGACAAAATCAAAATAGTCTTTATAATCTATTTTAATGATGCAGGTGCTGGAATAGAGCGATATTATCGGCGCAAGTATGAGGAAGAAATTTTAACCGTCTCGCCATTGGATATTACACCAAGTACGTGTGAACAACCAACATCAGAATTCTCAACAGCATCTACGAGTGGGGAAAATGGTGAAGATGGCGAAAATGGTGAAAATGGTGAAGACGGCGGAAGTGGTGAAGGTGGTGAAGATGGTGAAGATGGTCAAAATGGTGAAAATGGTGAAGATGGAGATTCTGCAGAAACCCAATCAACAGGATCATCAGCACCGACAACTCCCACATATTCAACATCAGACTCAGCCATACCGACAGTTTCTGAATTACCGAATAAAGAACCGGTACCAGTTGTAACTTATAGTGATAGCTCATATGAATTAGATCCATTACGTCATAAGAAAACAATTAAAATTAAAAGGAAACGTATAACAACAAAACGTCGCAAGAATTTGAAAAAAATTAAAATAACCAAAAAATCGAAAAGGAAGAGTTCATGAAAATAGAAAAAATACAACAAATTCTCAACATCTTGGAAACTCATTGGAAGAATTATAAATAAATACTCATATATACGAATATAAAACCAAATATTATTAAAAATAGATTATATAATTGCATTTTATATTTATTTTGTACATACTGTTTTCGTTTCAATGCCTGTTTGCAGATTCACAGTATCAATCTTTCACATCCTTCTGTTCTGTTCTGTTTTGATTAGCACTCATTCCAGCACATGTGGGCTTGGTCATTTTACATAAATCTACTTCCACTGACATAACGACTCGATCGTATAGAAAAGTATTGATTTTATGTTCGGGTAGAAGAATTGAAAGCTAAAGCGTTGCTAAAATGAAAAAGCTTTAATCGATGACGTTGTGAAATTAGTTTTGTATTCCATCATAGAATCCTTATTAAATGTCCATTTCGTATCGTCAAAGTATTTCTATGTCAATCGAATATTTTCTTTGCTTTTGCTTTGTTTTTAAGATAGCAATATTTCATGAATGCCTCTTTGTTTTTCAAGTTTTCTCAGAAATTGAATTTGATTACCACACATATTAAAGAACATCAATCGCACCACACTTCTTACGAAAACCTGCTAAGATGGACGACATCTAATCAGATTCAGCTCGTCGAATTAATATGGCGTAAGGAGTTCTTCGCGCTAACTTCTAAACAGTCGGACAGATTGTCGACTGAAGTGTTCGGTAGAGGAAATGGGTGAATATCTTTTTCTCGTGTAAGTTTCCCCGAACTCTACAAAGAGTGAGTTAAAAAGATCTCACAGTTTTTCTGTATGATCCCTTTTAGAAGACCAGTGACCGGAGGACACCGCCGTGAAACAAACAATTTTAATATGATCCCCGTTGTAAAGTTCTAGGATTCTAGTCTTGCTATATATAGGCCAAGCCAAACGTAATGTGCTGCTTGCTACATGTTGCATTCAGTAATTTCCACCGCAAAGCGAAATGACTGTAATATATTTGATATTTACAGTTTTCTTTAAGGCTCCAATACCGGCGCTGAGTTAAGTGCTGGTTATATAGGTGAAGAAAAGGTTTAAATGAAGCAATTTTAATAATTTACAATTGTTGTGACCTCAAGATCTACTATACACAAGGCCTTTAGAAGGTTAATTCAATGTTCCAAAGGGTGAAATTACTGAACTCATTGAATTGTTCTCGCATTTATACTGAGGTATATACCGCCGAGTAACGGGTTAAATATCACCATGATGAAATATCAATGAGTACTGGACGAATCTACAATTCCCAAAAATAACCTCTATATGCATAATCATACATAAATCTTGCAAAGAATGCATTCAAAAACATCATCGGACGACCACTAAAATAAACATTTGATTAATGCGAATATGTAAAAGATGGAGGCGAAACAACAACAACAATAATAATAATATGTATGACATATCAAAGAGAATAGATCGTGCAATTTTACTTTTGCTGTAGGAACTCTGAACTCATTAGATACATATGTACTGATCTATGTAACGGTCTGTATTTTTGAATTTCACTTTCTCAATTCTCCATTACAATCTCAAGTACATATATATGTAGGTGCTTATGAGTTCAACTAAAGATGATGAAGTTATTTCTCCAAAATTTTATAATGAAGCTTGATACGAGCAAAACAAACACATTCATAATGACTGTGGATCCATTGAAGGAATGTGCACGCATCGCTGATAATTTGATTGTTTTCATTGTTGATGACGATGACGATGGCAATATCATCTCAAAATGATTCTAATAAATTGGTCAAATAGCTGGCAGCAATATTAGCAATTTCTTTTTGCCAAACTGAATAAAGGTTTTGGGTTTAGTTCTTTTAATTGAACTCTATGTGAAGTACTTATTTTTACACACACACACACACACATACGCGTAGAAAATAATCATATTCATATCGAGTATAAAAGCCTCTGGTATCCATGGTTTGCATATCAAAGTTTAATTAACGATCAACAAGATCGCACTAGTAGTGGTAGTGTATCCAAGCAACTGAATTTTAGAATTGAAATGAAATTGAATGTGTTGACGGTGGTGTGGTGCTTCATAGTTTTTGTGGCACTATTTCTAACTGCCGAAGCTGAGCCAGAGAAAATGTCAGCAAAAAGTAAGTTCAGTGTTTCATTGTTTTATGCAATCTGAATATATAGTTTCGGCAAATTTGAAATTTAAACAGGCCGACATGTATCCTATGTCCATACAGCTGCAAGATCCAAATTTCGAACAGCACAAAGCGATGCTGTTAATGCTGAGGACGATGATGCTGATGATGATGCCGATGTGGTAGCTGAATTGAGGCAAGCAAGTGAAGACGACCAGAAGGACGATTCCAATAGTGCACCAGCCAACTCAGATGCATCCAGTGGCCGTTTGTTCATGAAGAAGTTTTTACTTTTCAAAAACATGTTTGGCACCAATCAAAAACAACCAATTATACCCATTATTATTACGGGTGCAGGTGGTGGTACAGGCCTATCTCCCACTGGGCCGACAACGGGTCTCACTCCGACAGGCACTTCACCACCCACCACCACTATCACAACGACAGGCACTGTTCCCACTGCTACGGGAACAATCACAAGTGAACCAATGGACGGAGCAAATGGAATGCAACAGCAGCAGCAACAACCGCAGCAGCAGCAGCAGCAACCACAGCAAAGAGTTCATATGAAGAACAATGATGAAGACGACGGCAGTGACGATTTATCTATGTACAATCAACAAGCACTTCAGGTCGCTTTAGCGGCTGGTGCTCAGGAGTATGTAGTAACCGATGAGGAGATCAAAGGTACATCAGACGGCGCAAAGGCATCCAGAGAGGGACAGCAAGGTCACATAAATTTACGACTTAAAAGTCAAGGCAAACGGGGTAAAATAATCAGTGTACGCGTTCCGTCCCAATATCGTCGCTATTTTAAAAATGGCCAAAAAGTTATGCTCAACGCCAAAAATCGTCGTGGCAATAGGCGTGTAGTCAAGAAACGTGTTAACAAAAATCGTCGCAGAAGAATTAACAAAAATAGGAGAACTCGTATTGTACCCGCATAATAATTACAATATACTGAGTAAATAATTTCATTTTGCTAAAATACTCAATATACTCGTACATAGATAACATATTTTTAAATTACCAAATAAAAATCATATATTTATATATTTATATACATTATTATACAAAAGATCCATTATCACGAACATTTTAGTTGGCAATCACGTAAAAATATCTTTAATCACGTAAAACATTTTATTCAATTTTCATATTTGCGATGTTGCATACTTTTGGGCAAGATTACAAAATATGTATGGTCATATTGTATATAAACATTTCTAGTATATATACATTGCTCTCTAGCAACATGTTAGAAGTCGAACGCGCAAAGATATCTAGTGTTAACAACCCTGATTTCAAAGATTGAAAGAATTTATGTTGCCAGATAATTTCATTATTGTGATGATAGTTTTCTTTTATTCAATGATTATGATGGTAGTTAGAAGAAAAAACCGCTAGTAGCAACTTATGTTCTGAAAACAAAAGGAAAAAATATATAAATATATACTAACATGTTATAGTACATATTCTTTTATTACTTCAATAAAATTATATTGCAGCTTCCAATAGAAAACAATAAGTAATAAACTTTACAATGCACTCTTGTTCGCGAATCATTTTAATTTTTGAGGCATAAAGCAAACCATCCAATTTTACTAGTGTATGGCAAGAATATTTTGTAAACAACCAACAATTTAAAATTATTGAAATTTATGAAATGAATTATGAATTATGAAAATTTTCTAAAGCAGCAATTTCACTTGTATAATTTGAGTCTTCTAACAATTGATTAAAAAACTTATCATAATTCACAGATGATTGGGGATAGGATGAAATCTAATAAATTCAACAATGTTTAATATGTTTTCAATTATTTTCATTTATACCATACCATTTATCTAAAATTGAATTAAGTATGTATTTAATTGTTTTTTTTTTATTTGAGTACAATAATTAGAATGTAACCTGTAATTTATGCCCCTAATTATAAATTAAGAAATAATATCAATAAGATGTAGCATTCAGTTGTTAAATAGTGAAGAAAGAAACTTGATATTTATATTTTCTATATAATATAGGCACTTTTAAGAATTTGAAGAGTTTTTCAGTACCAACCGTATAGTGGTTGTTGCAGATACTTCTTCATAATACGACATGGACTCGGTGAAACAAAGTAATCGATTAAATGGAGGCATTGCGAATTTACAATCTTACCTTATATACGACGTATAAATAAACGAATATAGTAACAGGCAAAATTTTGAACTAAATCTTCATTATCCTAATTCCCCCTTTAAATTCTATTATTCTATTTACATCTTCTGGCATCGCCAACAATCTGTTAGGTGTTCAGTACGACGATCACTAACAGCTGGTTGTTGTATTGTCTTGTTTTGCGTATCAAGAGGTGTGCGAATGTATGTGGCTGGTTGGCCGATGGCTACAAATTGTTATAACATTGGCTTATACTGGAGTAGATGATAATGGCTGGATCGCTAATTGGAAAAATGGCTATAGTGACGGGTGATTGTGTTATAGTTTGCAAAATTTGTTATTAGATAATTTATTAAGAGAATTTAATTATTGATTTAGGTGCCGGCTCTGGCATTGGTCGTGCTACTTGCCGTCTACTTGTGCGTGAAGGTTCAAAGGTCATTGCGGCTGATCGCAACCTATCTGCGGCTAAGGAGACTGCTGAACAAATCGGCACAGGTAAACAATTGCATACAAATCAAATAGTACATAATTAAAAATTTGCATTTCAATTGTCAGCATGCGTAACTCCTCTCGAATTGGATGTTTCTTCATTGCAGAGTGTTAAAAATGCAGTTGCTGCCGCTTTAGCTAAGTTCCAGCAACCACCATCGATTGTAGTCAATTCGGCGGGTATAACACGTGATGGTTACTTGTTAAAAATGCCCGAACGTGATTACGACGATGTTTACAGTGTCAATCTTAAGGGCACATTCATGGTGACACAACAATTTGTAAATGCAATGATTGAGCATGGCATTAAGGGTGGCAGTGTTGTAAATTTATCGAGTATTGTTGCTAAAATGAATAATATCGGTCAGTCTAATTATGCTGCTACCAAAGCCGGAGTTATATCATTTACGGAGATTGCATGCAAAGAGTTTGGTAAATTTGGTATACGCGTCAATGCCATTTTGCCGGGTTTCATTGACACGCCAATGGTGAAAACAGTTCCAGATCACTTGAAAGCAGAAATGATTGCCAAATGTCCATTGGGTCGCCTGGGACATCCAGATGAAGTTGCCGAGTTAATCGTATTTCTGGCCTCTGATAAATCATCATACATTAATGGGGCAGCCATCGATATATGCGGTGGACTAAAGTGAGCTGTACTGTTTTGGGATTTTTAAATATTCTAGGTATTTTTCACAATTAATAATTTAAGCATTTAGTGGGGGAGGGTGTTATTTGTTATCCTCTCAGGTGTAAGTTATAGTGAGGGACAACTATTATTGAATAAAATCCTTGTGACTGCTTCTATTTATATACATTTGTTGTGGATACATGCATATACCTACATGATAAGATTGATGATAGCATGCGCATGCATGTGTGTCTATCAGGTATGATATAGGCCAGCGAAGCACGCAATAACTACATTTGGTTCTTGATTTCACGTAATTCACTGTCTCTGATATGATTTTCGTATGATGCATTATAAATTCGCTGGTATCTCTTATACACATATACAAGTACATATGTATGTATGTAGGTACATCCACCCTCTTTTCTTTTATATAACTACCATATAACTACCATAATAAAATAGACTTTTCTACAATGTTTCGATTTCTCACCACCTTTGCAATACCAAAGTTGCATACATTTAGTTTTCAGCAACCACAAATATGAAGGTGAGTGAGTGCTTGGTTGGACTTCACTTTCCATTCACTTACATTAAGGATCGTATTGCTTATTTTCACTATATGGTTAATGTTTTTTTTTTTTTGTTCGTTTATTATTGAACGTATACTATTATGTTTCATGAAACCACCACTACTATTATAATGAAGAAACCACTTCAGGCTGATTTTCCATTACATGATTATGGTATATGCTTTGAACAACAAATTTATTGGTTTCAAATATTAAACGAATAAAATGGAAATAAAGCAGTTTTTAAGGTAACTTTAGTTAATAAACTTGTAAAGAATTTATAACAATGTTTTGCGATTTTCAATAGATTTCACGCAGTCAAAATGATAATTTAGCTCCAGGCTAAGAAAGGATAACAATGCCTGAGGTCGAGCAAAACCCTTTATTATAATAAAGGGTTTTGTTAGAGAATTTCCTTAATGCTTGAAATTGTCTGGAATGATTTCGTAGATAAATTTTCTACGACGTACGATGGAAAAAAAGAAATAGCTCTTTGATAGAAGACATTAATTGATTGGGATTAATATTAATAGTTTCGAGATTAAATATTCTGCAAATAACAAATAACTGTATAATTCAGCGCGAAAAATTGCCGAACTACTTGTGAGAAAACGCATATAGACCTTGAGATCTATATGCGTTGGTAACGACAACCGAATGAGATACAACCATGGACTGACTGTACGAATTGCTGTATGCCGATATTGAAACAGTTAAGCACAGATGAAGTGCAAGACCGAACTTCCGTTCTCAGGACCAAGTACGGAAGAATTTGCGCCAGAAAGCGATGAACAGCGACGACTGGAGAAACATACTCAATTCGGTCAAAATCAATCAAAATCAGTTGTAATGGCTAAGCATCCTTACAAATTTAGATGCAAAGCATATAGAACAAGCAAAATAGCGACTCAGACAGACGCTATTTTCCAATTAGATGCGTGCACTGTTTGTTTGTCTTCATTTGAGTGGGTTGGCAACCCTGTTACTTATATAATATTTCTCTCTTCTGGCCGCCCGTTTTGATTGTTTTTTGTTTTTCTCGAAATATATCCCGAAGAAAATAGATAGCCAGTGCGCGCGAAATATTTCTCCCTCTATTTATTAATTTACACGTTAATTAAATAAATATTGTACATTTACAAATTGAAAATAATCGCGTGTGTTATAATTCATTTAAAAATAATAAATAAACAATACCATCGTACGTAGCATCAGCAGCAGTGCACAAACAACATCCCCACACTCACACACACCACGATCACCTGGAGGAAGCAACCATCGTTGGAACGAGTCCACCTGGCACCCCATCGCTCAAACAATCACAGACCAATAAATAAATAAATACATACGTGGCACTTATAGGTCCCGAAAGCGCCTTTGGCCAAGCTTCTCTTCCAATACTGTTGTGCGTATTGAATATAGCACGGTATTAGAAGGGACCTACTTATACTAGCCGCTTCCGAATAATGGAACTTGTGACATCACTTCTTCTGAGCTTTGTCACAGAGCCCCCTTTTTAGAGCGTTTTCAAGGCAAATTGTTACTCCCGTAAGAATTGCTAATTGCTTACCGACAGATAGGTATCGTTCGAAAGAAAAATCTTTTCGATAAAAGAGTTGTGCTTTAGCGTGGGGATTAAACTCACGACCTACCAGTCAGAAGGCCAACACAATAACCACCAAGCTAGGGCACCTACCTGTATAAAAATTGTATTGATACATTGTAAACATACCACACGTTTAGGAAGACAGCCATAGTGGATGTGGCTGGCTCATTTTTTGTGAAATTATTACGCACTACTACCATGTTGAGCTATGTGTTAAATATTATTATTCTACATTTGAAATGTTTACAAATCTTAGGTTGCTCCCTTTCGATTGCTCCGTGAGGGCATGTGAGTCGATTTAGCGTTTCCATTTTTAATAGCTTTTGTTCAAATTTAGTTGAAATATCACCATATTTATGGGTGCCGTAGCTCAGTGGTTAGTGTGTCGGCCTTCTGATCTGTAGGTCGTGGTTCAATCCCCGGCTGTTGCATGACAAATTTTATATCGAAAAGATTTTTCTTTCGAACGGTAACCACCTGTCGGCAAGCAATTGGCAATTCTTCCGACAGTAACAACTTGCCATGAAAAAGCTTCTAAAAGAATTCTGTGACAAAGCTCAGAAAGAGTTTTTTTTTTTTTGTTAGCTTATTTTTTTTTATTGATTCTTTCTTAAATACAAGAAACTAACAATAAGTATTCAAATCTTACAAACTAAATAAAACTATGTGATATCCCCTACGTTCCATCACAATTTGGTGAGTCGCGAGATGTAGCAATTTTACAGCATATTCAGTGTGTCTTTTCTTTTTATTAGACGATGCCCCTTGCTCAGCAACAATTGCCTAGCAAGGGGATTCGGTGATTGTGTAATTTTTGAATGTAGCTTCTGCAGGACATTGCAACTTCCTCAGAAATTGTGGATACATTTAAATCTCGATGGATGTTAACGTTCCTCATATACCAAGGCGCGTTTACAATAATTCGCAGACACTTGGATTGTATTCGCTGCAATTTTTCGATATTAGAGGGAGATGCGGTGCCCCAAAACTGAATACCATAAGTCCAGATTGGTTTCAGGATTGCTTTATATAATAGCACTTTGTATTCAAGATTCAACTTTGATCTTTTGTGTAACAGCCACCATAACTGATTCATTTTAAGCTTGATCTGAGTTTTCTTTGCCTCTATGTGATTTTTCCATGTCAGCCTTCTGTCGAGGTGAATACCCAAATACTTTGTTGAGGAACATTGTGGAACTGATTGGCCATTAATTTTAAGTGGGGGACATGTATCTAGCCTTAGCGTGAAGGTTACATGTACGCTCTTTGATTCATTGACTTTTATACGCCATTTTGCTAGCCAGATTTCGAGAGAATCGACATGAGTCTGCAGGAGTTTAGTAGCTTCTATGGGGTTAGAGCGAGAGCACAATATTGCCGTATCATCAGCAAAGGTCGATATGAATGTATAGTTATTGTTGGGCATATCTGAAGTGTATAAGAGATACAGTAAGGGACCCAAAACACTTCCTTGAGGAACGCCAGCGTGAATATCCAATGGATTTGTTGTGTAATCCTTGTGATGTACGAGAAATTGTCTTTTCGTGAGGTAGCTACTAAGCAATGAGGAGACATTTGCAGGCAGTAATAGTTTGAGTTTGTAAATAAGGCCATCGTGCCACACTTTATCGAAAGCTTGAGTGATATCAAGAAAGACAGCTGAGCAATACTTTTTTTCTTCAAAAGTGTTCCTTATCAGAGTTACAATGCGGTGGACTTGTTCTATTGTGCCGTGCTGTTTTCTAAATCCAAACTGATGTTGAGGAATCAGTTGGTTGAGATTAATAAATGGAGTTATATTCATGACAAGTAGCTTTTCGAATACTTTAGAAAGTAGAGGCAGGAGGCTGATAGGTCTGTACGATGCAACTTTTGTAGGGTCTTTTCCTGGTTTTGCTATCATAATAATTTTTGAAGTTTTCCAGCATTTGGGATAGTGTTTAATACGAAGGATAGCATTGAAAATGTGCATCAGATGAATTACTGAAGCCGGAGGTAGCTCTTTTATCATTTTACCGGTAATTTTATCTGGACCAGGTGATTTTTTTGGGTTTAAATCTTTATAAATTGCTTTGAATATGTCCTTTTTTTTAATTTTGAGCGTTATTGAGCAAGGTTGAGAAGTTAATATTGGTAATGAGGACTGTGAAGAGGGTGGATTGGGTGTAAACACACTTTTTAGGTGGTTTGCAAAAGCCAAACCCTTCTCACAGTTGCTTCTAGCCCAATTACCGTCACTCAAACGGATGGGGGAATCAGTGAGAATTGGCCGATTTGATTTTTTTGCTGATTTCCACAAAGAGTAGTCTGACGCTTCACCAGGTGTTAATTTCGCTATGTGCTCTTCTAACTCTTTGTTGTTTTTATTTTTTAAGACTTGCTTTAACTTTCGAGTGCAGTGCTGTAGCTGTGTTTTCAGATTCGGTGATCTGAATTCTTGCCATTGTCTTCGGAGTCTTCTTTTCTGTTTTACTAGCAATTCAATATCGGCTGGTGTGTATGGGCTATAGTTTGATTGCTTGCATACCTTTGTGCAGGTGGCTGAGCTGAGAGCTAATGAGAGCAGCTGGTTGAATTTTTCGAGTGCTGAGTCTACATCGTGTCCATTTCTTAATACAGTACTCAGAGGAAGATGGGAATTTATATATTTCTTGAATTTTAACCAGTCTATTTTCTTTCTAACGCAATTGCTTTGGGGGCTTGGTGATTTTATAGATATTACCGTGGGTGAGTGGTCAGATGATAGATCATAATTACACTCTGTGGAGATATTTTCCATCTGCAAACCTTGGGCGACTCCAAAGTCTATGAGATCGGGTATTTTCCTCTTGTCCGTCGGCCAATATGTCGGTTGACCATTTGAAATAACATCGTAGCCGTGGTTAGTGATGATTGAACATAGTCTTTTGCCTTTTGGAGTTATTAATCGGGAGCCCCAGTGAGTGTGTTTGGCGTTGAAATCGCCAGCAACCAAGAATTTGCTACCAAGAGTTGAGAAAAATTCTTTATATTGCTGTTCGGTAATACTGTATCTTGGGGGACAGTATATCGCAGATATTACTAGCTTAGAGATATATTCTTCCAGACATATAGATGTTGCTTGCAAGTAGACGCTACTAAAATCTTCGAGAACATGATGTTTTATTCTGCTTTTTATCAATATGGCAGTTCCTCCGCGTGCCTTACCATGCGGATGATTTGTGGTGTACAGTTTGTAATATGGTATTTGGTAGCAATTTTTGTCAGTGAAATGGGTCTCAGATATCTCATTATGTCGATTTGGCTGGATTCAAGGAATTGAATTAGCTCCAAACGGTGCTGGCTTAAGCCGTTGGCGTTCCAGTGGCATATCTTGAGACAACTCATGGTCTGGATAGCAATGTTTGGAGTAACATCGATTGATTTTTCATCATTTCTTGCATCATTGTTTGCATTGAGTTCATGAATTGGTTCATATTCTGAATCAATGTTTGAAGCAAATGTTCAAGGGTACTTGGCTGTTGGGTGGGCAGTGAGTGTTTCTGCTCATTATTTACATTGCTTTGTTGGTGTGGGTTTTGTTTTAACACGCTAGCGTATGAATTGGTTTGATTCTTGTTTGGGATTGCAGAGAAGAATTGTGTTGCATCAATATTTTGTCTCTTACTTGAGTTTGCTATCTGAGTTTGCTCAACTGGTTTTAAAGGTTGATTGCTAGCGGAGAAATTTAGCTTTAGGGTTGTATATACTGGGCAACCTCTATAATTTGCGGTGTGATTACCTCCACAATTGCTGCATTTTTTCATGCTAGCATCGCCTTTAGATTTTGGGCATATGTTTGATTTATGGAGATCTCCACAAATCACACAAACAGCTGGCAGGGTACAATATGTCTTAGTATGTCCATATTCTTGGCAGTTGCTGCACTGAGGAGGTCCAGTTCTCTTATGGGGTTCTTCGATTGTGATTTTGCGATGCAATAAATATCGAATTTTATATACATATGGGGTGTACTTCACCTTTTTTTAGGGGTTTTGTTTCAGGCTGAAGCTCAATACGATATAACGGTTGAGGTATATTGCTCTTGTTGAGGATGTTGAATACTGTTTTGGCTTGAAACCCTTCTTCCTGGAGGGCAAGTTTGATTTCGTTAATATCAACGTTGGGTTCGACGCCTTTGAGTACAACGATTAAGCCCTTACTACTTTTTAGCTGATATGTGTAGTAATTCTTTTTTACAGCATCAAATTCCGCTATTACTTTGCGATAATGAGTTTCGCTGTAGATTTGCACTTTTGTTTCCTCAATTTGGCCTTTGCGAATAGGAACAACATGGAAATTCTTTGGTCCTATAAGACTTGTAATTCTAGAAATCAACTTATCTGAGTTGCGTTCTCTCAAGAAAATGGGTGGGGGTTTGAAATTTTTCTTGGAGATAATTTTTCGTCACTTTCATCACCTGAAAGCAGAGCGTATCTATTTTCCGAACTAATAGGGACAGTGTTCTGTTTTTGAATTTTAGTTGAATTCATTTGTTTTGAATTTTGCGGACTTCTCTTTCGCTTTACTACAGTAATGTAGCGATCAATACCAGTTTGAACAGCAACTGGTTCTTTATTAGTCATCGCACTAGTTGCTTTAACTACTGGGTCATGCACTTCAGTAGAAGTGCCGTTATTTGATTGCTTTGATGTTGTAGCTGTTGGTGTTACAGCAGGAGAAGCACATTGTACACTCCACGGTATAGAGGGAGATAGTATATCACGATAGAACATATTATTTTTTTTGTCTGTATTTATTGTTGTTGCAAAATTTGATGAATTTTTAATATGTGCAGGCAAAAGATTTGCACTGTTACTTTCACTTGTGCAGTGTGTATCAACTTTTTTATTTGATAATGCACTTATCGGAGTGGTTTGCGCGGGTGATTGCAAATTATTGTTTACACACACGTTAACAGGCGATTGCCGTTGCCGGAGAGGAGAGCGCTGAACACTCATACTATAAACAAAATGTTTGCAAAGTATATTATTATTTTATTTGTTTTTTTTTTTTTTTTTCTAAAAATCAAAAGAAAGACGTCCACTCTTATTGGTGACTTTCGCGAAAGAGTGATGTCACAAGGGTTCTGCCGTACGGAACCGGCTAAAATAAGTAGGTCCCTTCTAATACTGTCCAAATTTAACACGCACAACAGTAATGGATGAGAAGCTCGGCCAAATCGACTATTAGGCGACTTTACTCAAGAATCTTACAAATTTCTGTACCTCCGGAGCTTACTTCAAGTGGTTGTAAGCATATTATCAAAATTTAGATATTCTTGAACTTGTGTGTGGGGTATAAAAATTCAAAAACAGATATCCAAAATAGGTACCCCTTTCGAAATAATACAATTTAATTATTTTTATAATTTTAAAAATTTTCTTTATTTCTTTATTTCATTTTTCTCTTTTATTCAACTTACATTCCTACTTAAATATATTCTTATATGTCTATGCATCTTCTACAAAATTCCTCTTATCATTCATACTACATAAGCCAAAATGAGAAACTATTTTTTTTTTGTTTTTTTTTTTTTTGTTAATAGTATAACTAGTATGTGTGTGTGTGTGTGTGTCTGTATTTTTACTTACAATCTATTACGAGTATATGTATAGGTGTTATAGGGCGTGTGTGTGTGTGTGTGTGTATATGTGTTGGCAATATGATTTTTATCCACTTTATCAAAATACTATATAAAAAAATATACTCGCACTTAAAGGATAAATACAATACATATATGCTAACTTAAAAAATCGATAGAACTTTTTAATATAAATCTAAAGAAGACACCCCATACATATATAGGTTGGTATATTTATATATAACAGTATGGGTGAGTTATGTATATATGCAATAGTAATATAGTAAGTAATAGCTGAATATACATATAATAAAATCATTAAATTTGTTTGACTCAAAAGGCAACCAAGGGTGATTAATGTTGAAGAAATTGAGATGGGATTAAGATGGAACAGGGAGCAGGACAATAAGGTTTTAATAAAATTTGTATGTCATTTCACTGACTTTTCTAAGACACTATGAAATGAAGCATATGTACGATATTGTATATACTTATAATACTCAACCAGGCTTAAATCTATTAAATGTGTAAATACGAGAATTACTCGTACCTACCATAGATATTTTTGTTCGATACAAGAGGATATAGATTCAGTTGTGGTTGCACATACAGTATTTATTACAATTCTATATAATTCTTATACTAATAATCTTAACACTATCAGGTACTTTGGCTTGTTAAACACATGTATGTATATATAGTAAATCTAATCTAATACTATATCTATACATTCTTAAACTATATATATATATATATATATATATATATATATATATATATATATATATATATATATATATATATATATATATATATATATATATATATATATATATATATATATATATATATATATATATATATATATATATATATATATATATATATATATATATATATATATATATATATATATATATATATATATATATATATATATATGCATGTACGTGGTCGGATTGATAAACAAGCTACCTAAGTACGAAAAAGGCAGCACAAACACAAAAACGGGTTTTCTTGAAATTGCGATCTGTCAAACGTCAGCTGTTAAAATTTCACCCAAATTCATCGATTAGTTTGTTTGTTGTAGTCGTTTGAAGTAACCAACTTTTGTGTTTCTTGAAAAATGGAAAAAAGCGAATTTCGTGCAGTGATTAAACACTATTATTTGAAAGGGAAAACGGAGAAAGAGACAAAAGAAAAGCTCGATAAACATTACGGTGAGTCTGCTCCGTCAGATTACATGGTAAAATATTGGATTGTTGAATTTAAACGCGGCCGAACAAGCACTGCAACAATACCATCAACAGGAAGGCTATAAGAGGTCGTTACTGAAGAAAATATCAAGAAAATCCTCGATATCGTTATGAATGATCGCCGAGTCAAGTTGCGTGAGATTGTTGAAATGGTAAACATCTCATATGAACGTGTATTCAGCATTTGGCATGAACATTTGCATATGAAAAAGCTATCGGCAAGATGGCTGCTGCGTTGGCTCAGTGTCGAACAAAAACGAGTTCGAGAGACCACTTCACAGCGGTGTTTGGATATGATAAAGCGTAATCCTGTTGATTTTTGGCGTCGATTAATAACTGTTGATGAAACACCACTACACACCTGAAACCAAAAATCAATCGAAACAATGGGTGGAAGCTGGTGGAAGTGCTCCGAAGAAGGCGAAGGCAGTGAAATCGGCTGGCAAGGTTATGGCCGCTGTATTTTGGGATGCACTCGGAATATTGCTTATCGATTATCTTGAAAAAGGATCCACAATCACAGGAAAGTATTATCGTGCATTATTGGATCAATTGAATGATGCAATCAAGAAAAAACTACCACATTTAAAGAAGAAAAAAGTGCTCTCTCTTCAAGATAACCCACTGGTTCACACAGCATTAGATACGATGCTAAAATTACGTGAAATACACTTCGAATTGGTTGATCATCCAGATTTAGCTCCTAGTGACTTTTTCCTATTTCCAAATTTGAAAAAATGGCTCGCAGGAGACTAACGCGTGTTTTGAGGGGTTCCCGAAATGGTATTATTCAGATGGTATAAACAAGTTGGAATATGTCTTACTAAGCTAAGTGTGCCGAAGTAAAAGGAGACAATGTTGAGAAATAAATGGTTTTTGAAAAAAAAAAAAGTTTTTTCCTACTTAGGTAGCTTCATTATCAATCCGCCCTCGTATATATCTAATACGAAAAGTAAAGTGAAGTGTTTATTTCGAGAAGCAACAATTCGCATATGCATGATATTTTTTTTTCTTTTATATATGATTATTTCAGAATTTCTTTCAAAATTGTTTTTTTATATACTGATTTTATTCACTATTAAAAAAAAATTTTTTTTTGGGACAATGATCAGCTTTGAAGTCTCTTTTATTATTGTTATTGTTGTTGTTGTAAAATAGTTTCTGTGTGTGTGTGTTCCTCCATTTCTAGTGCATTCGATAAACAAAATCATTATGATTGGCAATATTCTGAATTTCACTTTTGATCGCTCGAAATCTATATGCAAATCAACTGTAGAGATTGACGATATCAAAGTGGCTTCTGGAGGCTATCGAATCAAAACATTGCTCTTAATTCTATTTTTAACAATGACTTTTGTACAAGAGTTCAAAGGAAGGTTAACGAAGATTTGCTATCAAATTACAGATCATGACCACACACCATACTTAAGCCCTTATAGCTTAGACAGACGGCAGCGATAATCCGGATTAACGAGTTAATTCGAGTTAACTCGGTCATTAATTGCAGCTAATCCGCATTAGTTCTAGAGTTAATTCTCAAAATTAAAGAGGATTAGGGCAATTTTCGATGGCAACACTGCTGAAAATTAACAGCAATTTTTTATTGTGAATTTTTTCTGGATACAACACAAAATAATAGGTCTGTTCGCTAACAACAATTGTTAACAATTTTCGATAGGAAAAGCAAATAAATCCGGGTGTCAATTGCGTACTCTGAATGTTAATTTACAAGTTTCTGATAGTTTTCAGTTCGCGTACTTCTTGTATCGAGAGTGACAGACGACATAAATTGTATTGTAAGTAATAGTAATGTAAGTGAACAAATCTAATAAAACAGAAATCAGCTGTTTACTTAATCCGCAATATTGCCGTCTGCCAGGTTAATATGTTATTGGGATTAAGTGTGCTGTTAATCCGGATTAAGGCTGCCGTCTGTCTAGGCTATTAGATATTAAATTAAACTTCTGAATTCGGCAATATCGGCACTCTTCAGCGGAAATCAATGTTGGTCACGGCAAGGATCGAAAAAAATATAGACTGGAATATATCTACAAAATAATTGCATATCTACAAAAGAATTTCACAATTGTTGGCACGATTTACTTACTAAGAAGAACATATTTTCGTTAAACTTCAAATTGGCTGTGGTTCAGAAATGATGTGGTACCACTGCCGCTGTCATTAATTAACATTAGAATAAATGCAATGAATGAGAACCAACTAGGAGTTATTAAATTTGGATTTGTTAAATTCAATATATCACGACCTTAACAAAATTATTGTGTTCAGCGTACCGAGTCGTTTTCGATTGAAGTGAAATTCAGAATATCTCAGTATATAATATATGTTTCCTTTCTTTTTCTTGCACACTATGCTTCAATTAGGAGTTAAAGGAGCACATATTTGTATATATATTTTTTTCTTATTCTTTTGTTCATCAAATGCCTATAGTACGAGTATATATAACATATATGTATGTACTGCTATTTGTAGATTAGTCTTTCTATTTAAATAGTTATCGTATTGATGCTTTTTGTCAGCTTACTATATAGTCTACAATGGTGATGGAGAAGAATAGGCAGTTTGGGGAAGCGAGCTCAAAACAGCGAGCTATTATACTTAGTAAGTCAATTAGAATGCATCAATTCATACAATAATTACTGGATACTAAATTTTAAATTCTTATAAGAATTATATAATTATTGCACACACATATACGCACACACCCACACTTTTATTCGTATTTTAATGGTATGTTTATTCCTCTTAACTCCATTTTGTTCTGGATATTATTTATTTTTGGATTGCAAAGCAAAGGTATTCGATGATAGAACAGTTTCATATTACCATTTTTATTTTAGAAATATGGAGAAGAAAAAAAGAAAAATGCTTCAAATGATAATGTGCCGAATCAGAGTGGGCTCTTGGTAAAGGTGGTGTTGGGATAAATACCCTTTAATTTTCTACATCCACTTTTGTATCAGTATTCATGCATGCGCTTGTGTGTGTGTGTCTGTGTGTTTGTATCGAGTATCAAATTCAAGGTTTATTTAAGAAATATATTCTACTCCTTCCATGTAGTTTGAGCAGAGGTACATTCCCTGTTACATATGTCAAACTCCATTTGTTTAATGTCTCACATACATACCATACCGTTGATGTATGTTGAATTCCTATAATGCTCAATGTCTACGCAAAGGCTTCCATGCGATTTGTTTCATTTGATGTGACGGGATAAACCTAAATTCCACCACACACACACACATATATGAGAGCACACAAATCCCAGCTACAAATGCCACAGCCTAACATGTGAGATGAGTGCAGAGATTTGTAAATGTCATTTGTCACCAGTCGTTCGTTGCCAACTCAGCGAAGCGCGTTCGCTCGCATCAAGTGACAACAGCTACGTATGATGGGTGATGAGTGGGTTTCAGTCAGTCTATGATAATAAATGTCGGAAATTGTCGTCTCACATTCATGTGATACCTTTGCCATATGTATACCACAACATTTACATATACATATTTATAATCCTTGAGATCAGTCTTTTTTAATAATTTCATTGAATCGATTTCGTTTGAAAAAGACAACAATAAGAAGTACGAAAATATGTTTGTGTCCCAGTGTGTGTGTGTGTGTGTGTGTGTGTGTGTCCTTGCGTGCGTCTATGTGTCTATATATATATATACAAGCAATAATACAAAAAGTCCATACTTGTGGAGATGATCTACTAGTGCGACAAATCTAGTCTGTCAATTTAGACTGCTGTGGGTGGTGGCAGCAATGACGCATTCGATGAGCGCAAATATGGATTGCCATAAATAGCGCTATAGCGTGGATCAACGCTTAATGCCATCGAACTGGGCACAACATGTGTGGCAGTACTCTGATTGCTACAACTGCCATTCGGTGATGAGCTCACCACCGAGGCTGTGGTCGATTGTAAGCTCGGCAAGCCATTATCTTGGCGTATTTCACGAGAACCAATCACACTGCCGGTTAAACTGCCACTGCCGCCTCCATTCGAAAGGAACGTCATTGGCATACTTTGCTGTTGTTGCTGATACTGCTGTTGATGCTGCTGTTGGGGGTGGGGCAGATGTTGCTGTTGCTGCTGCTGCTGCTGATGTTGCTGATGTTGCTGATGTTGCAAATGATTTTGATGATTGTTCTGCATAATTGTAGTGGTGGTGGAACTACCATTTGATTTGGTTGAGCATGTGGTAAGATATTGTGGAGGAGGACTATAATGTGTGCTGTAATCACCATATGGCACATAGCCACCGGATATGTCCACTTTGAGATCACTGTAATTAGATGTGCGGTCACCAGGTTCCATTTTACATACAACACCACCATTTTTGGTAATTTGATGTTCACTTATGACATCGGCGGGTGGCAATTTTGTACGCTTCTTACATTTGAAATAGACAATGATTAGGATGGTGATTACCATTAGAATAGCCACAGCAGATATGCCACCAACGATTGTCATAAGCAATGGTACACTCTCTGTAATGAAAACAAAAAGGCAAAAAAGAAGATAGACAAAGAAAAGAAGAAAACAAAAAAGTTATGTGAAATATGGGAAGATAATGAGCTCATCAGGATTAATTCCCTAAACAGATAAACGACTATGAAGCATAAGTAAAGAGTTAGCTTCAGCAGAATTGAAACTATAATAATTTACTTATACGATGAAATTAATTCTTTTATATGATTAAAATTAAAATTAAATTAAAATAATCGTTTGAAAACGATATTTTGTAATGCAGATGGGCGTGGTTTTTATCCAATATAGCCCATTTTCAAAAAAAACTGTTTATTGGTAAAAATAATCTTATGTACCAAGTTTCAGCTAAATACATTTCTATTTACGTGTTAAAAATCAGAAAACATATATTCGAAAACATACTTCTGTAAAAAACCTGAAATACAAAATACGAAAACGTATTTTGTATTGCAGGTAGCCGTGATTCTCATTCGATTGCATTAATTTTAAAGCTTACGCATTCACTAATAGAATTAATATTCTGTACAGAGTTTCAGCTCAATTGGTTTATATTTACGTGATAAAAGTCAAAAAACATATGTTCGAAAACATACTTCTGTATGGTAAGTAGGTGTGATTTGGATTCGATTATGAATTGAATGCATGCGTTCATTGGTATTCATTACTCAGTACTTATTTTAAAGATAAAAAGAAAAAATTTCATTTTTTATTTTTTGTGAAATCCCCTATAATTTACACAATCCCACAAAAAATGTAGATTGGTTGACGGAGCAGAGTAGTAGTCTATCATCCTCAGGTAACCTCAACAAAACCTTCGAAAATGTTTTTGAACGTTCATCCCTGCCCCATTGGACATCCTCTGTTTGTGTTTTGTGGGACTGTGTTATTTGGGTTTCGTTTGATTAAATTTTCTTCTAAATGAATATTATTAACAAAACTTCCCTTCACCTAGATACTCACTTTGTGCTTGCAAATTGATTTCAGCCACATCATTGCCATAGTCGTTTACAACGGTGCAATTATATTTGCCATAATGATACGATTGACTATCCCTGATAATTAGCGTAGATTTGACACCACCAGGCACAGCATCGACTAAAATTGAATAATCATGTCCCGACTCAGAGCTAATCTCATGACCATTAAATGTCCACGAGACATGACGTGCGCGTGGCACCGATGTGGCGAAACATTCAATGCGTGCCGTATCTCCAACAAGGCCATATTGAAAACGTGATGATGATATGATGGGTGAACCTTTCAAATAGACATATGCATCGGCAGATATCTCCATGTAACCGGGAACATTTGCCTTGCAATAATACCGTCCGGCTGTCTCGTTGCTAACACTGAACGTTAGATTTGTATTGGCGCCAACAACCTGTGTGTGGGAGAGAAATTTCCAAATGGACAGGTAGACAGACAGTCAGTCAGACAGTTCAATTGTATTCTTCGTTGGGAAATTATTTTCGCATCGCGTCTTTCCAACTTACCCTATCAATTGGATGTTGAATCCATACAATGTCCGGTGTTGGATTGCCATCAACTTCACAGCTTAACGAAACAATACTTCCAATATCGGCTTCAATCGATTGGGGACGCTGCTTAAATGTGGGCGCATCTACGATGAGAATGAGAAATGTGCAAAAAACATGAAAACACAAACCAATTCATGTCAATCATATATTCGACTACTTCGACTACAGGTTGGTATAAATTTAATCAACAGACAATATTGTAATTAGTATCACTTACAGCTTATATCTAATGTTTCGCTATCTTCGCTCTTTCCCACAGAATTTTGCACTTCACACTTGACAATGGCATCGTGGAATTTTCGTGTAACGTTACGTATCACCTGAAACACATTGAACGAATTGAGGCGAGAAGAGAAAAAGTAATTAGAAATGGTCGTTGCTAATAGCTGCTTTTAGTGTTTAACAAAACTTGTATTTTTCAAAGACTTAAGTGGTCATGTAAGTACAAGCACATCTATATCTATAATATGTATGTATGTAGTTGTAAAGAATTTTTCACTTCAATATGCTTCCATTATTAATATACGAATCAAGCTCCAGCTCCATACAACTATGTTCATACTTATACCTTGAAGCGCCTTTATAATTGTTGCTACTCAATACTCGTACTAGCATCATCGTATATGGAAAAATAAAAGGCGTATTGCTGTAATCCAGCATGCCGAGGTAGCAACTCACTCAGAAGAAATTATAGTTAAGAATCGCATAAAAGTAGCAAGCAATATACTCGCAACATTCGCTTGTTATCGCTTCATCTAATTATGATATTCTGAACTAGTTTTTAATACCCACTCACGATGACTTCCGTGCTTGAAATAATCACTACCACTTATTGCATACGACTACATACTTTAGCATAGATAATGATTAGCTCAGAACTTGTCTGGAATTGTCCAACTCGATGATTGTTAGTTTAGACTTACCATTTCAGTTTTTTGTCCGCCATTAATTGGTTCATCATTAATATACCAACGATAGCGTACATCACTGGGATTGGCATCTGATTTGCATTCCAAACGAACTTGTGCAAATTCTGGTATACGACCACCGGACAGTGTGCCACCAATAACGTTCACCTTAACTTTTGGCGCATATTTCACCTGCAAATTGTAAGTGTGTTTGTGTGAAGATAAATTGGAAAAATCATAAATAAAAGCGCTAAGGAGGAATCGTCAAGGAGGATTTTTGTATTTTGGCATGTTTATGGTTTCACACACTCTGCCGCACCGCTCTTTTCTGTGTCCAATCGAATAGAAATTGACTTTGAGTTGCTAAATTTTTCATAAGCTTTATATTGCTTGCTTTATTTTCAGACCATGACTTTGACCATAGTGTACACGCACATGGACACCATTAACCACCATTTGCACCATGCCAGCACATAAATATGCCGACAAATAATCCATTCCTTGTATCCTTAATCACAGATGGGCTCTAGTGTTGCCCATCGTTAAATTGTCTACGTGCTACGTGTTGTCATTGTTGTTGTTGTTATTGTTAACTCACCTCTACACGTATTTTGGCTGAACGATATGTGCGGTCGGCTGTATTCTGCGCCTGGCATGTAAAATTTGTATTGTGATGCTCCATTTTGGGGGTGAGCCGTAATATCGATTTTGCTGTGAAACGACGCAGGTCAGGTAATGGTATGATAGTATAGTCGATGTTATCCGTTATAACATTGCCGAGGCCATCAATCCATGTAATCTGAAAAGATATTGCACAAAAGCGAATAATTAAATGTGTAACGATGTATGTATGTGTGAGTGCGTCCTGGATATGTAGGTAGGTAGGACGACTTGCCAGTCTGAATGCAATTCACGTAAAAATCAGGATTGATCGGCTAATGGTGGTGGTGGTGGTGGTATTGGCAATGAAGAAATAAGATTAAAACAACAATAATCGCATGAAAAAGTAGCGAATCAGTTTGGGGTGTTTGGTGAATTGGATTTGGGATCGATTGCGAACGCGAAGCCATTGTTTGCGGTGTAATGCGGTGTAATGCATGGCGTAATTTTGATGGGGGGAGACAAACAGGCATATAGATAGACAGACAGACAGATAGATAGGCAGTCAGTTGCTGAAAGGATTCCTTCAACATTGTGGTTACGCTACATAGTTAGGTTTCGGATTGTTACCCTTGCCGTTTGGACAAGCCACATTTTACATGCACACAATGCACATCACATACTGTGATGTGCACATTCATGCTATGGCTACAATATGACCACGATATGTTGAATTAAATATTCTAAATCAACAATGCAATGAATTTCAATATAGACAGTAGATCTATCCAAATTGTGTACGAGTGTTTTTGACTATGATTTTTTTTGCTGTGCTGAGAGTTTTTCTGAAAGTGCGTCTTTAAAACTTTTTTGTAAATATTTTGAAACAAATTTTAAAAATTTGTTTTCGAAACCTCGTTAAATTAGTAGAAAATTGCATTTTTTCAAATCTGTACCCACAAAGAGTTTTTGAAAATGTTTTCTTAATCTATTCCACCAATCGTAGCTGGGAAAAATTGTGAATACATAAGAAAACTGTTCACGCACTCTGTCACATACTTTCACTAAATAGTGAATGGCAGTGAAATTTAGTTTGGATGAATCATCGGTTCATGGAACGACTCCATCAAAAATTTTAAGCGATGAAATTTGT
The DNA here is from genome assembly GCA_963854835.1 of Megamerina dolium. NCBI lineage: Eukaryota > Metazoa > Arthropoda > Insecta > Diptera > Megamerinidae > Megamerina > Megamerina dolium. The sequence goes on along the minus strand of OY978527.1, from coordinate 58,571,578 downwards.
TTCATCGTTCATCTTCAGTGTACATTTGTTGGATGAAACAAAAATTAAAGGCATCTATCAAAATGAACACAGAACACAGTTTACAATTGTTATTGTGAATCGGTTAGGAGAACTTTTGCAAAAAAAAAAACACAAATTTCAGCACAGAATAAACATACTATGAAAATTTTCATATATAATTTTTTCCGAGATGGAAATATAAAATAAAAAGAAATATGAGGGACTTAATGCTCCGAAGGGCTCTCTGGCCGAGCGTCTCTTCCTTTACTGTTGTGCGTGTTAAATTTAGGACAGTATTAGAAGGGACCTACTTTTTTTAGCCGGTTCCGAACGGCAGAAATCTTATGACATCACATTTTCTGAGCTTTGTGACAGTGTTCTTTTTGAAGCTTTTCTATGACAAATTGTTTCTGCCGGAAGAATTGCCAATTCCTTGCCGACAGGTGGGTACCATCCGAAAGAAAAACCTTTGAAAATGTTTTCTTAATCTATTCCACCAATCGTAGCTGGGAAAAATTGTGAATACATAAGAAAACTGTTCACGCACTCTGTCACATACTTTCACTAAATAGTGAATGGCAGTGAAATTTAGTTTGGATGAATCATCGGTTCATGGAACGACTCCATCAAAAATTTTAAGCGATGAAATTTGTTTCATCGTTCATCTTCAGTGTACATTTGTTGGATGAAACAAAAATTAAAGGCATCTATCAAAATGAACACAGAACACAGTTTACAATTGTTATTGTGAATCGGTTAGGAGAACTTTTGCAAAAAAAAAAACACAAATTTCAGCACAGAATAAACATACTATGAAAATTTTCATATATAATTTTTTCCGAGATGGAAATATAAAATAAAAAGAAATATGAGGGACTTAATGCTCCGAAGGGCTCTCTGGCCGAGCGTCTCTTCCTTTACTGTTGTGCGTGTTAAATTTAGGACAGTATTAGAAGGGACCTACTTTTTTTAGCCGGTTCCGAACGGCAGAAATCTTATGACATCACATTTTCTGAGCTTTGTGACAGTGTTCTTTTTGAAGCTTTTCTATGACAAATTGTTTCTGCCGGAAGAATTGCCAATTCCTTGCCGACAGGTGGGTACCATCCGAAAGAAAAACCTTTTCGATAGTAGATTTATTATGTTTCAGCCGGGGATTGAACCCGCGACCTACAGATCAGGTGGCCAACACACTAACCACTGAGCTACGGCACCCACGGAAATATATATTCTGAAAATTTGTATGGATCTAATGTACAGTCATGTTTGTATCAAATTTTAATAAAAATGAAAGAAATATTGCATACTAATGGTATCGTACTTACCTCAGCTGCTGGTTTGCCACCAACCGAAACACATTCAATGTCGACCTTTCGATCCTCTGTCGTATAAATTACATCACCTTGTGTAATTTTTGGTGCTTCAGGTGGTACGAGCACAGTAAGTGTTGCAAATGTCGAACGTACGGCCGGCTGACCCTCGGGACCTGGACTAACTTGGCATTGATAACGTGCATCGTCATCCAACATCACAGGATAGATATCAAGTGAATAGTCACCCTCCTCATCGCTACCGACCATCGAATAGCGTTCAAAGCCACTCAAATCACGTGATGTACCCAGGCCAAAATCATCTTTTGTCCATTGTAGTACACCTTGTTTGTTGATGACACGACAAGGCAGTGTGACACGTGCACCGACCACAGCCGTTTGATCCTGTGGCTCCATAGCGAAACGTTGATTTTGAAAACTCGTATACAGTGCCGAAGAAGAGGAGGTGCCACCAACACCACCACCACCACCACCACCACCACCACCGCTGTTCGGTCCTGAACTGTTCGGTATGTGTTTGGCATATGTGGTGTCACTAATGCTGATGATCGCAATAAGGTATAATAGAATGTTGACTAATATTGTTGCTATTGCTGGCACTGTCATACAATGTGTAGTCCTTCTGATGGATGCCATTATTATTTTGTTTCTTCTTTTTCCTTTGATGGTGATTTTCACGTAGAATTCATTTAAATTATAGCTAAAAAAAAAAGTAGAATTCAAAAGAAATTTTGATATGAGCAACTTGATGTGAAGGCTTCTCGAAAATGTGGTGTAGGGATGATTCCTTTTATATCAATCGTATATTCATTAAAAAGTTTTTAATTTGCATCATGCTCAATGCGATTCAACCACAATGTTACCGCACAAATGAGCAACGATTATGATTATGAAGGCGCCAATAAAGTCGAATTAATCAAATTATGGATAACGCCTAAATTAGGGCCCCTTACAATATGACGAGTTCTTCTGTTTGCTTCTGCCTCAGCTTCAATCAGAATTAAAATGATTGCATGATTAAATATTTGTGTTTTGTTGTCGATTTTCTGGTAAATATAATGATATTATGGATATTTTTATACCTGATTGCCTACCACATGTGGTAGCAACATCTCTGGGAACGTAAGACACACTTGGCAATTTTGGAGATGTTTTCTTTTTTTATTTTTTTGTTTTATTTGTGCATTTCTTTCTTTCTCTATATTTGCTGTTGTTTTGTTTTGTAGTTCATATAACAATAATTTTTTGTAATTTGCTACTATTACAGCAATTTTTGTTGTATTTAGTTTTATGGGCCACACTGATAATTTCTCTTAATGAATACACACGCAATATCACTTACAACAATGAAATGATATGAAACGATTAAACATTTTTTTGTTGTACTTTTACTTTATACATTGTAAAATATTACTATGCATGTGTATGTATGTATATGCTGCGATTATACATAATTATATTGCTACCAAAATGCTACCATTACATACTTACATATGCACAAGTAAATATATGTTGCCTATGGTCTTGCCGAACCTTTTGTTTATTTAAAACATTTTAATTTGTTTCGCTATAAATTCAATGCAATTATTTACCTCCTACTGGGTCAGGGGAAGTGAATTGTTTCGTTGTAGGTATTGCATACTACAAAACAGCAACAACAACACAAACAACAGCAACAACATTTGTAATACATAACAATAATAATTGTTATAAAGTTGTTGTTTTCGTTTACAAAGAAACAATTTACAATTTGTATGATGGTGAGAAATAATCACATAAAATGTGTGTTGGAGCCGAGTCAAAAATTCGCAAAAGCTTTCAAAAGTTGATGGTAATCAATGAATGTAAAAGAATCCTCAATTATTTCAATCTCATCTGGATACCTGAACACCGAGGTGTGAACTGTCGATATTGGCATTTCATTTCGACACTATTGCAAACTGTTTTCCGACATTAATGCAGTACAACTCATTGCCGATTTCCATATACATATTTTATCTTCGATAATATTTCAATTTTATTTTGCAATGATGTCGAAAAAGTATCGCAGAGACCAATTTCAAGAAATTTCATTTAGTCGTTATTGCAAACTTTAAGTCATTCATTCTACATGAAGTACACCTTTCATTGATGATTTCTTGCATTTCATGATCGACATTATTTCAATTTTTTTAAGAATAATATCCAAAAATATTATGCCATTTGTTCGATCATTCTCGACATTCAATCATTCATTCAGTAGACCTAAATTTATTGCCGGATAAAACCGATTAACAAATGTTGCCGTGCCAGTTAAATGAACCGGTTATTGGTGTTAGCTAGTTGAAGCTGTCATGCGTTTGATAACCGGTAACAAGAGCTCGATTCAGAAAAACATGTAGGAAGTACTTCGTAAAAAAATCTCAAAAGACAATATATAATATCATATTAACATTTATTAGAAAGAGGCCTAGTAGGTTTTATTACTGAACAGATGGCGTTGTGTGGTCATGTTATAACATAAACAACGTACGCAAAATCATCACAGATCCGATATTCATTATCGACCAGCCATTGTTAGAATGTGATTCCGTCTGCAGTAATGTACTCTCTTGGGGATGTCTCTTTTTATGAACATGACATTTTCGGTGCTTCCTCCAAGACATCAAATAGTTTGAGTGGAACTAATTTCACATCCATCCATTGGTGTGGCCTATTTTAACGCACTCCAGGAAGTAGTGTGGCTCAAGCAACGACCCTTGCTTCCTCCAAGACATCAAATAGTTTCAGTGGAACTAATTTCACATCCATCCATTGGTGTGGCCTATTTTAACGGACTCGAGGAAGTAGCGTGGTTCAAGCAATCACCCAAATAATGTGAAATGCCCCGAAAGGTTGGTTTGTTTAGCCAAGGCAATAAAACCTTACAAAATCAACGGTTAACAAAATGTTGGACTCAAATTAAAAAGTAATTTTTTTGTGTAACTGGTCTAACAAAGGTCGAAGAACAATTTCTATCTGGTCTCTTTTTTCCGAGAGAAAAATTCATTATAATAATAAATATCTGATGAATTTAAAATTCTCTGAAAATGTTTCTGTACGCTCATCACGAAGATTAGGTTATTGTTGCTGCCCTCTCTCTGAGAAGACACACTTAGGCCAGAAAGGCCCGTTGTGATACCACCGAACTTCTCTTCAAGTACTGTTGTGCGTGTTATATTTGAACAGTATTAGAAGGAACCTACTTATATTAGCCGGCTTCGAGTAGCATCACTTTTGCTGAGCTTTGTCACAGAGCTCTTTGAGAAGCATTATTTTAATTGCAATTTTTTACTGCCGGGAGAAGTGCCAATTGCCTGCCGACTGGTGGGCAATTGCCCATTGTGCAAATGAAAAATCTTTTCGATATCAAAGTTGCCTCAGTCGACAATGAAACCCACGATCTACTGATCAGAAGGCTAACGTAGTAACCACTGAGCTAGATTATTACGTAAATATGATAGAAAACGTCTCGGAAAATATCAGGTCTGAATGTATAATATAGCTTAACTCGTTCTGAATTCGATTTAAGTGAATATTACTTATTGCGACATATATATTCATGCACGTTTCAGCTTTAAATTGAAAAAAAATATTAATATTATGGGTTTTTGGTTACATTTTTTTTTCATATTTTCTCAATTCAAAAATTAAATTACGATAACGTGCTCATATAAAAATGAATGATCATCGTCCTTGTTATGAAATTTTCACTTAATGCCGCTTTAATCGGCACATTAAGCCAGCTTAATATTAAAGATGCACATATAGATACTCATCTAAATCCATATAGCTACACGCACGCACGCACACACACATGAACATTTTCAATAATCTAAAGGCAATATTGAACATATACATTATTGTAATAAATTTGCTATCAAGAATATTGCAATCTTCGTCAGCACCAGTATTAACAGTAACAGCAACAGCAACAGCAGTACAAACATCATTATACCAAGACATACCTCCATCGACATAATGATAATGTTTATGGTAAAATAATATATAAGTAGTGACATTAAAGTCAAGTTATGTATACTGGCTGCCATGCACACAACAACACACATACACACACACACACCAAAGTGTTCATTTAATATTAAATGAGAGTGCGAAGATGATAGAAAATTATAATTTTTATGCTTTAATGTCAGGGTGGCGAATTGCTCATACAATCGTATGCATGCACGTCTCTCTTGTTAGTGTGTGTGTGTGTGTGTGTGTGTGTGTGTGTTGCAGTAAATGATTTACATTGAAGAATGTACAAGTATGCCATCATTACTAAAATATATTTTTGAGTGAATTTTGAATTAAACATTTTGTGTGATAATCACAACATTAACATCAAGTTATGCAAATTGCAAGAAGAGCAAAGTCGGATGTATGGTAGTTACATTATATGCTATGTTGTATAGAAAATATTGTATTCATATGTGTGTGTACTTTCATTTTTGCTCTTGTGTCTCTTCAATTCAAATAGAGTATACAGTGGTGGAAATTTGTATCAATTCAAATGTTCTTCTTATGCAGAAATTTTTATATTTTTGCCATAATAGAGTTTATTTCATACGAATGCAATATTGGGCGCATCCATTTCATCTTGACGGCGATTTAACAATTGACATTTATGCGTAAAAAGTTTTTGGCATCAATTATTCACAATCATGGAATTGTTGTAGCTGGCCTACTAAAATGCAGCATGAGAAAAGGCGATACTTTCGGACGTTGCGACCGCTTGGAATCACTCGCAATTTTGTGTATCGTGTTGTGAGGTTGTGTGAAAATACTGGTGAAGTACGAGACCGTCAACGATCCGGCCGTCCGCGCACTATGAGAACTGCGAAAGCGATCAAAGCCGTGAAGAAACGAATCGACCGAAAACCGCTGCGAAAACAGAAAATCTTGTCGCGGGAAATGCAAATTTCGCAAAAATCCATGTCGTCCATGAAGATGTGGTCCTCGGCGCATACAAGCGATACACTGGACACCTGCTCACAGCCGCATTGGAGAGAAAACGCAAAATCGAAAGCGTTACGCAGCCGGTACGCTCGTCTTCACTGTAAAAGAATCGTTCAATAAACAGAACGATCGTGTGTATGCTCGGTCATCCCAACTCATACCGAGGCCTCTGCTTCAGCTCACAAAGCAAAAACGACTCAATTGTGGCTAAAAAACCACATTCCGGACTTCATATCAACGGATGATTGGCCAGCTGGTCGTCCAGACCTCAAGCCGTTGGATTACAAGTTGTGGTCCGTATTAGAGGGCATGGCTTGCTCTACTCGACAACCAAATATTGAGTCTTTGAAGCGAGTCCTTGTCCACGCAGTGGGCAATTTCCCCATGCATGAAGTGCGTCTCCCGATCGATGAGTGGGCAGATCGTCTCAAGTCGTGTTGGAAGGCAATTGGAAGCCATTCCGAATAAGTTTTTCTAAGATTTGTAGCCATTGATAAATGCAATAAAAAAAAGTTTTAAAAAGTATTAATTTGTTTTCATTTGGCGTCGATTTTTCTGTGTACCAATATTTATGACTTGACTAGATATATATAATTTTTTTTTTGTTTTTTGGAAAAGATAGAATATTTTGAAAACATAATTCAAAATTCTCGAGTAGTCCAACTAAACCTAATGGAGAATTAATGAGGAAATTAGATTTTTTTGCACAATGAAGACGCGTAATTATCAGAAGCTGTACTAAAAAAGGCAACGAACTTTAAAAATCTGCTAAGCCAATGTCTTAAAAAATATTTCCACTAATACAAAATCACTGAAAGTCAATAAAATTGTAAAAATTCCCTAGCAACAACAATTTATAAGCTTTGAATTTGTAATTTTAAGCTATTGTGCTACAAAAAACTGCAAAAAATGCCGTGCATATCAATAAAATTTCAATTTTAAATTATTAACCAACAGTTAAATCAATTATGAATTTATGAAAAATTCCTTCACTGTACTGTAGGGTGCCATATGTAATATGTATAATGTAGCAATTGAGATGTTTGTAGAAATCAAAGATGCTGAAAAAAAAAATTTACAAATAAAAAAAAAAGTCAAAAAAAAAATGGCAACTGAAAAATGAAAAGACTTGTCTTTGCCTACAGCGAAGTTTTACTGTCATTTATATTATTGGCGTTTTTTTTCAATTTTTTTTTTTTTTTGGTTGTGCTTCCAATGTATAATGCTTAAGTATGTAGATAAGTACATATGTTTATACTTTTGACGAACAATTCAAGTAATGAATCGTGTAATTACAATTTCGGTCATTTGTCTCTCATTAACACCCGACGGCTGTGCATTTGTGCGTGTGACGAAAATTGAGAAGATCCGCTGTTTTAACCTGTTCTATGTAAAAACAATATAAATAAAGGTATTCTTTGTACTAATATATCTATGAGATAGTTTCAATTTTTACCTACTCATACATACAAGTACTTGATAAATACCGAAAAATGCATAAAACTCCAAAACATAAGAAATTCCCATCAAATTGCCCCCAAGATACAATGGGTGAATAGTCGCTTCCGTTGCGTTCATGAAATGATTCTTTACTAACATTTAATTGCATTTTATTTGTTTTTGAATTACATGTGTGTATGTGTGTGTGTGTGTGTGCGCATATACAAATGTGCGTGTAGTTAAGTTCAACACTAATAATGTTTTCTGTTAGCCACTGTTGTTCACTGGCCATAAAAGATCATTATGGTAGTTTAATGTTAATCCCAATTCATAGAATACGTGTAGACACAGTTGAAGTAGTTATAAATTACAACAAAAACAAGAACAACAACAACAACAACAACAACAACCAGCCGACTGCAGAAGGAAATGAGAAATCTTAAGAAATTTTGGGAAATACCCATCTAATCATCTCATAGAATATTCGAATTAATATGTAAGCGTATATATAATGATTATATATAAATATAACCACAGGCAAACATGAATTGTGTTAAGAAAATTGGTTTTGCATTAGTATATGTATTAGATTATGTATTAGATTTGTCCAAATGGTTATGTTGAATTTTTCGAATATGATTTCTTCCATACGAAAAACGTGTTTTTTTTTAGAAATATATTGAAAACGTTTTTCTAAATAAAACTGTATATTTTTTAATCTTATCCCTAAAATTACCAAAAAAATATTTTGTAATTATGTCGAATTTTTTTTTGCAAAATTTCGTTTCGTCTTTATTGCAAAAAAAGTAATGGAATGATGTCGAAAATCTATGATTATACATTTTTACCTCAATATTATTTTAATTTTTTCTTGCAATAATGTCAAAAATCTACTTTTATAGATTTTTTGTTCGATATTATTTCAAATTTTTCTCGCAATAATGTCGAAATGTCAAAAGTGCTATGATCAGGGTAGCCTACTTATTTCTAATAATATTCGATTGAGTAGGCACTTAGGACTATTGTGAAGTTATATTAACATTTTTTAAATTTCTTTGTCTGCGTCGACATAATTTCAGTTGTTTTGTAATAATGACGAACAATTGTAAATTTCAAATTATCGTTTCGGTTTTATTGCACAAAAATTAATGGAATTATGTCGAAAATCTATATTTATACATTTTTCTTCAATATTATTTAAATTTTTTCTTGAAATAATGTCAAAAATCTACTTTTCTAGATTTTTTGTTCGATATTATTTCAACTTTTTCTCGCAATAATGTCGAAATGTAAAAAGTGCTATGACCAGGGTAGCCTATCTATTTCTAATAATATTCGATTGAGGTGGCACTTAGGACTATTGTGAAGTTTTATTAACATTTTTTAAATTTCTTTGTCTGCGTCGACATAATTTCAGTTGTTTTGTAATAATGACGAACAATTGTAAATTGCAAATTATCGTTTCGGTTTTATTGCACAAAAATTAATGGATTTATGTCGAAAATCTATGATTATACATTTTTCCTCAATATTATTTCAATTTTTTCTTGCAATAATGTCAAAAATCTACTTTTATAGATTTTTTGTTCGATATTATTTCAACTTTTTCTCGCAATAATGTCGAAATGTCAAAAGTGCTATGATCAAGGTAGCCTACCTATTAGTAATAATATTCAATCGAGGTGTCACTTAGGACTATTGTGAAGTTAATTAATTTTTTTTTTGAAGTTAACGCTTTGAAGAAGCTGATCGTAAAACTTGTCACAGAACTCTTTCATAAACTTTTCCATGATTAATACATATTTTGTTGTCGGAAGCAATTTTTTTTTTGTAAACTATTTTTATTTTTCTGAAAAAAATATTTGAAAAATTTTTCAGTGCATAAAAAATCAAATTGAGAAAATTTGTATAGATCTAATCAACTGTAAAGTTACTCATATACAAACTATGTACAATTGAAGCCAAAAAGTGTCATTCACACACGCACTTATCCTAGAAGAGGTGTTCATGCTCGTATACGACATCGACGACAAAACTTTGTAGTCGTCTTAACAGAATTATCAAATTATCAATCAAATAATACATACTCATACACATAATACATATATATATAGCTGAAGTTTCTTATGGCTTAGAAAGGGCAAAACACTTGAAACTTGATGAAAATGCCAAATGGCAAATGAGTGAGAGAGCGTCAAGAAATGGCAAAAAAAAAAAAAAACTGAATTCTTGTACAACTTTTGAAACAAACAGACGGACGGTACACAAAGTACGTGATATGTGGAATACAAACACAACAAATTCACTTCCTAATTATTGATATGAAAAATGGAGGGGCTGTTAAATGTAATTACACAGTACAACATAGTATTTTGTTTTCGTTTTTTTTTTCCCTTAAGGTGTATTTACATTTATTACTCTCATCTCTGAGGAATCATTCAAAGTGATAAGTGCAAAATGTCTTTCATTTTCGTTTCATCCATTTACTTGCTTCGAATTTTTGACAAATGTGTCGTTCTCTATAACGATGTTTTGGAGTGAGTTTGATACGCAATGAATTAAAATTTTCAGCTCTCGGCTCAACCTCTGGTGGAAGGACCAAATACTGAAGAAATTAACAGTATTCTACCTGAGTAATCCTTTTGTCGAAGTCATTAAAAAATCACTTAGTAGCACTATGAAGTGGACCAGAAATCTAAAAAAGTGCGTACAATAAATTCCAATAAAATTATGTTGCACAGTGGTAGTATCACAAGTGGCACACACATAGGCCTGCTTTATAAAGTTGATCATGCATGTGGAGCAATTGAAGAAAATTGATGACATTATGTGTTGGTGAGTTTGTGTCGTTGTTTGGTTTAATTGCTTAAGGAAAACTCAATTTCGCATGCTAAACGGTTTCAGCTCAACATGTTATGAAACAAAGTATTCGCAGAGGCACTTATCTGCAGTGAAGACAACTCTTACCACAGTGTTGTCAACCCAAACGAATGAAGCGAACATGATTATTTTGTTTATAATTAATATTATTATTATTTTCAATGGAAAAGATACCAAGTATATGGGTCATATGGTCATTAATAATACCAAATATCATAATTAATACAAACTGGCAAGCGGAAGCATCAGTTGTTGCTTGTACGCACGCATACACCACTTCATAGTCAAGTCAAAAAGGTTAATTGATATGGCAATTGTGATGAGGAATGAAGAAAACAATTTGTAAATGAACTCTTCTAAATGTTCTTCCAAATTAATCCTTTTCCAGCTCACTAAGCTAAATCGAACAGCATCTTAAATTGTCGATCGACAATCAAAGTTTGTCGGTTTATGTACTATTTGTTATTGTAATTGATAAGTTTTCCTTTTTTTTCCAGCCAGCATTACAGGCACTCAATATAAAACAACGAGCTATTACAAGTAGTTAGGCAGCAGGTGGTTTTATTTATTGGAGGCACAAACATAGGCGCACTGAATAATTCACTTGGATGGTTAGAAATTTATTGACATGCTGTTCAGGCATACTAGCATTATTAGCATACGTAGCAATAGAATCAATAGTATAGTATAATACCATATTTAAAGACTGGAGGAAGACAACATCCGTTGGCAAGTTGTAAAAAAATGTGGCATCTGTAGCAAAGAACTTGTTGGGTGCATAGCAAATACCTGTGTGAATAGGTGTAATTGGTGCATACTCGTCAAAGTGTTGGCACAGGCAACTTATTTCTTGTATTTTGCATTTTCACGCACTAAAAATAAAATAGAATAAAACAAATGAGATTAGCGTCGTCACCACTGTCTTATTTTTCTACAATTTTTATGTCGCCGCATACATTTTTTTTTGCTTTGCACTCCAATTGATTGAACCAATCCCATTCAACCGGTTAGATTACTGCCAGAGTGGTATCCAATTGAACAAATATAAATTTGCTTTATTTTGTGTTGCAAAAAATTTGAAATCAATGCTAACTACTACTACTACTAGTCTATAAATATCCAAATAATCCTGATCTTATTTGTTGCTACCTGGCGCGAATCGACATTGTCCACCATCGTTCAAACAACACCTTTTGAGCTGATCAAAGTAAAGTGCGTGTACACGCATTCTATGTATATACATAGACCATTCATGATGAGATGAATGTATTAATTGAATAGACTTGTCCAGCCTGTTATTAATATATTCGTAAATCTGGTGCGTCTTGTTATTATTATTATTTTTTTCTACTACACTGGAGAAATTGCAGTGGAACGATGAAAAACGAATATAAAATATGCGACTGTTCCTTGACAAAGTGCATACTACATATAGTCGATTTCATTTTGTTAATTTATGCCATCTTATCGCAATGTTTTAACTCTCTTGCTTAGTGCATCGGCCCTTTGTGCAAAAGATACTGCGCTACCTAGCAGCATTTGGTATTTCCATGTGGCAGCAATGAGCAAAAAATACAGACGATTCGTGAAAGTCTCTACATTCAATCAAAATCATTAATCAGCGGCTGTTTATGTCTAAGTCTAAATCGTTCTCAATGAGAACGAGAAATGAGCCCTCTAAATTTATTAGCAAAAAATTACACTGAGACTGCTCGTATCGCTCCTGAGGCTAAATTGTATTTCCATCTGGAGCCTACGGTTGGCTTGGCAAGTTGGGCGACTTAATATGCACAGACGTCTCATTGCCTTTCAAACGAAGGCGACATGTCTTCTCTTGATTAATTTGATCCATTTTATAGAGGAGATATCTATGATTGTGATGGTATTGTAAGTAGCCTGTGAGCAATCTTAAATATTGTTTGTAAAATGCTGAGGGACTGAAGCCTCTGATTCTTCTGGGCGGTCATATTGATTGTCTGAGACCGGGGATAAAAGTTGGAGGTGATATTTATGGTTGTGATGGTATTATAAGTGGCCTGTGAGCAAACTTAAATAATGTTTGTGATATGCTGCAGGACTGAAGCCTCTGCTGGGCAGTCTTTTGGATTGTCTGAGACTGGGGATAAAAGTTGCTGCACTAAGAGTTACAGTTGCTTTCAAAAATATATTGCAGTGTCAGGAAACAATGGGAAGATTATTCGGCGGCAGTCAACTATGAGTATATTGGACTCCAGGGCACCAGGGTGCTCAACAAAAGGAGGATGTCGATAGGACCGTCTCAAATCTCAAGCACGATAAAAAAATAGCGGCATAGAGGTGGAGAAACACTGAGGACTGTTAAGCAATCACGTTTAAGTTTCAAAACACCATCTTTTTTTCTGTCTCATACTCTTACAACTCTCTATAATGGGTTATATAACTCTAGAGAAACCTTCTAAATTGCTTTTAGAGAATCAAAGTTCAACGACCAAGCCAAAACAGCGTCTTTGAGTAAGGCTGGATCATGAAAAAAATTTTAATTTTCAAAGATCTCTACAACTCGTGACTATGTTTAATTATTCTAGTCTCACTAGAGATTTCTGGGGGATTTGTGTTAGTTTTACATTTGAGAGTCAATAAGTAAATCACAAACTGTTAAAAAATGTGTCTTGATCGCGCGGCTAAAAAGCGACAACTATCCATTCTGCTTTGGAGAAGTAAATTGAGAAAATCATCGGTACTTTTGCCGAGGAAAGTTGTCGTGAAGTTTAGTGTTATAGGTTTTGGAATGAAAGCGTCCTAGAGTCAAAGTTTTGCGCAAACAATAAAAACTAAATCATCATTATCAATTTTGTCCGCTTCAGATAAAATATTACTAACTTTTGATGGGAAAATGTTTTAATTTTTGACTTAGTATATATGATCCTTTTTAACAAGACAACAATGCCTAAAAAGATTTTATTGTTTTAAAGTGAGAGAAGTACCAATATTATAATTATAAGATTTCACATTTTACGTATCACAAAATCGTTGTTCTTTCACAACTTTGTAAAGTTCGGCATAAATTAACTGTCCGAGAGTAGGTATTGAGCAAATCCATAGTTTTAAGTAAGCTACGACGTGTGTCTCTTCTATACACTCACTGTTGACATCCTAATATAGTTAAATATAATTGAATTCAATCTGTTCAGCGCTTTGTAAAATATCATTCTCATACAAATAAGATAATGGCATTTATATTTAATCACAACCGTTTTCTATTTAAGCGTTTATAAGCGACCAATTAGGGAAATTTAATCACTTCAAATACGCGACTTGTGAGTTGCCAAATTTATCGCATTTATATGGGATTGCCATATTTGGCATTGGGCGCCAATAAAATATGTTCAATGTACCACAGACAGTGGCTTCGATATGCTCACATCAATATCCGCCTCTGGCCTCTGGTCATAATGTGATGGTGTCAAAAATGTCCAAAATTAAGTATAAACAAAATAATAAAATTATTGTCCAATAAACTAGCATGCATATGTATTGTATTGTATTCTATATGCCCACTATTATTTCGAAATATTTTTATGTATAAATCGAACTTGTGGCCTGATCTGAGATGAGACGCAATTGTGTTGCTTTGATTTATTATAATCAGACCATAATAAAGTTGTTAACAAACGAATCAAAAGTGATTAGAAAAAGACAACAAAAAATACATCGTTTCCATCCAGTTTGGTTCGTAATAATAATAAAAAATTTTTAATTTTTTCTCCATTTCAATGCAGTATTGGGAATGGTAGCCCTACACGCACGCACGCACCCATGCTGCTGGTATGAGTGTTATTAGAGTAATACAACTCGGATTTGTTTTATATTTGACGCGTTTTATGAGCGCTTTTTTCCTCGTTTTTATTTAACAAAAGCTAAGCATAAAAAACTGATACTACGCAACCGCAACGACGCGTCGTGCGTGTAACAAAAGTACCAAATATTTTTAGTGACTCGAAAACTTGGCTTGAGACTAAGTATGTGCAACCCACGCGCGAATAACTTTTCAGGTTTTTTTTCGTTAGAAATATGTGAATGTGTGGGCGCCAAACTGAATGAATATTATTCAATTTGTGTTGTTTAGTTATGAATTGTGATTTGAGCATAAAATATGCTAATACATATTAGTCAAGTAAATGAATGATTGAATATATTGAAAAATACAACAAAAAAAATTACAAGACAAAGAAAAAAAGATGCAGCAACAATAAAATGCTCATAACAAAGGCGAAGGTTGCTGCGAGAGCCAACGATCGAAGGGAAAATGTTGTCAGTTAATGATAGTTGATAAAAAAAATTAATATATAAAATGTAAAAGAAGGTCAACCACTGTGCAACAAGTGAAATCATATCTGATCACAGTTGTCATATTGGGTTTGTTGATCTCTCTCGAAAAAAAGGATGTTTTTTCAGAGTTATTTCTGTGCGTAATTAATTCAATCAATCAATTTTGTGTTACATCTGCACATCTTTTTATAGCTAGCCCTATTATTATTACATTGTTTTGCTTGAAAATCGTCCTTAAGCAAGAAGCCGACTTAAAATCGCTCTAAACCTAAAAAATCCCAGCAAGTAGCACCCCATTTGTATGTGCACAATCATCACAATTATAATAAACCCTATTATTAAAATGTCCACTCACATATTTATAATGGATAATCATGTGTAAAGGGTGCCTTCTTAGAGCATCAAACTAGCCAATGGAGATTTAATGTAAAAAAAAACTCATCAAACCGGCGATTCAAGGAGGTTTGCTTGGTTTGGTAATAGGGAATCGATCCACATTGAGTTTTATCACGACTTCAGGCGCTATTTAAATAATAAAAATGTTAAATACTTAGTGGCACAAAATTCAATTAAAACCTTTCAGTTATTACGACAACATTTAGCCTTAGGAATACTGACTGGACTCACTCCTCCACACCTCATGGTCAAAAGGGCGGCAACCAGTGCGTCACTAAGGCTGCCCAATCTATCAAACCTTAAAGAAGGCAATCTCACAAGACATACAAAGATCTTGGAGACCGTTTGAGGTTCTCCATGTATTGTGGTCTTCTACAAGATGAATAGAAAGCTAGTCTTCTTCAAGCACTTTGATGTGGTCATCAACGACCGTTCGGCTTGGAGGGGTAGCGATATGGTCCCAAAAGGGTACTCACAGTTGTGGTACACTGATGGGTCTAAAATGGAAGATGGCAGTGCGGGGCCGGGAATTGTTGGACCAAAAGATTTCGGAAAGCAATCGCAATGGTGAAAAGAGCTTCCATCTTTCAGGTGGAGGTCAATGCCTTAGAGGTATGTGCGAGAGAATGCAAACGTAGGGCCACTCGTGGTACCAAAATGTGCATCTTCTCGGACAGCCAGGCGGTTCTAAAGCTCCTGGCAAAATTCTCGTTTCAATCGAGGCTGGTTTGGGAATGTTTTAAACTTCTCAATGCCCTGGCAGCAGAGGATCCCGTCATCCTCATGTGGATGCCGGGATATGAGAGCTACGAGGGAAACGAAATGACCGACTCCCTTGCAAAGGAGGACGCAAGCACTCCTTTCATTGGACCAGAGTCTTTCTGCGTGGTTAACACAGTTTCATAAACCATTTGATATGTGAAAAAGAGAAACGGAATCTACTCGACTACTGGAGAACACAAACGGGCATGCGGCAGTAAAAGGGACTTATTGATCTCGTACATCTTACGGTGGACGCTGTTCTTAACCTCAGCAGAAATGACATAAAACTCTACACAGAGCTACTCTTTGGGCACTGTAGACTCAATTACCATATGATGAAAATAGGTCTGGTAGAAAATGATACCTGTCGACTCTGATGACATAAGGAGCAGGAAACATCGGAACATATTCGATACAATTGCCCAGCGGTGGCAAGATGTAGACTTGATTACCTAGTTAATGGTATCTTGACTCCAAACTACATTGGTAAAATCAAGCCCACAGCAATTATAAGATTTATGAATAGTCTTGAATTGTTTTAGTTGGGCAATAGGCGCACAAAAGTTTTTTTAGGTCGCAGTAAATTGAATAGCCTGAATGAGTAATTTATTCCGACAACATTTTGTGTGATTTATTTTCACATTTTGCAATTTCGATACACTGAAAATAAATAACACCCTTTATAATAAACTTTGCTTTACACACACACACACACACACAGCGAAAGAGCTTTGCCGACGCGGTTGGGTTGAATTGTTTCGAATCAAATTGAAACCCGCAGTAGATGGTAAATCAAACTCAATTGTTATTATTCTCCACTGAATGGCCAAAGTAGGATCATTCACTTCATATTTTTTTTTTGTGCGTGCGTATTAGCTTCCTGCTACTTTTTTTTGCCTTTTTCTCAAAACTCCTCTTTCTCTCTCTCTCTCTTCCGCTCGGTTTCTATCATCTACCTGATGTATGCATGCGTGTGTTGTGCTGTTCTTTGCTTTGCGTTTTCTGCTTTACACGCATTTTCTCCCCAATTTCATTGCAGCTCAAGACCAGCAAGAACAACAACAACAAAACCTGAAATTACGTCGATTCAGGTGTTCAATTTACTGATTGAAAAATCCCGTTTTTAATGCGTTTTTGACTTTTGAGATTGTTTTCATGCTTCATCGTCGCTCGTCTCTCGCCTTTGTTTCTGCTCATACAAGTGTTCACAAAAAAGAAAATCGGAGCGGAAAAGGTCGGTTTAGTGGCTGGTTAGTTACGTCGACGGCATACTTGATTGTTTCGGTCTTCTGTCGTTTGTGCTCTTGTAAATAAGTTGTTTACGATACGATAGATGTTAAATTACCTACGATATGTAGCAAACAGGCAGGCAGGCAGGCGAACTTGTTCCCAGAAAAGGAAATGATCAAGAAGAAATCGAAAAATTATGTAAATCAGTTCTGCTTTCATATTTTTTCTTTTTGTTTTTTTTTTTCCTTCTACATTTTATCTTTTAATTATATATACGAGTATGCCATGCCAGATGCTAAATACGCACAATACTAAGAAGAACGAAATAACAAAAAAAAAAAAACGCAAACTTCATTATTTTGTCAAACAAAAAAAAAAACAAAATTTTTTTGTACGCAAACTTCATTATTTTGCCAAGCAAAAATAACAAGAAAATACAAAACCTCAAGGATATATTCGATGAACATACAGCAGATCATCCTTTGTCACTTTTATCACTATTTACGCTTCAACATTTTCTGTGTGTGTGTGTGTTTTTCTTATCACATAACACATCTTTAACGCATTTTTCGTACTCATACTCATACTCAAAATTGTGCCTCCTCACGTTTCTGCTTATGTATACTCGCAGTTAATTCCATTAAACTAGCAATTTTGAACCATGACGGTCATGCAATAGTTGATGATTTCTCTAACAAGCAATGTGCTGTTCTGTCTCACTGTATCTGCTGTCCATTCGGTTGTCAAGCAAACATAAAAGTTCTTCAATTTCCTTTTGCCAAATTTACAAAAAACTTTTGTGAACTGCAACCTTCCCTTCTGCCCTACTCTAGCATGTAGCGTCGTTCGTTTCTGATTAAATGTCAAAATGATAAGCAGACTGCTTAGTACGCTGATTTTGTTGAATGGCAGTCGCGTGTATGGATAAAAACAGCAGCAGTGCGAGTCTTTTCGTAATTTTTTGTATCACCAAAATGGATGGAAGAATGCTTGGACGCACAGAAGCAAACCGACGGCAGCATCATCATATATGCATAAGCTGAACAAAATCCTAAGATTTATATATTTTTTTGTATTTTTCTTCGCTTTTGTTTGATGCTCTGCAAATGAAAGTTTTACACGATTTCTGTGTCGAGTTTGATCATAATGTTATCAACTCTAAGTTGCCTTATTTAGTGAAAAAGAACAAAAAAAAAAAAAAATTGTTCTGTATATGTTTTGCAAAAAAAAAAAAGCAACAACATTAATATGTGGCAGCTATTAAGGATATTATAAAATGATTTATTATTAGTGGTTCTTCAATTCAACTTTGTAACAATCTTCTTCAATGTCTTTCAACCTAATTACATCACTCAGAGTATAACTTGCAAGTAATTATGGTTAGAACTCTCATAAGAAATACCCAAATAGTCTTAGTCTTCAGTGTAACTTTTACGACCTCAGCAATCATGCGGTTTTCTTAACAAAATAGCACAGAATTCTATTCAATATTATCTACATATTCGCAAGTATTTTGAATGGACTTTAGAAATTCCCTTGCGTGTGTGTGTGTGTGTGTGTGTGTATATATATTGGTTTAAAAGTTGTCACCGCCAAAGCAAATGTCAAATAAATTGCAATCGAATTGACATAATACCAATATTCTATACAAATGTATGTTGTAACATATGCCAGTAGGAAATTATGAAGAAATTTATTGGGCTAGAATTGGATGGAAGTGGATAGGAACATTTTTTAACCGATATCATTAAAAGAATAACTTCCGAGGCGAATTTTTAAGAATTTTTTTTTAAGAAATGATAAAAATTGAATCAAAACCGAAGTTTCAAAGTGCGCTTATATGTCTGCCCTTTCAGGTTTTCATAAGGTGGTTCAATTTTTTTCTCAAAACCATGTTTTCGAAATTTCGGTTAAGCACTGACTCAAAACTATTCAACCGATTTGGCTAAAAATTTTACCCGTTATTCTAGACACACATATCTAAATACGTAACCTTTAAAACATTTAATTTTTTTATTAATAAACTATTTAAAATTTATCAAGAAAAAAATTAGATTTTGAGAACTTTTTTACAAGTCCGTCATTTTGTTTTTTTTTTATATATATTATGGGTTAGTTCATTAAATAATCTTTTTGAATTTTTTATTGCAGATGACTTCGGAAGGCTGTGTGCTTCCCCGAACCAACTCATCTTTTTATCGAGGACTCCACCCTGACGTCAAAAATTCAAAAAAATTAATGTAAAAATAACTTAAAAAAATGTTTTTTTTCTATACTTGAAAACACCAATAAAAACATGTAAAAATTTTAAAACGATCGCATTTTATTTTCTTGTTAAAAAAAAATTCATGAAAAAACGTCGAAATTTCGGTCGTCACACTGGACTACTATTTTCATTTTTAAAAATAGTCTAAATCTGGAAAATCTGGTGCCAAAATAGAATTTGACACACTTGACTTGGACTAGATATCCCAGTTTAGTTTAGAAGGTAACAATTTACACTTTCATATGGTTAAAATACCAATGCGTGCTTAGGTAAGGCTTCCATAACATTTGCACATAGACGTTCGAAGCTATTGTTATGTTATAACTTCCATATTAGAAAAACAAATATGTACAAGCTTTATAAAGGGCTGAGTGTATACTAAAATTCTTTAAAGCTTTCCTAATGACTCCGTACATGCCTGATTATAAATAAATAAGCACAGCCGTTGTTTCGATACAGCTTCTGGATATAAGTCAAAATGATAAATAATTGCACATACAAAGAATCAACTATCGCATGAAAGCTCTATGGAAGCAATGTTAAAGTACTGTTGCTTTGTTTTCATAAGAGTAATTTTTAAAAATTATTTTATTGCCTTCAAGCAAATGAATGACTCATGTGATATTTATAACTTTCGAATAATTCATTTTAAATGCAAATTTAAATTGCCACGTATATCGAAAATGACTAAAATTTTGATATTTTCGTATGCTAATTATCGCAATGAATGAAAGTAATTTATTTTTGATTCACTTTTATCAAAGCAAAAACAGTTTCGAGTTGGGCTCGAAGTCGCTTCGTAGCCAAAACTGCTTCCAACAGACCTCTACGAAGCATAAATGTGTTGAAGGAAATATGTAGCTTTTTTAGACTCTTATTAAAGCGTTGCTTGAACTTGAAAATAATATATTTTTTCAAAGCTATGTTAGGCTAAATATATCAGATACTTGAATTTGTAAATATCAGGCCTCAGCATTGTCTATAAGGTTTAATAATAGTAGGTAGTTGTTGTTACATATTGCGTACAACCTATTCTCGTATATATTGCCTTATAAATATCAACAATGTGTGGTTCTGTGACAGACAGAATGTCGAATTCTATTGCATGTTTAGATCCTCTTACTTATATTTACACACACACACACACACGAACAAATGTAACTACCTAAATGTGTAGGTACTTATTTACTGTATGTATATGCTTTATTTGTTATCCTTTATGATGTAGTGTATGACTTGGAAGTATTATAGTTCAGTTATAGCCCACAATAGTTACTTTTATGGTTGTAAATGAAGAGAAACAACACATTCCTCGCAAAGTACACTTTTACACACACATTTATATAAGTACATACAAAACACTTGACAAAGGTAACATATATTTGTACCGTAGAACATATATTGAATGCAATAAACAACATATTTTCTCAATGTAGATAGGTCTGATATTCATATACAACTATCAAAGTGGCATGTAAAATCCGATTATAACTAATTATCTACAAGATTCAGTTACATTATTTCACTATTGCATATCTATTTACCTACGTACATATACGGGTACAAGTGGTAGAATATGCGCCGCGTAACAATAAACATTTGAGGCATGTCATTACTACTTTACATATCAATAGTATGTAATATAGATACCCACTCACACATATGTATGCAGAGAGTTAGATGTGTCTGTGTTGCATGCAGTATTTCCTTCCTTTTACATTCATTTCATTTGTTCGGGGTGTTGATTTGCTTTGTGCGCCATCTTTTTCATGATGTTCCTCCACTTCTGTCATTATTGCATTGTATACGCTGCTTACATATTTTTATATCTGAGGATGTCGGATAAATGTTGCTATTTTGTTTTCATTGCATCAAAATATTGTCTGTCTCTGTGCTGCTGCTGCTGGTGCTGCTTTGATGCATTTTTGCACATTGTTTTGAATTTAACACACTCATACACTTGTAAAACTACATGTTATGTGATACAAGCTTTATATTTTACATTTTTTCACATACGAACAAACGAGCATACTCGTCGCTATCATGTTTTATGTATGTTAGTATTATTATTATTTTTATTTATTTTTGAGATTTGTCGACGGATGTTGCAATGTGGTGTTTAGCTACATATGTATACGATGATAGTTGAATTCATTCATTGCTACGGTATTATTTTTATTTGTAAGTATTTGTATTCTTTTTTTTTTTTTTTGGCGACAGGTGTTTGTTCATATAGCTAGTGGTTTTAAGGGTGTGCGTAAGGGTGAAATCAGTGGTTGTAGGTAGCAGTTATTGTAACAATCAGTTACAAATGTGCACACATACAAATGTATTTACAAAATAACTGTAGTTTTGTCTGAGCATTGTATGCTTGTGAATCATAAAAAGTCACGAAAAATAGAAATAAAGTAAAACAACAAATTTGTTATTATTCTTGTTGTAGCTATATTATATTAGGTATATTGCTGTTTGTTGTTTGTTTTTTACTGCCAAAAGGGTGACATAAGCTGATGATGTTAGTGCTTAGATTGGCAAGGTTGTCTGTCTAACAATTTGTTATTATTGTATTGTATGATGATGATGTTGTTGTTGTTGTTGTTGTTGTACGTACATATGCATTATATGATGGTATGTTATGAACTAATAAACAACCAAAAAAGCTACAATATTTGATTTAATGTCAAATTTGCTCGTAAATATTGTATGGCAACAAATTAAATTTATGAGATTTCGTTGTATTTTGTTTTATTTTATTATTATTATTTTTTTTTTTGTTTAATTCGTAGTCTGCATCATCAAAATGGAGCATATTTAATGATTAATGATGATAGGTTTTGGTGGAAATGAGAAACCCGCACATAATTTTCAAGCATCTAGGTGTATGAATGCTTAAATCTACCCAAGACCTCTCCACAATATTTTGGTTTTTACACCAAATCGAGAAATAAGTAAAATCTAATAAAACTGTCTCTAAAAATAATCATAGATAGGTTAGGTTAGGTTATGTGACTGCCGTCTCTCTGAGAGTACACACTCACATAGACCAGAAAAGCCCATTATGATACCACCGAGTTTCTCTTCCAATACTGTTCTGGGTTTTAAATTTGGACAGCATTAGAAGGGATCTACTTATATTAGTCGATTCCGAATGGCAGAACCCTTGTTACATCACTTTAACTTATTTTTGTCACGGAGCTCTTTTAAGAAGCGTTTTTGGGAAATTGTTATTACCGGAAAAATTTCCAATTTTTGCTGACAGGTGGATACCGTTCAAGAGAAAAATCTTTTCGATATGAAATTTTGTTATGCTTTAGCCTGAAATTGAACCCACGACTTACAGATCAGAAGCCCAACGCACTAACCACTGAGGTACGGAACCCACAGAAAAGAATCATAATCTTGTATGTTTTTGATGATTTGCAGTACATATTGACATTATGTTCATATTTCTGAATGTTTTTTGAACGCTCAATATATTTGACTTCAAAATGGATTTATATTTAAAAAAAAAATGAGAGGCCTTAGTAATTTCTGAATGTTTTTGAGTCTTCGTATATCTGAGGAAAATCTGCATAAATAAGTTGTTTTTAGTTAAATTAAGATCCATAAAAAAGTAAAAAATTTAGCTGAACTTTATCCAGAATAGAGTCAGATATTCATTAAATTAAATAAATCAACGCTTTTTTGACTAATTTTTAAAGACCTATTAAAGCTCATAAACGATCCTAAATATGAGTCAAAAAATAATATTTATCTCAGCCTCTTTTGAGTTATTGAGATAGGAAATCTCCGGTTAAACAAAAATTTCAGATCGATATTTTTTTTATTAGATTTCACCCTTTTTTGTAAGATAATATATGTAAATATTGGCAATCGTAGCATGTTCTAAAATTAACCGGGCTATTCTGTTCATAATTATTGTCAGCACAATTGCAATTGAATACGCTGATTACAAATATAACAAATCGATATTATGAATTTTCATTGCCATAACAAACATTGTTGGCTGCTTGCTAGTAAGGAAGGTAACAATTTACTACCATCCTAAAAGTAATTATTTATATATGAAATTGTAGCATACTTTTAGACATTTCATTTAATATTAGGATAAGCAAAATGCAAATGACATTATTATTTAATTAACAATTCAAAAAGTACGCCAAAAGGAAAAATTGCCTCTCGTACGAAATTGTGGCCAGAAGTTGTCAATTACAAATATCGATTACAGAATCATAACAAATTTTAGGTAATAATAATTTGTTGATTATTTAGCAATTTAGAATATGCCATTGAAATGATTTTTATTGAAAATTACGCTGAAATTGATATTACGAATTCTTTTAATTTGACAAAAACATTATGCACCTCAATACAAAACAGTTGCTGTTGTTGCAAATAATTATATATATGAATTTTATCGAAAAATATTTGCGATTTAGACAATTTAAAGCCGCAAAAAAAACCATGAAAATTTGGGCTTTAAGCGACAGTGATTTTTCCAAACTATTTGCATTACGATCCATAAATTTCATTTAAAGATTCATCCGACCAACTAGAGAAACTGAAATTTTTTATGCTTTGGCAATTTTTTCCGTTCTTGGATTTTTTAAAAAAAATTTCACTCCACTACTATTCATTTTTATAACTAATTAATTCATCAACATCCATCAATCTAATATTGGCGGGCATGGGACCTAGTAGTAGGTATGTTGCTGTAGTCACCTCATTGTAGGCAAATTTATTTTACTTACCTTTTCTGTATTGATGTGTGTGTCTAAGTATTTTTTCCAAAAGATATACGATCTGCAAACAAGAAAATAAGAAAATAAGATTAGAAGAATTTCCATTATGCTGATTTCTCACAGAGATATCTGAGAATATTTTCTCTCATTATTGTGCATTAATTTTTTCACATATACAGCCTTCTTATACATTTCAATTCTCACTATTTCATCGTATTGATGGTTTAAATGGTATTCGCAATGCAAAAAAAGAAAAAATATATAGAGAAACATTATTCAATAAAGACGCTACTCTTGAAGTAGCTACGCTACACGCACTTTTCGCATAAAATAATTTGCAAATTGTTTCTCACCAGCAACTAACTATTACACTATGCATATAAAAGTATGCATCCAATACGTGTAAATTACAAATATTATTATATTGTACAACAACAGTAGTAAAAAATTATCACATAAAATGTTCTAAATAATCAACAAGACTACACTACACTGAACTACGAGTATTAGAAAAGTAAATGTCGTGAAACGTAGGAAATATACCTACTCGTGCTAATATGTACGAATCGATGTTTTTTTTTTTGAAGCTGTTTTATTTTTTCATAAACAAAAACCTAAACATGAAATGAATTTTCATTTTAATGGCAACATATGGGATAAACTCTATGGCAGTACTAAGTATATGGTACTAGTCGATAGTCTTTGATATCATAGGATAACGAATATTTTGTTGCGAGGCTCGGTCGGAAATGTTTTTCTATTTTTCTTTTCTTTTTATTATTATTACCTATATATATATATATATATATATATATATATATATATATATTTGTATTTTATATCGAAAACTCTGGGGGTTTACTAAATATACACAAGGATTTCAATACAGTATGTATGTCTATGTATTTACTATTGGCTTGGCGACGCTGAAATGGCTCATTCAGCGTTTCTCTTTCTCTCTGACTTTTTCTGACTTATTCTATTTCACTCACTATTTGTTGCGACTTGCGAGTATTTTTATTGAATGAAAAACAAAACAAAATATACATGAATATATAAACACACAGGCGTACTCAGAGAAGCAAAAAAAAAAAACACATTCCTGGGAGGAAAGCAACCCTCTATAAAGGAGGCACTCGATATTAAATAGCATATACATAAACGCAACAAGGGACTTTTACTTGTAGTAAAAACAATACACAATCATAAACTCTGTACTATGGGAGCGTTTCACTAAAACATAAAGCAAAAAATATTAGAGACTTCGAAGAATCTTGGCTTCCATTATTTTCATGTCTATTAAATTTAAACAGTAGTACTGGAAGTAACTATTTCCGAATAGTAGAATACTTGTTTGATTTGTGAAAGGACTCCTTCAAAAGCTTTTCAATGGGAACTTTTTGCTGTTGGAAGTATAGACAATTACTTGTTGACAATTATAAATGTTAGACTTACGCAAAAAATTCTAATAAACTAGCCGAACCGAAAATCAAATTGACGACTTAATGCACAGAAAGTAAAACCAAAAGCCACTAAGCTGCTGATTCGAAATGAACTCTATAATGTTGCGATAATTCAAGTATCTTTGAGCATATTTTTCGATTTTCGGATGTTTTTAGATTCATTTTGTATGAGAGGCAGGCACCCTAAAGGAGTAATGTACTGGAAGTACTGGAAGTACCTGTTCCCGAATAGTAGAATACTTGTGACGTCACATTTTTTCAGATTTGTGACAAAACTCTTTCAAAAGCTTTTCTATGGCTACTTTTTACTGTTGGAAGTTATTGTTGTTGTTCGAAAATTATAAATGTTTGACTTACGCAAAAAATTCTATTAAGCAGGTCGAACCGAAAATCAAATTGACGACTTAATGCACAGAAAGCAAATTCACCAGTCTCTAAGCTGCTGATTCGAAATGAACTCTATAATGTTGCGATAATTCAAGTATCTTTGAGCATATTTTTCGATTTTCGGATGTTTTTAGATTCATTTTGAATGAGAGGCAGGCACCCTAAAGGAGTAATGTACTGGAAGTACTGGAAGTACCTGTTCCCGAATAGTAGAATACTTGTGACGTCACGTTTTTTCAGATTTGTGACAAAGCTCTTTCAAAAGCTTTTCTATGGCAACTTCTTACTGTTGGAAGTGTGGACAATTACTTGTTGACTTTTATAAATGCTTGACTTACGAGAGGCAGGCACCCTAAAGGAGTGAAGATAAAGCATAAGTTATGGCAGTTATGGGATCGGGCATACATTTGAGACTGCTCTTAGGACGATTCTTTGGGAGTTTTGGGCAGTTATTTGTCAATTTTCAGATGAATTTATAATCATTTTGTAAGGGAGCTCCCTTAAGACGTAAATATCTGAAGTATGCATGTTCATAAATAGTATTGGAGAGCAAAGACATGTATTTTATCCATCTACAGGCATCCTGGTGGGAGTGAATTCTATATAAACGCTAATTTTGTAGACGAGCTCCTCAAAGAGATGGTGATAGATCATATGTATTTTTGGAAAAAATATTGGAGACAAAATATTAAAGGGGATCAGTCATACATGCAACCACTCTAAGAGTGACTGCTGGTCAGCAATGAGGTTCTGTGTCGAATTTCCACACACACTTTATACGGAACTCTACAAAATAGGTGATCCCATATTACCAATTTCCATGATAAATATTCTCGATATGTCACTATCGCAAAATTTATGCGAATCAAATCTATCAAAGAATACTATTTGTTGTTGATTGGCTGACGCAAAAATTTTGTAAAGTGTACTTTGATGGTGTTTAAATCTAATATTTTGTCCATTTACCAATACATTTGCTACACATTGGTAAATATCTCTATTGTTTCTACTATTTTTAATATTAATTTCGAAAAATATCATTATATTATCGTGAGTATTTCTAAGCACCCGCCATGCATTGGATTATCAATTCATATGACCATATGGAAGTGTGGCATCTAATATCATGTTGAAAAATAATACGTAAAGGTACATAGAAAAATTGATAAAAACATGATTCTCTTTTTTTTCCAAATCGCTTCCGCAATCGACTTATGTTGTAAGACAAACAATGAATTTCGATCCAAACAGAATTTTAATCAAATCGAATTATCTAAATACCCCATAGTGCGTTGGTATATACATACAAACACACACACACACACATACACATACATATAAGTGCAAGTATCACAACAAGTATGACTCATTCATGGAACAATGTGCTTGATATGCTGGCTTTTGGGACATACACCAAAAAACGAAACAAGACGAGGGGGGGAAAAGTAACAACTAACAACAGACATACAAATGAAACATTTATAATCATCGCGGCAATGAAGCATAGAGTTCGAAGTGGGTTCAAAAGGGGTTGTAAGTTGAAAAAAAGCAACAACAAACAACAAATTACTCAAGGTGGAGGTGGTGTGGTGCACTAAAATGTCCCATAATGAGAAGCACAGGGTTGGGAAGCGATATGTACTTGCTCGTCTTTGTATATGCTTTAGTTGCAACCAACAAAAAAAAAAAAAAAACAATAGGTAATCATAACAATCAAAACATATGTATGCATGTATACAATATGCGGTAGCGGCTGAGATCCATTTGAAAAATTAAAAATGCTTGAAGGTAAGCTAGAAACAGTAACAGCAGCAACAACAACAACACCAAACATATATAAACTGAAATATTCATTACTCTTCAATCCATTTGGCAGCAACACAACTAATAACAGAAGCAAAGCAAAATAAGAGGAATGAATACTCGTATAGCATAAATATGTTACGGAAAAATATTATAGAGTAGAGAAAGAAAATATATTTTTCAAATTAAAAAACAACAAAATATATAAAATCCTTATTAGCTGACAACAAATGTGTCAATATGTGTGTATGGTGTGTGTGTGCACTCTTCATTAAACATATCATTAATAGTAGGTAGCTACTATCCGTAAAAGCACAAGGTATCAAAAGAATAATAAAAAAATGATGAACATTATTAAGACAAAACAACAGTAACAACAAAATTAGTTGCATCCATTTAATCTAGTTGCAGTCATTTGCGTTGTGTGCCATCGTCGTCATCGTCATGGAGAATAAAGTAAAGAAGGCGGGCGCGTTGGTGTCCAAAAACAGGATATTCATTGAAATATACTCATTTATTATTATTATTACTATTATTATGTATTATCATTATGATTATGATGTTGCCAAAACCAATGAAATAAAAAAACAAAACGACAGCACAAACTTTAGTGGGAAAACGCGTCGCCTTCATCCTACGTCACGTCATGCCATTCCATTCGTTACGGCAGGCATGTATACTAACTACATGCCACAAACATGACAAGCACTATTCGGTTATGAAAATGTTCTACAATATCCTTTTTATGTACAAGTACAAGTATGTCCTTGTCGCCAGGTTTTGTCAAATGTCTGGCGACGTTTTGCTTGCGACGGCATCGTCAATATTACCATCCACCACTATGATCTCACACTCCCTGCTATTGTTGTGGATATCGTCCTTCTTAGCTACTCTGTGAGCAGTTTCTTTATAGTCTACGTATATTGTATCCTCTTTGCTGCAACCAGCCACCATTTAGTCTATCTCTCTAACAGTCTCACTCTCCTCAAATTTTACCATACGTTCGTGTAAATTTTCAATATTTTGTTGTCTGTCTTTATGTCTTTCTATCTCTCTGTATCTTATGCGTTACCTCACGCCTTTATGCGATTGAATGAACAACAAAATATTGTATTGGGTAGAAAGTATCGGTCCATAATTTAGAATCTGCATTTTGAATTTCATCCGAAATGACACATTTGTAAGAAAATAATTTATTTACATTATGGATCTGCTAAATTTAAGACCAATGACAGTGGGTCTTTAATGATGTAGTGAAGAAAATTGGTTGATATTTTTTTGTTGTAAAACGAAGTTATGCTTTAAATAACACTTTAAGTGACACAAAAGCTACTAAACTCGAAAATAGGAAATACTTGAACACTAATGACGCCAAAGAACCCTGAACCGATCTTCGATTAAGGTATGGTATCTGACTGACAATTGTTAATTGCTTTTTTCTGAGAACACATGATCTTGAGTTGATAAGACGTTGAGATTTTCTAGTCGCAACTGGAAATAATTGAGTCATGCCGTTCTGCAAGAGCGCTGATGATAACGCAATGATCTGGATACTATACGGAGCTCAATTTTTAGATAGCACATGAATAGATTGCAAAAAAAAATTTAATGCATCTCATTTCTATATGCGATTGAAAAATACTCGAAATTCGAGCCACTTTTAAAACGGCTGGTAAGAGTATGAATTGATTGGAAAGTGTAACGAAAGGGTGTGAATCTGTACAAAAATACTCACAAAGAGAGCTCTATCTACAGTTTCGAAAGCAGGCAGAAATCAGGTTGTCAAGAACTTGTGCCTGGAAAATATCAAAGGCAACTTGGCCTAAATATGATAAGTCAAGAACTGAATCACGTCCACTAATACCGGTCACTGGCCAGTAGGAGACCATGCAGCGAAAATAGGATGACCCTACGATGACAGATGCCAAAACTGCAAACAAGAGGAATCCAAGGAGACGGTTTTATACAATATATGTCTGGGTGCTCTATGACATAGAGCTCTAGGGAAATTCATAATGGAAGGCCAAATGAAATTGCTGTAAACAAAATATATGAGATTAGCAGGTTTATCAACGAATCAAGATGGTTTGAATAGACCCCACTTCAGCGGTTCCAGAAGTGGTGTACCAAAATTGCGCTTTTCTATGTGCTAATTGAGTCTCGATTGTGTCTATAGAGCAGCACAAAGCACAAATTTCATTTAATAAAAATAATTTCAAATATATTTCAAAAAAGAAAGTGAAAAATTACTACGACAATACTTTTTGCCTTAATCCAATATCATCAAACTATAAAAAATACAAGCAAATGACAACAATGAATAAAAATATATAAAATATAATCATAATCATAATAATAAAAAAAAAAAAAAGAAAATACCAAAAAAAAAAAAATAAATAAAGGAAAACAGAATAAAGTAAAAATGAAATGAAAATGATGCAAAAACGGAAGATAACAAAATTGGAGGGTGGCATTGGGTTGTCTACATAGTGGAGCATCATACATACATACATACATACATACGTCCATAGCTATGGTGTATGAGAAAATGACGGAAGTTGAAGCGCATAAAATTATTATAGAGTCGTCGTAGTTATGTCGTTCTTGTTATGATAGAAACTAATGCTGGTAAACATCGTTATGTATTTATGAGTGTATGAGTGTGTGGGTGCAACGAGTTTGTTTTTCATACTTCTTCATAGCATATTTAGTTCATGTACGACTATTTATGTATGTACTTAGTTGCAGTAGTTGATGGTATTAGTAAATTATTGCAATAATGTGCATACTTGTAAGGATAACAAACAACATCAACACCAACATGGACACCACCAACAACAACAACAACAACAACAACAACAAAATGAAAGTGTTATTTTTATATGACATTTTAATATTTACTCTCTTCAAGTGGCTTCTTCTATGTGTATATGAAGTGTTTCAAAGCAAAATATAAAAAAAAGAAGATAAACTTTTACCAAGGCAGAAATATCAAATTAAAGGTTATATGAATTATTTGTTGTCGATGACGATGATGATGATGATGATGATGATGATAATAATTATGTTACTTATATTTGAACAGATAACTAGTAAACGACGAATACAAGTACTCTAAAGATCAACACTTCATATATGGGGATGTTGTGTAGGACAGTAAAGCATTATTGTTGCAATTGCAATTAATTAATACTCTGAAAATTTGCTTTATAAAACATTAAATGCTCATCTGTTTGAAATTGTTGCAAAAAAATACGGAAATACAATAAACGAATCGCCTACAACATCGCTTTCATCATCACTCAGATTGCATTAAGAGCACATTATTGTTGAAGAATATGATTCTAATTATGATATTGTATTAATTGCGCATAACAACAACTGTATCCAAATGTAACATGTGGCATCATACATCATAATCGAAGCATATGTACAGGGTGTTTGATGCTGAAATATGAGTAATGGATAAGATGGTAATAATTGTACTTCTTCTAAAATCTTGTGTTAGCCTGGGAGTCATCGATGCTAACGATGCCTAATGTGCTTCACGAATCACTTTTCATAGGCTTAATTTCATTAACAATTAGTTAAACCATAGAGTACTATTGATCAATCATTAGCTAACCAACTGGCTGATACTGAATATTTCAATTCTTTGCTTCACCAATCACTTTACACTAGTTCAATTCTATTAAGGGTCTAATTGATATAATTGTGTAACTAATGTCGAGATATTAACTATCAATATTTTGCTCGTAGAGGGTACCATTGTTCAACTAATAGTTAATAGGCAGCCAATCTGTGTTTATCTTCTTTCCCTTACGGTGTAAGTATCCGAGTTTAGCTAACATAATTTTATTCTCAGTACTTAGTTGACCATTACCTAAACCACTGAATACATCTCTTTAACCACTAGTTAACTAACAGCTGATACTGTATATAACAATAACAATATTTTATTCTCAGTGCTTAGTTAAGTGTTAGTTAAACCACCGAGCATCACTATTAAACCACTAGTTAATTAAAAGCTCATAAAAACCATTAATTTCAAAGCGACGCCATAGTTTTCTCTTCTTCAGTGTTTCGCTGAACCAAGGCACTTTGAATTAGTAGCATTAGTTAAACTAAAGCCAACACTTTTTAACTAACCAATAGTTTACCCAATGACCGAAAACTCGACGCAAAGTAGTATACATTGGAAGGTTAATTTTAGGATATGCTTTTCGACTAATTTTTAGTTCTGCTTTTTCACAAAAAAAAAAAAAAAAAAAAAATCTGTGCACTTTAGAACAAAAAACCCTGTATACTTATAAGACAAAGCAATAAATGATCAGCATCATTATATGCAACACCTATCAATCAATATCGGTGACAGCACAATGATTACAGCATTTGACATCTACTTGTTTTCCATTTCTTCGTTGTCTTCTATTTATTCATTTTTTATTTTTAAATAATTCTGCAAATTGCACACTTAAATGTATAACCCAAAAAAAAAAAAAAAACACCGACGATGTTAATGAAAAAGAAAGGCATTATCATCAAAGAAAGCTTTGCCAAATGAGATAGTATTTATATATATGGAAAGTACGAGGTATGAATTCAAGTACATTTTCATTGGAACAGTTCGAAAATTGATACCACGCCTATTTACTGGTTTTATTTTGGCTACATTTGATATACGTGTACGTCTACATGAAGGCAGGACGACGAAAACAAGGCGTCACATGTCATTATATCGAATGCTGATGTGCATAATTTGGTTGCCATGAGACGATGACAATGAAAGGCACATTATTTAACGGGAGCCCTACCAAATAAATGGAACAGACAGCAAGCATCATTATGTATTATGAGCAGCAGCGACGACGACATATAAAATGAAGAATTAAAGCAACATAGAAAATCAAAGGGAATATGATATATGTACGATATGACGATATGTAGCTTGAAACAAACAAACAAAAAGAAAAGGATTCTCCACCTTCAATGCTGCCACAATGCGACATGACAGACGGCATATGACGAACGACATATGACGAATTGACGAACATGTTGAACGTGTTACTGACATGAATGAGGCATGGAGATGCTGTTTCTGTCACTGCTGCTGCTGCTGCTGCTGGATAATGACATTTCTGTACGAAATTGGTGGTTTGTCAGTAAGCAGCAATTTGTAGCATGCAATATTGTACATTTTTCTTGAAAGTACCTAAATTATATTTGGTAGCCAGTAAACGCAAAACGGATCAAACTGGGTGTGATGAAGTGAGGAAGTCATGAAGTCATGCGAATGAGACCCATTTAATGATGAAACATACATACATATTTTTCATTGTTCTCACTTTGTTTGTACTAAGTATGTTGGCATGTATCTTTGCAACCGGAGCAGATGTTGTCAAGTCATCCATCCATCCGACCATCAGATAATTTGACTTCGAAATATGTGTTGTATATGCATTTATTACGATATTTACACACACATACATACATGTGAGTATATATATAGTCTTACATGTATGTATGTGTAGTACATAAGTGTTTGTCTGATGTATCTTAAATCTGAAATTTAGTATCTTACAATGTCTGCCGTAGGCAAATTCATTTAATTTCGATATTAACAATGACAAAAGCTTGTAGGAGTGTATGTCTGTGTATCGGTGTATTGATGTGTGGGTCACTCTCCAAATGAGCCTTGTTGTTGTTGTTGCTGGCACTTTATAAAGGAATGATCTGAATTTCAATAGCATATACTTTTAGGCTATGCCCCCCGCTTTCCCCATTCTTACATTGGCCAAGCAACAAAAGAACCATTTGTTATGCTACATATAGATGGTATATGTTGGATGCATTCTACATCTTGTCATATACCAGAAGTGCATATATAATTATGTATGCATATGTAAAATTTAAAGATCAAGATACCTAATAGAGGGTGTTTGTATTTCGATTAGAAGGTACTCTATAAGATATCGTATTTTTCCATAGGAATTAAGTTTCAAATGAAAGATGAATGAATGAATGTTGAAATTTGCAATAATGTCGAATTGTTTCGAAATTCTTTCAAAACAATTTTCGACATTCGAAATATTTTTGCAATGTTGTCGAAAGTTTTTTATGTGGAACAAGACTTGTTCGACATTTATAAAACTTTCGGAATAATGTCGAAATTTGCATAAAATGAAATAAATCTTTCTTAAAAAAAATTCGAAATTATTGCAAAAGTTTTTCAAAGTATATAACAAATTTCGATGTTACAAAAAAAAGTTTGTATCCTATGATTTTTCGATATTAATCCGTAACCCAATGTGATATTTCGATATTTATGCATCACATCGTGTAATTTTTCACATTAATTCATTCCACATTAACCCAGTACACTGTACACAGTGACCTGTCGCAGATTTAAGTGTTTCAAATCCGGAATTCAGAGATCGTTTTGTTCCTTTTAGGAATCACATAATGTCTTATAAATGCGAATTGCTGATGGAACTTTCCATGGACTTTGGTCCACATGCTACATGCTAGTATATAAAATACTAAACTTCGTAGAAGATGAACATTAGGTACGAGAAATTGCCATTGTTTGCCGTAGTATTGGAAGAGACACGAAAGGGTCGATTCGGTTTTGTTCTAGCGAAGTCTTTGGGCTTGTGTTCGTCCATATTGTAAAAGATTATTCGTCTTCACCCTTACAAAATTCGACTCGGACAAGAATTATTTTCTTGAATGTTGACGCGAATCGTTGAAACAACAACAACAACAACAACAACAGCAAAACTGTTTTGTTTAGAGTGAAGAGAAGCTCCGTCGCATCTTATTTCAGCCAAAGAAATTGTGACTGTGGTAAATTAAATGGATTCGAGGAGTTATTGGGTCGTGATTCTTTAGAATGGAGTATCATTGATGATTGAAAAGGTGAATAAATATAAAACTTGCACCATATTTAGGCGCTTTTTTGTACGAAATAATTTTCAAATACGAAAAAGCCCACATTCATCCACCGGATAATGTTAAAATACAGCTCATTTGAACAATGAGCACTCTAAAAATCACCCTTTACATACACATACCCTTATTATGCATATATGTAATATATAAAATGTTGCTATCTACTATCCATAAGCATCCATGCAGCAATATGTTGCGGTTGAAGATAATTCCAAAAAAGTCTATAGATGAATTGATTGCAGTAAAGCATTCCTTGTTGATGTTGAATTAATTGTATTCTCTTTTATTTTGATCTCATATCGGATTTAATGCATGCATTTTGTTAGAAATATTTAATTTCATATTTTTTCGACTCACTCAAAATTTGTGTTCACTTGGCATATGTGTATGAATATTGATTAGCATTCAATATTTATAAAATTTAATTCATTTTATTTGAAATATTAAATATTTTTTTTTTTTTTGTAATGGCTCACTTTACACTGAATTCAGAATCTAATATTTTTTGTATAATTTTTTTTTTCTTTGTTGAGCAGTATTTTCATGAAATTAACACCTTAATCCTTATTATTTGTAATCACGTTCATAAATAAATAAATTCATATTTGTTTTGTGTACATTTTCACTAATTTTCATTACACTAAAATTACTCGCACTACACATACCACCAATTTTATGGTGTATTGTATGTAGTTTGTAAACAAAACAATCAAATACCAAAATTGTTTTAACACGGCGATCTTCAGCCCGTATTACAGACAACACAACATGACGGCGACGAAGACGACAACGTACATCCAAGAATAAACCAACAAAGTTAACTAACAAATATCAACTGTTTGAATGAACGAGCGAGCGAGCGAATTAAACTAAACGAAACAAACAGCAGTACTGCCCGATACATAATGAGCGCTCATACCAAGCACATGTGCTCACGAGGTCGTCGTCGTTGTTGTCGTAGTCGTTGCGTTGTCAAAGCAAGCAAGCAAGCAAGTTGTGCAAATCAGGCCCACAACAAATCAACAAACAACATATGGAAATGAATTGTACCACCGCATCACACCACAGCACATCGCATACTCTATGTATAATACACCACAGTATGAGAGCGCATCAAGTGCCGCCAACCACCACCACAAGCACTCACTAACAAATATGCTCTGAAAAAATGCACATCGTTAGATTGAGAGAGAAAGAGAGAGAGTCAACTACAAAGAGGATGAGAAATAGAATATTTGAATGCAATCATGCTATTTTGTTGTTGTTGTTGTTGTTATATATTGTATATTTTTTCATATATTTTTTAAATATGTTTTTCAATTCAAAAGAGATTCACAATTAGATATAGAATTAAATAGCAAGAGCAAAAAATCAATACGAAAAGAGAGTGAAATAAAATAAGAGAGTTTTGTTCATATTTTTAAAATTTCAATCGATGGAGTGTGATGACTTTTTGAGGTGATATGTGCCTGAAGCAGAGTGAAGATCGACCGCATCGTGTTGATCAAAGATTTTATCAGTTAAATATGTTATTAGAAAAGTTAATGTTATAATAAAAACCAACAAATGGCTTCATTTGTTAATATTATTACTATTATTAATACATTTATTTCCAGTTATGGAGACTGTAGGTCTGGTTGAGCCACGGCACTAATTTAGAATGTTTAGAAAGTTTTTAATGACATCCTCAAATTTTCGATTTATTGTTATAAATCAGTTTTTTTTTCTTTGGGTTACTTGAGTTATATAACAATCAGCTTTCTATCAATTTTTGGACTGATTTTTGATTTTTTACGTTTTTGTAAAGACAAAAATCGAGACCTTTCGAAAGTTATATCTCGTTTTATTAGCTAAATAAAAAGAAGTCAAGTTTATTACAAAAAAATTTTTATTGTCAACTTTCCGACATTGTTTTTCTACAAAAGTAACAATTTAAATGTTTTTTCAATCTGATAAAAATTACATTTTGCCACAAAATTCTGAAAATGTATGAAATTTCGAATAATATGACTTCAGTATTTAAATTTATTGAAAGTTTTGACACTTTCTCGATAACAAATGTTTTACTTCAAAAATATGTTTTATCGATGAAACCAATGCTAATTTTCTATATAAAATATAAGGTTTTCGAAAATAAATTCTCACATTGCGCAATGAAGTATAAAGTTATCGAGCTGAAACTCGTGAATTGTGTTTATTGTTCTAAAAAGAAATTAAACCAAAATCACACCCATCCTCTCATAAACAAGTATGTTGTCGAACATGTATTTTCAGATTTTTCGCATGCAAATATTAAGCTATTGACCTGAAATTCGCTATATAAGTTTATTAAGATAAATAAAAGTGTTGGTGCGAAAATGGACTTTATCGACAAATAAGAGATAGTGACTCGTATTGTCTCGTATATTACGTCGTATAATACGACCGTAAATTTTCTTTTTAATTACAAGAAGAAGAAGAAGAGGAGGAATATGTAACATTATCAACAGAAATTGCATCTAATTGCTGTTTCTGTTGCTGCTGCTGCTGTTACAGCTACGTTTGCCATAAAATATAACAATTATTAAGCAAACACGACCGCGTAACCATTTTAGAGTGACCTGTTTGACACCAAATGGCTGGCTGATATTATGCACCTATTACGGTTGCATTACACTTTACTCCACACCAAGTGCAATACACCAGAATTTGTATAATTTCGTTCATCTCTTGTGGCATCTGTTAATGTGACATTATTTTATATAGGAGCAATGCAAAAACAATTTGCTATTTTTGTGAAATTTTTCTCAAATCACTCGCAAAACTCAAATCATGTGGAATAATTGAAATGGTGATTGAAGAAAAGTTGGCTTTAAAGTATAGAATTAAGTAGAAGAAGCTAATTATTTACTTTACTTCGAAGTCAGCACATCATACCATCATCACTCAAGCATTCAAACGATTTCATACAAGTAATCGAAACTGAGTGTACGTAATTGAATAAGTTAGCAAGTAGACATATAATACTTTTGTATAAATTCATTAAAATTTCTTCAAAAATTCTATTTTGGCGTTCCCTTACCAACATCGAACAAATATGTACAATATGAACCACATACCTACTCATCGTATCA
Organism: Megamerina dolium; assembly: GCA_963854835.1. Classification (NCBI taxonomy): domain Eukaryota; kingdom Metazoa; phylum Arthropoda; class Insecta; order Diptera; family Megamerinidae; genus Megamerina; species Megamerina dolium. Next base: position 58,533,526 of record OY978527.1, on the reverse strand, counting down.
TGAATACGAAAGGCTCAATAACTCAATTAAATATCCTTAAGAAAAGTGCCCACAACCCTTATGATCCTTATTCATGAACCGTATTTAAATTCTCCACTCTCTGGTCATTGACGATTGACTAAGTATTTGCATAAACTCACCACTCCAACGGGCTAACCAATCACATTCAGCAATATTCTTCAATCGTCCATTACCAGATGACGTCGCTGAATCAGGCAAGCTTATTAACTTTTCAAATTCGCTTGCTTTGAAGCCACATTAACGAATGGGCCAAACAGATGGGAGGGGGGGAGGGGGAGTAAAATAATTAAAACGAAAAAGCAAAAAACAAACAACCAAGAAATCAACTGAAGCGAAATGAAATACATAATATTGTATAATACTTAAAGCCAAAGCCAATGTGAACGTCAAAACCGAAGCCCCATTGCTGACTGGCTGATAGGCTGGTAGGCTGGCGGGCTGGCAATTGCTTGTTTACTGGCTAAAAATAACGATGCAAATTCCCTTTGGCAAATTTCATTCTTTTTTGCCAACGATAATTACATGTCGTCTTAATAACTTATAGAGATGATATACATATGTACATACCAATGTACGGGTACTAGTGAGGGAACGAGTCATAATGCACAGCCAGACCAGACATACTACATAACATATGTGTATGTATTGTATGACGAGTACAAGTATATGTAGTATTCAAAGTCCAACTGAAGTGCTGCCTGCCAAATAGTGGGCTGCTATTTGGGTAGAAATTTCAAATGACAGTCTTCATCCTCATTCACTGGCAGTGAAAAGCAGGAAGCCTCTAATATCGAATTTTTTTTGCGTATGCTATATACTAAATACATTGCTTGTTACACTTCATTATTATTTTGCTTTTATTTCTTCTGCAATGTCATCTGGGGTGTCAGGCATCAGCTGTTACTTATATTGTCTTTGCTGCTTACTTACCATTTCTGCTGTTTCTTTGTTTCTACGAATGGAACAGCAATAATTTGCTAAGATTCATGTCTGCAAATTAAATTCTTTAATATTAATGCCAAGTGATGTCGCGACGCCAAAATGGGAAATTTTCTATAAAATATAAATTGAAAATCTAAAAAAGAAAATGTGACGCCTCACTGATGTTCTGGCATATTTTGCAGCAATTTGGAATAGGGGAATTTGGGGAGACATTACCAAACGCGTTATTTGATAATTTGATATCTGAATTGGACAAAAACCTTTGTTTAACTGGTCTTTTTTTTAATTGCATTTCACAATCAAAGATGAAACAAATGGAAAGAAAATCTACAACTAATTCTACAGCTGCTCATCATTTGTCTTTAGAGGGGTCCAGTGTATGACCTATCCCAATTTATTTATTACCTGAAAACTTTTTTCGGAGCATACTTAGACCCTATTTCCACTCCTGAGGTGAGGTGAGAAACTTATATTTTAAAAAATTGTCACTCGCACTACCAAGGCGCCCATAAAGTCGTAAAATATATGTCCAACGTTTACTCATTTTTTCACGCATAAATTTCTAATGAACATACTTACTATATAACTCTACTGCTTGTGGGTACTGCCTACAAAATGAACCTAAAACACCTGGAAATCAACAAATGTTTAGAATTATTAGCTTCCGAAGGATAGCTCTTATAGAGGTTAAATGTAAGGCTGACCCACATTAAATTGTTTTCTTCAATATTTTTCCCGAACATACTGATACCTTCTTGCTACCGCTCGTGGCTGCTTCCCTAGAAAATGGACATAAAAATCGATAAAAAAACCCCATAGCTTCCAAAATATCGCCTCTTGAGAGGTTAAATGTAAGGCCAACCAATATTAATTTTCTCACCTCAACATTTTTCCTAACATACTGATCCCCTCTCTCTATACCTCATGAGTGCTTCCCTACAAAATAAGTCTGAAAATTGAAAAAAAACTCCATAGCTTCCGAGGAACAGCTTCGACAGAAGTTAAATGTAAGACGGACCCACATTACCTTCTTTTCTCCTCAACGTTTAAAATACGTACCCTCAAGAGGTTATATGTAAGGCCCACCCATATTAATTTACTCACCTTAACATTTGTACTAACATACTGATCCCCCATCTCTATCCCTTGTGGGTGTTCCACTGTAAAATAAGCCTGAAAATCGACAAAAACCTCCATAGTTTCCGAGGAACAGCTTCGACAGAAGTTAAATGTAATATGGACCCACATTAACTTTTTTTCTCCTCTATTTTAACCCATTAAGGGACTTCCCATACAAAATTGATATTTTTTTTTATAAAATTAGCTCACGCTGCTTCCTGGTTTTCCCTACAAAGATCAAATATATCACCGACTCCCATTAATTTGTGTTTTCCAACACTTCTCCTTAAAATAGAATCTCTCTGTCTCCAACCATTAAAGAGGCTCCCATATAAAATGAACAAAAAACAAAAGGAAACAAATACTTTTGTCGAATTCTACGTAAATTTAATGCAAAACCTAATGACGAAAATCTCCCAAGTTCCCCCTACTGTTGCTATGAAATCGTTGCAATATTACATATTTTTGGAAGACATTGCTATTTTTGGATGATTGCTGGCGGCTGACTATTTGTTGCGCAAAATGTCTGCATTGCTGGCTGGCTGGACTTTGTACGGCTATAATGTTGTCTGTTTATTTTTGGAGTGCGACTATGTAGATACATACAATTTCTTCTTTCTGTTTTACATGTAGGTACATACATTTAAGTACATTTTTGTTGTTGTTGTTAGCCAATTTTACATTTTACAACAGTCTGTATGAGCTGTACGTGCTCGGAGCTGTTGATGGTTGTTTATTTTTCTTTGTCCTTGAAATTTGTTGAACTCAGCCGAAATACATATGCTTGCATTATAGAAGCAGAAGCAAATCAAATGAGATTCGTCCATCAACATTGTGTTGAATGCATTTGTTCTGCTTGATTTTTTTTTTTTTTTTTTGTCTTCTCTATTTTAGAGTCGCTGAGTTGGCAGCTCAGCCAAGTTCTAAATAGTCTTTATTGCGTCGCTACCAAGCGGCATCTACTAAAAATATCCATGCCATAACGACAATGAATTTATAAAGAAATAAACATGAAACCACGATGAATGCAATGGTAGGCTACGAGAAGAGAGTGAGAGAGACCATAAAAAGGGAAATGAGATGCGCCGCATCCGGTTGATTGAGCTCAACGGACTCTACTCGAAAACGGAATTTAACAGCAGCAGCAGCAGAAACAGTGCAATATAACACGCGTGAATGAGCCTAATGGCTGTAAATTACTAAAAGGAAAATCGTCGGTTTTCAAAAATATTGCATTTATAAATAACTATTCCGACAAGCAAGCGCTTAACTCTCGGGTGTGAATGCACTACACTGCATTCGCTAATTGAATTGATGCTTATATCTTCTCTATTTAAAACGTGCACAGGGATTTTAGCGGCTCTTCTAGTGAAAGCAATATGCCTGTTTAATTGCCGCTGCTGCTGATGCGATGTGCTGATGTTGTGTAGCAAAAGAAAAACAAAACAAAAAAGGAAATCCATAATGCGCTCTTCATAGTACGATAATCTCTACAACCCACTTACACGATGCTCGAAGGAGAAATAGTGTGAAATAGAAAATGCTTTCAATTTTAAATTTAACTCAAAATGAAAATATCTAGTAAATTATTTTCAATTCAATTCAAACTGAAAACAAACAAAAAAATCATCTAAAACTTGAATTCCCATGAAACGTCGCCTCAACTACAATAGCAATAATCTTTGATGAAATACATCCATATATGTACTAGTGTTGTTCGTTGTTGTTATTGTTGTAAGAAAGTCATCAATTGAAGTTGTGTGTGAAAGTTAGCGCTGAACTGTTGACAATATTTATGCTCCTTCATCGCCTTCGCCTTCATCGACTGAAATCATCTTCGAGTAGAGCCTAGCAGCAACAGCAGCCAAAGCAGTTGTCTACGTCATCTATCTATCTACCCCAAAAATAGATTAAATGAACCCCATTGGATGGGGATAATAAATTACAAAACAATTGCCTAATTTCAGTATTATATATCCCTTGCTCTCATGGTTTCATCAGAACAGAATTTAAAGAAATGAAATTTCATCTCAGTTTTATTGAAAATGTTTATTTTAAAGCGAATGATATAGAAATATTATATGTACGCGGCTTACATGCCCAGTAGAAAAGTGCCAATATCATATATGAGTTAAACATTCTTTGATGAGATTGTTTTTTACAGGATTTTCAACCCTTTAAAGATTTGTGCAGTTGAATTTCGTCAAAGGATTTTTCAGCTTTTCCAAAAATTGTTCAGTACAACTAAAAAAGGGCAATTGATTCGATAGACCATCCGACTGAAGGGAATTTTGAGAAATCTTCTTCTTCTTATGTGGCTATAACAACCGATTATCGAGCGTCTGCTTCCATTCGCTGGACATAACCATCCTGCGCAGCCGCTGGATTTTGATTCGCTTGACTATATCAATGTCAGCGTACAGCACATACAGCTCATCGTTGTACCTTATTCGATACTTGTCATCAACGTAAGTAGGTCCGATGATCCTGCGCAGAACTTTTCTCTCGAAAACTTTAAGCGTCCTCTCATCCGTGGTGGAAATTGTCCAGGCTTCTGCGCCATATGTTAGGACAGGAATAATGAGGGACTTGTAGAGTGTGATTTTCGATCTTCGAGAGAGGGCTCGAATACTCAATTGCTTACTCAGCCCAAAGTAACACCTGTAAGTTAGACTTATCCTACGCATGATCTCGAGGGTGACGTCATTACAGTTGCTGATTCTGGTTCCAAAATAGACGAAGTCCTTCACCACTTCGAAGTGTAATTGTTCACAGTGACGTGTTGTCCTAGACGCCGGGACTCTTAGTTTGTAGATACTAGATTTTTCGTCTTGCCCTCGTTCACCGTAAGACCCATTCGAAGTGACCCTCGTTCCAATTCAGAGAATGCTGCACTGACTGCTCGCGAGTTGATACCGATTATGTCGTCAATATCGTCGGTATACGCCAGCAGTATGACATTTTTGTTGAAGATAATGCTATTATGTTGTAAATGTATGAAACCTCGTTCGGTATTAAACGGAGGGGAGAAGTCCTTCCCAATTTTCACTGCACGACGAGAGTTAAGCAGTGTCATTCTGCAAAGTCGAAAGAGTTTTGCGGGTATACCAAATTCAGACATAGTCCTGTAGAGGTATCCCTTATCGGACTGTAGAAAGCGGCTTTATAATCGACGAATTTTGAGACATATCTTTCTGAAAATTCGATTGTAGCATTAACCTATGAAAAAAATCGTCGATTGCCTTATGAAAGCCTTATAGAAGCAATTATTCTTGCAACCTCCATAAGAAGGTCCTATAGAAACAATTAATTGACCAATTTCCAAACGAAAGTTCTTTTGAAGATTTATGTATTATTTATGCCATGATTGATTGATTGATGGCAGATGCGGGCCATCAATCTACCTACCTTCTACTTGCTTGTAGATGCAAGTTTCTCATTGGGTATGTAGTTATATACAATCATAAGTAAGAGCGATTTAATTTTGTGCGCATAGAGGATAATACAGCGTTGGTGTTTGCTATGCACGATTTGTGCTTCTATGTATTTCGAGTAAATTGATAATAGCAACATAACAGAAAAAAATATGATGTTTATATCTTTAGCTGCAAACAGGGTGTTGCCAATAACAACCCGTAATAATGGATAATGAACGTAAAGTCGCCGTCGAATGAAGTATTCACGTTCGACTTTGGTATACAAATTAAGCTGGATACATATAAATATTTTAGGCTTATCTAATCATACATATAATAATATACTCCCTGTAAATTGATATGAACAACGAATGATCTTGGGGCATACACACAAACAATATACAAGTGCTCGTCTATAAGTGAATATTTTTGATACGAATATGTACTTGTTAATGTTAACGCATTGCGTTGTATATACTCTGACAAGTGTTTATCCTAGTTGAACGACACGAAAAGAAAAAAAAATGTATGAAGAAACAATAAATAAGATGAAACATAAGACTTATCACAAGCAACTAACCACAATCGTGTTGATACTTTCACTACAAAACCTAACATTACCACCATCACTACTATCACTATGATTACTCAGCAACCGCATTAAGAAAAAGAAGAAGAAGAAGAGGAACAGAATAGCAGTGCCTAGTGAATATATAATTTTTTTTTCCTACATACTAGTACGAAGCTATAACACCCATGGAATCGATGAAAAATAAATCCCTTCAGTACACTACAACCCTTGTTATTGGTGTTATATACTTAGTACTTATGTATATCAACGAACGTATTTATTTACTTACTGTCTCGCATTGACTACTTTTTTTTACACTTCTGACAACATCGCATAAACATAAATGCATAAATATATGTATATATAAGTATGTGTAGAAGAAAAGACTATGACGATATGCTGAAGTAAAAAAAAAAAACAGCAGACGAAATACGGAAAGTAATTTTCATTTCTTGAAAGATTCTTCCATCATCTGCTTTGGATCACGTTCAACCGAATAGACAACTCTGGATATTTTCGCTTGAGTATAATGCTGAAATGGAAAGGAAATGTTGACAACCTTTGACACAACATCGAGCTGATATTGAATACAAATGTGCTTTGAACTGGTCGTCTCTGATTTTTCTTTGGTTTCGACAGTTTAAACCTCTAGTGCTTATAGACTATTTATTATTTAGTACTTGCATGGGGGTTTACTCGACAACTTCAACCGTTTTCTTAGTACTTTCCAAGAACTTTGTCAACTAGCTCCTTCGAACGGCAATGGTGAGCAAATAATTGGCAGGTCTCCCAACAGTGAAAAATTGCAATGAAAAAGCTTCTGAGAAAGCTCTGTGACAAATCTTAGAAAAAGTGATGTCACAAAACTTTAATTTTTGTTAGCTATCGTGGGTGGCCTTCTGATCTGTAGATCGTGGCTTCAATTCCCAACTGAAGTACAATTTTAATATCGAAAAGATTTTGCTTTTGAACGGTACCCACCTACTGGCAAACAATTAGCAATTCTTCCGGCAGTAAAAGCTCTGAGCTCTGACAAAGCTCAGAAAAAGTGATGTCACAGGGGTTTTGCCATTCGGAACCGACTAATATTGTATAAGTAGGTTCCTTCTAATATTGTCAAAAAAATTAACTGCACTCGAAGCTCGGCAAAGGGCCATTTCGGGTTTATAAGTGCCACATATTTACTTTAATTTATTTTTAATGGTGAAGTTCTGTAAATTACTTCGAGTTTGATGAATTTTTCACATAAATTGAAGTGTATCAAATTGTTTAGAGCAAAATGTTGACTATCTGGCTTAGTGAAGAACATAAAATTTGGCTAATATCATGAAAGCCATTATAAAAGCCTCAATAATATATGAGAGTTCCCTTAAGAGAATTTCCGACATGTCACATATTTTCAAAGGAAATGTTGGTGATGACAAATTGATAAGGGTCAGTTATACATTGTGCCACTATATGGACGATTCCTATGCAATTATGATGATATATGACGATTAGCTTGAGTTTTTCGTTAATTTTGTATGGGAGCCTTTATAAGAGGTGCTGACAGAAGAAGAAATATAATGATGAGAAAAAACTAATCGGATCGGTCATACATTTTATAGCTTTAACGGCGATTCTAAAGCACCTACAGGGATATTTCTTGATTTACAGGTATTTTTCTGTTCGTTTTGTATGGGACATTTCCTACGACGTGGGGATTGGCGATAAGTATGTTCAAATGAAATATTGGACAAGAAAAATTAATGAGATCGATCTTACATTTTACTGCTCTAGGAGCGATTCGTAGACAGCTATGGTGGTTTTTGCCGAATTTCAGGAGATTTTGCGTCCGTTCCGTATGAGAACTCCCCTAACGGATGAAGATAGAAGAAAATTATATTTGGAGGAAATGTCGGCGATGAGAAATTATACGCAATTACGGACTTATTTGTCGATTTTTATGTGTTTTTAATCTTTGTAATGGATGTATCTAAGGAATGACTAAAGGGGCTGAGTGTATTCGCATGAAGTTGTTGGCGATGAAAAATTAATTGTGGTCGGTTTTACACTGCCCCACTCTAGGAGCGATGTCTCGGCAGCTATGGAGTTAGTTGTAGATTTTTTGTAGAGTTTTTTGTCCTCTTTGTAGAAAAACTAGCCTAAAGGATGAAAAAAGGGGATAAAAATGTTCAGAGGAAATGTTAGAGAGTAAAACTTAATGGGAGTTTCGTACATTTCACTTTGCTGATTTTCAGGTAATGTTGATTTTGTAGAGGAAGCAGAAAGAAAAGTTCTAAAAAAACTTATGTGAGCGCATCGTAAAGGCAATTCCAGAGCAGCTTTGGGATTATTAGCTTATTAATAGATGATTTTTGCTTTAATTTTGTATGGGAACGCTTTAGGTAGTGTAGATAAATTAAAATATGCTCGAAATGAAATTTTACAATTAAAATTTTATGTTTTTTTTACTGAACCATGAAATTCAACACACCCGAATATAACTACATACATAATATGCCCATAAAATATCCCATTTAATACATTTTTCACATATCTTGACATAATTTTCAAATACGTATGTATTTGAGTAATAAACCATTAAAGGCTGCAAATGTCAACATGAATTTACCACTTGTCATGATGGAATTTTTATGAAACAACCAACCAAGCAATAGGGCCAACTCTCTGTTGTTGGCGGTTTTTCAGCTTCAAAATTTAATATGATGCATGCGGAAATACTGTTAGCATGACATGAACACGTACTATACAAAAGCATTAGTATGATGAAAAATTTTAATGCTAAAATTGATGTAAAAACGCAAAATATATAGTCCGGGTATTTACAATGAACATTCACCAATGTATTGCAAAGCTCAGAGAAAGTGAACATGCTTGCATTTAAGTATGTTACTCCAAAAGAAATAAATAATTAAAAAAAAAAAACCATCTTGTAGGCACGAGATAACAAAGACGATGACAAAAATGAATTAAATATTTAAAGTGAATTTTTTATTTTATTGCACAACACAAGTGATGATGCATACACACCACACGCACACACACACACACACACACACACTCACCCCGACATTATGATGCACTTTTATGTACGAATATGCGGCATTCATAGTCGCATACTAGCTTACACATACCAAGGCCCTGTTGTGTTGACCACAATTTTTAATTTAGTTGAAAAGTTGTTGGCAAAGCCTCTGAGCAAATATTAAATTTAACATTTCTATTCATATTTTATGAGCTCATGTGCAATATATTATATATACGAGTAGTAGTATGTATCTAGCTGTACGTCAATGTGTGTGTGTGTGTGTGTACATACAACTAAGTCAGCAAAGGCATTATAGCAATATTAGACGAGCAAAAGGAGAAAAACAAGAGAAGAGAGAAGAGAGGGGGAGAGGGGGAGAGAAAATAACATTTCATCATTTATTATTGCTACAATTGTTGTTGTACAGTTCGTTTATTTTTCTTTTTTTTTTGCGTATAAGCCTGAATTTAGAGAAAGTGCATACACATAAACCCATCATCATCATCATGATGATCATCAGTAGCAACATCAGTAGCAGAAGTATGTAGTAGCAACAACTGCCACATCATCTTAGTTTAAGATTAAAGCTATGAAATTTTGCAAAAAAAAAAAAAAAAAAGAAAGTGAAATTATGAATTTCTTGATGGCATTTTATGAATGATGAAATGCAATAGAAAATTAATTAAAAGTTTAAATATTTTATGGGTGCCATACGAAAGTAATTAGTATGTATAAGAAAAATTAAGCTTGTTTCGATTTATGAATTTCTGATAACAAAAGGTATATTAATTGTTTGCTAAGCCACCACTATGTTATTGGACTTGAATCCTTCATATATGGAAATTTCTTGCATCGTAGTATAGAGGAATTCTTTTAAATTTATTTTAAAATTGTTTAATTTCATTTTTGAATATGAATTAGTAATTTATTCGAATAGAAAAATGTATTTGATAGCTTTTAAAATCATTTAAAATAGAAAAATATTGAAAAATTTTCGTAAAATAGTTGACGTTGTATCCCGATGCGTCGCCACCTGTGCTGTTCTAATAGAGTTACATGTCTTCCATGCTAATATCTTTGATTTCATGCCAAAATCTGTGGATAATTTTGCACCTATAGAGCTTACCATTGACTTCTATAGTTCCAGATTCACTATTATTGAAGAAGTAACGCGGAATGGAGTAGCTTGACCAGAATCTATATCAAATTGGCCCAGTTTTTGAGTATAAAGGGACCTCCCAATATGCCTACAGCGTTGATAATAGGCACAGAAGAATCGTTTCTTAGAAAAATCATTTTGGATAGCTCTAACTAATATCAAATTTGCACAAATTCTTCACTGTCTATAGTTTTCTTCTGATAAAGGAAAGGCCTTAATGGTGTGAACAACGGACGAATTGCCAATTCCTGATATTCACCTTAATTGAAGAGATCTTACCCATCGAGTGGTGATAAATATCGCAAATGCCTTCTTTCAAATCAACATTTGACGTCTTGAAAATGCTTGATTATCAACAGCCGTCCCATTTATGAGCTTGCCACTATTCAAACAGAATTTCTCATAAATATTGTACAATAACCAATGTGAGAATTCATTGCATTTGTCAAAAGATCATTGTCACTTCATTCAAAATCACAACAATAATTATATTATATAATGTGAAGAATATGAATAAGAATTTTTCCCATCCTCCATTTACGCCTTTACCAACTTTGACAGTAGGAGAGCAACAACAATCACTATACAAGTATTCAAGTAATAATAATAATCCAATTATATGTAAATATGTACATACACAAACACACACACTCATAATCACATGCATACAACCATTTTACTTATCGATGACATTGTAAGCAGTCAACTCACATAAATTTTATAATTTTGAATTCGAAAAAATCATCCATTAAGTGCTTACACAATAACAACTGCATGTGGCCGTTCATATGGAAATGCATTCAATTCTAAGAAAACTGAATCAAATCATATCAAAAAATAAAAAATAAAAAAAAAATATACGTAAAATAAAATAAAAAACTATAAAAAAGAAATGAAAAAAAATGAAGACATTATTGATAACATTATCATTATCGAACATACTGTAGTTATCATATAAGTCATGAGACAAAAAAAGAAGAAAATGAAAAAAAAATAAAAATTTCCTAAAAAAAAAATAATAATAATAATAAGATGAAGGAATATGTTCAATAATAATACCTCAGTATTGCCTGGCAACATTGACAATTGTGAAGTAATTGTGTCTCAACATGTTGATGCGACATGATGCGCACTATTGCTATCCAAATCAATATAAAGGGTTATTTTTTTTACTTTTTGGAATAAAAAAATTGTTTTTATGTATAAATTAAGTGTCAAACAATCCATGAAATTTATTTACTCAAGTATCAGTTATACTCTGTGATTGGTAATTTTGTTACATCGTGGTTAAATTGGAATTTCTCTATACGAACAATTATCATTTTCCCCTTTAGCTCGTTCTGAAGTGTTTATATTGGCTAACCAAAGTTATAAATGAAAAATTCTATGTGCTCTATGCTCGAATATTTTGCTGTGTCATGCACTGTGGTTGAGCGCAGTGTAATTGAGTTGAACAAGGAGTCCCCAAAGGAGTCCATTTGTTATGGTTCGCATCATTTGTAATTGTGACTGTTACCTTTCTGGACATTTTTGTAAGAAGATCTTGTTATAAAGTCTTACATGATCCAGTTCGTGTAAAAATTTGTGCTCAGCGACTAAAGATTACATCATTATCGCTAAGTGGGACCTTCTTTCAAGGCTTATTATTGAAATTCATTCATGTTGAATGACTGCAGCAAAATAATAGCCACATTTAGGGTGGAGAGAATTCATAAGACAGTGTCCTCTGGTATAATTCCAATCAGAGAAACTTTTACTGTTTTATGAATGGCCGGAGTCATCACAAATATCGCCGTATTTGTTGAAAATTGAGGCCGGCGTCACAACTTCATCTATGAAATAAGGTTAAAATTAGAAATAATGTATTTAATTCTTACATTGGACAAAAAAAAAAAAAACAAAACACCCTTTATATATTCTGATTAACCAAAACCAAACAAAAATACACACACACATGCATGCTCAAGTGTAAGTGATAATTATCGATCAAAGCGGTAGCGGGAGTGCTTATTGGCTTATTGGTAAAAATAAATCTATTGAATGGATCTACTACAATATGTGGATATGGATGGACATACATAAGAGTACTCATAAGTATATGCATGCAACAATGAGATACGTGCTCTTTTCATAGACCAATGAATGAGTTGGTGCCTAGAAAACGTTTTCTGTTTTCTGAAATAAATAATCAACATTAATACCAAATTTATAGCATTGCATTCGTACGAGTATGTTGAGTATCGACACAATAAGCCAAATCTCATGGTTGTTCTTGTTGTTGTCGATATAATTGTACTCTACAGCACGTAGAAGCACTTTTAGCTTCATATATTAATTTGATTTCATTTAAATTACTTTCTTCATGCATTCAACCCAACGAGAAAGTGAGCACTACAAGAGACCTCGAGGAGCTGGCGTAATATTTTCACTGAAACAGCTCTGGTAATGGCGAAGATGCAAAAGTGTAGCAACAATGAATCAGAGCCATCAAAAGGGAAGTATGTTGGAGGTAGCGGTCGAGGTTTTGGTGGTGTTGGCGGTGAAGATATCGAAGAAATTCTAACGAAGTGAAGTATAGCCAAGAGTAGGGCCCGAGAGTTGTAGCTGTTGAAGGTGAAAAAAAGTAGCCATTCTGTAACTGTAACTGTAACTGTAAGCCATTCTTCTAATGAAGAATATTTGCACAAAGTTAATTTAAAACAGTGAACTTCGTGTCGAAAATCTGACAATCGAGCTGATAAGGTTCTGAGCAGAAATTAGACCCCACAGACATGCCTCAAAAAGAATGGCCAATAAAGATAGTGTTGCTGCTGTTGTTGTTGTTGTGTATATACTTTTACTCTACATCACGTAAAAGCACTTTTAGTTTTACATTTTTATTTTATTTCAATTAATTGCATTTCTCCATACATGAATGTAGGACCATACAAATGTGATGGAGAGTGTAGATGTTTTTCATATGAAACATTTCATTTTTTTTTTCACTTAAATATAATTTTTAGTAATTCATTCAATTTTAAAAGCATTTTTAAGTTGGATTTCATCGGTTGGGGGGTTTTATTTAGTTCGTTTTTTTTTCACTCACACCCTTTAATTTTGATGATTTTCATTCCGTCTTTTCATTACTCAATTCAATCAATTACATATATGAATTTTTCATTTTTATTTTTGATTTCTATTATGTATTCAGTATATATCCATTTCGAAATACTCGTATAGTTATAATGTGAAAGCATCATCATTATCATCATTGTCTGTTCTCTGATGGGTGGCTGGTTGATGGCGGCTGGTTTGATTTATCTGAGAAAACACTCAACTGATGATGGAAAATATTATCAATAATATCAATGATTTACAATGCTTTATGTTTGTTTCTGTTTGGATATTATTCTTTTAAATCGAATGTCTCCAGTGTATATTTTTTAATCTCCTTCATTTCTGAGAAGAGACTCTTCTTCAGGGAGGCCGCATGTTGTTCACCCTTCACCATCAGTTCTTTGATTTTCTCCATACTTTCTTTGGAACCCTCCAAAACGCCCTTGTAAACACCTTCTGAAGTGTTTTGCACCGAACCCCTTATGCCCAGAACTTTTGCTTGGGCAGCAATGAACATTTCATAAACTTTCTTTGGAAAAGTGCCATCGATTTCAAATTCACAATGAAATATTTTATCTTCTTCGGCCATTTTGCTTTTTGAAATGTGTGTGCTGGACGTGTACGATATTGTTGTCCTCCGAACTCATCCGTTAGCAAAAAAAAAAAAAAAAATATGTGTCAAATAATTAAATTTTGATGACTTTGATCAATGAAAAATTCCAAAACATATTAAAATGTCATTTGTTGTATTTTTTTTTTTCTTTCATTATTCACATTCACTTCATGATGACATTAAAAAATAAGTTTGTAGTTTCTTCGTATCTCATCTTTTAAGTACTATGTACTTTGTCAATCATTTGTTGTTGTTCTTCTCAAATATTAACTAGGTCCGAATGCTCTTTATACGCACTTCCATGAAAATCTAAAGTAATTTATACTTTACATAAAGCAAAGCCAAAAAAAAATATATGCATTAATTTTGCAAACAAATACATACAAGAGTCGATTTAAATTACACACTACTACAATACAATTTTACTACTAATGCCACTATTCTAATGGAATTTATTCTATAAAGAATTAATTTGTTCGTAGATTTTGTATTGAAAACCGGATGTAAGGGTGGTGGGCGCCAACATTTTTCATTGCCAAGCTCGCTTTACCTTATTCTTATAGGATTTTTGAGTTTCCTAGAAAACGATAGGGTTTTACTCTCCGAAACTAGTCATGATAAAGCCAGCTGCTAATCGTATCATCTTCACCGAAAAAAAAAATATTTCAGAGTATCGTCAAGTCTATCTGGCAACTATAACCCTTTCCGAAACTAGTCTGCATATTTGGAAAAAATTCCGTTCGTATTACTTCAGGAGAATTGGAAAACACAATCAGTGTGTTATGTGTATGAGTATATATTTTTATACCCTGCATAATGCAATATGCATGGTATATTCATTTCGGTCAGATGTTTGTGTCCACTTGAAGGAATCTCCGGAGATATAGACATGGATATATATTTGTGATCAGCGTCGATTAAATTTTCGATTTAACGATGTCCGTCCGTCCGTCCGTCCGTCCGTCCGTCCGTCTGTCTGTCACCTGGCTGGTTCGCACGATAACTTGAGTAAATATTGAGCTATTTCGATAATATTTGGCATAAGTAATCTATGATCCAAGGGTACGGTGGGGATTGATATTGGGCATGATCGGTCAATAACCACGCCCACACCAAGCATTCAAAGCGACTAACCTCGAAATTTTCAAAATCTTTAACTTGCTATAACTCACACAATATACCACTTGGGACAACAATATTTTGCACATAGAGTTATATTATACTACTATATAACCTCACCAAAAGTGGATGAGCCACGCCTACTTTCTAGCGTAGCTCCCATACAAAGTGTCTGTACTTCTTTTAAATTGAAACTGCTGTAACTTCCACAATCTTCTGTCTAGAATAACCATAATTGACACTTAGATTAACACGGTAGTCAGAAATAATATGGCAGAAAATTAATGTGCCACGCCCACTCCTTTTTGGGTCTCCCATACAAAGTTGCGGAAATTAAAAAAAATGTTACCGGTTATAACTTGCAAACTATTCAGCGTAGAATAACGAGATTTAAGGTGTGGATTAGTATTGTACGAGCAACTAGGCTCACAGAAAATGGGCGCACCACGCCCAGTGTTTATCGTAGCACCCATACAAATTTTAAATTGAAACAGCTGTAACTTCGGCAATCTTCTGTCTAGAATAACCATAATTGACACTTAAATTAATATCGTAGTCGGCAAAAATCTGGCAGAAAATCAGTGTGCCACGCCCACTCCTTCATGGGTCTCCCATACAAAGTCGAGTGAATTAAACTAAAATTTTAAGCTCCATAGCTTACAAACCATTTAGCCTAGGACAACGAGACTTAGAGTATGGATTAGTATTGTACGAGCAACTAGGCTCACAGAAAATGGGTGCACCACGCCCAGTGTTTATCGTAGCCCCCATACAAATTTTAAATTGAAACAGCTTTAACTTGGCAATCTTATGTCTACGATAACCATAATTGACACTTAAATTAATATCGTAGTCGGAAATAATCTGGCGAAAAATCAGCGTACCACGCCCACTTCTTATTGGGGCTCCCATACAAAGTTGAGGAAATTAAACAAAAATGTTAACCACCATAACTTAGAAACTATTCAACGTAGGACACCAAATTTAAGGTGTGGATTAACATTGAAAAATTAATTGGATTTACTAGAAAGTGGTAAGCCACGCCCATTATTTATATAGCTCCCATACTAAGCCTCGGAATTATCTTAAAATCATTTTACTTCGTCAAAGTCAACCATATTTCGGGTGTAAATTAGTAGTATATGCAAAAATTGTTTCTCGAAAAGTGGAAATAAAAGAAAAGTTGGATATTCGAGTAAACTTTTTATATATAAATCTACATATGCAGGGTATAGTTTGGTCGGCCCCAGCCGACTGTAAGGAGATTTTTTCTTTTCTTTTCCTTTATACCCTCTTATTATCAAGTTCTCTTGCATTTACTGCTGCCTATCATCCGTATTGAAGGATGCTTGCTCTGAATTTTTTCGGGGATAATGAAATACGCTTTTGTGTTTGTGTTTTTGAATATCTTTAAGCAGCGCTTTGTGCAGCAGCAGCAGCAGCTCACTTAATACATAGTGGCTCCTTGCATTCAAACACACACACACACACACATGTTTACAAAAATATATTTATATAAAACACGTACAATTGTTCATCATAGAAAGATTTCAAACAAAGTAAGTTTTTGACTCAAAGAGAAGAATATCAAGATGAAGAACGTCGATGATGATGATGTTTGTTGATGATGAAATCAAAGTCAGAACAACTCAACCATGATGTACTTCGAGTATATGTAGTACATACATATATATTTACAACAACGACAGCATCAAATGTCAAATAAGGTAGATATCAGCTATGTTTATGATGTTTAATGATGCCTAATGAGCATCATTATTAAAATTAAGCCTTTCAAAGTGGCAACAGATAGAGTAATAACGATTAGATGTATGTATGTATGTAATGTTAATACCCCATACCCTTGTTAACTAACCATCTAACCAAGTTATGTGTTAAAAAGATCCATTCACTAAAGTGAGATATGAGAAATAGGTAAGAGCGATAAAACAGCATCATTAAATACATTTAATTTGAAAAAAAATACTCAACATTTTTGAAGAAAATAAATTCAAAATCTAGATTCGTCGTACTTTAGAACCCCTTAGCAAGTAACTCAGTATTTCAAAGAAAATAAGCCTTGCTTCGATGCCTTTGAGTTCTCAACACCATCTTTCGCAAAAATTCTCTTTAGTTTAGTACCCTTTCGATTACCGTACAACGGTACACATACTGAAAGCATTAAATGACCAGATAGTGTGTAAGCCTTATCTGAAAGAGATTCTCAATGGAATTTCCCAAATTTACTTTATCGTTAGCAAAAAAATAACAACCTAAACCTTCCAAAATAGTTCTTTGCAAATCTGAAAAAGATTGGCAGAAACTTCAGTGTCATTTTGATCGAAACACCAAGGTCGTGGTCCCACTTTGTTTCTAGTCTAGAATGCCTTTCAAGCTGTGGACCTTGTAATTGCAACTTGTGCAAAAATAATACTTGAAAAGGTCTAAAGTGTGTAGTGATAGTGCTATTTTCGAATAGTTAAGTCACTGTTAAGGCTTTCTGCTCTTAGAGGTTTTCCTTTAAGCTTGTGGGTGCCGTAGCACAATGGTTAGTGCGTTGGCCTTCTGATTTGTAAGTCGTGGGTTCAATTCCCGATTGAATCATAACAAAATTTAATATCGAAAAGATTTTTCTTTGGAATGGTACCCACCTGCCGGCAAGAATTGGCAATTTTTCCAGCAGTAACCATTTGTCAAAAATGCTTCTTAAACAAGCTCTGTGACAAAAGTAAGTTAAAGTGATGTCACAAGGGTTCTGCCACTCGGAACCGGTTAATATAAGTAGGTCCCTCCTAATGCTGTCCAAATTTAACACGCTCAACAGTCTTGAAAGAGAAGTTCGGTGGTATCACAATGGGCATTTATGGCCTAAGTGTGTCCTCTCAGAGAGAGAGAGAGAGAGAGAGAGAGAGAGAGCAGCCACATAACCTAACCTAACTTAACCTAAGCTTGTAGACAAGTGATTTGACACTCTACAGAGTCTGCCGCTTTCAACAAAGTCACACTGAATTGGGTTCCGGGTCTACGGGGGAATTTATGAAAATGAGGTTGCAGATGAATTAGTCAGAAGAGGCTCTGAATATCATTACATCGCTCCAGAACCATGTTTTGGTATACCATGGTCTGAGCAAATCACATTTAAAACTTCTGGAATATACTAGAATAGTACTGGAAAATACTGGAACAATATCTCCTGTCTTTAAGAAATGTTTTAAATTGTACAGCTTATAGTACATCTTATTTAAAATTACTCTCGGGCTACGCATTTTACCCTTAGATATCAACTCTATAAAATGGGTCTATCTGACAGCCTCCGAGCATATTCTGCGCCACTGCCCAGTATTAGCTCGCATTAGATAAAAAATATTGAGCACGGTCTTTCTCTGACACTTTGACATCAAATCGTCATCAGCAAGGGATGTCGTAGATTTCATAAAGGCAGTCTTTTATATCAATTGTGGACGTCTCTTTTAGCAGAGAGTTGATTTTATAAAGACAACTTCTTTTTAGACACAAAGAAATAACTTCATATATATTAGTAGTAACAACTGCTTTCAATCATCTTAACTGCTAACTTATCGAGGTCGAATGTTTGGCATTTTTCACGATAAATATATACCAACTACCAAGTATATAGTATATTTACTTAAAATTGCTTTGCACAATTGCCTTTAGTGGCTGGTTGGTTGAGTTCATTGAAAGCTCTTTTTTACGATGAAGCTCTCATCTATCTTTGTGTTTGTGTTTTTCCCAACGGATTATTTGGCGATAAATGTTATCTTAATGTTCTTTTACAGACAGCAATGCCTTTTAACCATTTCCTTTTACTCTTATATGAGCGCTTGCTCACAATATAATATAGTACATACATATATTGTGCGCTCTGTTGTTAATCAGCATTTCTTCTTTGCATTTTTAACAACCAATAAATGAATCCCTTGAGATGTGGGCGCATATCATTTGTGATAGTCAAAGTAAGATTGTGTGTATGTGTGTGTGTGTGTGTGTGTGTGTGTGTAGCAAACATGTAGTAAATAATAATAATCATAATAAGAGAATCGAGTCTCGAATATAAGGAGACAGAGAGAAAGGGAATGTTGATCACCGGATCATGATTAAATTGATGTGCATTTTTTTTTGTTGGGTTTTTGTTTCCTTTCTGACCTTCCAGATTTGGTGACTGCTATAACACTACCACCTTTCTGTTTGACTTTCAGTCATCCAGCTGCTCATTTTCTTAAAGTGTTGTCATGTTAATGGCGGTGAGATAAATTAATGACAACTATGATGTTTTATATACTCGTAGATTCATAGTTAGTACAGAGTAGATTCATCAGAAATGTTTTGTGTGCAAAACAAAAAAGAAGGCAAAAATAATATTTCACTTTAAATTGTCATAAACAAAGGACGGAAAAGAAGGTAGAACACACACACGGAATTAAACTGAAATATTTTGGTTTTTGTTTTTTCACATTTTTCGAATTATCCATGAAATTTGTACGCATGATTCGCCATGTGAAAATAAACTAAATTGAATGAGACAAATAAGAAGCACGGAGCATCTATGGCTTTTAAAGGAAATAAATATTCTCGTTTATGTTGCTGACACACTCTTATATTTATGATTCACCATAGAAGTAATTTTTTATAGAGATTAGTCGGTTGGGTTGGGCTAGGCGGGTTTTGGTGAACTCTTAACAAATCTATTAAAACCCCGTTATATTGTCGCTAATTGCATTTAGCAATCTGCCACTTAATCATTTTCCATCGATTCCCAATATTTAACGGTTATGAAAATGGGAAAAAATTGATCTACTGAAAGATTTTGTTCGCCGAAGGAAAATATTTAGATTTTTTGACAAGAACAAAACTTAATGTGACACACAAACAAAATATTTTAGATATTTTATTCATTCGTAAAAGTATAACTCTGAATGTTTTTAAAAAAAATTTCGCACTTATTCTGAATATTGATGCTGACAATTATGATTTTTAAGCAAGTGTTGACAAAAAGTGTTACTGAAATAGACAAAATTAAAATAGAAATTGCCACTTTATAATCATCATATTGAATATTTGAAATAATTTCAAAAGTTTTACTTCTTTCTTTAAATCTCGGTTGAAAATTGCTGATTTTCTGATTATTAAATGACGCAAATGGATTGAAAATGGATTTTTAACGATAAGTCGGAAACTTAAGGGTGACAAAACCCTTTGTAGTTGACTTTTGTGTTCACTGCGCGACAATCTTCTTCAAAAGTTAAACAACGACTGAGGAGCAAAAGCATAACATCGTGCTTACACATCGTTATCTTTGGTGTGAAAACACGAAGACCAACTACACAATGTGCAACCTTGTGGCCGTCATTGTTTTATAACATATTTATCACATTTACTTTCAAGACATATTTATTAAATCCTCTGCTTGAATTGGGCAAATTGAATCAAACATTTTTTATAACTCTCACAAGCTATTTCTACCTGTAATAAGAATAATGCTCATTACGACCATTTAACAAGTGCAGACCAGAAATGTGCAGTACCCAAAACTCACACGATGTCCCAACCAATCCGACATTCATCTATATTCCTTACTTCTCTTTCATTGCTCTTCTTTGCTCTTCAATTCGTTTTTACCTACAAAACTTGCTATGTACATTGAATATCTAATAATAAATAAAATAAGTTGTTGTTACTGTTATTATTATTATTGTTGTTGTTGTTGTTTAGAATTATTTGTTTTATCCTGCTTCTTCTTCGTCATCGTCGTCGTCGTTGTCGTCGTCGTTGTCGTCATCAACATCATCACCATCTTGCATCTCATTGTTATTGTTTATTATTATCGTTATTATTGCCTCAGTTAGATACAAATGTTGTTGCTATTGCTGTTATTGTAATTGCTATTGTTGTTATTATTGTTCGTACACAACATACATCCATACATAGAAGTATTAACTATTGCGTGCACATCACAACATTGTCTCAGCTTCCGTGTAAATTGATCAGACCATGCCGACCGACCAACCGACAAAATAGACATAACCGACCACCATCATGCATATCTATTGTATGTACCTAACTATGATACCTGTGTATGTGTGAATGTTTATGAATTTTCATTTGTTGCCACCACTCCTGTTGTTGTTTTACAATAATATTGTTGGTGGCAATTTCATTTTCACAACTCATTACGAATGCTTGGTAACAATTAAGGTCTGATTACACTTTGTTGTTGTAGTTGATGCTGCTGCCGATGTTGTTGTTGGTGTTGATGTTGTTACTTGTGTTTCTTCTGTATAATTATGCATATTTCATAGTTTATGGAAATAATTATCTACATACTTGTACTCGTACATACATACAACTAAGTGGATTAAAGTGTGAGAACTGGTCCAGATTAAAATGAAATAGAAATTAATTAGAAATACAGATTTAGGTTTATAGACGTTATGCATATGCATATATGTATGTACATAGTAGATATATACTAAATGGAGCAACATTATACATACACTACGGACGGAAATCACATTTTTATGAGGAAAATTAAAATAAAAATATTTTTTGTTAAACTAACTCACATCTACATCAATGCCTATTACGTTAATTTCTAATATTTAGAGGATATTGTGGTGAATATAAAAATCAAAAAAACATTCTTTCATAATAACTACATATGCAACATATACATTATACAAAGGAAATTATCAACTAAAAATAGAAGAAAAATCCAATAAAAAAATTAGCTTCAGTAATAACGAAACATAGACAAGTTACGCTGGGATATAAAGTAAATTTGGAATGTAAACATACATTCGAAAATAGGTTTTTGTATGGAAGGTAGGCATGATCTTGATCAGATTACGCCTATTCTCTAACAAATTTCCTCATAAACTAAAATAATCATATATGCCAAGTTTCAACGGGATCAACTTATATTTAAAAATAAAAAAAAAAAACATAAAAAATGTGGAAAAAGGCTTTCGAATATGTAATTTTGTATGAAAGATAGACGTGATTTTCTTTCGATTGCCACAATTCTCGAACATATGCATGGACTAGTGCATAAAATCATATGTATTGAGTTTGATCTCAATGACTCTATATTTACGTACGAAAAGTGTAAAAAATACTTTCAAGAATATAGGTTTATATAGAAAGTAGGTCTGATTTGAATCGGATTCCTTCTATTTTCAAATACATTCATTGCTTTGCAATATGATATCTCATATAGTGAGTTTCAGTGCAATTATTCCATATTTTCATGCAAAAAATTCAAAAAGATATATTCGAAAATAGACTCTTGTATGGAAGCTAAGCGTGATTTTCATTTGATTTCATTGATTTTTCAACATGTTATTGGCTGAAAAATATCTATCATATTTACCAAGTTTCAGTTCAATAGCGTCTTAATTGAGTCGTAAATCGCGAAAATATTTTTTCGAAAACATACTTTTCTATGACAGGTAGGTGTTGTTTTCAATCAATTAAGGCCATTTTGGGTCTGGTGGGTTAACTATTAAATAAAATTTCATATATAGAGTTTTTATCGTCAGACCTTAATTTGTACCTACTCAAATCTTAAAAAGATATATTCGAAAACATGCTTTTGTATGGCAGGTGGGTGTGATTTTCAATGAATTAAGTTCATTTTGAGATTTGTGATTTATATGTTCAATATAATTTCATGTACCAAATTTCATTGCGATCGCTTTTTATTTATGTGCTGAACGTGTAAAAGCATATTTTCGAAAACATGTTTTTGTATGGGTTATAGGAGTGATTTTCATTCGACTAGTTCCATTTTGTAACTTGTGCGTTAATATTGAAAAATAATCTACTCTACTCAGTTTTATCTTGTTACCTCTATATATATATCGGTACATTTCCATACATCATCTGAGTTTTTCCCTTCATATGAGTTTTTCGAACAAAAGCATAACAACAACAATATGTCCCTGATTAATTGAGCCTAGGGTATAACAATCATGTCTAAAGGCTTATTATGATCATTTGATATTTGAAGAGAAATTAAATTAAGGTGAATATGAAAATCAAAATATTCTCTACTTCCTTCATAGCATCACATGCTGCATATATGATAGATACAATACATACGCATTATCGGATAATTATAAAATAATAAGATTGTCGGCATTTGACTTGTTCAAAAGAAATGTTCAAAATAAAGAAATTCTAAGTAAACAAGGATAATTAGAACAAGGTCGTGCTATTGTGACCACCAAGCTGACACACCCATTTGTCTGGTGCACACTCACACACACACACAAATTACATTTGAATTATAATTTTTCCTATGTACACATCACACATCACAACGTGTGGTGGGAATTTACAATATACGAGTATTTAATATGAAACAATATCTATATAACTACATGCTAAACTAGCTAGGTGTTGCTGATGCCTGCTGAGTGAGACGAAAATGAAAAGAATTAATATGAATTTTTTTTTCTTCTATTTTTTTTTATAATTTTTTTTTTTTTTTTGTTATCGTAATTATGCTGTGGCATGTGTAATTTTCACAGTTTTCACAGGATTGCATACATATGTAGAAGAAATCAGTTGGGAAAAATTCTATTCACATCGAGCACATAGAGAGAGAGACACACGCATCTCTCTTTGGTATACGATTATCAACAAAAGATGCTGAATATCTACAAAGCAACGACACAATCAGTACAATGGCACGCAAAGATGCAATGCAACCGGCAATGAAATATGACTAAGCTACCGGAAATACATGGCATTCTGAATATGCCAGAAGAACACTGTCATTAACTGAACGAACCAGCCAGCCAGGCAGTCATTTAGTCAGTTAGTATGCTAGGCTACCAATGGTAAGGGCAAAAGGCAAAATCAAATAGGAAAAATAAATTTTCAAAATGAAATAAATATATGATAAAAATGATAATTATTTGAGAATAAATACTAAAGACAGAAAGAAAGAGCGAGAGAGAGAGAGAGAGAGAGAGAGTGAGAGTGTGTGTGAGTTTATTGGAATCATTTTGATCTATAATTATACAATTCAGTCTGCCTGACTGCCGATAGCTGGGGAAGATGAAAATAAAATCCTGTTTTGTTTTTATTCTGTCTTAACATGATTGACATTTTCTTTGTCGAGAACAATTCCAATGATCGATTTACATGGCATGCAAGTAAATAATTGCAGTAGTTGCATGCAAGAAACACGCATATTTGTCATTCGGGGGGGAAATAAAAAATGGAAGAAGCAACACAAAAAAAGTAGATAAAAACTCAACAGATTCCACAACTCATTCATTATCATCCCTCTGTCCTCAACCAATTTCATTTACTATACTAAATTGTACTACTCAGACATCAACATCAACATCAACAACCGCACAATATTCGTAATCTCATTACAAATTGTCATGTTAACAGATCCATCCATCCATATGTGAATCTATGAAAAGAGTGAGTGAGTATGTGTGACAGTCCGTGAACTTATTCATTTATTTATTCCCATCAATGAGATGCTTCACTTTTAATGGCATGAAAAATCCTATATATTCTATATATATGTACAAATGGTATATACAACATTAAATGTCGTCTATGTCGTCTTTTGTCGTCGCCATCGTCATCGTCATCATTTTTGTTTTTGGCGATGACCCTCACTGAGTGACCCCATTAGAGTTGTAAAGCAAACAAAGGATATTGGCAGCATATCAAGAGTACTGCTTTTCCATTTTAATTGCTAAGAATACTAGCCACATGTGGCACATATGCATATATTCTACATTGTGTATAAGTTTATCCATATACACGAATACAAATAGTTTGGTTCGTTGCTTGGCAAATTGTGCAAAAATGTGCACAATGATTTCATTCTCAATGGAATATGTATGTATGTGTGTGTGTGTAAGTACTATATACAATATAGTCATATGTGCCCAATAGAATTGCTTTATATATTATTTAAGCCAACCAATTTCTTCATAAATTTCTACTTTCATTCGAAGGGGTGTTTTTTTAAGAGTATAACATAATGGCTTCAAATAAAATTTATATAAGTCTTAAGCATTATATTCTTAACTTTTGATTTTTAGTTCGTAAGCTCTATTTTTTTCATTCGAAGCAGATGTGATTTTATCCGATATCGCCTATTTTTACACATATATTTCCTTTGTTAAAAAAAAAAAACTTACTCTCCGAGTTTCAGTTCGATAGATTCATTTTCTCATACGAAAACTGTAAAAATATACATTCGAAAATAGGTTTTTGTTTAGGAAATCGGTGTGGTTTTCATACAATTTGTTCAAAAGATGGTAAATTTGAAATTGCATGTTAAAATAAAAACAAAGGTTGTGCCCACCAGACAATGTCGCTAAATTCGATTCTGAGGTGGTTTCACTCGGTAAGATCGGATTTCATTTCAAAGTTTAAAATAGAAAAAGGAAAAAAAAAGAATAATAAAAGTAAATACAGTCATTAAAATACCCAGTATCGTCTCTAGCAAGTTAAAAAGTGAACATTGTTATTGCTATTTTCAGTCCTCATGAGAACTGCCCTGCAAAATTGACGTTTCTGCAAATTTGGCTCTCACCTCTCACCCATTAAGGGGTGAAATGAATATAAGATATCACCCCATTCAGTTTGGTTATCCAACATTTTTTCTGAACACACACATATTACTTACTTAATTATGTTGCCATAACAACCGAATATCGATTTAGGCCGAAAATAACATGCTTCGCCAGCCATCTCTGTTCTTCGCTAGCTGGCGCCAGTTAGAAATTCCAAGCGCCGTCAGGTTCTCCTGTGCTTGGTCCTTCCACCGGAGGTTAGGTCTTCCTCTTCTGCGTCGCCCTCCAGCGGGTTCCGAATATAACACCTTCTTAGCTGGAGCGTGTTCTTCCATTCGCTCGACATGACCTAGCCAGCGCAGCCGCTGGATTTTGATGCGCTTTACTATGTCAATATCGGCATACAGCTCGTACAGCTCATGGTTGTACCTTATTCGGTACTCGCCACCAACGCAAATAGGTCCAAAGATCTTGCGTAGGACTTTTCTCTCGAAAACTCCAAGCATGCGCTCATCCGAGGTGGAAATTGTCCAGGCTTCAGCGCCATATGTTAGGACAGGTATGATGAGAGACTTGTAGAGTGTAGTTTTCGTTCTTCGAGAGAGGGTTCGACTTCTCAATTGCTTACTCAGCCCAAAGTAACACCTGTTAGCAAGAGTTATCCTACGTATGATCTCCAAGCTGACGTCATTACTGCTGTTAATGCTCTCGCCGGGACTCTTTGTTTGTTGATACTAGATACGTCGTCTTGCCCTCGTTCACCGTAAGACCCATCCGACGCGACTCTCTTTCCAACTCTGAGAATGCTGCACTGACTGCACACGCATATTACCTATATCAAATCTTTAGGAAGGTTCCCTAACAAATTATAATGAACTTAAAAGCAGCTAAAATTCGACAAAGAAACCCCAGAAATTGATCCGGCATCGTCCCTCAAACGATGAAAAATACGACTGACCCCCCAGTAATTATTTCAGTTTTCAGTAAACCTCTTTTTTGTGGAAATAACTTTTAGTTAATTGTAGACTGTCTTTAACACTGCTTATAAAGTGATATTCCCGTTACGTACCTTGTATAATCCCCCTTTAGAACATCTGCATCACATTAAATATGTTCAATGCAAATTGCGAACCACCAAATCAACCCACAATTGCATAATTTATATTATGTGGTATTTGTTAATAGTAATGCTCGTACGAAAAAAAAAAAACCATAATATATAATCATCATTTTGTTGTTGTTGTTGTCCATGAAAATGGCATATATATACATTATAGGTAATAAACACAATTGGTTGCTCGATCACAATTTGCAAATTAACAAAATTTATTTTAAATTACAATACGCCGGTATAAATTACGAATAAATAAATAAATAAATACAAGTGCAAATAGTATAAATGTACAGACGAATATATGGGAATTTTCATATACTAATTCATTAAGCATACAACAACACATACGTACGTACATATAGTTATTGTACATCTGCATGCAAATGTTTAATCATAGGGATTTTGTTACATTTATTTGTGATAAATTCCTCATAAGCATGCAAATATGTTTGTATGTTGCAGCAACATGTTGTGAATATACATCGGTAGGTATATACATATTTTCACATGTGATTAAGTAGCAGAAAATTAAATTTATATCAAAAAAGAGAAAAGTACATAAAAAAAAAACAAATAATCATATAAATTACAGCTCGATAATGTAAAATTGAATATAGGGGAATATTATTCGTTGTCACCTACTTTTGTATGCATGTGTTGTAGGTATTATCATTGTTAAATATATAATTATTAAATACAATATTGAAATTATTTTGACCAACAACAACAATAGCACGCTAACATACATACCTACATGCATACCTACAGAAACCAAAGGATTATTTAAGTTTCATTTCCAGTCGGTGCGATTTATTTGCGTTTAATATTCAATTTAATTGAAATTTTTCATATTATGTTTATAGTTATGTAGATATTGATTATATACACTTTTTTTGTTGTTGTCACAAAAATATATAACATATGAATTAATAACTCTATATATAATAATAATGAAATATGAAATAAGGACGATGATGTGTTCTTTTTAAATTTTAATTTATTTCCCATTTATTGCCCCACATATTGCTTTTTTCTAAACAATATATGCTCATAATCCAGCTATGATATTTATCGCATATGATAAAATTTCTTAACAAATAGAGCACATAAACGAGAAATCGATTAGACGAGACGAGTAGAGAAACTTAATTTTGAACTTTTTCTATGAATCTACATCAATATATACACACACACACGTAGAAGTTTATTAACTATTGTTTATTTTATTCTACTATTTGTTAAAATATGATATGCAAATATTTTTATACACACACACACACACACACGTCAATTACTTAATAGAAAAAATGAAATCGTAAAAAGTATTCACATATAGTTTATATGAACTTTTTGATGCAACTCATTAGATTCATATGCTTGGTATTCCGATTTAATAATTTTATAAATATATCGATAAATGCATATATGAAAAACGCATGTATGCATATACCCAGCAGAGAATCTCTCATATTATTACTGCTTCTTTTACCGGTGACATTTGAGATTAACAGCAATGCTTTGCAACAAGAACTAAAATTAAGATTAACTATATCTTTTGGGGCCCTTAATATGAATTTATCATTATGATAAATATATCTAATACCTAGTTCACTATTCTAATTATGGCATAATCTCCAGTATGATAAACCTTATTATGCCATACGTTGCAAAGAGCCGAAGTCATCGGCTAAAAAACATTGAAAAAAAAAAACACTGCCAAATTATTCTTCTATTATTTCCTTACCTAGTTGTTGATTTAAAAATATTAAAATTACAAATTTCAATCCTTAAAATAATTTTTATTAGTAACCCACTGTGTAAGAAACATCGGTAAAGAAACTTTTTATCAAGACCTCTGAAGACTGA
This sequence comes from Megamerina dolium, assembly GCA_963854835.1. Taxonomy (NCBI): domain Eukaryota; kingdom Metazoa; phylum Arthropoda; class Insecta; order Diptera; family Megamerinidae; genus Megamerina; species Megamerina dolium. The sequence continues at coordinate 58,504,888 of OY978527.1, read as the reverse complement.
CTGTGAAGTATGCCCTCTCGAGTATGCTAGGGTGTATGGATTGGTTAAAAAATATACCTACTGAATTTCGAAAATTTCAATCCTCATTGTAAAATTTCGATTTTCTGTTCATTTACATAATCCGAAGAGGAGTTTTTGGAACAAATCTTTCTGCAATCAAGTTAGAGCGAAATAAAACAATGGTTAAACAAATTTTTAAGTTCCAATATAAATTTTGTAGTCGTTTGTTGTAAATTATCTATTAGCTGTTTGCATATTTTGACAATTTTGATTAAAAGAATACTCACTTGGGGTACTGATTTTGTTTTTTTCGTTGTCAATAACATTTGTTGGAGGTTTTGATAAAATATTATAGTACTATTACACTATAGAAAAATTCAACTAAAAATAAAAACGAGATTTTATCTATAATAGAAAATTTAATATTTGCATTTTATATGCTTTTCTGATTTATATCATTCCATACTCGTATTTATGTATACGATATGTGTACTAACTACAATATACATATAAGTACATATGTTATTATTTGTTGATCACTATTTTGTTTGCAGCTTGGCATATATTTATTTATGATTTAATGTATTTTTATTATTTATTTATTCTTTTTGTTTTTTTGTGAAATATATAAAAGGGATTAACTTTTAAAATGTACAACTTGATAAAAACAAATTTGAATAACATCCGATTAAAATTAAAATTATATTCCTCATTAAGCGTATATGTTGTTGATGGATCAGACAAAAAATACAACAAAAAAAAAGAAATAAATAAAATAAAAGCAATAATCAGATATGGAATACAAATTTTTCTTCAATAACATATGAAATGATAATTAGTTTTCGGTTTTATTTTAATTTTTTTCAACACTTTTTTGGTAAATGAAATGAAAATTATCAACAAATAAGTAATTGGAATGAACCACATATATTGTAAATATATGGTATATTATTTCTATGTAAAGAATTTATATCAATAAATCTACAGAAAGATCATGTATCAATTGAAAGCTTACAAATACTAATCTTTTCTGTCTTTGTCGAATCAAAGGGAAATTTTTAAAGGTATTCAAATCAGACTTTATAATTCATTATCTAAATCACGACTTACCGTTTAGAATCTATTAGAACTGTGACTCGATAATTCGAAATTTTTGATTATTTCAATAAACGTCCCTGTAACAAAAATAAATAAAATTTCGATATTTAGCGATTTTAAAATAATTTGGAAAATGCGGTTGGATAAATATTATGCATACTCGTAAATTAATTGCTATCTTTTATTTTTATCTTATAAATATACATACAATAAATTAAGAATGATACTACAATATGTATTTCGAATATATGTTTTATTTTCGCACATAGAAATATAAATATTCCATTAATATTCTCTGAATTCCATTAAATATGCACTTTTATATGAACGAGTATAGATGATTATTTTGATCAACCAATGAATGAGTCCAAAAATGTACACATTCGGTACAAAATTACACGTACCTCCAATACAAAATTTTACTTTCGAATATATAGTTTCTAATTGTGTGCAATCAAAATATATTGCTATCTAGCTGAAACTCGGTGCAAATGATCACTTGTATCAAACAATGACAGTAGCCGAAAATCAACGCAGTCACTTGAAAACTACACCTACCTTCCAAACCAAAGTATATTTCGAATATATATTTTTAGACATTTCGCAGTCATATAGAAAGCTATCAAGCTAAAACTGGGTGAATAGAGATTTTTTGACTAATGAACAAATATGTTCAAGAATGGTCGTAATATGTTGAAAACTACACGTACCTCCCAAACAAAAGTTTGTTTTCGAATATATGTTTTTAAACATTTCGCAGTCATGTAGAAATCTATCAAGCTAAAACTGGCTGAATCGAATTTTTTTGACTAACAAACAATTATGTCTAAGAATGGTCGTAATCAGTTGAAAACTACACGTACCTCCCAAACAAAAGTATGTTTTCGAATATATGTTTTTAAACATTTCGCAGTCATGTAGAAAGCTATAAAGCTAAAACTGGGTGAATAGAGTTTTTTTGAGCAATGAACAAATATGTTTAAGAATGGTCGTAATAAGATAAAAACTACACGTACCTCCCAAACAAAAGTATGCTTTCGAATATGTGTTTTCTGACTGTTTCCACGCAAATATAATGCTATTGATCTAAAAATCATTACAAATTGCTATTTTTATTAATGAATATTAACCATAAAGGATTTTCGTTAAATCTAGAAACAAATTTGCTTACTTTCCATACAAAAATATGGTTTTTAACCCTGATTTTTCATCTTTTCATATATATAACACTATTGAGCTGAAATTTCTTTGAGAACAATATTTTTCATCAAGAAATATATGATTTAAAAAATGAAATGAATCGGATGTATTGTTTTTGGCTTGTATTCATTCACCTCAAACTTCCCAGATTTTCTGAATATCATAACTTTTTTGCATTTCTGCATAAAATAACAATAAAAATGTAGCAATAATATATGAAAATGTTGCAAAGGATTGCTTTTCTGTGACATAAATAAAATCAATGCCAATGTGTTGATTAGGAAAAAACAAATCACACACACATTTATTTTGGCCATATACGAGCAATGTTGCGAGCTGAGACAAACAACAATAATGGATTATCCTAAAGGCAAAAAAACTGTAGAAGAAAAACAAAAGTACACTATAATATATGTGAATGTTGAAAAAAGTGCCGAATTATAAATTATTCAAGTGCTCGCGCAGTCATAACTCTGAAATCACATTTTGCAAAAGAATATAAATTTCAACAAAATAAAAAAAAAACGATAACAATAACAAGTTAAAATTTTATTATCTCAATACATATACAATGGGATACATATACAATATATATACTACGTACATTTGAACATGTCCAAGTATTAATATTCTATCGGTATCTCTGATGCACCATTGCAAATGGCGTGACAAACATGATTCTTCAACCAATTTGCCATTTTTATTCGCCAACCCGTTGATTTTTGTTTTATTTCGTCAGGATCATAACGATTTGCCCGCTAAATAACGGATTTATATCAATGCATACACAAAACGCATAATTTTTTTCATGTTTGCATATTTTCATTATTTGCATTCACATACGCAAAAACAAGTGCCAGCTTAAATTGTCCAATTAAATTGAAACATGCCTAGGAAAATACCCCAACCTATAAAGAGATAGACTTACAAAGTATTTGAGCATAGTCCAAAGTGTACATACTCGCACTATTAGTAATATTTGAAAAGGCACTTTATACAAAAGAGGGCTTAAAGTGCAACACTTTAATACGAAAAAATAAAACAGTGCAAAGTAAATGCACAAAACATGCACGAAAATATGTGTAAATATTTTCAAATTAAAAAAAAAAAAAAAATGGAAATATTTCGAGTGGAGGCGTTCCAAGTTTTTTTTCCATTCATTTTGTTGAGCTCTTAATTTATGGATACATTCGACATTTAATTGAGCTGTCCATTGGAGTGTAGAGATGGTTGTTGTGTCTTTGGTCGCAAAAAACAGAATTTCAAATGAAAAACTCATACTCACTCATACCATCAAGGATAGAAAAGTGCATAGTTTGACATGGCATGCGAGGGGTTTATATATCTACTATCGTACATATATATTTTTTTAATGTTTTCTCATACGACTTTTTTTTTTTTTGTAATATAAATTGTGCAAATAAACTAGTATCAAATGCATGCATTCGATAGCTTTAGCCCGATGGGGAAAAAGCAAGAGTTAACCGGGATGGAGATAGAGAAAGGAAGAATTTATAGTCAGCAGTCGATGTTAGTGAAAATATCTATTAAGCTTTTTTTGTATGTCATTTTGCTAATTAGATGTGTTTTGCGATTTAAATTGCCTATATGAACAATCGCCGTTGAAAAATTCAATGTATTCGATGTTATTGAGGATCGAAAAAGCTCATAGGAATGAGCAAATTACTTTTATGCTTCTTATTTAATTCTTATATAGACCCATTCGGGGAAATAATTAGACATAAGCAAACAAGAATTATTTCCCCAAATTATATCAATCGATATGCCAAGGTTGTACCACAGTAAATATATTTTTGTTTTGCAATTCACCAAGTACCAAGTTCAGGCATATATTTATCATTGATTGCCAATGTGTACAAGTAAAAAACGTAATTCAAGTCAAAATATTTGTGTATTTATTAAATAATTCTATGCCTTCGAATATTTACGAGTATAGATTTAATTGGGCATGCTTTTCAGCACAATTACAATGTGTAATCATTTTAATTACGCCCAATAATTACAATAAACATTAATATATGCTTTACGTACCACTCTATATACGTAAATAGAGAGGAAATAAAAAAAAAGCCAAACTCATTGAATACAAAGCATAGCCGCGGTATGAAATGTAAGACCGATTCGACCCATTCATTGATGAGTACTTAGTAGTAACCCTTGTGGAAATGTTTTACAAAGAAATTATTAACAAACACACGCACACACACAAAGAACGGACGAAAAAATGAAAGCAACGAATAATTTGTTTGTTTATCACTGAATGAATAAGCGAATGAATAGATGTCTGAATGAATGAATGAATGAATAAATGAATGAAATTGTTCAATAATTTCATGGAATGCATACAAGCTAAGTAGGGTGCGCGCTTGTGACGCATAAAAAGCCAATAATTTCTTTCTTTTGTTAAAGAAAAAAAAGAAAAACAAAAAACAAACAACAACAACTCAAATCAGACAGTGTGTGCTTCAGCAATATTATATGTGCTTATATGTTGATGATAATGAAGAGATCAACAACAACAACAACAACAACAACAAATACAACTATTTATGCATATTCATTGATATTATTAGTAGTAATAGTGATGGTGGTAAAGGTGGTGGTCATGGTGTTGTTAATCATCGAGCACCAATGATTAAAGAACAAGGTACATACTCGTACATTTCGTATAAGATGGGTGTCTCTATGGGTGCTCTCTGTTTTTTTATACCCTGCATAATGCAATATGCATGGTATATTCATTTCGGTCAGATGTTTGTGTCCACTTGAAGGAATCTCCGGAGATATAGACATGGATATATATTCGTGATCAGCGTCGATTAAATTTTCGATTTAACGATGTCCGTCCGTCCGTCCGTCCGTCCGTCCGTCCGTCCGTCCGTCCGTCCGTCCGTCCGTCTGTCTGTCACCTGGCTGGTTCGCACGATAACTTGAGTAAATATTGAGCTATTTCGATGAAATTTGGCATAAGTAATCTATGATCCAAGGGTACGGAGGGGATTGATATTGGGCATGATCGATCAATAACCACGCCCACACCAAGCATTCAAAGCGACTAACCTCGAAATTTTCAAAATCTTTAACTTGCTATAACTCACACAATATACCACTTGGGACAACAATATTTGGCACATAGAGTTATATTATACTACTATATAACCTCGCCAAAAGTGGGTGAGCCACGCCTACTTTCTAGCGTAGCTCCCATACAAAGTGTCTGTACTTCATTTAAATTGAAACTGCTGTAACTTCTACAGTCTTCTGTCTAGAATAACCATAATTGACACTTAGATTAACACTGTAGTCAGAAATAATATGGCAGAAAATCAATGTGCCACGCCCACTCTTTTTTGGGTCTCCCATACAAAGTTGCGGAAATTAAAAAAAATGTTACCGGTTATAACTTGCAAACTATTCAGCGTAGAATAACCAGATTTAAGGTGTGGATTAATATTGTACGAGCAACTAGGCTCACAGAAAATGGGCGCACCACGCCCAGTGTTTATCGTAGCCCCCATACAAATTATAAATTGAAACAGCTGTAACTTCGGCAATCTTCTGTCTAGGATAACCATAATTGACACTTAAATTAATATCGAAGTCGGCAAAAATCTGGCAGAAAATCAGTGTGCCACGCCCACTCCTTCATGGGTCTCCCGTACAAAGTCGAGTGAATTAAACTAAAATTTTAAGCTCCATAGCTTACAAACCATTTAGCCTAGGACAACGAGACTTAGGGTATGGATTAGTATTGTACGGGCAACTAGGCTCACAGAAAATGGGCGCACCACGCCCAGTGTTTATCGTAGCCCCCATACAAATTTTAAATTGAAACAGCTGTAACTTAGGCAATCTTATGTCTACAATAACCATAATTGACACTTAAATTAATATCCTAGTCGGAAATAATCTGGCGAAAAATCAGCGTACCACGCCCACTTCTTATTGGGGCTCCCATACAAAGTTGAGGAAATTAAACAAAAATGTTAAACACCATAAATTAGAAACTATTCAACGTAGGACACCAAATTTAAGGTGTGGATTAACATTGAAAAATTAATTGGATTTACTAGAAAGTGGTAAGCCACGCCCACTTTTTATATAGCTCCCATACTAAGCCTCGGAATTATTTTAAATTCCTTTTACTTCGTCAAAGTCAACCATATTTCGGGTGTAAATTAGTAGTATATGCAAAAATTGTTTCTCGAAAAGTGGAAATAAAAGAAAAGTTGGATATTCGAGTAAACTTTTTATATATAAATCTACATATGCAGGGTATAGTTTGGTCGGCCCCAGCCGACTGTAAGGAGATTTTTTTTTTCATATTATTATTCTTGTTATAATTAAATTAATTTATATTTTCATTCAGCATGAGACAAATATAAAACTTTCTTTATCTATGGTGGAGCTATGGATAGATTGGGGAAAAAGAATCGGAATCAAAGTCCAGAAGGACTTTTCTAATAGAAATATTTCATCGCTATAGAAGTTTTAGGGTAGTATTTGCTTAAAAACCTAAGTTTTATAAGTTTTACAATACATATTTTTTGAAAAGTCAACTTTACATCAGCAATGGTGTACTGGAGATGTAATTCGGTAGTCGGACCATGGAAGGTCATGTATGCATTGAAATGTTCCAAGCATAAATTTTCTAAATTTCCACCCAATCGATTGACAAACCGATAACTCCTACCCAATCATCATCAGTTTTTGCTTTGCCACTACCTTATTTTAATTACAATAAATATTAGTCCCCTGTTGCCAATCGCCGCAAAAATGATTCGATTTATATTCATTTCAGTAATGAACTTCAGTCCGTGAAGAAACAGTGAATGATGTCCACTTTATGGAATATGTGTAGCATGCCTTTCATTTTCGTTTCATCTAAAGTGTACACTAAAGATGAACAATGAATCACTATTCATTGCTTTAACTTTTGATAGAAAATTCATTCTTTCAAACCAAAGATGCATCTTAAATGAAGTAACAGTGAAAGATGTCCACTTTAGTCACATTCACTATTTAGTGAAGGAGTGCATGATAGCATATTTGATAGTCTGCATAAAAGTTGAAACGCCAGAATTGGATAAACAATATGTAAACAAGGGTGATTCTTCAGGATGATTTCATGCTGCGTGATTCACTTTGGATATCCATCAAAAGTGATACAATGTAAATCAGATTTTTGATATAATAATACAATATATTCAGCCTTGGGAAATAAACATTAAAATTCTTTCATCGAATTGCTCTGTATTTTTTCCTTTATCGTAGAAAAGTTACACAAAATGTAGCAAACAAAAAGGTCTTATACTCTTTCACCAACAAACCAGTATATATTTAATTCGAATATATTCACATTTGTCATGCTTGTTTTTGAGATGAATGAAACGCGTTTGAAATTATTGAAATTCAAGGATTCGCCCTACGCTATGTACTCTATTCGTTGAATGAAGTAGCATCAATTTAAATAGTAGTTAAGTACTATGTAGTAGTCAATTCGAATCACCTTACATACCAAGTCGTATAGAAAAAAAAAATATTTTAATTAATTTCACCTCCTCATCTCACCTTCTCTCGCAATCAGCAATAATGTCAGTAATCGTTTAAGTGTACACACACATACTTGTACATATTGCATTAATTTTCTATGGCAATGAAATGGCAAATGCAACTGCTTGTGAGTGGTGGTAGTGGCGGTGGTGGTATACTGACTGACACTAATGTCAAATGGAGGGTTGTCCTGTCAATAACCTTTGAAGCGTGCAATTAGTGCACGGCATGCAGCAACATATGTATGTACATATATTATAGTAAATATATAAGTATGAGAATATGATATAAGTACATACAGTACATAAAGTGACTGGTTGACAATTAGATATCTCCTGTATGTTGAAACTTCAAATGGCACAAGAATGTGTTGCACCTTGAAGGGTGTTCGAGTGGAAAATTTTATGCACAGCACAATAAAAGGCACATACTTAGTGCATGTATTTAGCTTACAAAATTATCTAGAGTTACGTTGTGGGTATTAGTGGCTGATAGTATTAAGTCGTCCCATATCGTCGTAGTTGTCGTCGTCCTCATCGTCGTCATCGTCATCCTGTTGACGTCATCCTCTTTTCGTTCGCAATTTTTTACATATATAAATCAATTCTCTTTTTTTTTGTTTCTTTGTGTGTCTAATACAAATACTTGAATCAAACAAATACAATGTTTGTTGTCGTCGTCGTCGTTATCATTGCACAGTGATTCGACATTCGAGAGGTGACATTTTACATATTAATGATTTTGAAATTAAACCTAGATAATTTTTTTTTACGAAGCAAAAAGAGGAGTAACTCTTTTCAAAAACATATTACATTTTTGTGACTACTCGTAGTTGGTAAAAAAGTTGATTTTTCTAAAAAAAAATTGCCAACAAAAATACCCCTAAGTGAGAGAGATTGGTTAATGACATTTTTGATGCTTAGTCACCTCTAGAAAAAGGAAGAAAAACTTTTTCTAGAACCCTTTAACATTCTATGGTCACTCGTAGCGGTTTAAAAAGGCCCATATGGAATAGTGAATGGTTTTATAGCTCTACGAAATATTTCTATAAAATGTGGAACATATGCTCAGATGAAAAAATATCCATAATATCTTTTATTTTATTATTCTGACTCATTTAGAAATAGTCAAACTATAGAATAACCTTTACTCTGTGGCACTTTCATCATCCAAGAAGCATACATTGATTCCGATCACATTTTATATGTTCCAAATTTATTATACTCATCAATAGAGCTGACAATTTTTTAAAAAGATTTTTTTTTTGTGTATGTGATGGATGAATCACTGTGCGTCTTGTACTTCCCTTAACATATTGTAGTCCTTCACTAGCACCTGCCACCACAATAATGACTCAGTATGCAAGTGAATAGTACAAAATATTTATATATGTAAGTGGGTGTATGAAGGCAAATTTCTATCGTGCACTTTACACCCCATAGACCCTTTAGCTTGAGTAATCCATTCATTCATGTATATGAATATGGAAAATCTTACATTGAGAAGAGCGCAGGTTTTTGTGATTCATTCATAAAGTCTTCGCAATTCATTCACACATATATTGCAAGTTGTAAATGAAGAAAAAAGAAGAAACATTGGATTTGTTGCCGATTATAAGGAAGTACTCGTATATATGTATGTGCTTAGTAGTGTATTATTATAAACATGTGTGTTTTATGATTAAATACACACACCTTTGCAGACATATAAGCAACTCAAGTGTGTTGGTGAGTTCATAGAACATATATCTACTAAATGTTTCCAGTTAAGTATTACATGCAATATATAATTTAACTCATACACATGTATATATAATTTTTACCCTCTCATTTTTTCATTGCAATTACAAATATTTGCTGCTGCAAAAAAAAACAAATAACAAATAACAATAAAGAAGGAACAAACAAGAAAGATAAAGGGAGTCTGCCTTCCTTCTTGGTGAACGTTGAACATTGCCACGTCATATTGTTCGTTCTGCTTGTGATTTAATTTTCAATAAACTTGCTATTTTTTTATGAACACCCACACACACACACATATATACTCATGCATATATATGTATATTTAGATTCATCTCCCACACATAGTAAAAAAAAGTTGTGGTGGGGGGGGGGATTACTTGAAAAGGATGTTGTGATGTTTTTCACTAAAAAATCGCATTTGTTTATTTTCGCAAACAAAGCGAAATAAAATTTTGACTTTTATTTTTATTTTGTGTCTACGAGTACTTATATATAAGCATTTGTGTGGGGGTGTATACGCACATATACATACATATAAATTTTGCATAAACATTTTAACGGAAATTGGTGGTGCTTTTGAAGGAAATAGAAATTAAATCAAGCATATGCCACGTACACATATACACCATGTGACTCATAATTTTCATATTTAGTGCACCTGACTGATGAACTGACTGACTGAGTAATAAATAGCGGCAGCATGCATGCTGTCTCATACTTAGTACTATGTCAGATATCTACATGGGGTGGATCATACGCACCCATTGTATGATACAATAAGTAGTATACTCATAATGCGTTGCACTGCCAATTAAAATATAACCGCAAGGCAAATATGTACCTTTCATATGTCTCACAGTGCCTTACTCAATCAATGTTCTACCCTATTCAATGGTTTATCATCGCCCGACCCATTGTCGCCCACAGCAACTAACTGCTCTATATGTACTATATGTACTTGTGTCGCGTCTCTTCGACGACTATGTGCTGTATATCAATGGGCAATTGACATCATCACCATGACCATTGTTGGAACGATCTCCTTCATAGTGATAAGTATGCATGTAAATCAAGCGTACTGCACAAGTATTACTTACATAACTCATTCTTTGACTTACGTACATATTTACATCTTATGTAATACGGTATCCATTCAATACCTATTTTCCAACATAATCATCATAATCATCATCATCATCATCAGCATAATGTGTATGTGAATAGCGTTATAAAACGTGTCCTTTTTGCATATATGAGCCTGCCCCAAAGCAGACATAAAATGATTGGGAGCACAAGAAGACGGAAAGCAATTGAATGGAAGCTGTTGAAAGAAGAAAGACAGACAGGAAATTACACACCTACAACATACAATAACAACAAGAGCAGTTCCAAGGAATTCTCTGCTGACATTTAAGTTCTTCATTCATTGCAATTTATGCCCTATGTGCCGAAGCACTAATGCACAGTGTAACGAGTATAGTGATTATTAAAAAAAAATTTGTTTTGTTATTGTCTGTTTTCGAAAACCAACTATTGCGACCCAAATCTCAAAATCTCGATTTTAAAACTATCTGACACTATACTTTAGTACGTCAAGTATAAAGTTTACATATATCATATTTAGGTAATTTTGATGTACGCAAATCAATAATAATTGGGAAATTGCTCTATCATGAATAGTTTCAGAAAACTAGCACTTGAAAATACAGCTTTTCAGTTTCAAATATTTTCCGAAACTAACTCCGATATGAAAATTTCGAATTTACAGATAAGTTTTTTATAAAAACCCCATGTCGAAGTGATCTCAAGAACTTAGCTCAGCAACTAAAAACAATTTTTGTTAAATTATAGTCAAGTGGCCCATTAGTAGTCGGCGATAGAGATTGCATATTTCAGAATTTCTAGATATTTTGAAAAAGTTTGGTAAACGTATTCGTTTTCCGGAGAAAAATTCCTACTGGACTGAACTCCAATGCATCCAATAACTAAAAATATGAAGTACAAATTATTGTGCTAAGTATTCAAATCCGAAACTTTGAGTCATAAATATTTCCGCAATTGAGTAGGAATATTCTAAACGGTTCCAATTTTTCATGAAATTATAATTCCCCCAAACGAGGATTCATCCCGGTAGTGAAAAGTATAAGCAAATTGTCAGCTCATTTCGATGAAATTCACTAGTTAGTTCACATTCGCAAGTCCAGTAGTGACAGTGAACGATGAAACCACTGATGATTGTTTTAGATAATTTCACTCTGCGCGTTCACTTTTGATGTACATCAAAGAGAATTCAGTGTCAATCTGGCTTAAGTCATTTACTGATAGTTTAAAACGTTCTATGTTTATAAATTTTTATAAAATCTCATTTTAAATTATTATTAGAACTAGACTGACTTCAATCTTTATTGATTAAAAATGTTTTGATTTAAAACATTCTATCATAAATGACTATAATATAGTATTTGGTGGTAATTAGTAGTCCTAAACCAACTTCATTCTATGTATGATAATTTTTTCGCCATTTCTTATATTAAAATTTGGAACAGTGTTTCCCTGTTGGTCAAAACAGGGAATTAATAAAAACAAAAAATTTTTTTAGTCTTAATGTCAGGCTAAATAGACCAAGTGGGCTTAGAAAAATATAAAATTTGATTAAAAAATTCTATAATTGGACTTCATTAAATTGTGTTACTCTTTAAATTAAATTATTAAATTAAATATTGTTTTGGAAAATATGTTTCTTCGATTCATTCTATAAATATGCTGCAAAATCAAAAATAGATGCATTACTATCAAAATTATTACCTTTTAAAACACAAAATTACGTCAAAAACTTGTTTTTACATTTTTTAAACAACATCTTATTAAATAAAGTGTATAAAAATATAATCTAAATAATTTTTGTTTATATTAAATCCTCTAAAGACTACTTCTACTGACATCTCTAGTAGAGAGGTTTATTATTGTTATTAAAAAATTTAAATGTGGTCATGATAGCTCACCTCGCTGAGAATTGCAATCATTCAACAAAAATTATATGCTAAAATTTCTTGATCTACTCCTATTTCTCAAAATTCTCCCAAAGGATATACAAATTTATTAATGTCAACTCTATAAATTATTTTACGAGTTGAAATAGGCGTGGTAAATCAAAATTTTTTTTAATTACAACAATAGGCTTGTAATGTTGAAATAAATGGAATTTTTGAACTTAAGCTTTCATACGAATTGGTTTATTAATACACTCTTATTTCTTTTTAATACCTAAATTTATATGATGGTGCAATTTGTATAAATTTCAACGAGAAAGCAATTTAAATTCCATTAATTAAGTGTACAGAATTTGACTGAATTTATATTACATTAACTATTTTTTTTTTTGTGACAAATTATATTGCAAGCTGACACTGTACGTTACACTGTAAGAGGTTTGTATCCTTTGCAGTTGTGTGAATTGTTTTCAAATAAAATGGGATTCATTTTAGTGCTTACGTTTGAAAGGGGAACAAAGTGGAAGAAGAATTTTACCAACAACAACAACAAAAATTACACTATACCACTAAAAGGATTTCCTTAAAGTTGCTGTCTGTGAATGTTACTACCACCATCACCATCACCATCACCATCACCACCAACAGGCGAATATGCCACCCATTTTAATTTTGCTATTTTTACATTTATACAAATGCGCACAAGTTATAAAATGAAATGAGTCACGTTTGCCAATAACGTGTTTAGTCAGTAGGGTGATGACAACAAAATTGCTCATACAAAACAGGATACAGCATAGATATACCCATATTGTATACACAATGCTCATACTACAATATAAATGATTAGCAAGGGTAAAACTAGAGTCTATACAACAACAAAAAAGACTCATTGACAATTGCTTGCAAATTTTAAATAATCGTCAATAGCACATTTGTTCGCATTCAACAAAAGCAGCTTAAGGAAATAAAAATAAATAAGCCTCAACAGCCAGGACGAGTCCGAACCCGAGCCCATTCTATCAATGTGCATTATTATGTAATATGTTATAGCATATTGTTGATCGTTTAGGTTCGAATCAGGCTCATTATATCTGCATGTGTACGTCTCTAAGTCAAATGTAGCAGTGACAACTCACAATAAATGTCGTCACTGTGAACTTTGACGCACTTCGACGACAGCACAAATTATTGTATAGTTCAAGTGTGCCATGGCGTCATTATGGATCCATGGCAAATTTATATTTAAGTGGTTATACTATATGTCTTAGTATGTAGTATGCTTATATGTATAGAATGTCGCTGATGATAATTAACGCATTCAATGGCATTGCAATTTTATCACCACCTTATGCCACTCAAAAGTCTGTGGAAGGGGCAACAAATGTAAGAAACTGATTAACATTGAACTTAAGTGTTATGAAGCATGACTTGAAGGATTTACAAAGGATACACTTTTGGAATGTGATCAACTTGAAGACATACAGGGTATCAAATCTTACTGCTGTGTCGTACACGAGTCAATCACTCAATCGTATGGAAGGAAGAAAAAATTCATCAGTCGCCTATGCGGGAGTGAAAGTTGTACAAAATTGCATTTTTCTGCGAAGCCATAGTAATTTGTTGACACAAGTTCATATCGGAGTATGCAGTGATGTATGCTCTTTCACCATATAAGCAACTATCATACCTGAGTATATGAAATTTGATGCCGAATTTTAATTTTAGTCGTTGTAGATGTTTTGTTTTTTTTTGCATATTCTTTCATTCCATTGTCTGATTATTTCAACAACAAAGCATAAAAAGTAGAAGATAATTTTATGAAATTACCCCAAAAAATTGCATGCTAACCGTCAAAATGTTATTAACATTGACAACTGAAATGCCAACATCAAGCAGCATGAAGCAAGAAGAACAACAACAACAATAGCAACAATAATGTGCACAAAAAGGGACAATTGCAACCGTAATGACATAAAAACAGCAACGATGACGATGAAGAAGTCAGAAAATATAAACTAACTGTCATTCTGATTAAAACAACAAAAACCACACGGCAACAGCGGCGACGATAGTAAAAAACACAAACACAAATTACATGTTGCAACATATACACACACATACTCCAAATGATAAACCAACAGCAACAACAACATCAATAAGAATAATAATAATAATAATAATAATCATAAAAGACAGCGCAGCGAGAACAGCCGCCAGCAATCACCAATGAATGTCGTCGCATCGGCAACATAATAACGCACAGGCCACAATATACATGGTATCATTATCAAAAACAACACCAACAACAACATCAACAACAACAACCAGAACCACAACGACTATATGCTACTATGTACTACTGCAGTCATCGGTGTCATCGTCATTATCAATCTCATAACATATACATAGGAAACATCAACAACAACAACAACAACAACAAGAACAACAAACAGCAGCAGCATCAGTGGTAGCAGCAACAACAACATTTGCAGCATCACCGCCTCGTCAAAACGTCACTCGGTGTAATCAAGCGTTAAGTGATTCTGCAAAAGTGTAGCCAACAGCAACAAAAACAAAAAAACAAACTATTGTTGGCCCTTTTTTTCGCGTCATGTGGATGCATGTATGTGTGTGTGTATGTGTGTGTCATATATGTTTGAGGATAAGTTTGGGGAAATAGTATCGAACTAGTTGTATGCAGTAATGACCTTATGATAGTTGATGGAGGTTGAAAATCGCGAAAATCGCATTAACGTTTGTTATTATTATTATTATTTTTTTTTTTTATTCATATTATGGAATTTTCATAAATATTAATACATTTTTTTTTTAAGCCGATAAATTAAATTTTTGCTTTTTAGATTTTTTATTTCGATATATATTGCATTTACTATCTTCTTAAATGATAACGAAGACTCTTTACCTAAAAAAAACAATTTTTTTTATTTTTAGGTATAGCCAACACGGTGCCAAAGAATGCGGTGCAGAACGAATCTGAATGAACGACAATTGCTATTCTCAAATTTTTATTTTTAAATATTTTCGTAAAGAACCATCAGTAATGGCATTAACGCTATTATTATTTAATTTTGCAAAAAATATGAGCTGTCAACTGTCAACTGTCAACAAAATGTTTACGTTAAAAACATACGGTAAGCAATATTCTGTATATAATTTAGTAGTTCGTATCAATAAGTTTTTGTACCAACAAGTCCCAGCTGTACTAGGTCCCATTTCTTCGGTCGATCTTTAATTTTTGACAATCGTAGTCTCCACCCGTGCCATCTTCACAGAAATAGGGCAACTCTGAAATCTTTAAAATGGCCAAATTTCACATTATCGAGAAATTTTAATTAGTTTTAAAATCGATTTCCATAAGATTTATATAAGAATAAGCAACTCTTGCCAATATATAAGTAAAACGTCATTTAGATTTCAGGAAACTCACAGGTAAAAGAGAGGTACGAGAGTGGTAAAGACTCCGCAAACTTTAACTCCGAGTTTGAGTTTTGATTTCTTCTTATAATCATGCTACATTCGTTTGCTGGTGTCTTGTTGTCATCTGAATTTTTGTAATCAAAAACCCCGAATGTTCTACAACTATGGAATTAATGGTTTTACTAGGAATATGGTCAAAGTGGCCTTTATTTCGTTTGATAAAAATCACAAATACCAATAAGTATCGTTAATATTAAAAAAATTTCTAGTATAAAAAATATCACTAATGTAAGAAAAAATTCTTTCCAGTTTTGCTAAAAACCGACCGATATTTTTTCCCCAACGTAATATTTACACTTGTTTTATCTTGGCTTTGTAAAAAAGACCTCCTCAACAACTATGATGATGTTCCTAATAATCATCATAGTGGTGATGACTTGTTTAAATACATTAGTTTAACAAAAACAAAAAATTTTAAGTAAAAAAAACCGACGTGCTTTGATTGAAAAATGGACCAATACTTTCCCCTCAGTACAATATTTACACTTGTTTAATGCTTGCTTGAGATCGTCAATTAAAATATAAAAAACAAAAAACCTTAAAGGAAATTGTCTATTCAGCAATCATGATGATTGTCATCATGATGATGATGATGACTAAAGTATAATAATGTGTTCAAAATGCATTCATATTTATTGTTGTTATATTCAATATCAATAAAGAGTAATTATTAATGATTTGTACATTGTTATGCACCTATGAGTTTTCTTGCCCAAAAGGCTAATAAGTCGCTAATACAAATTATTTTCTAATATGCGGCTACTTGTATGAGTCGGCACCTAGTACCTTCAGTGAAAAAAATTATAGCCTTGAAAACAAATCAATTGCATTCAAGTCATATGTACTTGCTATCCCCATGTTGGTATTACACTAGTCAAAATCGGCATGCGTATATACGCGTGTGTCTCCACAGATCTATATTAAGTAGCTGTATATGATAATCAATTTCATTAGTATACATAAATTTGAATTTTTCACATTTCGATAAAGAAAGAACATCGAAAAAATATATATAAAATATAAAATGATACAGAAGATGATAATGATAAAGGAGAAGATGCAGTAGTTGCAGTTGTGGTACATAATCTAATCTTCTAGTACGGAATGATCAACGATCATATGAACGCAGAAACGCAAAGAATGAATGAATCTGAAAAAAATATCAACGAAAACACAAGAAAAAAAACCAAAAATAATTTTAATTTACTTTCCTTCATTCTGATTGGTTTAGAAGTCCAGGTGGCCACACGCTTGTTCTGCAACTTTATTTTTACGTACGTAGTACGAGTAATCGTATGTTTTTAACTGATTTTTATTATTTCATTTTCAACCTTATTGTTGTTTCTACTACTATTATTATACTTCACGTAGTTTGTTGTCTGTGTCCATTGCATCTTGCACGCCCTGTTACACATAGGTAGGTACGTAACGATGATCTTTGATTTTCTGTGCTTACTGCTGCTGCTGCTGCTGTTGGGTCTACTACTCCTGCTGTTGTTGCTCCCGTTGTTGGCTGTACATCTGTAGTTAGGTACCTGCCATCGAGTGGCGGATGTTTCAAAGAGTTGCATGCATCACATGTTGATATTGTGGCGTTGATGTTTTACCACTTTTTTTTAGGTATACGTACCTCTCTCTCTCTCTCTGTACCTATATCGGTGTTGTCTGTTTTAACTTCTTCCTCCCCAAAAAGATATACGCATTGCACTTCGTTTTAGAAGTGATATACGATCATCTACATATATGTTGCACACACACATGAACTTATAGATGCCTGCCAGCCTAGTTTTCATTTACTCCTCGTTTCTTACGCAACAGCGCAAAACTTGTTCAATACTTACATATGATTGTTATTGGAACTTTTGTGGCAAACTGGCCACGTTAACTAAGTATGTACTACCAGATATACGCGTACTCAGTGTTGAGTGCAGTAGAGTCAATTGCGACTTTTGTGCACAGGTGGCGCATTATTATAGTGCGATTGTGACTTGACGCTGTAATAACCTGCGAAAATATTGCAATCTTGTCTCTGCTTTGCTTGTACATATTGTTATAGTTTCTCATCATCGTCATCGTGTTGTTGGTGGTGGTGGTGCTGGTGGTGCTAGTTATGGTGATGCTGGTGTTGTTGGTTATTGCTATAGTTTTAAGCATTCTAAGTGTAACCTGTTTAATGATCAGTTTGTACTGATCAAACATACCTATTTACACGAAATGCATTTACTTGTACGTACATATATGTGTGTATATATGCATGTTATAAGCATATTTTATGTGTCCACCAATTGCAAGTTCAATTCGTTGTTGGAGCACAATGTTTCATGCATGAATGTACTTATAGTATCTTGTATGAGATTTTAAAGGTTTTTTTTTTTGCTTTAATCCCTTCAAAATACTCTCAATGGTATTTCACCTTGCATATGATAATGAAAGGGAAATTGGGAAATTCTGGTATTGCTTTGGTTGGTCCAAAATTTGTGTTGCACAACACTCAAAGAGTCTTGATTATATTGAAATTATGCTCTGTACTTGTAAAACGTATAAGAAAAGTGTGACAGTAAGGTAAAGTATATATAATATTGATAAGAATCACTATCTGATACAATTTAATCTTGCCGACCTCTATGATTTCACGGTAACTCACGACGCTGTCGAGCGATTGAGCTAAAAATTTGTACATATGATTATTTTCATCAACAAATGAGATGAGTTCGTATATAGGTGAAATTGGATGATAATCACAACTACCTGCCATACAAAAGTATGTCTTCATATGTTTGTTTTTACTCTTTGCACTCGAATATATAAAGGTATCGAGCTCAAACTCGGGGTATACAATTATATATGCTAGTTATTGATCCAGTTTGAGAATGGTTAGAATCGAATGAAAACCACGCTTACCTCCCATACAAAATTATATCACCGTATGTTTGTGTTCGCTCTCTACACCCAAATGTACAACGCTTTGGTGCTAAAGTTGGGTAAACAAATGATTTTACTCCTATTAAATTGATCAGTTTGCTGTTCGGATAAAAACCACACATATCTCTCATAGAAACGTATATTTTCGAACGTATGACTGCCTGTCTGTATGTTTGTCATAGTTTTTTAATCGAATTTCAAAGATCGATACCTTAATGTTATGTGCTGACAGACGTGTAAACCTACTTATCAGAGCTAGAGGATAGACTGCAGTCGAAGACACAACCGACCAATTGCTCGATCACTCAACCACATCAACAATCATCAACAGAGCTCAAATGACGTCAGTTTTGCACAGGATCCTTCGACAATATATGAAGTCTGAAATCGAAGGTCATACATAATGACACAAATTCTAACCAAGCCGAACCCGTCTAGGATATGAAGCTAAGCTTAAAGTACAACATCATCTAAAGCGTCCAAAGAATGTCAGTTCTGCTGTAGGTCTGCAAAAGAATCATTCACAATATATGAAGTCTATGAATAAATATCATGCATGATTATAGCAATCGTAACATCCAAAACGTGGCATATTGCAATATACCGTATATTAATTTGGGAGGTTAAAAATAATCACGTCTGAATCGATGACTTTTTTCGAACCCATTTTCTGAATGCAATCCGATATCAAAGAGAGTCTCACATTTAGGATAAAGCCATTCTCTCAGATCGGCAAAACCTTTCGGCAGAGTCTTCGGAGAAAAAAACCAAAAATTCTATCCTAACGAACATTGCCCACACTTCCCCTACATAAGTACGTACTCTGCTGATGTGTATGTTCAGTACACATTCATACATATTACGCAGCTGATTTTTAGCTTTGAGCTACGAGTACCAACCCACCCTAATACTTATGTTTTGATTTTAGACCAAAATGCACATAAGCACTCACCGTTCGTTCACACATACACATGTTTATGCATACACTTCAACTAATGATTTTTTTTTTCTCTCATACATTTATGCAATTGCCAACCAGGTGGTTTTATAACGCAGGAAATTTGACATGCAATATAGCCTCTCTGTTGTACGTTTGCTGTGTACGATGTTGATTGTGGGTATTTTGCTCGAATATTTTGCTAATGTCGATTGTTGTTCACAATGTGTATTGCTGGTACTTGCTTTCAAATGGATGGAGGCTCTTTTTTAAATATATTTAATAATTCAATGCTTATTGCCAAATGGCCTATAGTGGACCACTTTGGAAAAGTTGGAGCTACTTTGTCTTCTCATTTTATATGGGTTTTTATTAGAAATGTCACAATTCATTCATTCAAATTGGAAATTTCATAGGCTTAAGTGTTATACGAAAATGTTTTCCAATAAATTTCACAAATTCGAAGATGCAGTCGATTTAGCAGAGATTTTGTGCGTTCCTTGCAACTTCTATATGCATACTTTTGTGATTGTTGTTGTTATTGCTCCAATGAGCAATAATTGATTTTATCAGTATTAAACAATATCAAAGTCGGCTAGAACAGTGGTATAGAAAATTCTACACATACTTACTGATGCTTACTGTAAGTACAATATATCGGTTTGCCAATATGAATTATTGTTGACTAATATTTTTGTGACTTTTCTTGTTAATGTATTGTAAATTTTATTCTACCACTTAATTGAAATGTCACTCATATATGTACATGATGATTATAATGATGATGATAATGATGATGATAGCATCACTCGTTCGACTGCACGCAAACTTCTCAATTTGCCACATTAGCGATTGCAAATAGACAAAGTGAGCATAGCAGATCGTATTGCATTTTGATAATGGAATTTGTTATTTTAATAAGTATGTATTCACATATGCATATATGCATGTGGACTCTACATTGTGTAACATGTAAACTTGACTCTTAGACTTTCCCAGCCACAGCATTCCTAACGAATACATTTGGAAGTTGTTATTAGCTATGTGTATGTTAGTAAGAGTATAGTTGATGGATTTAGAATACAAGTATATGTAGCTAGCGGTGGTAAAGTTGAATTGAATGTATCTGCTGCCTGCTGAGGATAATTAGATGAAGCGTAAATATCATATATACCTGTGTGCGTATTTGTTTTCACATATATATATAAAAAAATGCACCTGTTCGATATGTTGTTGCTCTGTTTATTGAGCTAATAACAGAACTTCATAGAACAAGCCATCAAATCAGTGCCATTGCCACTAAAATACCAAACGAGGCATACACGATTGCGCATAGAGTGTGTAATTTTCATAGAATAAGGTACAATCACAACAGAAACAGAAACAAAAACAAAAACCATCTGCATCTGCATCTGCTAAGTATTTGCTATTGTACATAATGTTGCTAATGCACATGCGCATGCTAAAACACCAATATACATAAATATTATATATGATATTGCTTTTGTTGGTTATTTGTTGTTTTTTTTCTGTTTTGTTCTTATGAAAGTCGACTTTAATATGATAGTATACGTTTCCATCATATGCACCCATCCCTTGCACTGGATATTAACTATGTAAACTAACTGGTCCAGGCATGCTGTTATACTTTTTTAACAATATTATGCCATTGCTAAAAGTTATGATAATGATGACGATGATTATGATGATGATGATGATAATGATCATGTTGTGTATCATTGTTGATGTAGCCAGACGTAATAGCACACGAGCAAGTTTATGCGCTAAAGTTAATAAACTTGTGTGACAACTAGACCACAGTTCGAAAATAATGATTATTGACGATGGATGAAAAACAAAAAAAAATCAACATATTTTTAAACAAGATAGAACACTGTTGAATATAACAAAACGTGTAATATATGTAAAGTATGTAATATTGAAATCAGTAATGGTAATGAAGCACTTTTATACATAGCACTTAAGTGCTAGGATGTTTGTAACCTCTTGAAAAAAGCATCATAGCTTTACACTTAGAAAAATATATATATTGTATTATTGATGACCGTAGCCCCCGTTGTCGATTTAAAGGT
The DNA here is from genome assembly GCA_963854835.1 of Megamerina dolium. NCBI lineage: Eukaryota > Metazoa > Arthropoda > Insecta > Diptera > Megamerinidae > Megamerina > Megamerina dolium. The sequence continues at coordinate 58,482,831 of OY978527.1, read as the reverse complement.
TTCCCCTCATCTGCTACCTGACGGATTCATACGATAACTTAAACATATAACGGATATTTTGAAAAATTTGGGACAGAGGTCCCATGGGTTAAGTGTACAGAAGCTTTTAAAAATGGTCATAATCAGTTAATTGTCACCGAACGAAACAAGCGAGAAAAATAATCTCAGCATTTTCTAAAAAACTTTAAGATCAGCGAAAATTTCCTAAAAAAATCGTCAAAAACATAATTTTTTAAAATATGTATGTATTATTTCCGTATCTTATTTCATTATTTTTCAAAGAAATCAAGATATACGATACATAGATGTATAACCAAGTTGTAAACTATTATGTGAGAGCACTGAAGTTTAACATTTTTCCTAAGTGTACGATAGTGAAGGATATTTTGATACTTAAAAGATACATATTTTGTATGGGTTCCAAAAGAACATGCGTAAATAGTGCCATCGAGGTCAATATTAAAAGAAAATCTAAGTGAATTCGATGAATAACCCCACAACTTTCCACAAGACGTCCCTAAAGGAGTTAAATCTATGACCAGATCCTATTAATTTCTTCTTCCAAACATTTTTGTGAAACATATTTTCCTCAAAGCTAGACTTTTTAGATATGCTTCTTTATAAAATTGACGTTTTTTTATTGGCTGCCACTAGTCCTAGGCAGACTTTGGGATAATGAAATTTCTAATCATGTTCCATTCATTTTTAATCCTGAACATATTTGATTTATCTATTTATCTTCTATTTTTAACCCTTTGGTGGACTCCCCTACAAAATGCGCCTTTTAAAGTCTGAAAATCGACAAATGTCACCGCCATTGCCCAGTGATCGTCCCTAAAGCGGTAGAATGTATGACCAGCTCCCATTGGTTATTGTTCCTAACGTTTTTTTTTTTTTTGAAACCTATCTACATCATAGCTTAAAGAGGGGCTCCCTCACAAAATGTATTTTTATGTTTTCATAATTCGCTACCGCTGCTCCCAGGTATCCTCTTGGATTAGTAAAATATATGACAATTTCCATTTCATCTTTACTCCTCAACATTTTTTCTATACATATTTACTCTCTTTATAGAGCTCTCCTACAAAATGAAGCCAAACATTTGAAATTCGACCAATAATCCCATAATTGTCGGGCCATCAGACTTAGAGGAGTAACATATATGACCACCATCCACTAATTTTGTAATTTCAACATTTTTTCAGAGCAAATCAACCCCGTAGTTGCGCTCAACAGAGAGGCTCCCCTACAAAAATTATGTTTTTATATAAAATTTGCTCTCACCAAGCTTCAGATACAACTTGGAGGTTGAAATATATAACCGACCTATACATACTTCATCCCTATCTTTAACCCTTTGTGAGACATCCAGACAAAATCAACATAAAACCATTGGAAAATCACCAAATAATCCGCTAATTACCTAGTAGTCGCCCATATAACGGTAAAATGTTTAATAATTTTTTCTCGTAAATTTTTTTTCGCAACAAACTGAGTCCATACTTCCACTTCTTAAAGGGTCTTTCTACAAAATTGATGATTTCATAATATCCTCTGTCATCAGTTACTTACAGTTTAAATGATTGGTGAAAATAAAAATTTTACGGATATATAGTTTTCATACAAAAAAAAAATACAAAAAAAAAAATTTAATAAATGCTCAATAATCGCTATATTACTATTTAGTTTAGTGCAAAATTACCTTTAAGGTATAATTAAAAAGAATTTTTGTTTTGAAGCAAAAATATAAAATGAAAAGAAGACGATAAAAATCACAAAATAATTTTTAAAATGTATATATTTTTGAATATAATCTAATTATAATGATAACAATCAGTGGAATATTCACAAGCAATATTATTGGTTAGCTATTTACTATTTCCGCTGCTGCTGGTTTTTGTTGCTTCTGGCACGAAATCTATGGCAGTTGATTAAGAGTACAATATTATCGATCGATTTGTATGGACATGCAAATGTATAAACAACTAACTATATTCACATATGTAAGTATGTATGTATACCATCAAAATGTATTATTTGATAAACAAAGCATCATACCAGCAATCTGTTTAACCAATACATATGTACTACGTTAGGTACATGTGTCTTTAATCAAATATGTATGTATGTATTGTATAACTGGTAGCTGGTAGCTGACCCCATAATAAAGTGTCCATCAAAATTACACTTTAACTCGTTCATCCAATTGATTATCTTAGAAATGAGCAATAAATTAGACCGAAAAGTGGTACATATGTATTCATGTTTTGAGATATCTACGAATTACTGTTTGGCCATATATATGTCGACGACGCTGACCAGTGTTACGCATATGATAGCTAACAGCAAACAATATCAATATACAGTAGACGATAATAATAATAATAATAATAATAATAATAATAATAATAATAATAATAATAATAACAATAACAACAATATGAGCAACAAACACATTATAAATGCATAAATTAGCTCTCAAATCAAACAAACAACTGAACTTGTGCCGATGAAGTCTACATAAATGACATATGAGCAGCAGAAGATGTGTAGATTTAAGATTAAAATACACAACAAGCAACAACAATAAAGACATAACGAAAATAAAATGTTAACAAATAAAATGTAACTGACTGAATGACATAAATGACATAATGTCAAGACAAGTCCATGTCATATCACAAAAAAAAAAACAAAAAAAACGCAAAAAGTGAGAGGCCGAGTGAGTGAACAATGGAGAAAAAACCAAAAAATCCAAAATGTGGCATACTGAATAGCAGTGGAATTTAAGCAAAATATACATACTTTCACATATGAATCACATACAAACAATACACACGCATCTCAACAAAAGGGGAACACAAATCGAGATGGCAATTGGTAAAAAGACAAAGTCTAGCTAGTTCATATGATGATGATACTGCTGCTGCTGCCCACACACATGCACTCTAGAAGTTTAAACAATGTTGCTTATTGGCATCATGAGATGATCAAAAGACCAGCAACTACAACAACAACAACAACAATATGTGTAGAATATCAAACAAAAGTTTAAAACTTAATTTAAATGCACAACAGAGCAGAATATGGAGAATAAAGAGAGCGAGAATACATTTCAACAAAAACAAAAAATTAAATGTTTTATTTTGTTTTAAAAATATTTTGAAAAAAAAAGAAGTACAATATATTCCTACAAAACACTCGTATGACTTCACGCATATGTGTGTGTGTAGAAATAAAAAAAACACAAATAGCAACAACAACAACAACAACAATGGGAAAAAATTAACATGAAATTTACATAGTTTACATATAACAAAAACACACACACACACTCACAATGTTTCAACTTGAGATCTGGCCTCGCTCCTCAGTTGTCATGCCTTTGCTCGTTTTACTTTTGGTTTACTTACCCATATGCACTAACACATCAACACATTTTCACAACAAACACATATAGAATACGAGAAGTGAAAACAACAGTTATACCACAAAAAGACACCAAACAGAATAAAAGATATAAAGATACAAATGCAAGATACAAAGCATTATCTGTTGGATTTGGGTACACAAATCCATATGTTAATATGTAAATACTTAAACATACACACACATATGCACACACACAGTCAAGCAAATAGTCAATGACACCAACACCAGTAACAAGAATCAGCATCAAAAACAACAACAACAATAACAATTAAACTAAATAATAATGAGCTGATGGATGTAATGACAGAGAGTGGGTGGTGGTTGGGTATAAACAGAAGTAGGTGGCGATGATGGTTGGATATGGTGGTACCTACTAGCTGATGGTTGATGCTACATCTAAGTGATATAATCATACGTACTTGGAAAGAACTCACAAGAGTAGCAGTTATAGCAGCATATGTATATCTATACAAAATATATATATGCCAATGACACACATGCTGTCGTTCAGCTAGGGCCACTTCAAAAGATTCGTAACAAAAGTAAGAAAAAACAAATACAAAAGTATTTATCCTACAGCGAAATTTCAACCCAATTTTCAAATAACTAGCTCAATAATAATGAAGGGTTAATTACACGGTGCGCTATTCCTATGTGAATCCAAGAACTATTCATATAGGCCTAAAGTTATGACGAATGGCAACATTTTTCCGAACTCCTGTGCCGAGTTAAGACCGAAGTTAATACTTCAGTCTACATTGCGGAGATATTCAAAATTTCATATTGCTACATAGGACATTTAGTTCTACTCGAATCAACCTTTTTCGATCATTGGATTCTGTCAATAATAAATGCAACACTTATTTTGTACAACTATATACAGCAACAATTGATTTAGTCAACTATATTTACAATCAACTATTTAGGATAACTCTTTAATACAATGTTTATCAATGTTTGCGCGATCACTTTCGGAATTCAATTGATTTCTTTTGTCAACAACTTGCCCTATTTATACCATGTGGCAATATTACAGAATCTTCCTTTATCGTAGTCGAGATTCTATTCTTTCTTTCTCGTTCGCTTGTTCTGGTTATCGCCATTTCTTTTTCTTGACATTCGTTTCGATAGTGCCAAAAATTCGTGACATTTACAATTAGTAATGAGTAACCAACCATCGATACTAGTTACAATATGTACAGCTACTGGGCTCGCTAGATCACTATTTAAAATAATATAGTTTCCATTTAATTTTGAAAATTATTTTGATTACACATTTGAAGTCGGAAAAATTGTCAATCTCTTGTCGAATAGAGAGCTGGTACAGATTACTACAAAAATAAAATCTTTACCCTTTTGAAAAAAATATTACTGAAATTGTGATTGCAGAGTGTCATACGAGCCCAAGGGGCACATCTTCATTTAAAAAAAGATAAACACATTCTTTTTCAGATTGCGGTGATCTAAGGAGCTTCTCTCGCAGGCTGAATGAGTTTTATTAAAATAGGTGTGTCAATAAGGCACGTTTTCAGCCTACAGTTCATGATGGCGATCTATATGCAGACAGCCCTAGAAAATGCCATTTTTAATGGCGCTCAATGTTGTCTCGAAATGCTGCTATTATATTTGGCTTACTCGTGTAGGATTATTCGATACATTCATTCAAAAAAGAAGCCTTCGTGCTTTTTGTGTTAGGCAAGATCTTAAAGCACTTCATGGGTCCGTTTTTTGATCACTTCCTAGCTCTTTTTTTTTTTTTTTTGGTAGCAGTATGATATATGATATTTATAATCCTTATGCTACCAATGTCTAATATATTTAGGAGAAGACAAAAAATGCTTGATCGTTCATCTTTTGTCCATGAATGGTCGTATTTCGTGGTGTTATTTGTGAAGAAATATGGCCGGTAGTTACCTCCGAACTATATAAAAAAAAAGGGAGGTGCTAAAAGGGAGATTTTACGAAATGGATCTTCGGTCCTTCGATTTGAGCTGTATTATAGTCGTTTCATATACAACAATTTTAGACTAACCGAACCACCGAAACAGAAATATGCTTCATCGCTGAGCAAATATTTTCACTTAAACAGCAGGTTGTCTTCTAACCGCCTTCATCGCCTTCATTTAATAGACTCAAGTTGGAAACGATATCCCTTCAAGAGCAGATTTTGATACCATTTTAATTTGGTAAACACACAAACGTAGGGTCTTTCACAAAATCTCCCAAAACACGACAAGGTAGCCTATTTTGGGTTTTCAGCCAGACTCATCTTAACAACAGCCATCTTTTATTTCGTAGGCACTTTGCCAATGCTGGTTGATCTAAATTGTAAATTCAGTAGAAGAACAAGTGTTGCTAAGCTTAAAAAGAAAGCTTTTAAAAAGGTTAATATTAATTGATTCTGTTTGGCAGAGCTGTGAATGAGATGGATTCGCTAAATATTTAAATATGTACATTAAAATGGGAAAGTTCACTCAAAGCATCGAATATATCATTTATTTCGATATTAAGGTCGTTCAAATTGAATTTTAAAATTGTCTATAGTAAAATCTTATTCTAGCCCAATATAGTATATAGAATAAATTAATTTGATTCTAAAAGCGAAATTCCGTCGCCCAATCACCAAATTTAATCATTAGCAAATACCATAAAAGAATATTTGATGATCAGATAATCGAAATAGAACGATAAGACAAACTTTATTATAATAATAATAAATATGTTAATCAATTGATTGCAATTTATGAGACTTTCTTATGGCAAATTTATATTTATATATATATATATATATATATATATATATATATATATATATATATATATATATATATATATATATATATATATATATATATATATATATATATATATATATATATATATATATATATATATATATATATATATATTTGTTTTTTTTTGTTTTTGTAAACACTAAACACAAACGACGATAGTGGTCAACCAAGTCAGCAGTCGACCAATTCGATCATTTTGGCGTACTAATTCATTTGACCTATTCATACCTAATCAGTTTGCTATGCATAAGCAAAATCTTTTAATAATCTGCTAAACCACCGCAAACAATAATAAGCTTTTGTCGAATACGATTATAAGTCTCCATATGAGCCTGAATAACTTACATATATTAATATACAATATGTATATTCATACATATATGAATTGAGGTGGTCCGAGTTTATAATAGGAATGATTAATTGCGAAACGGATTACTTCAAGCATTCTCTCTCAAGGAATCGAATAGAAATAACAAATTATAACATGCTCCGAACATATTCACTCCCTATCTCGACTCCTTAGGCGGGCTGTCATACAAAATGTACGTCAAAACACCTGCTAATGGTAAAATGTATGACCGAATCCCCATAAATTTTCCTGGGTAATATTTGCATTGAACTTATTTAGTTCCTATTTCCACAATTTAGGGCAACTCCCCTACAAAATGGCTGTTTTTCACTAAGTCACTGCATACAATTGAAGCCACCTTAATGTGTACATATATAATAAGCCCAACGGCAATACCAGCAGCACCAATAGCAAAAAAAAAAATAAAAAATACGACAGCGGGTTTATTTTTTAATTTCTTGGATAAACCAAAGCTCAAACATCAGCGCCCTTCTTCTCAAGTAATCATCTATATATACGCTGGATTTTAATGATCTTGATGCTGCTGCTGCTTGACTTTGTTTATTTCTTGATTGCTGGTCATTGATTCTTGTTGAATTTGTTGATTTTAATAACTTTTGACTTTATTAATTCAAATATTTGACACACACACACAAACACACACACATATGAACCTATACACATATAATTGTTTATATTCGTCTATCACGTTGGCCTTCTCTAAAATTATATATTGGTTCTTACCGTTCTAACGATTTATTTTTCTATTTTGTTTGTTTGTTTGTTTCTTTGTTATTATTGTTGCTGTTTCATCATTTTGTATATTGTGACTTGTTAATGTGGCTAACATGAATTGAACAGGTTCACAAATTGCTGGCAATAATAGAATACATAGAACAGAAACATTTCTACATTACGAGTATATGCGAGTATACTATATAATAACAACAACAACAACAGTCGAAACTAATATAAATGTGACAAAGTAAATATAAATGAATGAGAGGTACGTATTGTAGAAGTAGAAGGAGTGAAATAGTTAAATCAAAATGAAAATTTGAAAAAACACAGAAAATGTGTACAAGTATGTTTGTATAATCGAGTAAAGTGGTAGGCAGGTAGGTATGCACTACATTTAAAGTGGTCGATGGCGTAGTGTGCAGCCGAATGGTAGTGAATACCGTCGTACCTATAATAATAATAATAATAACACTAATAATAAATTTCCATGGATTATAGATGTCACCAAACCATAAAAATGCACCTCACACGTTGAATGCTCAATCGATTGAGCAGAGCAGACATTTACTTAATGCAATTTGGAACGATACATTTCTATTCGTTATAAGCATTTACATATACACATGCTCTATTATATGGTCTATTTGTGTGCGTGTGTGTGTGTGTGTGTGTCTGTGTGTGTTTACCTTTAAATTAATACATTTTGTGAACGAAATTTATTCGATTCTATTAATTTTGAAGAGGGTTATATTCAAATTAAATGGGCATATTGCGCTAGCGATGGTGGTACCGTTCAAGTCAGTCCAAGATATCCGATAAGAAGCTACTACTGGCATATGTATTTGGTTGATTGGTTAGAATAATGATTATTTTATCCGATTTTAAGTTTATTGATATTTGATTTCTTTTTTTTCAAATATATTAATTAATCTTTTAAATCTATGTGGATAAATAGTAAGGATTATTTTGTGAAAAAATCTATTTTTCAAATTAAGCTCTTGCGAGGCGTGAATATTTGAATATGTAGAAAATTGAATGCCTTGTTCTCGTATTTTCGTATTTTCAAGTTTAGCCAATGTCAAATAATAATCACTAGGAAAACTACTTTTTTGCAGCTGTGTATGAGCAATATGTGTAGTTTCCATAAGATTTCGGACATTTTTGAACTCATCTAGTTGTTCATAAATACAATCGTATGTACCAAGTTTCAGCTATATATTTTCTTATGTAAAGTGTGAAATGCATTGCGAAGCAAAATTTTTTATGAGAGATAGGTGTAATTTTTTACGACTCGACTAATTTTGGATTATATATCTATTAGTTAGTAAATATATTCATATATACCAAATTTCAGCTTGATAACTTCATATTTGTATGCGCAAAGTGTAAAACTATACATGGGAAAACATAAATTTGTATGGGAGGTAGGCATGATTTTTATCCGATTCTGACTATTTTCCATCACAACAATTCTATAATCAAACGAACTTTGAATACTCAATTTTAATATGATAGCTTTATATTTACGCGCATACAGCGTGAAATCACGCATTCCACAGCATAATTTTGTATGGGAGGTAGGCATGATTTTCTTACGATTAAACTAATTTTGTAATATATACATTTTGCGCTGAAAATACTTTATACTTACCAAATTTTAGTTCTATAGCGCTATATTTTCGTGCATTTTTTGCGAAAATTTGGATTCAAAAACAAATATTGGTATGGGAGGTAGGCGTAAAAATCATCGGATAACATCAATTCTTTAATATATCGATTTTTATGATAAAATTATCTTCATGTACCAATTTTTAGTTCAAAAGCTTGAAATTTTCGTACTAAAAGTGTGAAAACGCTCATTCAACAACACAAATTTGTATGGGAGCTAGGTGTGAATTTTATCCGATTTCATTCCTGCATGAACTTACACATTCTTTTGTGAAAATTATGCTATGTACCAATTTTTAGCTCGATCGCTTAATATCTACAGTAGTTATGAATATTTCTATATACTAAGCCTCTATGGGTTTTGCAAATAGTAGCAATTTAAGCCCACTTTCCCCCTTGTCTCCTTTTATTATTAAGCCTGTCTACTCTAATTAAAAATCTATATCGAAATGACGATGAAGATAAGGTCGCGAATGACCTTTGCTAATCCAGAAATCTTACCACATTTAATATAAGATCTTAAAGGGTCTTAGTTGCAACACAGTTTTTTTTTAGTTTTCAATATCAAGCTCATATAATAAATACTAGATATATTAAAAGACAGCATTATCGTCTAGGAAATACATAAGAATGAGAGCCAAACACGAGAATAAATGTCATTTCAGTGAACTCCTCCTCAGCGCATTGTAGTAAGTACGACAAGTTTTGCTGTAAGAATATTTAGCTTGCATAACTCTGTTATAGCTCAGATATTAAATAACTGAGATTATATCAACAATGCAATAAGCGAATGAAAAAAATAAATTAATTTGTTGTTGTTGTTACCCCAGCCTTCTTTTGTTTTTTTTTTATCGTACTTCGCATCAAGGCAATTCACGCACGCACGCACGCATGCAAAAAATCGACTGGCCATGTTGTGCTTTTTTCGTCATTGCTTGTCATTGATTTAACGAACAAGTGCAACCAAGAAAGAAAATATGCTGTTGTACGAACAGGATTCTATCTAGTGTATGCACCCGTCTCTGTTGCCATTCCAACATCATAATCGCATGGTCTTTGCCTAGAAATGCGTGACTATAAATAACAAAACTTGAACAGACTAGGGTTGTTTGGCATTGTCATAGCTTGTTTCTTGGCTGGCTGTTGTTGTTGTACGATACATATGTATTACAAGAACGATGCAGAGATACTTCGAACGACGACATTCCGTCAACTTTGAACATCACTCACACCAACACTGTCAACTACCAGGGAGGAGGCAGTGACCGTACAGTAAGGCCGTTTGTCTGCATTCTCTTACTAATCATCACAGCACACACACTAACTCGTTGAAGATGATAACGAAGGCATCACTGTCATTTCGAACAAAGAATTATGTACCAGACGACGACGACGACGAATAGTCGAGGAAATTATATACATACTCGTACATACTATATTTATTTAAATGAAGCGAACAATTAATGAAAATTAAATTCGATCAATGCAATTGATATGCTCTTCTACTGATAGGCACCAATACAGACATACAATGACACCATTGGTTGTTCATCATCGATATGATGTGACACTTGAATGTAATGTGTCACAGTATCGTGGATGAGAATATCAACAACAATAATAATTGCCAAGAATAATAATTTCCATACAATGTATATGATTTTGTATACACCATAATATATTCCGCCTAGTCCTACTTATTGCATACGCCCCCAATGCAAGCACAACATCTAATTTCATTTGGAATGCCGCATTCCTTTGCGTTGTCATTTTGAAAAATATGTTTCTACCTGTCAGTCAAAGGGCGGCATCAAATGATTGCTTGTAAAATTTTATATGCAACAACAACAACAACAACAACACGAATAATATGCCAAGCAATGAGAACAACATGAAAATAGAAAAAACAAAAACAAATGACATTTTTGATAAATCACAACAATTTTACGATTCAATTATGAGTAGAATTATTTGCAAAATATGTAAAAGAAATTTAATGAAATGAAATGAGAAAAATCAATAAATGACAATCAATTTGCTACTCTGTTATACATACTTAGTATATATGGTAATAATTTGAAGCACCCCAATCATTTAAACACTAAAGCATTTCACTCAGACAATGAATGAATGGGTTTTGAATTTTCAAATTTTTTTGCTTTATTATTTCTATGTATTCTCTTGTTTCATGTCATTTTTCATGCAAAAGCCCTTTATGGCATTTGATGAGCTCGTTGTTTTGATGAGCGCTACCTTCTTTCACTGATGGTATATTAATTTTGTGTGTGTGTGTGGGAAAGATCAGTATATTGGGACGGGTTGTACTTATGAAGCTAGAAATTTCTAAAATGTTAATTTGGATAAAGTAAATTATGTTGGGAGAAAAAATATGCGAAGGGTAACACTAATGGATGTCGGATTTCAACTGTATTTCATCACTCTGGTATCGATTCTCGAGCCCCTAAAAGGTAATTTGTAGATTTTAAAGGGTTCTGCGTTCATTTTGTATAGCAGCCTACGTAATGAGTGCAGATAGGGAGTAGGTGCGTTTGTTAAAAGAGCAATATCTGTGCAGCTATGTGGTTATTTGTCCATTTTCAGGGGTTTTTATGTTAATTTTGTTTGGGTCGACCTTAAGGGGTAGTTATGGAGGATAAGCATATATAGGAAAAACTTCTGGTACAAAAATAAATGTGCATCGGTCATATATTTTATCTCTCTACGGCCACCATGGGAACGTTGGAAGCGAATTTTACTTATAGAAACGAAACCTTTGTATGGGAGCCACTTAATTTGTGGATATAGAAGGCAGAAATGCTCTAAGAAAATATTAGGTAAAAAATAATGGGCGTCAATCATATATTAGACCCTTCTAGAATTGATTCCAGGGACGCGACGGGGTTTTGTCGATTTTTAAGTACATTTTGTATGGAAGCGCCCCAAATGGATGGTTATAGAGGGTAAGTATGTTTAAGATAACAGTTGGGGTAAGAAATAAATATGGTTTGGTGATATATTTTACCCTTCTAATGACACCCTGGGAATGACACGGTGATTTTGATCGATTTTTAAGTACATTTTGTATGGAAGCGCCCCTAATGGATGGTTATAGAGTATAAATTTTTTTTACGGTAACAGTTGGGGTAAGAAATAAATATAGGTCGGTGATATATTTTACCCTTCTAACGACACCCTGGGAATTACATGGGGATTTTTATCGATTTTTAAGTACATTTTGTATGGAAGCGCCCCTAATGGATGTTTATAGAGGATAAGTATGTTTAGGGTAACAGTCGCAGTAAGAAATAAAAGTGAGTCAGTCATATATTTTATCCTTCTAACGACACCCTGTGAATGTTGGCAGCATATTATACTTCTTCATACCTAATTTTGTATGGCAGCCCCCCTAAGGATTGAAGATAGATGATATGAATGTTCAGAAAAAATGTTGAAGAGAAGAAAAGAATCACTGTCATTTATACATTTAACCCCTCTTGAAGTGAGGCTGGGCAGCTGTGGATATATATGACGATATATCTGTCATTTTTGTAAATTTAAACCTCGATACAAAATCATATAACCCAATATGACATCAGAATTATTATGGATTTGCAGTGTAAAACACTGACAAAACATTGACTCTCCCATCCTATGTTAGTTTCCCCCATATGCTCGTAAATAAATATATTTTATCGATAGATTATAATTTATTGCATTCACAATAGTGGCATATAAATTTGCTAAATTTTGATAAAAAAAAAAAAAAACAAAAAATATTGTATATACCATATAGATATAGAAAATAACAAATATGTATATAATTAAATAAATTATGTAATAATTTATTTTATTCCATCATCAACATTGCCATTACCACTACCATATTATTCGTTATTCACTATTATCAATGGTAGCTTCTTCTAATGGAAATTGGTTGGCATTTTTGCTTTTTTTTTTTTTTGGTTCTTTGTGAATTTTCATCGATAAGCTTTTATAAATTGTATGCGATATTTTCATTAATTGAACGAAGCTAATTTTATTTATGTCGTTTTGTTGCTGTCGTTGTATTGTGTTGTATGTATTTGTCCAAGTCACGCACGCCCATTAGTTTTAATGTAAAACTATTAAGCAAAGGGCCATCTATTTATATACATAGTGCTACATATATTTGCATATATACATTTATGTGTTTAGATGTTTGTGTATTGTGTATACATAGAAGGCAATATGCAAAAATACTTTTTTTATCATTTAAGTGAATCACCTTAATCATCATAGTCAATGTTATCACAATCATTTTTACCGCTATGCAAATGTTCGCCTTTCTTTGTTTGATGCTATTTATATCATAGGAACTTGCTACTTCTATGCTATCTCCTGGAATCATTTGAGAATTTAAATTTTCAACTATTCACTCTAAGCTTATGTTTCTTAAATTCCAATTCAACGTTTCAATTGCAATTTCGATTCATTTCAATTCAGTTCTCATTCAATCAAGGGTTGACTACCTTTGTCGTCGGCAAAAGATATACATGAGTATGATTGAGTGTGTGTGTGTGTGTTTGTGTCTAAGAAAATATTATCACAACTTTGGCAATACAATTTGTGTACGTAAGTGTATGTAAGTAAGTAACGCTTTTGACGCTGATGGAATTACCTGTGTAAAACAACCATCTGTTGGCAATGTCATTGTTGCACGATCTCAAAGACGGCAACTTTGCGATGTCAATGCACAGTGTAGCGAGTTCAGATAAAAATACGACAATTAATTGTCTTATAGTTTTTAATGAAAATCATATCTAATTAATTTTCTACTCATCTACTACGCTACTCTAGTTTAATTTTTAGGTTAGAACTAAATTGCTCAAACATCAATTAAATATGTTTTTTTTTCGGGATTTATAAAACTTAGAAAAAAAATTAAGAAAACCGAAACTTCTTCTTCTTATGTGGCCATAACAACCGATGATCGATTTAGGCCGACCATATAATGCGGCGTCTGTCTTCTCTGTTCTTCGCTTGCTGGCGCCAACCCAACACTTGGTCCTTCCAATGGAGGTTTGGTCTTCCTTTTTTACTGCGCCCTCCAGCAGGTGTCGAATTAAATACCTTTTTCGCTGGAACGTCTTCTTCCATTCGCTCGACATGATCCAGCCAGCGCAGCCGGTGGATTTTGATGCGCTTGACTATGCCAATGTCACCGTGTAGCTCGTAGAGCTCATCGTTGTACCTCATTCGGTACTCGCCATCAACGCAAATAGGTCCGAAGATCTTGTGCAGAACTTTTCTCTCAAAAACTCCAAGCATCCTCTCATCCGTGGTGGAAATTGTCCAGACTTCTGCGCCATATGTATGGACAGGAAGAATAAGGGTTTTCTACAAGGTTGACAATTATATATTAAGACTCGAACCATATCTCAGCAACCAAGCGCGCCATCTGTGCGTTTTGAAGCTTCAACCTTCCTCTATTAATTGTCAAAATTTCATGGCATTTGGTTGACATTTAATGTTTATTGACATTCATTTTACAAAACACGTGTTCGTTTGATGTTGAAATTTTAACATGCAGCAAAGAGCGGTCATTAAATTTCACGCAAAAATTGGTAAAAGTGCATCAGAAACATTCGGAATGATGCAGCATGCGTATGGCGATGCTTGTTTATCAAGATCAAATGTTTTTATATGGCATAAACGGTTTGTGGATGGCAGAGAGTCGCAGGAAGATGAAATAAAAGAAGGAAGGCCAATTTCAGTCCGGACGCCGGAAGCGATCCAGAAAGTTCGTGATTTTATTACAGAAGACCGCAATGCTTCAATGAAAATGATGGAAAAGGCTTTCAACATCAACAGAGAAACTATCCGACTCATTCTTCACGAAGATTTGTTCAAAACAAAAGTCTGCACGAGATTTGTTCCACACACATTGACCGAGGACCAAAAATTAATGAGAATCAGTCATTCTAGAGACATGGTTGCAGCTGCAGAAAATGATCTAAACTTCCTGAAAACAATTGTTACGGGTGATTAAACATGGTGTTTCCAATACGATCCAGAAACCAAGCGTCAAAGTGCAGAATGGAAATCAAAAAACTCACCACAAGCTAAAAAAACACGAAAAGTTCCATCAAAAATCAAAACAATGCTCATCACATTCTTCGATAGCAATGGAATTATCCACAACGAATTTGTTCCAACTAGTCAAACAGTTACTTCCGCATGCTACCTCGAAGTTTTGAAGCGTTTGATGTCCAGAATCCGTCGTGTTCGACCAGAATACCGCGATCCAAAAACTTGGTCTCTGTTGCACGATAATGCACCGAGTCACACAGCACTCATTGTTCGTCAATTTTTGGCTCGGAATCAAGTCTGCGTGTTGGATCACCCGCTGTATTCACCGTGCGACTTCTTTTTGTTCCCAAAACTGAAATTGAAGTTGAAAGGATGCTTTTTTGATGACATTCAGACCATACAACGAGGCAATTCCAAAAAATGAGCTGGAACACGCGTTTGAATCACTATTAAATCGATGTAACAAGTGTATTGAATCAGGAGGAGAATATGTATTTCGAATAAATATACCGAAAAATTAGCAGATATCGTGTTTTAATTGTGTTTTCTAGAGGCATAATACATAATTAATACATAATTGTCGCACCTTGTATTCTTTCATACAAAACTTTATTTTAGTTATTT
This sequence comes from Megamerina dolium, assembly GCA_963854835.1. Lineage (NCBI taxonomy): Eukaryota > Metazoa > Arthropoda > Insecta > Diptera > Megamerinidae > Megamerina > Megamerina dolium. The sequence continues at coordinate 58,467,153 of OY978527.1, read as the reverse complement.
CATGCTACGTAGTAGCAATACTTGACCAACACCATCTCATATCGGCCTTTTGATGTTATTACATACTGTTCAAAGCTTAATAGACTGTGTTCTCAACTTTAAAATATTTCCATTATATAAAAAATCATTGTTAAAAACCATTTTTACATTTTGTATATCGATTATTTGGCAATGTTACACTGTGCATCGTATCATTTGCAATTTCCATTCTATTAAATGAGTTGCAAAAAAAAAAAAAACAAGAATATATTACCAACGGAAGTTCATGTTAAAGGTTTACTACAATGTTATCTTTTGCTCTTTCTATCCCCATCGAAAATAGAAAATATTTACTTTAGATTTGTTAATATACATATGTACGATTGGGGTGAAGTGGGGGCGAATTCGATGTACTCGTATGTTGGTTTAGTTGCCACAACAGAGCGCATCAATGACAAAGGCGCTCAATGAAATTCCATAGCACTAAATGTATACATACATACATACGTTTGTATGTTTGAAATCATTTCCCAACTGTCATCATTTTAGCTGTTGCCATTCTTTTGACACAATAAGAATAACCAAAACTATGTATAGTGTTGTATGTATGTATTCATATAAATAGAATAAGAACAAATCGTAATTGACATTTTTGTAACAATTTTCGCTGTACGTAAGTTATTTGTTGATATACTTACTATCATACTTCGCATATACTAAAAAAGAGAACATCTTAACAATGCAATGTTGGGTTTTCATTTGACGGTTTTTGTTGCTCCCTTTTCATTTCTTATATAGTTTTGTTCTGTTGTTGTTGTAGTTGTATGCAACAATGTTGGCATTACCAACAGCTACATATTATTATTATTATTATTATTATTATTATTATTATTATGTCATGGCCTTAGAACAACAATTCGTAGAAGCATCATCACAATCATCATCAGCGATGTCAACTTGTAGATAAATCTGATTGTTTCCGTGTCAGCTGCTATTGCTGCTGTTGAACTTGTTGTTCGTGGTCGTGATGGTGATGGTGTTGGTGGTGGTGGTGGTGATGGTGATGCTTCACAACCTCCATATACAACTGACACCGATACTTGTATTGTATGTATTTTGTACATATATTCGACATGATAAATACACAAATTGGATTGAATTAAATGGGGTGGCAGTAGGCATTTAAATGAGTGTAGAGTATATCGTAGTAGTAGTAGTAGTAGTGGTAACAGTGTTAGTATAGTACCGCAGAGTAGTTGATGGTGGCTCCATCATCAACAACTTCTCCATTATTATGCTACGCATTAAGTGTTGCCATCTACTTAATGTATTCATTTCAATTTCAATCGAATTGCTTGTTTATATTTATGACATCCTTCCCATTAACAACAGCAACAGCAGCAGCAGCACCAGAAGGAAGATCAGCGAAAATGTGAAGCATTTTCTTTGCATTTCAACCATCTGTTCTGATGTGGTGCTGTATGAGCAAAGTTGAATTTTAATTCTACTCTGATTGATGCTGTCCCGGAAGTTTATTACAACTATGCATTACTCTGCAGCTATTGTTCGATATGATAGTGTTGAATTATAATTAAAAGAAATAATTCAAGCATCTTACAGAGGGATTATATACGAGCATTGTGTGTGTGAGATATTTCCATTACTATCACTATGATTATTGTTGATCTATATAGTTGTTTATACAAATTGTTTGTCATTCAATTGAAAAGCATTTCTTTGGCAAATGATTTAATTAAAATTTTGCAATTTGCATACATTTGTTAACCGAACGAAGCAGCGTATAGTATCTAAACGATTACGCCTTCAAACACACCTTGCACGCATACACACACATTGAAATATTTACAAAGGTTAGATGATTTTATTATTATTAAATACCATAAATAACAACAACAACAACAATAATAATACAAGCATAGCCACAGAAATGAGGGTAAAAGAAAAGAGTTTACGATTTTATTGTTAGCCCCTATTGTTGTTGTTGTATTATTATATTCATTTATTTTTTATATGAGAATTGTTGTAGTTATTTTATATTCATTTTTTTTTTTTTGAATTGCAGCCAATTAAAAACTCAATTAGCGCCATATTGAAGCTGCCAATCTTTTACGCCATCGGTTCTATACAAATATCTGCTGTATGTCATACAAAGGTATGTGCATTAGGGTGAGTTGATTACGAAAATGTTCAAATATCCTTCCTTTAACTGACAGTTGGCATAGGGGACCTCTTGGCATCATTTATAATTTCTTTTTGGACCCCTAAAATGGAATTTTAATGGCTGCAACTCAGAACTAGCCGACTCTACTAGCCGACGACTATAGTGCAACGATATATACTGATATATATATAATATCTCCCAATAGCTTATCAAACGTCAAAGTTATGATAAAAAAAAAGATTTCAGGATGCTCCACAAAATAGTTAGGTGCCCAGCTCCTCTCACTGTTTCAAGCCTTCAATTAAGGAATTGATATTTTATGGTTAGTTATTTTTTATAAATTCGATCAAATAAGTTTAAAATTTGTTTGAAATTTTGTGTTACAAATGAAATTTATTTTTCTGCAATATTGAAAATGTTTAAGAAAATTGTTTGCAAGAATTATAACATCTAAATGACACCGAGCACTCAAGGAGGAACTAAGGAGATGATGTGCCCCCGTTGTGGATGATTTTTAACGTCAGCTTATGATGAAATCGTCGATCAAATTAAGGAATTGATACTTAAGAATCATCCTTCTACTCTCAGAGAGCTTGCTGTGGAACGCATTATCTCTCATGAATCGAATTATGATGGTTTAGTTAATGTTTATAAGACTCATTGCAATCCTATCTGTTCGAAGAACTCTAAATTTTCTTCAACTAATTTTGAATCCCACATTCAGTGGTCGCATGATTACAAATTAGGAAAGTTTGGTTTAATGATCGGAATCATCGGAATCATACTTTCCAAGCGAGCCAACACTCGAAAATTGGAATCAAATTTATTCAAAAATTATATTTTCAAAATTGTTTGTTTCCTTGATATTCACGCATAACACATTTAAACAAAAATGCCACGAATATCAAGGAACCACCACCGTATTAACACAAATTTTTTTTTGTCCGATTTTTTCCGGCCCCAAAGCTATATTTTCCATTTCGGGGAACCTTTGTCAACCTCATTGAAATCCACAAAGATGAATTCGCTGAATAAACTCAAGGCACTCATAGAAACTGTCTGCAAAAAACGTATGAATGATTGGATTATTTGTTTCAAATAAAAAGAATTTGTCTGAATAATTGATATTTAGTATTTGATCAGTCTTGAAATTTATTGGACAGAATATACATACGATTATCGTATGGTACAGTGTGTTCAACAAAAAATATTGTGATGTTGCTTTTTTTTTACTGTCATTCCTCAGCGCCTTTTTTTTCAATATGGAACGAGACCACAAGCTGTGTATTAAGACCCATTTTGGCGCTATTCAAAGGGAAATTCTACGGATATGCAATATAAAGGTTTGATACTGTCGGACTGCTTTTTTTTTTTTTTGGTGAAACTACGCAAAATATCGTAAATATGTGGGAAAACCTGTAACTCTCGAATATTTAAAGACAAATATTTAGGAAGTCATAGGCGGAATGTACCAAAACGTCATTGAAAATTTCCTCAAAGGGATCAGACGACCCTGCAGACAGTCTTTTGAATGATGTTATATTTTGAAAGTGTAAACACCATATACCACTATTTTGTAATGCTTATATATCAATATATATTTCAAACTTTTTTCTAGGCAATAAACTACACTCATTTTATTGAACACACTGTACATAATCGTAGAAAAAGACAATACATATGAATATAGGTATTTTAAATACATATTGATATTGCTGGATTTTGAATCGGGTGACCATTGACAATAAGAGTACGTGAATAGAGAATATTTGTTGTGGTGGCTGTAGGTAACAAACAGTTAAATGATAGGTGATTGGTGGCAACGGTAACGGTAGCAGACAATACTAGTAACGGCCGAACAAAAATAGAGCGTGAAATCGGTTAGCAATGGGCGCCAATCGCTCCAAAATATCTACACATATACTCGCATACTATAATAACAGCGAATTTGCTATCACTATTGTTGTTGTGGCTGTTGTTGGATGGTTGGTTTTATTGGTTAAAAGACAAAAGCAAAAAGCAAATTGTTGGGGTTAAAAGCAATAAAGAAGATGATGGTACAATCACATCGATAATAAACAAAACAAAACAAACAAAAAAAGTAATAACAACAAAACACAAAACAAAACAAAAGGGTCAAAATAAAAATTAAACCAAAAAACGTGAATGTGAATTTTACGAAGAGTATAATAATACTCGCAATATACGTTAGATAGAAATAACAATAGGTATAACAAAATGAAAATATGCCAATAATAAAGGCAATACGTAGCGGCTTTTGGCAACAGCAGCGACAATACATTTTTTGGCAATAATTGCCAGCTTAAATAGCCGAATTCACCACAATAACAACAACAATCATAGCGTAAACAATTGTTTTAACCATTTTTTATTTAACCAATCTGCATATATTTATAGTATAGTGTTTAACAACAACAACAACAATAACAGTAAAAACAACAATACAACAAAATTAAGCCTAGTTTAATAATTTAGATATATGCATATACGACTATCCAAGTTAACATACTCAATTAAGCGGTAGTAATTACCACAATCTAATAACGGTTGGATATAGAAACAACAACAATAACAACTATAATGGCAATAATAGTGCCTCACCAAAATATTTGTACATATGTATATATAACTATATATTGTACGTTCATACTTTTGATTTAATTGTATATGCAAGTACATTAGGGTGACTCAAAAAGTTTTTTCAAGAAAAAACTACTTAAAAGATAAAACCAAATCAAGCATTCTACGAATATTTTTGGGAATAAATATCAATGTAAACATATGTTTATAATGGATTTCAGTCTAAGGAAATATAATTTCGTAGAGTTATTATGAAAATACGGAATATACTATACCTACATATGAGATTATACCCTTATGTGAAATTGAAACTCCTGCAAATTTGATTTTTGCTATAAATTTTACAGTAAAAAAAAAATTTGACCCATCCTAATATATGGGCTATTATGCATGGCAGTGCCAGCAACACTAAAATGATGGAAATCCAGCAGCACAACATGTGTCTAAATATTATGAAAATAGCAGCAGCAACACTAAGCAAGAACAACAACAACAACAGCTGCTCTAACAGTTCGACTAGGTGTGTGAATAATGGATCGATTATGACAGCCGACAAGAGAACGGACAATAGGACTACTATACATGTTTGTATGTATATTAGAGTGCGCCTAATCTTTAAAGAAGCGTTTTCTTTAAAGAAATATCAGATTTGGACACAATAAACTTTTAAAAATACTTTTATTGGATCAAGTGAAACCTGGGAAAGCAAATACATCCAACCCTTGTGGGGGCTCCTATATCAAATAAACGCAAAAGTAACTCAAATTCGTCCAATAACCACCATAGCTGTCTAGTAATCGCCCCTATAGCAGTAAAATGTATGAGATTGTCAAAATTAGATATTTTTCGGTTATTTTTAGGTTGTGAAAATCTTGCTCCATGCACTTGACTCACCTTAATGTAAGTACATACATATCTTTGTCTGGACATAAATATGCTTGAACATAAAATCTGATGTTGTTGTTCTTGTTGCTGTTGCTATTCATGTTGTTGTTGTTATTGCTACTGTTTCGCTACTATTATTTCTAGTTGATATTATTGCAGCAGCAGCAGCTTACGAATATAGGTCGTTCTACTTAGAAACAAATCAAATTGAATAGATTGCTACTGAATGACACATATCATAAGGCACACCCTCACAAAGCAATCTTTAGCACAAAACTGCGATACTCCTCATACAATAGTACGTTTGCGTGTGCATGTTTTTACACTTTGCTAATGCAAAATCCAAAACTAGCCAGCTGAATCTTTGCACATATGCTTATATTTCCTAATAAATATGTAAGCGCGAAAATAAACGAAATCGATTAAAAACTACGCCTACCTCTAATACAAAAATATGCTTTAATATGCATGTTTTCACATTTTGCTCACGATAACGCAAAGCTATAGTGCTGAAAAGGGTTGATTTAAACAATTAAATTTGCTTATTAATAAACGAGTTGGAAAATATGTGCAATTGGATGAAAACTACACTTACCTCCCATACAAAAGTATGCTTTTGTATGCATTTTTTCGCATTTTTCACACCAAAATTTAAAACTACAGAGCTGAATCTTTGCACATACGAATAAAATTGATAATCAATGAGCGAGTGTAAAATTGGATGAATTCGGATGAAAACTACGCCTACCTCTAATACAAAAGTATGCTTTCATATATATGTTTTTACAATTTTCTCACGAAAATGCAAAAGGTATATAACTGAATCTGTGTACAAACCATTAAATTTGCAAATGAAGAGATGAGTTTGAAATTCAGCGTAATTGGATGAAAGCTACGCCTCTTTCTAATACAAAAGTTGCATGTATAGAGAGATTGTTTTCCTAAATGTCATAGTTTAGGTTCTCTAAGTTTTGGTAATATAGAAGTGAAAATTTTTAAACATTATTTTAACATCATTTTAACAGCATTCCTGCTATAGTTATAACCCTTATTTAACATAAAATCTTGCTCTCGTAATCTGAAGCTCAAAACTCACAGCACCAATCAGTCAATCTCTCTCCTACAAAATGCACAAAAAGTATTACACTCACAAAAACAAAGCTAGTACAAATGAAAAATAATTAAATGCATAGTGTCATATCGCTTTGGAGTTTTTACACATTTTTCAAAATTAAATTTCTTCCTGCCAAGAAATCATCAGCAGCAACATCCATGTAGTTGATTTTATTATTGCAAGTAATTTTCATTAATTGTACTACAATGAGATTGCAAATGCAACATCACATCATATATTGTAAGTAGATATGTTGTAAGTTAAAAAAAGAAATATACAAAACCTTACATATGTCGAATCCCTCCATTTGTTCGGAAGTACAAAAAAAAAAAATCCATAGCACGATTGCATCTTTACTTTTTGTTGTTGGTGTTGTGTGCTTATGCTTGTACTGCATCTCTCATTATTATATGGCAACATCTTGTGATTAAGCACATGATTTGCATAATTTGTTTGCAACCTGAGATGCAGCATAAGTATATGTACGAGCATGTATACTTAATTCACTTCTTCAGAAAATCACTTTGACAACAGAACATACACATACTTGAACACAGTCACAACAGTAATAATAAAACAGCAAAAAAAAACACGATGTTAAACAAATGGCAAATGGTAAATTCAATGTTAATCCAACCATTAAGCCATCAACAATCAAAGCATACGAGTAATTACAAGCTTGCCTAACACCCCGTTCCAATCATCGTACGTTTGTCTCAACACTTAGCATTCGTGATCGACGCTTAACAATAAAAACAACAAAATGCTTCAAGCAAAATTCTGATTGAAGATGATCGTCAACAAAACACACATATGTCTACATGCATACATATGTATGTATGCATGTTTACATTGAGGGGGGTCTATACTTACTTATACTTGTAGACTTATAAGATAGGTATATACATACATATATGGCTACCGGCGCGTCATCGTTTGTCTCTGTTCTCTGTAGATTATACGACCGTTCAATAATCGTTCATTTGATATGTAACTACATGTATAGGTACAAACATTTCATTATCAACATATAGGTTCTCGTATAAACATGTTTCTATACATATGTTGATGATACTACAGACTCTTTTTTGTTGAGAGTCTCTTCTACTTCTATTTTCATTAGACTTTATGTGTAGGTACTTTTCATTTAACACCTGTTGTTGATCGAACATTTGTTGCAATTGAATTTGATGGAATTTGACACGGTGTTCATGACCGAATGAAACTCGACGACAACAAACAGAAGCATTCACTGAGGATTCTATGTAATAATTTTATCGAAACATCAGTGAATGTTTCTACTACAACATACTGCCTGTGCTTGAGTTCATTGTGATTATTAAAAGTAAATTGCCTTTTTGTCATACAGATTTTTCGTTGGATTTATTTTGCACCAACAATATGTTAGTTCTTCGGTTCTATGTTCTCTATACGCCGCTGGGCATTATCAAAATGATTGTTTTTTCATTGATCGAACAAGTTAATGATACCATCATCCTATCAACAATATCAACCTTTAATGGCAATCTATCACGTTATTTATACATGTACGTAGCTATTTCTAAACGCAAAATCATTTTGATCTCGTTATTCTCGTTTTAATGCAATATTTACACACAGCAGGTATTTACGTATTATTAAGCATCAGCAAAAGTAGGTATCTACTTAATTACGAAAATATAATTATGACAAACAGCAAGCAGACAAGCAGCCGTCAAAAAATTAAAAAGTCTCTTTTCGAGATACGTTTGAAGTTTTTCAGAGTTTTAAGGCTATGATTGACAGACAGATATATACAATACCTTCGAAGATATATAGGTTTCTATCAGCGATTAGTATGGCGTTCGATCAATTACGAAATTGCCGTATATGAAATTTAAGTACTAAGCTTCAGCTCCATAGATTTGTGTTTTCATGAAATCGCACGGTTTTCATCCGATTTCGTTAAGGAGCGGTACAGAGATAAAAGGAGTGCAGAGAGACGTCTTTTCACGTGTAAGAAGAGAGAACAAGAAAGACGCGAGAAGATCAAGCGCCTGAGTGGCGGTTTAAATCTCGGAGCCTTTTCATGCTGTGACGGAAATGGGAATCTGGTTACGAATGTCCAGCGCGTACTGAGTCTATGGACGGAACACTTCTCCTAATTACTGAATGGCGTTGCTACAAACAATTCCGCCAGCGATGTTTCACCACCCGACCATGACGAGGATAAAGCAGCCATAATGAGGCTGAAGAACAACAAAGCAGCAGGTGCAGATGGCCTGCCTGCCGAGTTGTTTAAGACCGGCGGCGATGAGCTGCTCACCTGCATGCACCAGCTCATAAGCAAAATATGGTCGCACGAAAGCATGCCCGATAATTAGAGTATCGGTGTTCTCTGCTCGATTCATAAGAAAGGATGCCGCACATGTCATAGATTAGGATATGATGGCTGTACGGCGTATTTTGATGCCATAAATTTGGCCTCTTCATCATCCCTCAAACCTTCTCGAATTTCTGGAGAAACGATGATGGCATCATTCTTGAGACAACTGTTCAGGTGTATGCTCCCAACGCGTGCGAGTTCTGGACATTCCGGACTCAAGATGTGTGAAATGGGTTTAAGTTCTCCGATTTATCATCGGAGCTGAGCGTATTCCATGATGCAGCCTGCTAAGGTACCAACAGTGCCTCGCATGAAGCCTCGAAGATGTTAGGGGCATTTCTAAATCCAGTTTAGCTCTTATTCTTCGAGCAATTGTTCGCTAGGAACATTTTCGAGTAGGGAATTGATCCTAAAATGCGTCATCATATAATATTTCTCATAAACATCAGTTTCGTTGAGGTCTTAGGGTTAAAGAATTTTTCATTTTGCCATAAAAGACGCAGAGAATCGCAACTCCTCCCTTCAAACTCATAAAAAATTGTGAAAACAATCAATATTTTTATTTCTTCAGATTTAATAATAGTCGCATTAATTGTAGCTATAAATAACTCTCCCTTAATATCCAGTCTATTTAATTTTTTTTTTTTTTGTCCGTTACATTATAACAATTTTGATAAAATTCTATCGATTATTCAAGTAATTCTGATACTTCGGAATTATGACATAGAATATCGCTTCCGTTGCAATGCTTTTTTTTGAGATTTGTACTCATAAGAGTATGTCATGTAATTTTCAAGAAATACACAACCATATGGTTGTGGTAGTGGTGCTGATAGTGATTCTAGCGGTTATATATTATACTGGCATCGCTTACTTCTTGTGCTTCTTGTACTACATATATACATACTATGGCTACTGCATGCATGGATTAAGGTATCAGTATGAAATTTAAAACCCTCTTGGTGACCGCAAAGAAAACAAACAGCAACAACAACATCATCATCGAAGGCAATGGTAACAATAATAACATAACTTTACCAAAGTGAAAAGGATAATATTGCAACATTGTGTTGTTATTGTTGTTGTTGTTGTTGTTGTTGTTGTTGTTGTTGTTCATGTTGATGTTGACAACGATGATGATAATGATGATGATGATGATGATGATGATGATGGTAATTATTTTTTTCTTCTTCTTGCTCTCTTCAATTTTGCATCAGCAACAGCCATTATTGCTGCTCTGTTGCGTTTGGCTTATTTGTATTTTGCCTGCTATATGATTCCTTGTGGTTTCCTTGTGTATGTACTAATGTGTGAGTATGAATCTGAGTGTGCGTGTGTGTACGAAAGAGATATGATCGTTGGTAGTACGTTCCTTAACATACGTTCCGAGTGATTTTTTTGCTGAGTTTTGTTCTTTTTTAATTTTTCGTTTTTGCTGCTGCTGCTGCAGTTACTACTGCCGCTGCCTTTTATAGCCATCAACCCCAAGTGTCGTCTACAACTATTAAATCCCTTAACAGGCTCCACACACACACACACACACAGACCTCTGTGTGTACTGGAATAAATTTCATAAATAAAAATATTTTTCAATAAACAGACACAGCAAGCAACAAGAATAATAATAACAACAACAACACTAGTGATGTCCACTACTATATGCTTGTAAACACCAACAGAAGGACAGAGGCAAAATGCAGAAATGGCAAAAAATTATTAAGGCTAACAGTAGATGAAAAAAATATGATTGCCATTGCTATATCTTGTTGTTGTTTTTGTTGCTTGTAGCATTTGCTTTTTTTGATTTTCTTTTTTTTTTGTTTTTGGTTATTGTCTTTTGGTCAAATATCCTTGATGAGTAACGAGAATGACACAATATTCAAGAGGGGAGAATATAAGAGTACTTATATGCTCACACATATAAATGTCCATATATGTATGTATGTATATGTGTAAATATATTTATTTATGCATCTATATATGGCGTATATATGAAAATGTTGTGCAAAAAGCAGGAAAGCGCACATATAGGGTGTATCATTCAAAGACTACATTCGAATCAGTTTAATGAGTTATCTGTTCTCAAATTATTATAATATATTTCATAGTTTTCTGTTTTAAATTCTTAATTTTTATTCCCTCGATACCTTACAGTCTACTGCAGCCCATCTTTCTTTGAGATCTTGATAATCATGGGTCATTATAACGCAGATTCAGAGAGTCAAGGATATTGATGTAGTGTTTACATTTGTAATACCCATAAGGAAGAGTGTCATATATAAAAATGTATATAAAATATTTATCAAAATGATAATTTAAGGCGATTCAGCTTGAAAATTAACATGTTCCGATTAAAACCAGACCTGCCTTTCATACTAAAGTATGCCTTCAAGTGCATATTTTCACACATTAAGCACGAAAGTGGCAAGCTATCAAGCTGAAATTTGGCGTGTATGATTACAGTGGCTCCCAGCTTATTTCGTACAGTGACAGTTTAAAAATTGCTGCAGTCGTAATTCCTAATATAGCAAAAATTTGAACAAAATATAAATGCCATTTTAGAAAGGAAGGTTTGTTTTTTATTTTCCAAAATTTACTTTTTCAAAATTTTAGTGTTTGACACTATAAAAAAATAAAATAAGAAAAAAATAGGAAAATTCATGTCACAGCTTATTTCGTACAGTCTCTTTAAGTTCAAACTAAAAACAAAGTAAGTTGATTTTAATATTTAGTTGACATCCCTTAGCGTTAATGACAGCCTGGAGTCTATTTGGCATTGAATCCACCAATTTTTGAGTGATGTCTGGTGTGATTTTTTTCCATTCTTCCATCAGTACCTTCTTTAGGTCTTGCTTATTAGAAATCTTGTGTGTTCTTATTTTATTGTCCAAAATAGACCAAAGATTTTCAATCACATTCATGTCAGGTGACTGTGGTGGTGGAGACATCAAGTGTGGGCAGTTCCAAATAAGCCAAGATTGCACAATCCCAGATTTATGTTTTGGGTCATTATCTTGGTAGTACCGAAATTCTTCCCGCAAACCCAGTTTGTCTGCACTTTGAAGTAAATTGTTTTTCAGAATCTCGAGGTACTTCATTTTGTCCATTGTTTCCTCAATAAAAACCAATTCACCTACTCCGGCTGCTGACATACAGGCCCAAACCATCACGCTACCGCCACCATGCTTCACTGTGGGCTTAAGGTTCTCCTTGTTTAGCTCGGTATTCGCTTTACGCCAAACATATGACATTCCGTCCGAGCCAAAAATATTAAACTTAGACTCATCCGCGAAAATAACGGTATTCCAGAACGCAGGAGTATTAATAATATGCTCTTTGGCGAAGTCAAGTCGGCGTTGTATATTCATTTTCGAAATGAATGGTTTCTTTCGGGCTACTCGACCGTTCAAGTCATGATTGCGCAGCACACGTCGGACAGTTTCAGCACTGGATGATTTTCCTATTTCACGCTGAACCTCTGCAGCCAACTTCGGAGCGGATAACTTTGGATTTTTCTTAATTTTTCGTACAATATAACGCTCGTCTGAAGCGTTGAAAATCTTATTAGGTGCTTCTCTGCCCTTGTTCTCCAACCGATTTTCGCGAACGAAGCGTTGAATGATGTATTGGACAGTTGAGGCACTTAAATTTGTCATTTCAGCAATTTTTCGCACACTCTGACCTTTCCTAAAATGGTTAATTACCAGTTTACGCTGTTCCATCGTTGTACGACGACCCATAACGCTAAATGTTTAATTTACAGCACTTTAACTATTTAAAATAATAATAATAAAAATTGTTATAATAGTTAAAAAGGTCCAAAAACTCATACAATTCAAAAAAACTTTGTAACTGCGCGGCAGAATGAAACTTACTTACATTGAAGTTTGTGTACGAAATAAGATGTGAGCTGAAAATCAGCTGATCAATAGTTTTTCTCTCTTGCATGACAAAAAGAACAATTTTTGGGGTTCCCCGTTTTCTTATTAGGTTTACTAAACACATACATAGACATCTACATTCAAAACTTATTGATAAGTTTTTTAGTTTCGATGTTACAGCCATGTACATAAAAATATATACACTGTACGAAATAAGCGGTGAGCCACTGTATATTTATGAATTCATTGACAAGTGTAAAAATGGACACAATTGGATGAAAACCACACCTACCTGCCATACAAAAATATGGTTTTCAAATGTACATTTGTACACTTTGCGTAGGGAAATGTAAAGTTATGTAGCTGAAACATGGTACATGAACGTAGTTATGAAGCAAAATCTTCGTATAAACGACTATATTTGCTGATTAATGAAATTGTTTGAATTTGGGCGGAATAAAAACCACGCCTACTTGCCTTAATAGCCTTTAAACCTTTCTAGTTGCGAATATCTCATTTTTTCTTGAACTTGTTCAACAAATTTCGCTGCAATTTTTGTTTAAAATCGATTGATGCTGCTCCTGAAAACTTTCACAATGACAATTGTCACATTTTAAAATTACTAAAAGCATCTAAAAGCATGATTTGTGTTTGAAATATTCAACATTGAACATTATAGAATTTGGTTTACCCTTTAAAAAAAAATAATTTCAAGCGATACACCATGTATAAGCATTATACGATATATGCAGCAGTGCAACACACATAAAAATGTCAGTTTGAAAATACTGTTACTTTACATCTTTACTCGCATACATATTCAAATTTGTATATTTATTTCATATATGTCAATATGTATGTACATTCATATATGGATGAGTAGTAGATCTATATATGTGCAAATGAATCTTTGAGTACAAATGGCAAAGGTTTAAACCATATCGTGGCTATCACATTTTAAAAGCGTCTGCGTAAATTGGTTTATATTGGTGCGCGCACTTGTTATATACACATATCGTATATACACATACGTCTATATGCACATATTGACGTACATACATAAATACATACACATAATCATTTGATTACCTATGTACATACTGTACTCATATGAACATATGTATGTACCTGATCTGTAGTGTTTTTTCATAGCATCGCATAAAAGCATATCAATTTTTGTTGCCACAACTGAAAGGGAGCAACATAAAAAGATCACACTTTAATTCTTGTTGTTTTTTTTGTTTTACCTGCTGTAATTATGAATAAATTTTACATAAGACTACCATCAAAGTGTGTGTGTGTGTGTGTGCTTGTTGCGCGTAGTCCAATTAAATGTAGACTTTTAATTATATGAATCGACATGCTGGTAATTATTATATAATATGAAGAGGGCGGTGTGATACTGAAATAAATGCATTACATTAAATACATTACCAACAAACGTCTCTATAAAATCAGAGCACTGAGCTTGACAGGAAAAATATTAATACAATAATAAAAACGATAATATCAACATTAAATAGCACACTATTGGAGGAGTTTTAATTATAAGCTCTCTAAAGTAAGACTCATACATTCGTATGTACTCGTTTGCATAAATTAAGATATAATATAGCTCTTAAAGGATGCTAAAGGATAATTGCTGTAAAAACTAAGTAAAATTTTTTTTTAAATAGTTATTTAAAATCTCTTTGAATTCTTCCTTGAAGAAAAATGTTTAAAATGTTGTCAAAATCTTGTTCCATGCACGTACTAGCATATCTCGTAAATGTAAATTAGTCAAGGTGGATTAATATTGATGGAATTCGTACAATCAGTTTATATGTTATTATTGTATATGCAATATATACAAGTATTTAGGATAATTGGACCTTTACATGGAAGGAAATTATACCTCACCTCACCTTTGGCAGATTTCTATGTTAAATTCAAACAACAATAAATAAAAACCCAGCGAAAAAATTCAAATATTTATATGATTAGAAAAAAGTATGAGTTTTAATTTGATTTTTTATTTTTTATTTTTTATTTTTTTTTTTTTTGCCACAATTCAACCACAACCTCCTGCAAATTTTATAATATACGAGTACGTGTAGTCATAATCATGCATGAGGTATAATGAACTTACCTTATATTCGTTGTGCTTTCTCTTTATGTTTCTGTTGCTTATTTCATTAATAATACTCAATTACACTTGCCCATTATTCACTGGTGTTAATTTCACATACCGACTACCTGCAAGAATAAATGTAAATATATCAAAATTACTTTCAATTCTGCCAAAATTTTATGCTTTTATCATAATAGCAAGTTTACACAGTGCAAATGAGAAAATAAAAATTGTATGATCCAAACTATTGCAAAATAAATGTTTGCACAAACTTTAAGCTATAGTTAAATGTTCATTTCAAAATTCATACCCTATCCCTATGCCATTAATACAATCCAAGAAAGTGTAAGAAATAATAAATACCCATAAACTTCTGAGGTGAAAATAGCACTGACACATTTTCACCTTTGCTATTAAATTGGTTAAAAGCGTTTTACAAGTACGCTGTAAAAGCTATGTTGCAAGTGAAAATCGTTTAAATAGTGAAATGTTTTTTTTTATATTTTTTTTTTTATAAATTTTATAAAAAAAAAATTATTTTAAAAAAGTTTCATAAAAAGAGTCAAAATGGAGTTAAAAAATTGAGTATTTTTTAAACCCTGGAAATACAAATACAAAATAACAATGTCTCGTAACCGATGTTAAAATCATTCTGGCTGGTCTTGCAAAATGTCTGCTTTAGTACTATAGCTTTATATGTTCGTGAGCAAAGTCTACATATAAACGTACAATCGAAAGCATAATTTTGTATGAGAGGTACGTGTGATTTTCATCCGATTACGTCCATTATTAAAGTAATTTATTTAATTAATAATATATAGCAAATTTCAGCTTAATAACTTTATATTTTCGTATGGAAAGTTGAGAAATATACATTTGCAAACATACTTTTGTATGGGAGGTAGTCATCGTTTTCATTCGATTCCATTCATTCTCAATGTCATCTATTTAATGGTAAATACAATCATTGTTACCGATATATACAGTTTGATGACTCAGTATTTTCATACAGAAAAAGTGGAAATTTCATTTGAAAACATATTTTTTGTATGGCAGATAGTCGTCGTTTTCATCCGATTTCGTTCATTCTCATTATCATCTATTAAATGATAAATATAATCATAGTTACAGAATTTCAGATGGATGACTTAGTATTTTCGTGCAGAAAATGTGAAAATATACATTTGAAAACATATTTTTGTATGGGAGGTATGCGTGTTTTTAATTCGATTCAGCCTATTTTCAAATAAATCTATTAGTTAATAAATAGAATCAAATGTATATAGAGTTTTAGCTTGATAATTGCATACTTTCGTGCAGAAAAGTGTGAAAATCTACATTTGAAAGCATATTTTTGTATGGAAGGTAGGTGTAGTTTTGATACGATTCCACCCATTTTTAAACTATTTTCTTCGTTGGTGAAAATAATTGTATATATCATCTTTCAACTCGATCGCTCTATAATTACCGAAAGTATCTTGCGACCACACAGTCATACATAGCTAAATCAATTCAGATCACGATTCTAATATTTATACTACTTTATATCTGTCAGCTCTGCTTGACTTTGGCTTTGATTTTGAGTGTAGAGTATAAAAAAAAATGTATGTGCCTCTCAACGACTTGATCAATAAATTGGTTTCCAGCCTTCAAGAGCAGATTGTGTCAATTTGGCAAAATGTTTTCATCTCAAAGGTTTTCAATCCTGCAACGTTTGATTTTATAGCTTCAAATTTAATTTCATGCAGATAGAACAATTCAAAAAAATGTTTTCTTTCATTTTCTCTGAAAACAAAGCAAAATTTCAGCCAAAAACATGAATGACGCATTAATTATTTAAAATGAAATTCGCTTGAGTATTAAGAAATTATTGCAAAGCAAAATGCTAATAATGTAATCAACAAATTTATTTATTTTCAAAAGATGACATTTGTAATTGACTCGAAACTATAACACAATAACATCCTCCCTTCAACATCCTTCTTCATATAAATACTATTATCTGTATGAGAAAGATGCTTCAATTGCATTTCGAATCATTGAAATCATGATGATTTTATCATGTTGCAAGTTATACGAAAATTAAGTATGATTATACATTGGAACAAGTACTCATATCATACCACTAGTAGTTATAATATCCAACATTGTGGCTTTTATGTCAACCAATATCACTTTGCTAAAGAATTCAAATCAAGTTGTGTGTTGCCACAAAAGTTTTTCTTATTTTCTTATACTTATTCTTTTCTTTGGACATAATACATACATATTGCTTAATAAATTTTTAAGTATATATGCATGTATATGTGTGTGTGTGAGTGTGCAAGTCTATATGCGGAAGCATATTAGTACTATAGTAAGATTTTCATTATCTTTTAATAAACGTTTGACGTACGTAGTATGTGTAGTTCACACAAGAACAACAACAACTAATGCACTATTTATATATATGTGTGTGTGTTTGCGTATTAGTTTTAATGAGCCCATCAAAGTTGAAATGAAATGTAATGAAATTCCTATCTATCATACAGTTACATCATATCAGACAGTAAGGAAAAAAAAAAAAAAAAAAACAACTACTCTTATCGCAAACGCGACATATCGTCTATGTATTAGAATACAAGTATATTGTTGATGTATATAGATATGCTCATAGTATCGTATTCGCATTGCATCAGTCACTCATCTTTCACCACAAATTATTTCAGTTGCAATTCCATCAAGGGTATTCATCATAAGAATACAAACACACACACACAAACACCATTACGACTATAAACATATCTACCAGAGAGCTAAGCAGCCAAAGCAAACAACCTAGAACTATACGGAATACCATTGATGATGACGATGATGCTGTTGTTGCTATTGCACCACATCACTTCGTGTCACCACACACATACAAACATACATACATACATATACTGACATGCACATCACTTCATCGTGGTTGGTATTATACTAAATGCTTCATTTATTTTATGAATAAAGCCAACATCAGCACAAACTTCTTTGGTTGGTATTACATTCATCATGATGATGATGATGATGTCTTAGGGTAAGTGTGTGTTTGTGTGTGTGTGTGTGTTGTTGTTCTTGCATCATAGTTCCAAACCCCAAACGGCAATATAGCTGCCGACATCATCATCACCACCACCTTAAGGCATTTCAAGGACCTCTTGCATCAATGTTGTCGTCGTCGTTCGTTGGTGTTTGTCTTAGCACCCAACCACTGACGATTGCTGCTGCTGTTGCATTCGTACATGTTGAAGCATCCATTTTCAATTCACATTCATATTATAATATATACAAGCACATACAATATATATTGTATGAGTGTCTATCATATTGGTGTGAAGCCAACCAACAATATAGAAATGCATAGGGTGGAATTGGACAAGTTTAGGTTATTTGTTGTCGTTGTTGTTGTTGCTATTGTTGTTGTTGGTGTTATTGCTGCTGGTGTTGTGTGAATTCTAAATTGTAGAAATTGCAACTACTCGACTGCGGCTGCGGTTAAAAGTTTCAAATTCTCATTCAACAAGAATACGATTGTGGTTATCATCTTGAATGAATGGAATTATTATTATTCCTTGGAATTTTCTGCTCGTCTCTCTTCGATATTTTATTTATTTTACAAAGTTATGTATTATATTTATTACTACATACATATAAAGGGTGTTTATACAATGCAGATATCATACAATACAAATATCATTCCTTCTATCAGAGCAATAGAGTTCAAAATTGGTATGTAATGTTATTTTCAATCGAGTATTGGCTAGTTCATGAATGAGCATTATCGGATAACAATCACTCCTACCTGCCATACAAAAGTGTGTTTTCGAACGCATTTTTTAGACTTTCTGCACATAAATATAGAGCTAGCATGTTGAAAATCAGTGCAACTGATTATTTTTACCAATAAACAGAAGATTGTGAGAATGGGCGTAATCGAATGGAAACCACGCCTACCTGCCATACAAAAGTGTGTTTTCGAACGCATTTTTTAGACTTTGCGCACCAAAATATAGAGCTAGCATGCTGCAAATCAGTGCAACTGATTATTTTTACCAGCAAACAGAAGCCTGTGAGAATGGGCGTAATCGAATGGAAACCACGCCTACCTCCCATACAAAAGTGGGATTTCGAACGTATTTTTTTAGACTTTGCGCACATAAATATAAAGCTTGCATGCTGCAAATCAGTGCAACTGATTATTTTTACCAGCAAACAGAAAACTCTGAGAATGGGCGTAATCGAATGGAAACCACGCCTACCTACCATACAAAAGTGTGACTTCCATAGAATTTTTTCAGACTTTGTTAACGCCATTAAAAGGTTTTTAAGCTAAAACTTAGCAGAAAATATAATTTTTTGTTTACCAAATATTGTACAAATTCAAAAATGGGCGTATTCAGATGAAAACATGGATTAATGCCATAGAAAATCGCGTTTTTGAATGTATGTGTTTAGATTTTTTATCTGTAAATATAAAACTATCCAGCTGAAAATTTACAAATAAAATCGGTGAACTCATAAATAACTGCAATCCGTCTAGCTACCGTAAAAGTAAGTTATCTATTGAATTTTTTCAGATTCGATGCATATAAATATAAGAATTTTTTGTGTTTCCTTTCATTTCGAAATTATAACTCATCAAAATAACACCCTTTAATTTAGTGGAAAAAAATTCCATATTGAAACTATTCAATCGAATTGTCTGTTACGTGGTGAATGATGATGACATTTCCAGTTGCGACCAGTTTAAAATATACAAAATTATATGTCAGAATGAAAGGCGTCAAATTGAGAGCAGCATATAATGCATAAAATGATAATTTCGTTATGAACACCGCACGTATCATTATTTATTTAAGAGCAATCTTGTATTTTAATATTTTTTTTTTTTGCCATATAATTAAGTAAAACAGACTATGGTGAGTAGCCGAATTCAGCAACTAATGAATGGGGTCTCATTAATAATATCCCATTAGCTGATAAAAAACAAAATATTGGTTAAATAAAAAGGTGCAAAAATGAAAAAAAAAAAAAAAACAAATAAAAAGCAGTAATTTCATAAAATGAAAGTATACACTACATTTGCTCTTCTTCTATGCAATGATATCAAAATGCTACAAACAGGTTCAAGAATGTAGCTCATGAACAGGTTCCTAATGACCACGAATCATTTCAATTGCAATTTTCTCACATTAATTTGTAATTTGTTGCTCCTCTTCATGTTCGTATAAATAGTATGGGTGTATTGCAAGTACTATGGTCGTCCCACCTAATATGGTTGCATGTACCGCTAGAGGCGCTTGTAACTTGTAACAAATTGTTCGAATACGAATATGTACACATGTCCTAAAAACGATGTCATCATCATCATCATCATCATCATCATCATCAGAACCACCACCGCCGCCGCCATCAACTCCAAATCCCTGCAGTAACAATAACAATGAATATTACTATAGTTGCCGTTGCTTCCATCGGATAGACGCCTAATGCCATACACCTGATCTCATTCGTATGCCATTCATTCGACCGTTTACTTTGATGGTTCAATGATGCTTGGCAACAACGCAATAAAGCCACTCCTAGCCAAGCATGGGAATATACCACGACAATTGCTTCACTAGATGATCACTAGTGATCGCTGTAAACGACCAAACCACGACACTATCTTACGTATGTATGTGTGTGTGTGGCAAACTGTTACGTTTTGTGTTTATGGACTTGTGCATAGATCACAAATGTGCAATAAATTTAATAATACGATAAATAAGTTGCCACATACGCTTGTCGTTCTTCTCGTTCATTGTGTGTGCAAACACACACACACACACACGCATACTCACTTCTCAGTGCATTGAATTTTGCTGCGGTCCGACCACAACACAACAAATATTGGCCTGAATAAAGTAAATGCGAACACGGCGCCGCATTATTACCCAATATGGAGTTTAGTTACAACAATATCGTTTGAGAACAATTTAATAATATTTATTTTTTCTCTTGCATCCGATGATATGCTTGCTCTCTACTTCACTCTAAATACGATTATGATTTTTGTAAAATCTTAATCGATCGTTTCACACTAAAACTAGTTTGTTGTTCTTAGTGTCACAGCATATTCTTCTATTGTTCTTAAACTATCAAGGTTTCATAGTACAAGTCGTTTGTTGAGAATTTCACGAAATGTTGGCACTGGAGATTGATTTCAAAGGCAAAGCTCTTCAGCAAAATGGATAATATGTATGAATCCATTAGCATAATTTTGTAGAGTTCGTTTTTTATAGAAATTTTTACTTTTCAATATTAAGCTCATACCTTAAAAAATCGGAATCTCTAATTAAGAGTTTCAACAAAGATTACGCTTTTCGAATGACACAAAATCCAATTCCAATAAATAAATACAAACCACAAAGATTTTATATTTCATGAATAAAATACTAATTTGAAGAGATTAAATAAAAATATTTGTCTTTTATCCATTGAAAAATAGCAAACCAATCTCCAGTTTAGTCCAGTCTACTGAAGTCCTATTCCAATTGACTCTTTTGTTGAAGCTCCAACTCCTTCGTTTAAGTTCTAAAAATAATTTGTCCGTTATTTGTTGAAGTTTAGGAGAAATTGCGATAACGGTAAAATTATTTTTAGAGCTTAAGCAAAAGAGTCAATTGGAATAGGGCTGCTGAACTGGTTTTTACTTTGTGGATCTGACAGTTTTACAAATAAAACAGTAAATTTGAAGGCAGTAGAGAGATGGTATTCGTCCCTCTCAACTTCAGTTTATTGCACTGTCCTTAGAATTCCTTTTACTTTACGGATCTGGCCATTTTACAGTTAAAACTACGTAAAAGTGACTGTGTTAGAGAGGTGAAGCCTTCATACCTCAACGTCTCTTAAATGGGGTTACGTTTAATATCTTAAAAGTCAGAATTTTTGTAGTATTACTTTTTGTGAGCTTTGTTATTATTATATAGCTTAGCACCTTCTACTATTTTGAACATATATTTCTTGCCGACCTCAACCTGAAGATGGCAGCACTCCGTTGCCTTTGTTGTTTGACCATCGTTTAAGTAAGCCAATCTGAGTGTTTTCGAGAAAATTTAGATTATCGAATATCAAGCTGCTATTAGGTTAGGTTAGGTTATGTGGCTACCCTCTCTCTGAGAGGACACACTTAGGCCAGAAAGACCCATTGTAATACTATTGTACCAATACTATTGTGCGTCTTAAGTTTATACAGCATTAGAAGGGACTTACTTATATTAACCGATCCCGAACGGCAGAACCTTGTGACATCACTTTAACTTAGTTTTGTCACAGACCTCTTTCAAGAAGCATTTTTGGCAAATTGTTACTGCCGGAAAAATTGCCAATTCTTGTCGGCAGGTGGGTACCGTTCGAAAGAAAAATCTTTTCGATATGAAATTTTGTTATGCTTCAGCCGGGGATTGAACCCACGACCTACAGATCAGAAGCCCAACACACTAACCACTAAGCTACGGCAGCAACAAGCTGTTATTAAGAATTCGTTTTTGTAAATTCAACACGTCTACGTAAATCAAAGCTAGACACTCTTAGTACTCTGAACCATAATTTAGAAAGATACAAGAGGCTATGATAATGTCCAAGGTATATATTTGTCACATATTGAATCAAAATTTAGACATAAGAAAGACATCCACACATTGGTTGTACCTCTTGCTCTATTTAGACCAAAAGCGTATTCAAATGATCTTCACCAACGATCTATTTGGAAGAACTGAAGAGATGAGAGTATCACTGGCAAAAAAGTGTAGACTTACAAAGAGATTATGTGCGATTTGTGCCCCTTTTTCAACATTATTGCAACAATAAATATAAGAAATAAGGTTTTCGACACGATTGCACAAATTTTATTGGGCAAATATGGTTGAAAAATATGTGGAAATATTAGATATTGCCACAGTTCCAGTACAATTGGAATCTTCGACCATATGGAAAAAAATTGAAATAATATTAAAAACGTATGTGGACTTTGATTGTCGATATTTTTCATATAAAACCCATTCGACATTATTTGAAAAATTCTACATTAATGCACACATCTATCGAGTGGCTAATCAATGTTATATTCCGGAATATTATAGCTCTATCTACTGAATTAGCAGAATTGGGCACTCCATGGCTTCTGAGGAAGCATTGAGGGAGAAAATGACGAATTAATGAAACAAATAGCGGGCATGTTCTATTGGGATTAGAAGAGCTTGATAGTGCCTTACAAATCTATAAGTCTAACTCGAAAATGTATCAAACGTTGGCCCAGCCTCTACAGAAGCATGTTGAGGATTGAAACTAGGATAGTCCCATATCTGGCGTGCATTTTCCAATACTCTTTCCGCGATTCAGGCTATATATTGATTTCTATAACTTAGATAGTCTAATAGATCACACGCTACATACTAAGCTCAAAGTTTTGAGAGTTATATAATAATACCGTAAATTTTATGCTAAATGGCAATACAATGGACTTTTGTTGGTCCAAGTGGTTCCTTCGGAGCGCTTACCTACCTAAATGATGTAAAAATTCTTCGAACTTCAAAAATATGCATGTATTTAATATATCATCCGCATATAAGTATATATATTTGTGTACGACAGTATAATATTATAAATTTATGTCTGAATAATTTTTGCATTTTAATACATATTGTGGTTTGTGCGAACTCGTTTCATTTGCGCGTTATTGTTTACATTAACATCATACGAGTATATGAGTCATATGATCGAAAGGTTAAAATGTGCTCACCGACATACAACTTGGTACACACACACACACACAATACTAAGCAATAATAAAAATAGCGGTCCATTTTAAACAATAGTAATATTGTCAGCACAAGATGTCGATAAATTTATGTGGGGACCTGTACAGCGACAACGACAATTGTGAGGTTGCCGCTATTGATGCTGCTGCGACTGCAAATACTCTTACAAGTACTCATACATGTTATATGTATTAATTTTACGACTATTGAAAGCGAAAATATCAAAGTGAACTCCTTGAAAGGTGGGGGCACAGCACAGTGAACACACAACATATCGTACACATATATGTATATAACAAGCGAATCAACATAAGGTGAACAGAAATTAGTGCCAAAAATTTTCAAATATAAAATTGAAAATAAGGTTGGGCGCAACACCAACACCACCACCATCACCATCATCATCGACATCATTGCTATCACTCTGTTAGTAAATAAATGTAATGCAATTGTAATTGCGATGCGAATTTAACCAAAATACTAATACGAATATACAGCATAAACGAGTTTATGATGGCGAGAGGCAAGTGCAACCGACTGAATATCATCGAAAAAGGTTAAATGTGAGCAGATGAATGAATGAGTAGCTCATGCTTGTGCTCACTCATTCACTCACTCATCGTCTCAAAAGGCATAGCCACTTGCCACAAACAAGTATACACATCTACATGTATATGTGAATGTATGCAAAGCAATTGTGATGAGCTGCTGCGCTGCATGCACACAGAGTAGAGTAAAATTCGACACACTTATTGTTACTGTTGGATGCTGGTTCCAACATCGCAATGAGATTCAAATGAAATCGAAAGCAACATAACAAAATCAGCAAAATAGCAGCAGCAGCAGCAGCAGCAATAGAGGTGGGTCCATGCACTGGTCGATCGTAATTTGATTGCAAAACATGTATTCATACTTGTACATAGTACATTCATACTCGTATATGAGACATTTGTTGGTGGGTTGATGACTCTGTTCGTCGTATATCGGTCATTTCGTTTTTTTTTTTTCTATTCTCACACAACAAAAATATTAGTGCTTGCGCAGTTACATATGCACTAGCGATGAATATGTTCAAATGATCTATAAAATGTTTGTTTTTTATTTTTTTGTTTATTTACTTTTTTTGTTTTTGTTTTTTTTTTCTTTGGCTTTTAATGTATTAATTTCTTAATCTTGTTATTTTTGTTGTTATTGCTGCTGTTGCTGTTGTTTTTATGCGGAAAAGTGTCAACTTAATGATAATCTTCACAATTCGTAACAGTCTCTATGACGTAGATGTACTTAATGGTAGCATCATGTGAAGCGAGTATGTCCAAGAAATAAATTCCATGGAGCCAAGCCAGAAAAACAGTGTTAGTTTTCTTTTTTTCCTCCATATTTTATCGGAACATAATTTCTCCCTATCTCCTCTCCTTAGAGGGGCTCCCCTACGAAGTTAACGATTTTATAAAATAAGGCACGACTAGAGTGGTCAAAAATAATGTCGACCATCATTAGTTTTATCTCTCCAACATTTTTTCTTCACCCCCCAAGAATACTGCTTTCCAAAAAGACTATACAAACTCCTGAAAATCATCAAATATCCCCATAACTGCAAACAGATCATCTCAAGAGGGATGAAATGTATGACGGACTCCCATTAATTATTTCTTTCGAATATTTTTTTCCGAAGATACTTATCCCTTGTCCCCACCCCTTAGGTGGTCTCCCTTAAAAAACTGATGTTTTTATGGAATGGGCTCACTCTGCTTCCCAGGGAGACCCAATCCCATTTATTTTTGCCTTCCAACACTTCTCCTAAAGACAACATCTTCCGACCTCGGCTCCTTAAAGGGGCTCCAATACAAAATGGACCGAAATACAAACTCAATTAGTATATGTATGTGATCGAAAAATCATTAAATATTACAGACACACAGCGTACGCCATTAAAGTTCGAAAAGAAGAAACCAAACAATTCCTCTTACGGTTTATGCTTATGCGTGGGCTGTAAGGAAGTTCATATCGTAAAAATTAAAAAAAAAAAAGAGCCAAATGTGCTTGTGACTGGTCAATTCTGATATAAAGCCTCAAATAAAGAATTTTCTATTCATTCAAACTATTTCTGTTGTTGTTGTTGTTATTCTTGTATTTTTCACTAATATTTCTTACTTCATAAAGTTATTAAACTGAATTTGGGTGTTGACCTTGTTTTTTTTTTCTTTTTCTTCAACTTCATTTTCTTTTTCTAGTTTTTATTGCGTTTCTTCGTCATCGTCTTCTTCTTTTTCTGTGATAGATTGCGTGTATTTTTTAGTAGTTTAATCTATGATGATGATATGCGCATATGTGTATGTGTGTTTGTTTGCTACTATTTATGGCTATTTATTAAATTTGTTTTTGGGTTTTTTCTCATATTTTTCCTATTCATTTAACATAAATTTTGATTAAATTTAATGAAAAATAATTAATTTTTTTTTCGCTTTATTGCTTTGTGGTGTTGTTTCTCCACATTTTGTTGTTGGTAACGCTCTTATTATTATTAATATTTTGTTTTGTTTTTTTTTTTGTTTTAATTAAATTAATATTTCTTCTTCTTCGTCTTTTGCTACTCTGCCGTCTTTGTGAGATGTTCACTTAAATGCGGTTAAATTATGGTGACCGGTTAGTGTTTTTTGTTTGTTTGTGAGTTAACCATACATTAAGCTAAACTGGCTGCGCACTGACTTTTACTTTAGGAATGTCAAATTTAATCAACATTTTAAAATCATCAACATCAGTCATCGAAATTAAATACATACAAACCACCTTAAATGCTGAATTGTAATCTCTGCTTCCACTCTCTGCTATCCGTCTGTTTAGCTTTAGCTTGACTCATCTCAAGTACGAGCAAAAAGAAATGCCAAAATGTCTTCTTTCACTATTGAATTTAATAGCATTGATAATGATGATAATGATCATAATGATGAAGTTGATGCAGTAAATTTTAGCAAAGAAATATATATTTTTTTTATATATTTCAAGTATTGCTATTGTTTGCCATTATTAAGTAAGCATTTAAGTTGTATGGTTTGAAAAGCATTCATACTAACAAAAAAAAAGCACTAAAAATTCAAACTCGTTTCTTCAAATTTCAATATAAATAAAATATACGAAATGTTTTTTTTTTTTTTTTGTGTAAATTCTTTTGTCACACCAACAATAACACAAATTACAACACCTCAACTTGTTGGTTGGCTCCAGTACGACCAGTACACCCACGCATTCAATATTCGTTCGTTCGTTATAAAATTATAGCAGCAACAACAACAACTAGCATCGATCGCTGAGCCGACCATTTCGAATGCTGTTGAATGAGTTGACTGCTTATAATTATTATTTATATATATATATTCGAATATAGGTGCATACATACATATATACGTATCGTATATATATATAATTTTATGTCTTTTTCTTTTTTCGTCATTTAAATATGATGGCAACAGCAACAGTAACTGAGATTGTCGTCTCAAGTGTCATTGAGCATGGCTAGCAGTTATTTGCTACGGCTGGCGGCTAAGGCGCCATTAACGAACAACCCAATCGCAAAAGGTGCTAATGCGTGCACATGCCACATACTTTTAAACTACCAACATACAGATTAAGCCATAACTACAATAATTATAACAACAACAACATGATACTATAGTGTTATACAACGACTTTGATAACGACTGCTGTAACATTTCAATATAAATAAATATTCGTATATATAGTATACCAACATAATGCCACATCAACATAGAGATAATCTTAATAATAGTAATGACAACAAGAAGAAGTGTCAACCATATGATATCCATGTTTTTTTTTTTTCTTTATTTCAATACTTCGTATCGTTCGCGTTCCTTTTTTTATCACGAAAATCTCTTTATTGAAGTTCCATCATTCAGAATAGAATATTATGCACGATTGGATGTAGGTACATTAGCAAATAGTTTGATAAAAATAAATGTTTCCGTTTAACGTACATTTATCAATAATTGAAAATCAATAATTTACTAAAATAAATATAATATAATATAATAAATTTAGTGAAAAATATGGCATTCTTAAATAAATGCGCAGTTCTTGTTCTGGCTTTAAAAAGTTCTCTAATCTCAAATTGTCTTCAATGGTCTTCCCCTGGAAGTTGTTTGACTTTTAAGAAAAATGTATTCGTAGTTATTTTTCTAGATTAGAAGAATTATGAACTTTCAATGTATAAGAGATATTTTGGGCTTTCCAGTCATTATTTACTTACTTATGTGGCCATAACAACGGAATATCGATTTAGGCCGAATATAACATGCTTCGCCAGCCATCTCTGTTCTTTGCTAGCTGGCGCCAATCAGAAATTTCAAGCGCCGTCAGGTTCTCCAATAGTTGGCCTTTCGACCAGAGGTTAGGTCTTCTTCTTCTGCGTCGTCCTCCAGCGGGTTCCGAATATAACACCTTCTTAGCTGAAGCATGTTCTTCCATTCGCTCGACATGACATAGCCAGCGCAGCCGCTGGATTTTGATGCGTTTTACTATGTCAATATTGGCATACAGCTCGTACAGCTCATGGTTGTACCTTATTCGGTATTCGCCATCAACGCAAATAGGTCCAAAGATCTTGCGTAGGACTTTTCTCTCGAAAACTCCAAGCATTCGCTCATTTGAGGTGGAAATTGTCCAGGCTTCAGCGCCATATGTTAGAACAGGCATGTAGAGTGTAGTTTTCGTTCTTCGAGAGAGGGCTCGACTTCTTCCAGTCATTACTCTATAGGTAAAGCTAGCTGACATTTGATTGGTTGCTTCAATATCTATCTCTAGAAAATAATGCGGTTCTGGATTCTACATATTTGTAATATTTGACTAAATGTCCAATTGACTAAATGTTCAAGGAACTATTGGAGTTAAGATCGAATGAATTAATGTCGACAAATGTTTGCAATAATGTAGAAAAATGTTTGACGCTTTTTCGACATTACTGCAAAGCAATTTAAATATTTTCACACAAAAATTGTACGAAATTAAACTTTCGACATTAAAGCAAAAATTTTTGGAATAGTAACGAAAAGTAATTATAATAATATTGATACGAAAATGGTTTGCAATAATATCGAAAAATATATGAGAAAATTGTTGTAGAGCAAAAAAAATTAATTTCTGCAAAAATGGTGATCGAAATGTTTGTAATAATATCGAAAACCTTGCTTCCCATATGAAAAAAATGTCGATATTATTGCAAAAAATTTATTGCCATTCTTATTTTACCTTTTTGTATTGTACATGCAACTTTTTTTTGATGTTACCTATTAGTGTTGCCATCCAATTGGACATATTGTCCATTTGACGTCTCTATAATGTGTTACTAATTATAATTGCTGCTGCCGCTACTGCTGCTGATTGACTGTTGCCAATAACTACAACAACAACTACTACTGCAGACGACAACAACAACGACAATTAATACGAATTATGTTTCGTTCCATACAAAACATGAGGTACAGTAAACACTCAGAATTGCCAATTGCTTGCCGATAGGTGAGCATCGTTCGAAAGAAAAATTTTTTCGATCCTATGGTTGTGCTTCAGTCGGGAATGGAACACACTACCTAGTACTTAAAGGATTTAGAAGATGCTGAGTTTTTCTCACTACCGTTGCCTGTCATTTTATTCAAATATTTTGAACGACCTGTCGCAGTTGCTAGATTTCAATACAATTTTTCAATAGAATTTGAACAGACCTTGGGAGACTCTACTTGCGCGAGTCAATTTCGATCAAAATATTCATCAACGATTTAGGTTAGGTTAGGTTATTGTGGCTGCCTTCTCTCTGAGAGGGCACACTTAGGCCAGAAAGGCCCATTGTGATACCACCAAGCTTCTCTTCCAATACTGTTGTGCGTGTTAAATTTGGACAGCATTAAAAGGGACCTACTTATATTAGCCGGTTCCGAACTACAGAACCCTTGTGACATCACTTTAACTTTGTTTTGTCACAGAGCTCTTTTAAGAAACATTTTTGGCAAATTGTTATTGCCGAAAAAATTGCCAATTCTTGCTGACAGGTGGGCACCGTTCGAAAGAAAAATTATTTTCTTCCAATACTGTTGTGCGTGTTAAATTTGGACATCATTAGAAGGGACCTACTTATATTAGCCGGTTCCGAACGGCAGAACCCTTGTGACATCACTTTAAATTAGTTTTGTCACAGAGCTCTTTTAAGAAGCATTTTTGGCAAATTGTTATTGCCGAAAAAATTGCCAATTCTTGCTGACAGGTGGGTACTGTTCGAAAGAAAAATGTTTTAAATATTAAATTTTTTCGTGGGTTTAGCCGGGGATTGAACCCACGACGTACAGATCAGAAAGCCTACGCACTAAGTACTGAGCTACGGCATCCACTCAACGAGTGGGTTCAGACGTATTTTAAGAGCAGAAAGTAGCACCCCTACGGGTAGATAGAGGAAAAAATTTGAAATCTAAATTTTTTTTGTAGAATAGTCAATTTTTATTGAGGCATATGTTGGTAGACGTCACAAAGTAAAATAAATTTTATAATTCGCTGGTAAAAACAACATTTTTTTGTATAGGCGGTAAGGCATCTTAATGTATATATATACATATGTCATTGTTTTATTTTATTTTATTTTTTTTTTTCAATCATCGCATTGATATACCAAGCAACCGCAGGGAGTCAGCAATTGCTCTTGCAAATATAAAAATCATAAAAACATTAATAATGAAACAAATTATCTTTAACACCAAGAAAATATGAAAAATATGAAGAAGAAAAAAATACGACTAAACAAAACAACAACTAAAGCAACATTAACAACAACAACAAAATGAGCTAACAAGCAACATAACACTTTATTAAAAACTCATTATACATTAGGTATAGTAGTACTGTGCACACAACAACAACAGTAATCCGAAATGTTTGACTATGAAGTAAGATGTAGTCGCAACAGCGAATGATAGCACTGATGTTATTAGCGCAATTTTACAAAATATTTGTATGTAAATATACAATATTATTGTATATGCGTGTGTGTGTGTGTGTGTATGTCTATGTGTTTCTATGCGTTTTGTCAGTAGAAACCTCTATGTAAGTTTGTTTAAGAAGACTTGTTTTTATGTGGTTTTCTCGTTGTTGTTGTTGTTGCTGTTGTTGCTGTGTTATTGTATGTATTGTATTTGAAGGAGATCTAAAGGTAAGTATAATAGCATTGCCACTGATGCTATTAAATATTATTATTATCATCATCATTGTTGTTGAATAATTATAATAACATATTAAATTAAATACGCCTACGTGCATACTTATTTTATGTATACATATGTATGGTATGTATGTATCGATTTATGTAGATATACATACTAAATATATTTCTATTGAAATATTTACTACTGCATATATTTATTGTAGTTATTGTTATTAAGATTCATCATTATTTTGTTTGTATTTGTTATTGATATTACGGAATATACTTATTCAATGAGGTGCCCAAATACTCTTAACCTTTATATGATCTTTGAACGATCGACGATCAATTTCAAGTTTAATATATTCGTCGTGAATGATGAATATTTGGATGCGCATTTATATCAAGGGAAGTTACTTTTGTAGAAATCTAATTTGGTTGCACTTAGGACCTCATTGGTCCATAATTTTCATGGAAAGCCAAAAATGCTTTCTTTGCCGGAAATTTTTATGCATACCAAAGTCTTTAAAATAGGACCATACAGTCTATAATAGCTCCAAGCTATTAAATTTCGAAACGATGCTGATTCATCATCAATGCCGCGTGTTCTATATACAGTGTATATTCTTTTCTTGTCTATGGCTTAGGAAAATGCTCGTAGTTGCATAGCAATCACTCTCTGACTCATCTCACCACTAACCACAAACGCCCTACTTGTTGCTGAGGCTCGACTATTATCAACTTTCTACTTAAAATATTTGCCTTCATATAAATTGCATATATATTTACATTAAACCTGTCCAACAATAATTGTGGCAATTTTTTCACAGCATGAAATTTTGCAAATTCACTAATTTGCTTCTTCTTATGTTAAAGAAAAATTCTAAAAAAATCATGTTCAAAAAATAACATACATTTTTTGAACAGGTCTGCTGTACACATAATAATGTATTTATGTATTTTCCAGTGTCAATGTCCTACTTATCGAGGGCTAACATAGAGCTTGGGAGCAGGGCAGCAATATTGAAATCAATCAATTTTTCCCTCAACTCTCAATAGCTCAGGTAAAGCCGCTTAAGATGTAGTGCGATGTGTAGTGCGATAACAATGCCAAACCATAATTTACATACAGAATATATGTAAAAATACACATATATACGCTTTAAACTATACATACCAACTACTTATAATCACTTGTCGCTCATTTACGTATGCCAACTATTATTGCTGTTTCATGAGCGGATGGCAAACCCAGCGTTGTCGTCGGTCGCACTAATGATAGAATAAAATAGAAATGGAAAATATCAATGTTGGTATTTCCTATGCTATGCGATTGCAACTTTCTCAATATTGAATGTATTTCCTGTGTTGTGTGTTTTGTGGTTTCATTTCCACACCAAATGCACCGAGCAAGCAATGACTGCGTGCTAATTCATGCTAGTCGGTGCATACTTAGTATTCTTTGTTTGTTTTTTTTTTCTCTCTCTCTTTTAAGATTTGCATACAATAAATGTGAAGAGGAAATTGATTGTACACCAGTGTTGCCATATTTTCACAATAAATCGTTATTATCCCATCACCATTATCAACAACAACATGTGTTCTTTAATGCTTGCTTGCTTGCTTCTTGACTGGCACTACTAAATGACAGTTTTTCCGTTCTTTTCTTGTTTTTGTTTTTTTTTTTTTTTCATTTTATTAATTCCTTCTTATCTTATTTAGTTGTATTGTTGTTGTTGTTGTTGTTGTTATTCTATGAATAATTTGTCAACATGAAAAATGATATGAAACATATACTTAGGCATTGTGGCAGCAAAAATACGACTAGATATGATGAGGACAACGACGACGTGTGGCGCATACAATTTGTTGTTGCCACCAACTTTTGGTAAAATACGTATTATATATATGTAATTGAAGATATTCGTGACATACGAAATGGCAAACAGTTGGGTCTATACATATGTGCATAAATGTGAATATATGTTAGGAATGCTAATCCCGCTTGGGCATCCCACTTAAATGTAGTCGCAACAATAGCCAAATTGGCCGAAAAAATTTTAAGATGAAAAATTGATACAACAGCTCTATGAAGATCAAAATTAAACACTGAAAAAATTGCTAGAGCAACAACAAGCAACACAAATAGCTGCTAGTCGACGCTTACATTTAGCTGGCAATTGCATCCCATTAAGGGAATTCATCGAAAGAACAGAAGAATGTTAATATAATTCTTTTAGAAATGCACTTCGAAAGCCAAAAAAAAAAAAGTTTTACGAAATCCGTACTTACGATCAAATTACTGTTTATTTGAATCGATTCAGTCACCCTTTGAATCACCTGAAAGATGCTCGAAAGTTCGACGGAAAATACACTGACTATAATCACTAGCAACATAATAAAAATTTGTTTTCAATAAAAAGTGCTTTAAAATTAGTGTTTAACACACTTTTATATTACTTATAAGCATTCCATTGGTCAGAGCAATTTTTTTTAGAGATCAAACGACTACAAAAATAAAACAAGTAGCTGATATTAGAGTTTCTTGAGAACTTTCTCCACTCAAGTAACAGTTTGTGCTTTGATATGGTGAAAAACGCTAGCAAATGCTTTGATATAGCTTCCATAATGCTTCTATATGATGTATCAAAGCAATCGTTTCGATAAAAGTTCCATGCGGAACGTAGACAATAAGTAAATTTACATGCTTTTTTGATAATTAAGGTGAAGAACTTGCTTAAAGCTTTCACAAAGCTTCCGACCATTGAAATTTAAAAGTAAGGCGCAACATTACTTCGATAAAGCTTTCAGCTAAAAGTCATTTCCTAAAGTCTCTAACCGAACACCGATACCAACATATTTTTGAGTTTGCAGTAGGTTGGAAATGCATAGTCTTTAGCTTGGGAGCATTTTAGGAATATATATATTTTAAAACATTTGGACATTCATTTATTGATCTATAAAATTAAAACTCTTAAAAATTCTTGATTATTTGGTCATATCAAAGTCCAAATTATAAGAAAATTGTACGGTATCTGCAAGCGACCCGACAATTGTCACTCCTAATGTATATGTATTCTATGTATATAAACATATGTATTTTGTTAGAGTTTACTATGTACACTGTGGTGGCACTAACAAACATTGCACTCATCAATTATTCACATTTGTTGTTGTTGTTGCATGCTCAACATTGATAAATACTACCATCACCATTTCTTATCACAGCACACACGCACACTACGTATGTGTACCTATGTGTAACACACCTGTCATATCAAATTGGGTTGAGAGTTTAACAATGCTCTTAGCAAATTTTGGTGAACTCGCCAATTTTTTTTTTTTTTTGTAGATTTTCTTGGAATATTTTTTGTTGTACAGATACACAATATACATATGTAGTAGCTATTATTAATAATGCCACTGTCATTGTTGTTTGTGTTTAGTATTTGTTAGTAAATTTTTGATATTTATGAATTAAAAGCACGAAACATAAACTAACCAAAGAAATTTACGTATACATACGTTAAGTCCGCTTAACGACAAAAGTCTTCTGATGATGTTGGTGATTGTGATGTTCTTGCTGATGATGATGATGGTGATGGATTTTCAAAAGAATGGTGGTAATACGTAATTCACATAATAGAACACAGTATGTAATAACATATGTATGTATATGTAAGCATGTGTATATAAAACCTATACACACGAATACTCACGAATACGAATATGAGCGTGGGAACCATAAAAGTTTTCTTATTGAAATTTATTTAAATCCGGTAGCAAGGTTGTTTGTGCTGCCTTCTTCTACAAACATAGTATATTCACGAATATTAAATTTATACTTATATTTTATGTGTGTTTGTTTGTGTGTGTGTGTGTGTGTTGTAATTCTATACAAATAATCTTATAAAATATCTATAAAATCATTGTACTGTAATTTTATTTAATATCATTTACAATGTGTCTGCCACGCGGCGGCGAATATCTTATGTGTGCAGTACAAAGCTGTCCGAAATTGCTCGATATAAATGCACACTTAGCAATATACACTGAGCGAAATTTGTATAAACTCAAAATAGGCTTTTTATGAATTTTAAGTAGTTCTAGTCAAAATGGATATAAATAAAATGTTTCCAAGGCAATTTCTGAATAAATCAAGAGATCTCAAACAATTCTTGGTATGGTGGAAAAGTTGTACATTGTGACCGTAAACTTATCTAATCCAATAAAAATTTTTTTATATCATAAGTTTCCAGAAAAATGATTATCAACACCTATCACTAAATGCGACAAAATCTGCGTGTAAAAATATAGTTTTCAAGGAAAATAAGAATAAATGTCATCGGATGTGACATATAAAGTTCGATTTGAAGACTTTTGTCTTTTACTTTTCTTCTAAAACTAAAAATTATTGAATGGAAAATGTTGAAAAACTAAAAGCAGAGGCATGAGATCTTCTTTCGGTATATTTAGTTAAAAATACACTAATTTCATATTCCGCTCAACTTTTCTTCTCGATTAGATAAGAATGATACTAACGGAAGTGGATGAGCTGAATTCAAAGCTTCGATCCTTTTTTTTTTTGGAAGATTGATTCTAATTCTCGAGATGTAATTTGTTCAGAAAATTTGTCAGACGTAAAAACAAATATGGATCGGTCATATTTTTTATGTTTGGAGGGGTAAAGTGGTTGGTCATAGATTTAATCCATTTACGGGTACCGTGAGAGCGGTGGGAGCGAATTTGATGATGGCCTTATTTGTATTTAAAAAAAAAATAATT
This sequence comes from Megamerina dolium, assembly GCA_963854835.1. Taxonomy (NCBI): domain Eukaryota; kingdom Metazoa; phylum Arthropoda; class Insecta; order Diptera; family Megamerinidae; genus Megamerina; species Megamerina dolium. Next base: position 58,431,231 of record OY978527.1, on the reverse strand, counting down.
TTGAATTTTTTTGTTGTTGTTCTGAAACTATAAAATACAAAAATGAATTTTGAAAATCATTTGAAATTTATTTGAATTTATCAAAATGTCTACCATTGTAAATCTGCATGATGTATAAAAGGTATAATATGAGATTTATGTTGTGCAAATTCCATCATCCTATACGATTTGATTCAATACGATTCATTCGTGCATATAAAGGCGGGTGCAATAAAATAAAATATGCCCATGGAAAAAAGAGCAATTAACAACAAGAACAATGAAAAACATTAAATTTATTTATTTGAATTTGAATTGGCTACAATTTAAAAGCCCACAAAAATGGTTATCATAAAATGTCGTTGAATCTGTGTTGTGTTCTATTACTTATAAAGGAATGCTATTATATTACAGAGGTACATACCTATTTACTTGTCTTATATAAATATCATGCGAGCAAGTTTAAGCAGCTGATAAATATTGCTGCTGTTGCTGATGCTGCCAACAACGATAATGTGATGCTTTCAAATACTTCATTCCTTCATTCATTTTTGTGTTTAGTTCAAACAGCAAATAGATAAATAAATAAATGCTTCAAAGTGCTCACCACCAAATTATCTCAATGCAATGGACTAATGTTGTCTGCTACTTTTATTAAACTGCAACCCATAAAATCAACATTTACGACTAGCAATTGCTATAGAACAAGAAAAATCATATTAAAAAAAAAAAAAACAAAACAGGAATAAAATATAAAAAAGTAGAATAGGAAACAATACAAGAAGCAGTAAATAGCATAGTGATGTCCCCACACGCATGTAATGTGGTGTGATGTCAGAACCACCTTACTTTCTCTCTCTCTCGCTCTCTGTTTTTCGTTGACTCTCTGCTAGTGTAATACTCGTGAACAATTTAAGCGGTGATAAAACTGCTTTCTTCCTGTCTATTAAAACTTTGTTTGATTCTTTTGTTGGTTGGTTATAAAAACAAGAGATTAAGCAAAAAATATCAGAAAAAAAATTAAAGGAAATAAAACAACGCAAAACGAATAGAATAACTACAATAACCAGAAGATAAATGAGAAACAAATTAAATAAAACATAAAATATAAAGTAAAACCAAATCATCAATAAGCAAAGCCCCACAATTTCCACCTCCACAATCTGATATTGGCTGGCAATAGATTATTAGTGTGTAGTTTTACGGTGATATACTCAAAAATTAATATGGAAGCGTACCTTAAGACGAACATGTTGCATATGAGACTAGTATGATAAAAAAAACTGCATTAAGGGAGAAAATAATGGACTCAGAATGTACCTTTAAGCCTTTGAATTGAAGTGTGATCTTTCTATCTTTAAAAAATTATCACCTAAACAATGGAAAAGCTTCATAAATACCAAAAGAAACCCTAATCCATCAATTTCAATTGTAATTGAGTAATTTACTTAATTTCATAATAGTCGTACAAAGAGAAATGTTGTCGAACATCCCGGGACACCCAATTAAGCCTGAAGTTAAGATTTGCTACTTTAGTGTTGCTAATCGACAATGAATCAACAAATGTATCACAATTTATATTTTAATGACCAATTTATAGTTTCATAATTTTACATATTTGCTATTATACACTATACACTTAATTACAACAATATCGCCTACGTATGTATGCATTTCCATATATTATATATAGACTTATTCCTCTTCAGTTGCAAATCAATAGCAAAATAATAATGAGAACAAGAATAATTTCTATTTAAGTATGTTGCTGCTTGAGGCAATACATTCAACTACTTAACATATACAAATATAATACCAGACAGTCCCATACCCGGAATGAATTGAACACAATCAACAGTTTAGTTGCAGACAAATTGTGCCCAAGTGTGCTCTAGGCCGGAAAAAATTGGAACAAACAAATCGAGAAATCAGAACAAACTAAAAGAAATAAAAAAAAATATATATATATATATTTAGTGCAGGTATATAATACATTGAGGTGGGTGCAATTTTTAAATGTTCTGGCTCATAAAATGTGAATAATTTCAAGCAGGGGAGGTCGCATATGGGATCGAGATAAGAGATAAATATATTCAGAGGAAATGTTGGTAAGGAAAAATTAATGGAAGTTAGTTGTATTTTCCATCACTCCAAGGGCGATTTCTGGATGATTTGTCGCGTTTTAAGCGTTTTACGTTCCTTTTACAGGGGAGTCAGCCTTAAAGGGTGTAGATAGAGTCTAAATCTGTTTGGATAAAATGCTGTGGAGAAAAAATTACTCCAGGAAAGTCATACATTTGATTGCTCTTGTTGCACTTTCTGGACAGATGTAGAGTTATTTGTCGATTTTAACGTATTTTTACATCAATTTTGTATGGCAGCACCTCTAAGGAGTGGACGTAGCGGATTCAATGAATTCGGAGCAAACAAATTTTACCACTGTAAGCGCGATTTCTGTGGTTATTTGCGCATTTTCAAGTATTTTAACGATCATTTTGTTAGAGAGCACCCATAAGCGATGAAGATATGGGTTTAGTATGTTTGAAAAAAATATTGAAAAGGAAAATATAATATAGCTTGCTCATACTTTCCATCACTCTACGGATGATCCTTATGGTTTTTTTGTCTAATTTAATATGTTTTTACGTTCATTTTCTATGGCAGCACCTCTAAGGAGTAAAGATAGGACATACGTGTGTTTTGAAAATATATGAAGGACAAAAAATTATGAGAGTCGATAATATATTTGAACACGGTAGAGAATTTATTGTAATTACAAAAATGATGTTTTTTATAAAATTCGTTGCCATCATGCCCAAAACGCATCTAGAAGGATGGAAAGTATGACCAACCTCCATGTAATTTTGCTTCCCAACATTTTTTCTGAACATACTAACATCCTATCTTTAACCCTTACAAGAGCTCCCATATAAAATCTACATAAAAACATCTAAAAATTCTTATAACTACCTAGGAATCGCCCCTAGTGTAGAAGAATGTATGACCAACCCCCATTGATTTTGCCTTTGCAATATATCCTCCATACATACTTATCCGCTATCTTCACTTTTCAAATGTGCTCCCCAATAAAATTGATATTTTTACAATGACTGTAAAAGCTGAAAAAATAGTCGCCACCAAATCTGTAATTTGTATTGCTTTCTTGAGAATAAATTCTTGATAATTTTCAAATTTTATATTTTTCACTAATTTCATTTGCAAAATTTTTCAGTTTTACCCACCTTAACTTGCATAGAAGAAAATTATCCTTGTTGTAAAACAAAGGAAAATCATAAAGGTCGAGTACTGGACGCAAAACGATTGACTGAATGATTTGTGAAAGTTGGCTGGCTTGGATTGTTTTATTGCACTTTGGCTTGCGAACATGTCTTCGACGATATTTATTTATTTTTGCTGAATGGGCGCACAATTTCTATGACCAATGCTTAGAAATGAGAGCGAAATAGAACTACTCTAGTGAAGGAGTTTAGTTATTGTGTGCTTTGAAAAGTTTGTCATTATATCGCAACATAAAAATGAGTTTTGTATTGAAATTGTGAATGAACAATCACTCACAGGTGATACAAATGAAAATTATGCATCTCTCAAAATGTCATATTGTTGAGGCACATGTGGACATACAAAACTTTTTAATTATCATTCTTTTAGTTTTATAGCTTTTTGTTTGATACTTTAACGCTGGCGCTCTCTATCTCATATACACAGTGAGTTTTCCTATAAACTTCAAAGATAAAGATGATATTTGATCAATAAATCTTTCAAGTCATCAGCAAGCGGCAACTAAGTCATTGGGAGATATACTACTGTTCGAGATTCCTTCCGAAAATAGCATTCAATCACTCATAATGTACTTCGACATTCAGGAAAGATAATAAAATCTGATTGTGTAGAAGCAAATAAAGTATTGTTGCTTACGAGTATGTGCGATTACGGGTAAGAGTAATAAAAAGAAAAGTCAAAAAGTGAAAGAAAAATGCCGACATTGCCACCACCACCATCACCACCACTACCACCACTACCACCATCATCGTCATGATCAGTACTATATTTGGAATGCAACAAATCAATGAAAATTGAGCTAGCTGAACACTAAACAATGAAATAAGCCACAAAATACAATAAATTTTCGATTTTAATTGTTTGCGTTTGTTTGTAATACATACATGTCTGCTTTTTGTGCGTGTGTGTGTGGTGTGTGTGTATAAAAGAAAATTTATGACCGAAAATTGAATTTAATTTGAAACAAATGCAAACGCAAAAAACGATTTTCATGTCTTCACAGAGAGTACTGAAGAGTGAGTAAAAATTTGTACGACTCTAAGGACAATGATACTGGGTAGGGGAGCATCAAGTAATTACAATACTCATACAAGCACTCACACACACACATATATACCGACGAATTTGTACACATTCGAGTATATCCTCCTTATTTCTTTTAATACAATACGCACATGAAGCTGCAGGCATTAAAAACTTTTTAATAAACACACGTTTCGCCAGGGCATACATATGTAATTGTACATATTTACTTATGTATATGTACCAACATACAACTATGTGATTGGGTGAATACGTGGGGTAGAAGAATTTTTTTTTTTTTTTTTTTGTTTGAAAATTTCTAATTTATTTCTATTCATTTATTGTTGTTATGTTCAAAAGTATATATGTGAATATACATGTATATTCATTCTAAAGGGTGCACCATTTGCTGGTTCTTTTTTTTTTTGGATCAATGATTTTAAGTACTAAATATTTTCCGATGGTAAAAATCGTTTGACATGTGGAAAGTCAAAGATATACCATTTAGAGTCATTGAGTCACCAGACCATTTGGAAAGTCGTCGATTTTTTAGTTGGATGCTTGAACGAAATCAACTTTTTTCATAAAATATCATCTTCAGCGATGAAGGTCATTTTCATCTGAATGGCTACGTGAATAAACAAAATTTCCGCATTTAGGGAGCAGAAAACTCTTATGTTATTCATGTTACTGTTTGGTGTGGTTTGTAGGATGGCGGCATCATTGGGCCATTCTTTATTGAAAATAAACGTTATCCTAACACGCTCACCGGTAATTTATGACCAAAATTGAATGAGTTGAGTTCCAAAAAGACGAAGCAATATGCCACACCAGCCGTGAAAGATTTCATTTATATGGCAACCATATTCGATGATTGCAGAATTTCAAGGTATTGTAAATTCCATGGCCACCGTGAAGCTGCAATCGTATTTTATGGGGCTTTTTGAAAGGTAAAGTGTACGCCAATAATACACAAGCAATTCAATATCTTAAAACCTAACAAACGATTCATCGAAAATTTTGATTTTCAGACGCAGGGATGTTATCGAAACCGTGATGGACATATAAACGATATAATTTTTTCATTAATAAATGGCATCGACCCACTTTCATAATCAATGAAAAATGTTTGAGGTTCCATCACAAAAAGTGTGATTTGCAATTATGAATAAAAAAAAAAAAGGGACCAACAGATGTCACACCCTATACAACATAACTGAATGAATTTCAGTAAGTGAGTGATAAGGAAATTCTTTATAAATGAGCATTCAACACGTTTTGTTCTTTTTCATTTTGGAATGTAATCGTATTCCATTTGGATGAATGATAGACATATGCACCTACTTATGCTGAAGAAATAAACAACAACAACAAAATAAAAGAATCTAATAAATTAAATTTCAAAATCAATTCAATTAGAAATGCTTACATAATCAAGAAATGTTGAGGAGGTGTGTATGATAAATATCTGTGTTTTCAACAATGAGCTCATCGAACTTGTATCGAGCACACATAGTTGGAAAACAATATTGAGAATTTTAGTTCGAATCAACTATGGATGCTTTCGGAATACTGGTAGAATTAAATCTAAGCCCAAGTTTGTACCGGAATGAATCGTTCGACTGAGGACAGCATTGGAAGGGATCTATTATCGTGACTGTGACGTTTTTATAAATTTCGCTGTTACCCTTGGAGCAATGCCCTTTGGGTGCTAAAACATATGAGTGACCTTCATTAATTTTTATCGCTCAAAATTTTTTCTGAATAAATATTCTTGCTATTTTTATACCGTGGGTGCCGTAGCTCAGTGGTTAGTGTGTTCGCCTTCTGATCTGTAGGTCGTGGTTCAATCCCCGGCTGATGCATAACAAATTTAATATCGATAACATTTTTCTTTCGAATGGTACCCACCTGTCGGCAAGCAATTGGCAATTCTTCCGACAGTAACAATTTGCCATGAAAAAGCTTCTAAAAGAACTCTGTGACAAAGCTCAGAAAAAGTGATGTCACAAGTGTTTTGCCGTTCGGAACCGGCTAAAATAAGTAGGTCCCTTCTAATACTGTGCAAATTAAAGACGCACAACAGTAATGGAAGAGAAACTCGGCTAATGAGCCCTTTGGGGCTTTAAGTGCCACATATTTATTATTTTTTATTTTTTTATTTTTATACCTTAGCGAGTCTTCAATGCAAAATTAACTTAAAAATGCTTTAAAATCGACTCATAACCTCATAATTGCCCAGGAATCGACCTTAGAGTGGCAAAATGTTCTCTACAAAATTGATATTCTTTCGATTTATGAAACGGGAAATAGCGTGTTATAAAAATGGAGAACTACCTACTATCCACATAATGGTAGAAATTGTTTTAGAAATGAGAAATCGTCTTAATAATCTCAGCATCCTAGCAGCTTCTACAATATTCAGGAGCCCCTAGTAGATGGTCATATTATGTGGCTGTTCACGTGAAGAGCACTTAATATATTTCTCGAGATCGCGGGTCCGAAAATAAAAGAAAAAAGGTCGAAGATAGGGCGAAAAGCTAGACAACAGACAGAACTACAATCGCTGGCTTTGTGCTGAAGACTAGGTCAATAAAGAAGAATTTGCTTTCAATTTTATGACTGTCACCGAGATTGACAGCAGAAGTACAGAACTTTCAGACAGCCCTGTCAAAAGTTCGACCACATTGAGAGACGTAGTGCAAAAGAAAATTACTTAGACATTGCATATCATAATTTATTTTTAATGCTCGATAAGCTGACCCTTTTTGTAGTTACGATTCTCCATATTTTCCTGATGATTGATTCATCACATAATCACGTCTTATTTAATAAGTTTTAACTTGAATAGTGTCTCAGGTATTTATTATACCACCCTACGATATTTTCTCTGTGCATTTGAATATGTAATTTAATGTAATTTTGAGCTCAAACCAAACTACTGCAGTGTCTTATTGTCAGCTGAAAGCTAATCGTTCATTGATCACCACCATATTATTCCACTTCATATGAGGGTGATTTATGCTGTAGCAAGTAGCAACAACAACAACAGATGCCAATTGCAGTCATTTCGGGCCAATAGTTTTTTCTTAATGCATAGAGCAGCATACATACTCACACTCCTAGATAAATACATCTTATTCAAGTTACAAAATTCGACTCAACATAACTGAAAACCTTTAATTTGCCACTTAACAGTAGACTGCTGCTGCTGCTGCTGCCGCTGTTGTTGCGGCATTGTCTTGCATTACAACATGCCGTAAAATCAAAATAATTATAACATAGCATCATATACATATGTATTATAGTAGAGGTAGATGTTGGTGGTGTTTGTGTTGATGTTGTTGTTGTTGTTGTTGTTGTTGTTACAGTTGCCTTTGTAAGTCAATTAATCAATCATTTGGATAGAGCAGCGTGTTAGTCGCACTCTGTTATTATTACGATTACCTACTACTACTAATGCTGGGTGCTGCTGTTGCTACTACAATATTTTTACTACACATACAAACATGAATATGTGGGGAAGTGGATTTACATAGTAGGTACAATACAGAGCAAAAAATTGTAGTGTGCATGCAAAATAAAAGTATGAAGTAGGATTTTGTACATGCATACAATTTTTTTCTCTTCACTATACTAGCGTACCAGTGTGTGTTCGCTGTGTATATGTAATGGCTGTGGTGCAATCATTTGGCAAGAGCAACATGACACAACATAAATACACATACCATACACACACAGTCAAACACTCGCACTCACAATGACATGCCGTGAAAACCAAATGATGCCACAAAGCCACAGCAACAGCAACAACAACAACATTGAGAAAACCAAATAATTTTCGTACAAGAAAATAACAAATAAACAACCTTCACCTCTATGCCTGCCTGCCATGTGGATGACCCAAGTAGCAAACAAATACAAACAAATAAGACATAAAGAAAATCGATCATGCTGTGCATATGTACAGTGTATGGATATGTTTTTGTTGTTGGTCGAATTGTTACTTTTCAAACATTCGTACATATGTATACGTCCATTTGTTTGTCTGTCCACACTGTCCAGCCGTTTAACCAACATAGTTTATTTACATTCTATCATATGTAGTTGTTGTAGTGTTTTTGTTGTTCTTGTTGTTAGTATTTACTAAATATTAGTAAAAGAGGTAGATAGATAGAGAGAGAGAGAGAGAGAGAGGGAGAGAGAGATATACAAGAGTTTTTTGCATGTTTATCTCACAGTTAAAATATGTGAAATTAATTTGTTCAATGTCTGTCCAGTCACATTTGTCTTTCCTATTATACCTGTGTCATACGTTTCCATATGTACTGTATGCATGTATGTGCGTGTGTGTGTGTGTGTGTGTGTATGTGTGCGTTTACAATTGCATGAAAATCGATTCACCAAAGAAAATCCAAAAGAGGCTCACTCTAACTGTTTTCGAAGTAAACGAACACACATACTCAATAGCTTTACATATATACGAGTACATATTACACAATCTGCATCATAAACTAATGGGCATGGTTGAATTGAATTGTGGGTGACTGATTTTCAATGCATTGCGGTGCTCTACAACTATCATTGATTTGTTTTGCTATGAAATTTTTTGACTTTTATATAGCCTGAATTAAACTCGATTGCAATGATATCGAAAAAATTGACATTTCGACATTAATTTAATTTTCTGTTCGAAGTTGTTGAAAGTTTTATCTTTATTGGAATAATGGCGAACTAATAAATTTTCGATATTATTGCAAAAGAAATTGAAATAATGCCGAAAATAATTTACATTAATGTCGAAATCTAAATACATGACTCTTATGAGTCGTGAATTAAATTTGAAAGAATTAATGTCGATAAAATTCAGATTTCGGCAATAATTAAAATTCTAGGTCGATATTATTTCAAGTTTTTTTGTTTCGTGCAATATTGTCGAAATAATAATAAATAAGATTTTGCTACTTATTGCAAAAGAAATTGATATAATGTTCAGTATTATTGCAGTAGAAAATGTCAAAAGCTAAGTTAATTTAGATTATACTGGCTGACTCCCAGAAGGAGTGTTACAAAATCCTCATGGATTCTTAGTGATTCTTCTACCATAACTACTTGACCTATTTACGAAATGTAGAGATCTTTATATATTTCGAATTGAATACATCGCAAACCTCAGTATTGCTCTCTTGTTTAAAGCCACTGGACTTTGGTGTTCCTAAGAACTTTAGACGGTGCTGAAGAAAGCGTATGTCGAAATAAATGCAAAAAAAAATGAGGGCATTACTTACTCAGGAAGGAATACAACATTAATAATACAAACAACAACAAACATGAATGAAAATTGTCACAAATTCGCACATTGGCAATAATTTCGACATTAATATAAAAATTTGTTTGCAATATTGTCGAAATATCTTTAAATGTAAAATAATTTTTTCGACATTATTGCAAAAATCTGTACAATAATATCAAAATCATAATGTTTGAGTAATTTCATTTCTATTTTATTGCAAAATGTTTGTACAATATTGTCAACATGTTTGTACACATGTTGCTTGGTCATTACCATCCATTTGCTGCTACTGGAACAGGGCTCAGTTTGACCTGTGATCACACCCTCACAACTAAGTGATTAGCTTTAAATTTTCCATAAAATAAAATTATATTTGCAAAAAATGAACCATCCCAATAAAATATTCATACTGTGTTTGTGTGCGAGTGTGCAATAGAGTAACTTTAAATGAATGGTTGTTGGAATTTTTGTGGAATTGCAGAATAACTTTAATGAATAGATTTATGCGGAAGGGTTTCGCATAGAGCATACCATAATAGAATGCTACTAGAGTATCAAAACGAACGACAAAAAGCACAGCAGGAGATCGATTGCTCCAGCAGATATACTATATACATTTACGGCTGCTGCTATTGCTGTATATTGCCGCAATATACTTATGTAACATATTGTAGAGAATCGACTAATAAACCGACCAACCGTTGAGAACAAATACGCACTCTCGTATAATAATAGATTTGTTTAGGTTAATAACTGAATTTTAATTTATACGATATCATGTGGCTTCGTCGTCGTCGTCGTCGTCATTGTCTTATGCCTGGCATGGTAAATTAAAAATTGACTGGTAAAAGTAAGATATCGAATAAGGGTATAAAATAGTGAAAGTCATATATATATAGCAATATATTCTCTTAGAATGCTTCTGCTTCACTAATGAAGTTGCTCACTTGTGTAACTTTGTATATATATGAAACTAGATTGACTATTGAAATTTGAAGCTAAAAATTCGCAACAGACAAGAGTGTTAAAGTGTCGATTTGTTAGTTTGTGTACCAAAAAAAAAAAAAATGAGGACTACCAAGTAAATGTATTAATTTCTTTCCAGTTGACCTCCGTATTATTATCTAGCTTTGTAGTAACTTCATCAATTTCTATAAATAAATTCATTTATAATATGAAATTAATATGAGCACTAATCATTTGACCTAAAAACTATATACATACAATAGTGTTCTATTAAGTAGTATGTATATATATATAGTTATTATACTTCATGTTGATCTTCATCATTATCATCATCTTATTCTTCTTCTTCCAATTCTACTTTACTGATTAATTTGAATTAATATCTTCCGGCAATTTAGCTCTAACATATATGTAAGTTTATACCGACAAATATGTACAAATACAAAAGAAGCTTAAACAATAATAGTACGACAAGCAATACAACAAAATACAATATATTTGTTTTTGTTATTATTTCGTATTTCTTTTGAAATATCTTTGAGAAAACATGCAAACAAAGTCCTAAGCAATTAAGAACGACCAACAATAATGTGTACAAGATGATGGCTGGGCCCCCTCAGCAAAAAAAAAGCAAAAAATAACATTAGAAGCAAAATAATCGTACATAAGTAATAAATAAACAAATTTACAAGAGCGACAACGACAACGATGAATATCCAACGAAAGCTAAGGACAGAAACAATGAAACAATTGGAAAAAACCGCCAAGTAACGCTTTTAATTAAGTTGAATTAAGCTAATCATTTCGATTAGAATGATTTGCTCTTTCTTTGCCATTCACTCACGTCGCTCAGCATGTTTCCGAATGAACATGTTTATAAACATATGTCTATTGAGTATTCAATTTTTGCTTCTCACAATCGGTCAAGATGTCGCCGTGGTCGTTATCATTAGTTATGTAGTATGTAGTGATTGTCATTATTACATACATAATTATGTAGTATGATACCCTCCTCTCAATCTCTCACTCTCTGCAGAGTTGGGCTCTCTCTCTCTCTCCTCTAGTTTCCCATTAGATGGGAAAACAAACATTTCAAACAATATTCATGATATCAATACAGTGATTCGTACGGTTGATTGAAATAATCATATGACCCGTATTGTATAGCTTCAAATGTTTGTATACAAAGTCTATAAACATACTTTCAGAAACATACTTTTGTATGAGTAGACGCTGTTTTCATGCGATTTCACCCATTTTTGAACTCGTCCACGCATGAGTGAAGATATACCTATGTACCCAGCTTCAGCGTGATACCTAAATATTTTTACGCGCAAGGTGTGAAAATATTTATAGCGAAGCATACGTTTGTTGGGGATGTGTTCGAGTGGTATCCATCCGATTACGACTATTTTCTTATATATTGTCATTTTTTTCAAATAATTATCACTCTAAATATTCGATATTACAATGAAGAAGGGTTAATGGTATATCACAAGTCAATTTCATTACAAAATTTTTACAAATTTTATATCCAAGATCATTGCTTCTGAAAGTAGTAAATTCAGTACATGGAGTAAACTATTTTAGATTAAATTTTAAAGAATTAAAATCTACTCATACGTTATATTGAAATCGAGCTCTCCTTCTAATTTTGTTTCATCGTGGTATGAATGAGAACCACTGTGCGACAATGATGACGATTACGATGATGTTGGTGATGATGGGAATCAACAATATTGTTCATAAAAAATATATATACCTACATCATCATCATTATCATCATCAGCATCATCATCTTAATCATCATCATCAGTATGTTAATCATTGCATTAATATTGTAATAAGAAAATTAAATAAAGAGAAAAAGAAGAGAAACTCTTCAGTCATCGAGTCGAGCAATTAATTAAGATTTATAGACTAAATGAGTAGTGTCGCCACATTTTAAATACTTACTTAAAAGTACAAAAAAATGATAATAATAAATAAATAAATTAAAATGAATATGGTAATAAACATAACATTTTTAAATGCCATTTAAAATTGCTGCTTTCAAAGAAAATTCACAGAGACGACCAACAGCGTTGTGATTTTAATTTACTTAATTTCATTGCAAATTTTCTTCATAATTACTCTTCATAATATAGAGAATGAAGATGAATCGTCCAAAAAATAATAAATTGACAAGTTAACGTTTTTAGCATGTAATAGAATTGTCATTAGCATGTTTTCTAAACATTTAATTTTTGAATTTAATTGCAATTTTCTTTAATTCATAAACATTTTATACTTTAAACTGAATTTAGAAGAAAACATTGTAATGATGATACGCTTATTTTCATTTGTCAACACAAAAAAAAACATAAAAAAAAACTAAGAAGAAAAAGGCGAAGAAGAAGCAAGATAGATACAAATATATTTTCACACGCATATACGCTTCGAATTGAGAAAGTTCGTATTTGGTGGAGAGATGAAAAGTGCAAAAAATTTATGACTTTTGTTACGGGAATTTTATGTTTCACTGTTGTCGTTGGTTTTTTATTTTTTCTTATTATTTTTTGTTTTAATCCGAAAATGTTTGCTTTTCCTAAGAAGTTGTAGTGGCAATTTTCACTAATTCTTCTTCTTTTTCTTCTCCTCGGCTTAGCGGATTTTTTTTTTCTTCATTTTGGGGTGAAGTGATTTATAATGAGCAAAAGTTTTCGCAACGAACAACAACTGTCTTCAACATGAGCACAACTTAGAGATGCCATTAAAATTGTTAAGGCGAATTAAATGAATATCACACATACGAATACAAATAAATCAAATATATCTGTGTGAGTGTTTGTATTTGAAATTATGTAATAATGAAACAACAACAAAAAAATGGGACTCCAAGGCCAACTGTACTTAGGTATCTAAGCTAGAGTTATATGATAGATACCATCATCTCTGACTCTACGTTCGAATTAGCTGAACAATTTTTATAAAAACATTTCCCTTTTTGATATATGGCAGCTCAATAGTATCAGTAAATACCACATTCATAATGACACAGATTGTAAAAGAATCGGCAATTCCATTACAGCCCAAAAAGTAGGCAGCGTTTAATGGGCATATGGGCATAATATGGAGTTTATTTGAAAATTTTCGAGTTTTTTAAGAAAATGGAGACGATTCGCATTCTTCATTTTGGTTCCCAAACCTTTTGACATCTTTCCGGTAGTAGCATGATTTCACTTTCATAAAACTTCTGAATTTTGCTGGCAGAAAATCGACACAAATAATTTTGAGGTACACATTTAAAGACTTCAACTTTTTTCCATCCAAATACTTTTGCAACAAACAGAAATTTATAATAATCCGAAGGCACTAAATGAATGATGAATATGGTGGATATGGTAGTACATCCCACCCAAACCATAAAAGCCTTTGACGAATTTCGAAACTCAAATGAGGTATCTCATTAATTTGGTGAAATCTGTCGATCTTTTCTTTTGATCGAATCCGGAATTTTCTGTTGGAGTACATCATGGCAGTAGACTTTAGAACTTATTGTGGCATTATCACTTAGTACGATTTGCTTGAAATCCTACAAATATAGTGCATCACGTTTTTTTTTTATGAATATCAGCTTTCTTTCTGTAAGAGCACAAGGAAATCATAAGTAGAGTTTTGAAATTAAACCAATGCGTTTTGAGTTTCGGAAGAAGGGCCGAATTTGACAGATTGAGCCTCTGAGCGATCTCATGAGGTATTATTCATTGATTTGCATGAACTACTGAATTTATTTTGTCTTCATCAGCTTCAGATATCATATGGGTGAAAACTTGCTCATATTTCTTCGGGTAATGTACAAAACCTACCACGCAGAAGGACAATGCGGCTTTAGTATGAAGTTGGCTGTAATAAAATTCAATGAAGCTCTGTGTTCGGAACATTACTTTGCGAACAATGTATTATATTTGCAAATTTAATTTTAATTATCCTTTTTTGACGAAAATCAACCCAAATGGGTGATCCGATTCATCTAATTCCCAAAAAAAAATATTAACTGAGTATTATTTGTTGGGAAAGCGTAGCATGTTGGACCTATCGATTCAAAAATCTCTAGATAAAATGATATAAATAAAAAAATATGTGGCACTTAAAGCCCCGAAGAGCTCACTGGCCGAGCTCCTCTTCCATTACTGTTGTGCGTGTTAAATTTTTGGACAATATTAGAAGGGACCTACTTATTTTAGCCGATTCCGAACGGCAGCATTCTTGCGACATCACTTTTTCTGAGCTTTGTCGCAGAGTTCTTTTAGAAGCTTTGCCATGGCAAATTGTTACTGCCGGAAGAATTGGCAATTGCTTGCCGACAGGTGAGTACCGTTCGAAAGAAAAATCTTTTCGATATGAAATTTGTTATGCTTCAGTCGAGGATTGAACCTACGACCTACAGATTAGAAGGCCAACACACTAACATCTGAGCCACGGCACCCCCATAAAAGATAAAATGATTCTCTACAATTTATATAACTCGGCGGGATCACATATCGATATATCGATTAGGGTGATTCGAACTATATAATTCGGCGAAAATATGGGTATGTGATAAAGCCGCGGTTTAAAGCGGCTTGTGAAAGGCTGACTTGTTAAGGAATGAAAAGTGTGCTTGGACAATAAATCAGTAGCAACAAAAGCAGCATTAAACAAGTCATTTCATCATCATAATCAACAGCATCATCATCATCATCATCACTAAAATTGCTAAAACATACACGCATATTTACCACATATACAATAGTAGTTAGCATATCTAAACAAATGACAACTGTCAGCTTAAAGCTTCGTTGACATCGTATTGGGCGGTATTATTCTAGCTTGTTAATATTGTTGTTGTTGTTATTATTCTTGTTGTTTATTAGACATAATTAATGTAAAATATTATATTTTCTCTTGTTCTTTGTGTATATACTCGTATATACAATATTTTTTAAACTTCTCTGTGTGTGTGTGCGCGCGTATGTTAATTTCAAATTTTGCATAATTTAAAGTGTTTTATCACATTTAATGTAAACTAGCTAATAAATTTCTACTTAAAATTGTCACACACACACTCACATTTGCACATATAATACATACAATACATGCATAGATAAATATGTATTTATAAATGTGAGATGAAGCGAAAAACACACCACCGAACAACAACGATAGTAGTAGTAAACCAATTTGGTGATTAAATAAAATATGCGATATGATAGATGTTATAATCAGCAAGCCATGTTGATAGTGCTGTTGTTTGTTGTACGGCTATAATGTGAATGACTTTTAACAAAAGAAAAAAGCTTTACCTACCTATTATTAATAAAAGAAGGTGTATTGATTTCATTGTTGGTGCTTTATACGTAACAAAAATATTGTCAAAATTAAATAAAATTAGCACGTCCATCTGTCAACTATATGTTTGTGAGATTATTCTTTTAATTATAATGTATACATGATAATATTTGTGTGGCATAATGTTGAAAAGCTTTTGAAAGAGACTAGAAATTAATTTTTTGATTTTTTTTTTTTTTTGTAGATTTTGATTTTGATTTTCTTTATGCTCTCAATCACCAACATCTTTTTGTTCTTCTTCCACATGAAATAGCTTGTTTGTTCATTACATTTGCATAACAAATACTTTTGAAGTTGCTTTTCTCTTTTATTTTAATTTTTTTTTTTTTTTTTTTTATTCCATCTGCCACAGCACATTTTTTGTTGTTGTGGCGCAATATCGCTTCAATTTTTGTAGAGGTGCCAACAGATGCTGTTTGCTCTGATTTTAATGTTAGTTTTATGAGAGTTATCTTTTTGTTTTCCTACCATAATACGATGGCTGCTGCTGATGCTGTTGCTATTTTATCTTCGTTTCCTGCTCCTCTCACACTTCTTACAAGTTTTCACATAATTTTTTTTTCTAGTGTTTTTTGCTTGCTTTCTTTTTAATACATACCGTTTTCATGGTTTAATTCTCTCATTTTTATGTTAATTAAGTGAAAAGTTAATGAAAAGAGATGCACAAAATTGAAGATGGGGGAAGGCAGAGGACAGAACCACACGCAGCAGCAGCAACAACACCGGAATAGTAGTTGATTTTATTTTGACAACTTTTAAAGTAGTTTTCACTCATACAGTTAATTAAGTTGAAAGTGGTTGAATGATGCTACTTAAACAGTAAGCATAGCACTTAACTGTACAAGTATACATATATGTGGGTACATGAGAATACTACTGACAAATGTAAAAACCACATTTGATATTGAGCGATGGCAGATGACAAACAAACACATTCACTTTTAGCGATGTATTATAAGCGATGGATCATATAAGTATTGATGTGTGGATTAATTGAAACACTAATTTGTAATCTTTTGCCTCTTGACATGAAGAATTAGCATTAAATGATGCATTGCTTAACCCAGAACATTGTCCTTAACACATCTTAGAGTTCTTCGATTTTGTAATGCAGGTTCCAAAGCGAGTGATCCTATGGAAGGAGCCATATTTTACATAAATTAAGTGCACCACAAGTACACAGACGACAAAATACTAAGGTTGAGCTCATATTTTACCGCTAATCGTTTCTCTCAGGATTTGACAGAATGTGACGTCGCAGTACATAGTTACAAGAGTTGCATTATTCATTCATTATTCCGCATTGTTTATATTTTTTTTTCAATTTGTTCGCAGCTAAACTAATGTGACGTCATATCTTTTTTGATGGGTGCAATCTTCATTTCTATCATTCTTGCCACAAGTACTTACTATATGCCACTCCAATATAAATGTCCAGTACAGACTCTGTTCTACTTGATTTGTTCTAAATTCATTCAGAATTATGGCACAATTAGTGCATACCATTTATTCATTATTCCGCATTGTTTATATGCTTCTTTTCAATTTCTTCGCCATTTTGTCATTTTCTCTCAAAGCTGAACTGTTGTGACGTCATATCTAGAAAAATCCCTTTTGATAGGTGCAATCTTTGTTTCTATCAATAAAGTACTTAATAAAAATTGAATACATGTAATGTCCAAAAATTTCTATGAATGGAATATATAGCGCACTTGGGTATAAAGATAGCTGTGTATGTGCAGGAGTTAAGTTAAGGAATGATTCGGTCACCGAAAGTTTGCCCAATTATATTGATGGTTTCACATGATACACCATTTTTCTGCAACAATTTAGAACCATCTAAACGATTGGTATTGACGTGGGCAACCGAAAAAGTGCAAATCTTTTGCGTCTAGCGCTTCCCATAGACGCTAACGCTGGCTCTACCATCAGTTTGGAAACAGTATGGATTAATAACGTCTTCTGCATGGAAACGACATTAAGCAGTGCCTTTTTCAGAGATGTAATGGAGTCTCGAGTAGCTCATGAGGATTGTTCCGACTCCTATCACGAAAATTTTGCTTATTCACATAGCCAACAAGTTCAAAATGAGCCTCATCGCTATAGATGTTTTCACGATAAAAATGTGGTTCAACTTCTAGGTGATTTTCAGCCCATTTACCAAAAGTGCTACGTAAAAGAAAGGTCCCAAAGTTTCAATTCTTACACAAATTGAATCCTATATGGTTGTAGGCTAACATTTAACCTCGAAATCTTGCACGTAAATTCAATATTTATCATTGATCATTTTTATAGAAAATTTGTAAAACACTGTATAGCACTTTAGTGCTACTTACAGTTATGATTTACAGAAAACAAAAAAAAAGCTAACAAATAATATTACATTATTTACGATGATATACATATAGAAGTGCTCGAGCACTAAACTCTCTTGAAAAATGGTCTATGAATGCAGAACTCATTCGGATCCCAGAGCATCATGGTGTGAATTCAGATATCGGCGGATTAACCAATTTCTACTGGGCTGTATTTTAGATGAGTTTGATTCACAGACACTAAAATGGCGATTGATGACATTGTCGAGTGAAGATAAACAGAAGTTTAGCCAGTTTAACTACTGAACATAATACGAGACCAACATTGGGGTTGTCACAGATCTTCGTGAAAAATAAAGTCCACATCGCGCAAGATTTAGAGTTTCCTCGATTAAAGTAAGCAATTTGTGTGGGTGAGTCTTCTGCCCATTCTCAACTTACCACCTCCCTAAGATTGCACCCCAAATGAGAGCGCTCAAGTTCAACTTGTGCTGAATTATTTATAATTGCCATCAACATTCTTTATATTGTTGCATTACAATAAATTTGTGTACTACTTTGAATTTATCATTGTGATTTGAAAGGATTAGCCTAAAAAAATGTTGAAAATTACCAATGCAGTCATAAATTTGGCTTATATCACTAACATCGTTGATGATTTGCTTATTGAATTTGAAGAGTGTCATATAATAAACAAAAAAAATGGGAATGAAAAATACAATCTCTTTATATAAATATATAATAATAATCATATTGAACTTGCGTCACATGCTTTGTAATCGTTGCATGCTGCTCCATTTATACATCATAAATTATTTAAATATTTTTTTAAAATACATATATATATATACACATGTATGTGTATACAAACAGTTAAATAGTCATATATACAATGACCATTCGACATCACTGTCAACCGCCACCACCACCACCATCTACATTGCCCTCATTATAATCGAATGAACGAACCAAAAAACCAAACTCACAAATCAAGTGTTTAACAGCTCATAAATTTAATCTCCTCAAAATCGTACATACACACACATATTGAATGTATAGCTTAAATATTAAATGGCCAAATGCTCGTACAACAATAATTAGCATTTCTAGTAAATTTAACAAAAGCATGCAAAGAACCAACCCCCCACCACCATCACCATCATCGCAAACATCAGAAATAACATGCACACGCATACACGAAAACAATTTAGTGCAGCTGTCACCTGTACGCCGCATTTTATATGTTACCCTGTATGCATGTATGCGTGGATGTTGATGTTTTTATCTATGTTAAACAATATGTATGCTATGTGTGTGTGTGTGTGTGCGTGTGTACAAAATGAATTTATGTTTGCATTCAAACAACAACGAACATATGTATGCTTTCTTGTTGCTGTTGTTGTTGTTATTATTATTACTCGCATTATTATTATTATAAAATATTCAAATTCACTTTCGCTACAAAACATTTCTCAATAAACAATAAACAACAACAACAACACCAACACCAGCAACTCACATGCAGGTACACCAACACAAAGCAAACACATCCAAAAAAAAAAAAAAAAAAAAAAAAGAAATTCTTTAAAAATGCAGTCATTGGTGGGTGGTATGTGTCTACATATGATATGGGTATGAGTATGGGTTAATTCAACAAGACAAGACAAAGTCAATCATCATCATCATCATCATCATCATCGTTATCATTAAATTTTCGATAATAAAATAATTTTTTATTTTTATTCCTATTTTTTTTTCCAATAAAATTAATTCAAAATTTATGAATTCATGACTGAAGATGTTTGTGTTGTGTGTGATACCCGATCGATAGAAAGAAAGAACAATTCAAGCAGTTAGAGGGTGCAATAGAAATGTTTTATACTCATCTTCGATCCAATTTGATTAGTAATAATTTTCAATGATTCTCATTCGCTTAAATGTACATTCATCAGTTAAGACAACTGACTGACTATAACCATCCCATCCTATCAACATGTACTATGTACATATGAACATAGCATATATATTTATATGTTCATATATATGCGTATCTGCTTCTTTCTAATGGAATTGTCAGTCGTCGTCAGTCATACTGTTCGATTTGGTCGATTTCGCATTCATGACATGTCCGAATCATTCATGAATAAACTAAATTTTTGTATTTTTTTTTTTTAATGAAATAACATGTTGAAGTTGGAGTTTGGCGTTTCTCCACATTCGTAAATTTTATTGTGCACTTTATTTATTATTCTAGTATCGATTCTTTATTATTATTGTTGTTATTCTATGTGCTATTGCAATATATGATAGAATACAATGTACAATTATACTATATGCGTTCATTTGACATATCCAAAAAAAATCTACATGATCTTCACAATGCATTGCACAGAAAGCAAAAAATTTGGTTTTATAAAAAAAGTATATTGAAAAGCTTTAAAATGATGTTACCTTAAGTCGTTCGAAAATACAATATATCGTTAAAGACAATCATTATGATAGTAGAAACTCTATTTCCTTTAGGATTTTTAGTACAAAGAAATTTAAATATTTAAGTGATGTAAAAAAAATGTATTGCATTTTTTTTGTTTTCAAAAACTTAATATTTTAAAATTTGTCGCAAATAAAAATTCTGAACCCACTATATTTCTCAACTTAAGTTCGTGATTTTTTATCCTAAACGATGTAAACAAATCTAAACAATTTATTTGATTTTCGTTTCCAAAAACTGTCATTTCCAATACAACACTGCAGAAGCCATCTATGGTATGTACTAAATTTCAAAAACTCTCAATTCGATTTCAGAGTAATCAATTGTACTGCAGACAGTAACAAAATTATTTCAAAATAGTGAAATGTATATCAAAAATTGTGAAACGTTTTTCAAAATACTCGTTAGTACTTTAGAGAGTATCAAAAATTTTTGACAATCAAATGCAACTCAGAAATCATTAAGTTACCAATCATGAAATATATTTCAAAAATAATCGAATGTTCTTTAAAAATTATAAAATATATCTTAAAATAATCAAGTGTATTTTGGAAATTATCAAATGTATTTCAGAATTGTGAAATATACTTCAGAAAACGACATATATATTTCAGAATAGTCAAATGTACTTCAAAAATAAAAATGATGTATTTCAATTCATTCAAATATACTCCCAAATACTGAAAAATACTTTAGAAAACATGAAATGTATTTCAAAATTATCAAAATTACTTCAGAGGGCATTAAATAAATTTCAAAATAGTCGAATGTACTTTAAAAACCTTCATATTTATTTCAAAATAATCAAATGACCTACAGAAAAAAATCTCAAATATATTTCAGAATAGTCAAATGTACTTGTATTTCAAAAATTTTCCAAAATTTTCGAAAATATTTCAGAATTTAAATAATATAATGTTAAATTTATTTAAAAGAGCATCAGTCTAAAAATCATTAGATGCATTTTAGAATATATAAAATGTCATTCTCTATTGGATACTAGAATCAGTTTATTCTACAATAAGAAAATGTTAAATCCTCTACACCTTGAACTTGGATAAAAGCATATTTTTTATCCGATTGCTATAGTAATAATAATTATTTTTCAATGTTTCATCATTATGTTCATCAAATTTTGATGGCAATTGTATTTCGAACTGATCTACTTGATGTTCAAAATACTCAAAAATTAAATTATCACTAATTGAATCGTCATCAGACTATTTGAGTTGTATTTTTGTGCGAAATAAATGAATATTGAAAAGAAATTGAAATATTTTGTTCGATTTTTAATTTCAAAAACAAGTTAATTAAATGTAATTTAATATAAAGTTACCCAATAAAAATGTATATATAAATTATTCATTTTATTTGGACAGATCCAATATATCTATACATATTATTGTTATATATAACTATGACTGATGAACGAATATGAATATTTTTTTCTAGTTTTTAATTTCAAACTTCTATTCTCCTGTATGTTTTTTTTTTCTTTTTTGTGCACATCTAAAACAAGCAAAGCAATTTTCATTTAAATGAAAGCCACAACAATAGTAGATATCGTATATACATATACAACCTACTACAACCTTTATTCGAGTACACACGAGTATATAATTTTTTATATGGATTCACATGTACATTTATACATACGAGTATGGATACTCATTTATTCGTATTTTAATAATTTATACATTTTTATATCATAACAAAGCCAATGACAATTTCAAATAGCAGTAACAAAAATATAACACGACCTACAAAAAAAAAAACCAATACAAAAAAAATTTATAACATCCATCACCCTCACACACACACACACACACACACCCACACATTTACATTCCATGTCACACCAACTCAACTGATAAAAGCAATAGCAACAATAAAGAAATAGGAACAACAATAAGAAGGAAATTGAAAAAAACAGAAATGCTAAGGAACAAAAAGCTACAACAACACAACAGTCAGTAATACCCACTGAAATGAAATGAAACATATAGCACACGTAACGTTAGCATACGTAACGTACGTAGCACATGAATACAACGAACCATCTAACAACACCCAACAGTCGTTGGGTGGTAAAAATGGCGTCTCACATTGGTCGCCTTTCTTGTTAACTTACTTATACGTAAGTATATTGAACATATTCAATAAATTCCACTAACAAGATAAATACTTTGTGATACTTTAAGCACAATGTT
Source organism: Megamerina dolium (assembly GCA_963854835.1). Lineage (NCBI taxonomy): Eukaryota > Metazoa > Arthropoda > Insecta > Diptera > Megamerinidae > Megamerina > Megamerina dolium. Next base: position 58,408,284 of record OY978527.1, on the reverse strand, counting down.
CATCACACCGCACTGAATATGATGGTCGGACGTATGTAAGTAGGAAAATGTTGTAAACTATTATGGAATACAACCCCCAATATATGACAACCAAAAGCAGCAACACCACCACCACTACCACTAAATATGTATGAATCGCCATGGGCAGCGTCATATCAGCGTCAACGAAAACACGTGCATATATACCATACATATACTGTACATGTATGAACGTATATTATATATAAATATTGTCATTTCCACTAACATGTGCGGCGCGACGCGTGAGTAAGACGCTGGTAGAAAATCGACTTTAACAATTTTTATTCTTTATATTTGTTTCCTTATTATTTTGTATTTATTATTTTTTTTTTTTTGTCTTTTGCTTTCATCATTGAATTCTTCGCTATATGTATTATTGATTTCTAATTGAAAATGGCCATAAGTGAGCATTGGTAGTAGTAGTAACATATAGATAGTAATATGTAATAAGAACAATGTCGACAAACACATCATCAATATATTTATATATATGTATGTAACGTTTATTGGAACTATGACAAGCACATACTTACGAGTCGTTCAATAGGTAGTGGTAGTGGTAGTGGCCAACCTACAGACGACTACGACAACAACTACAAGACATCGACTACGACTACAACCAAATATGTACAACAGAGTTTATTCGAGCGTCTACTGCGGTATGACACATCGCAAAATGAGATGAAATGAGTGCCCATATAGAATATTATGAAATATTTTCTTTTTTCGTTTTTGGGGATTTGAGGTTGGCGGCAAATTAAATTGCTGTGGTCAGCACGATTCAGTTAAAGAGAAAATATGATTTTATGTTGTAAAGTGAAAAATGAAAGAAAAAATAGAATTTGAAAAGTTTAACTTTGTTAATACCAAGGCTTACATACCCAATACAATAACAAATAGACAGATATTCACTTGAAAACATATTTCTGTATCAGAGGTAGGTGTGTTTTTCAATCGAAAAAGCTCATTTGTTTAAATAATTGTTCGATGACAAAAACCAATCTTATAAGTCAATCTTCAGTGCTATAGCGTTAAATTTTCATGCACAATGTGGTCAAATTGACATTTGAAAATATATTTTTATATGAAAGGTAGGCGTGGATCTCATAGCATTATGCCCATTTTTGAGCCTATGCATTCACTAGCAAATTAAATCATATGGAGCAAGTTTCACCCACATAGCTTTGGATTTGCTTGCACAAAGTGTGAGAATATTCATACGGAAGCACACTTTTGTATGAAAGGTAAGCATGATTTTTCACCGATAACTCCAATTTTTTACCCAGTGCCATCATTGATAAATTTAATCCTATGCACTAAGTTTTCACTCCATAATTTTGTAATTTCCTGAACAAAGTATGAGAGAACATACATATAGAAACATACTTTTGTATGGGAGATCGATTTGATTCCAATCCGATTTGGTCTATCCTCAAGTTCAATAATTAATTAGTAAATATAATCGTCTATACCAAGTTTCAGTTATATAACTTGATATTTTCGTGCGCAAAATATGAAAATATGCATTTGAAAAGATACTTTTGTATGGTAGGTAGGTATGATTTTTATCCAATTACGTCCATTTTACAATTAATTCAATAATTATCAAATATAAGTGTGAACATCGAGTTTCCGCTAAAACATTTTATATTTTCTTACAAAAACTATGATAACATACATTTAAAAATAAGCTTTTGTATGGGAGGTCGGCTCTTTTTTCATCCCATTTCGCTCATTTTTAAATAGATGCATCCGATAACAAATAAAATTACAAGCATTGGCTTCATAACTTTGTATTTTCGTGCGAAAAATGTAAACGGACACATATTTTTGTATGGCAGGTAGGCGTAGTTTTCAACCGATTAGCGCAATTTCAAGCTCGTCTAATAACTAGGAAATATAATTGTTTGTACCAAGTTTTGGCTAAATCACTTAACAATTTCTTGCAAAAATTGTAATAATATTCATTTAAAAGCATTCTTTTATATGGGAGGTAGATGTTTTATACTCTTATGTGCTGATTTTCAATTTTATAGTTATATATTTTCATGAAATAATTTACTCAGCACATCGGCTTCAGACTACAGTTGCAGAACGATCGATTGCATCTGGCAATGCTGCAATGTGCTTTTGACAGTTAATTGTGCTTGTGAGTCTAATAAGACTGCAAGGGAATCGCACATCATGAGAAGTTTTTGATTTTCATTGCCGATTCTGACGGTCTAATGAAATGCACAATGGAGAACTGTGGACTTGCAGTTGATCAACCTATAAACCCTGAAAGTTACAGAAGATTGTTGCAAAAAACTGCATCAAGTTGATTGAATAATAATCGTTGTTTGCAATTCGACCGAGAGACCTTGTCATCATCATCACATCATATCACAAACTGCCATTATAAGGCTGTGATGATGCAACTGCTGCAACTGGGTGCAAAACAGAGACAGAGTTGAATGCAATTTTTTTTTTTTGTTTTTGCTTTTTCCAATTTGATGTTATAATTTTGATTGATAGAGAAGAAGAAGAAGAAGTCAAGTAAAATGAAAGCATTGCGCCACTGCTGCAATCATTTTTCGTTGTGCGCCTCATTTAACATCTTTTGTGTCTGTGTTTGTATGTGTGTGTGTATACTGTACATATATAGGAGCATTTTTTGAGATTCTATCTTATCGATTCCGTTCGATATGAGATCGTAGAAAATAATTTCTTTTTATACACATACTCATACATACACACACACACACACAATTTAGCTGGCTGGTCATGTGGCACAATAAGAATTCTCATTTCCTATTACAATGATTTTCCCCACATATACACACACACGCATACACATACATATGTATACAGTTATAGTTGTATATTCTACTAAGATTTTCCGTTAACATTTTTGTGTTTTGCTTCTTTTGTGATTTTTCTATTTTATATTATCTCTTTTGTAGCAACATAGTGTATGGTACATTCACACTCAAGCTCAAACTCTTGCTTTTTGTGTGTTGAAATGAAAAGTAGAATTGTTGTAGGGCAGAAGAAGAAGAAAAATCTAAAGATAAAGAATAGAAGAGAAACACGTAGGTACTTTTTCATCATAAAGAAATTTGTAATAAAAATTCAGCAGCAAATGAGAAAATCATCCACACACACCTACACACACATAGAGAGATTCCTCTAGCCATGATTCACCTTTTTTTTTTTGTTTTTTTTTTTTTTGCCTGATACTTTTGTATTTGTGCTTGTCTAAGTGTATCAATCTAAAAGTGTATTTGTATTTAATACTTTTTCTACTTTATTCAATATGCTATGCTGTGCAGCCCATCCATCCAATTCTATCTTAATAACCCACTTCTACTATATGTGTGTGTGTGTGTGTGTGTACGTAAGTCGATGTTGGTACATTTGTTCGTGCTCGAGAGTGAATAATACAATACTTACATATTCCTACGATAATTTAATATCAAGAACAGAAGTATATATGTATACACATACGAATACTTTACATCGACACTGGTACATCTACGAGTACCAGCACTCGTAGATGAGCAATCGAAATGATGAATTTATTGAGAATTTTTTTTAACAGCGAAAAATAAAGGGAAAATATCTTCGTACATGTCTATCGTCGACTAACAATTCACATTGTTCAAAAGTTTTTTCTCTAGTTGATCTATAAAAATTTTTTCCAGATTTACAAATAGCATTTCATTTCAAAATCACTTTAAAAAATGACTAAGTCGACTGAGATTATTAATATATAATTTGCAAAGTGTGCACACGAGTAGAAAATCTATAAGATGACCTTGAACTCGAACTCTCAGTGTGCTAGATAGCTGACCAAGTTTAGTGATTAGTGGATTGTCCTTCAGTATATGAAGCAGTGGGCTTGAAACACGATAATATGGAAAATTATATATTTTCTTGATCAAGATCCCGATCTGATTAAATGCCATAATTATGGAGTAGTCAAGCTAAAAATGGCTATATAAAAACAAATTAGTTCGTAATTAAGCGAAAATGGATTTTACTGGAGCTTAAAAAAATATTCCTACTTTGTACATATAAACACAAAGTTATCGAACTGAAACTGAATGTATAAGGTTAATTTTAATAGAGATCTAATATATTGAAAAATCAAGAAAATCAATTCAAAGCAACACCTAGCTTCCATACAAAAATATGCTTTCGTAGATAGGTTTTTACACTTTAATCATGAAAATATAAAGATAATAAGCTAAAACTTGGTACTTAATTTCATTTATAGCTGAAAATAAATATATGAAGAAATCTGTGTAATCGAATGAAAATTACGCTTAGCTCCCATACAAAAATCGCTTTCTGCTTTAAAAATGTTACTCTTTATGCAGAAAAAATAAAGCTATTAAGCTAAAACTTGGCACATACAATTCTATTTACTAATGAATGTATAAGCCAGCGAATGAATGGAATCGAATGAAGATTACGCCTATCTGCCATACAAAAGTTTGTTTCTATATCTATGTTTGCAGTTTTTTGAAGCGTAAATTTACAGCTATAAAACTGAAACTTGGCAAATAAGATTATTTTTATCAGAAAATAGACTTGTCTAAATAAGAACAAAATCGAATAGACAGAACACCTATCTCCCATACAAAAGTCTAACTCGAATGAATGTTTGCACAGTTTGAGCACGAAAATTTCAAGCTATAGAACTGAAATCTAGCACAATAAATTATTTTTATCAATAAATATGTTAATTTAAGTATGAATATAATCAGATGAAAACCACACCTACCTGGATATCTGTTTATCCTTTTTTTATACCCTGCATAATGCAATATGCATGGTATATTCATTTCGGTCAGATGTTTGTGTCCACTTGAAGGAATCTCCGGAGATATAGACATAGATATATATTCGTGATCAGCGTCGATTAAATTTTCGATTTAACGATGTCCGTCCGTCTGTCTGTCACCTGGCTGGTTCGCACGATAACTTGAGTAAATATTGAGCTATTTCGATGAAATTTGGCATAAGTAATCTATGATCCAAGGGTACGGAGGGGATTGATATTGGGCATGATCGGTCAATAACCACGCCCACACCAAGCATTCAAAGCGACTAACCTCGAAATTTTCAAAATCTTTAACTTGCTATAACTCACATAATATACCACTTGGGACAACAATATTTGGCACATAGACTTATATTATACTACTATATAACCTCGCCAAAAGTGGTTGAGCCACGCCTACTTTTTAGCATAGCTCTCATACAAAGTGTCTGTACTTCTTGTAAATTGAAACAGCTGTAACTTCTACAATCTTCTGTCCAGAATAACCATAATTGACACTGAGATTAACATGGTAGTCGGAAATAATATGGCAGAAAATCAGTGTGCCACGCCTACTACTTCATGGGTCTCCCATACAAAGTCGAGTGAATTAAACTAAAATTTTAAGCTCCATAGCTTACAAACCATTTAGCCTAGGACAACGGAACTTAAGGTATGGATTAGTATTGTACGAGCAATTAGGCTCACAGGAAATGGGCGCACCACGCCCAGTGTTTATCGTAGCCCCCATACAAATTTTAAATTGAAACAGCTGTAACTTCGGCAATATTCTGTCTAGAATAACCATAATTGACACTTAAATTAATATCGTAGTCGGCAAAAATCTGGCAGAAAATCAGTGTGCCACGCTCACTCCTTCATGAGTCTCCCATACAAAGTCAAGGGAATTAAACTAAAATTTTAAGCTCCATAACTTACAAACCATTTAGCGTAGGACAGCCAAATTTAAGGTGTGGATTGATATTGATAAATTAATTAGATATACCAGAAAGAGATACGTCACGCCCACTTTTTATATATCTTCCGTATAAAGTCTCGGATTTATCTTAAACATTAAAACACCCATAACTTACTAATTAATACGCCTAGGTCAACCCATTGCAACCTATGTAGTTTAGTATTATAGGCAGGAATTGATCCTCCAAAATTGGTGAGGTACGCCTGCTTCTTAATGTAGGTCCTATACAAAGTAGTGGAAGAAAAGGATGGATATACGAGCAAACTTTTTATATATATGTCTACATATGCAGGGTATAATTTGGTCGGCCCCAGCCGACTGTAAGGAGATTTTTTTATACTACTGTAGGATATTTAAGCCTCGGCATCAAAGAAGTTTAGCTTTTTAATTTGTCTTTCAAAAATCGTAAATTTGTGCCTCTCTGCAAGATATGAACATCCACCTTTTATATCGATCTTTGAACTGTCTTTCCTTTGTTATATAACAAAATATCCAATAGCTTCAAAAATGAATGAGAACGCAATACCTTGTCTAACAAGAATGTCCACCACTTTAAAGGTGATGCCAAACAAACAGACATCATTCTTAAATAGCATATAGAAAATATTATCGAAACGAATTTATTTCTGCACAAAATATATGACAGAACATAAAGGTTTTATATTCATTAGTTGTTCAAATCCCATTTAAACACTGCTTAAATGGAGATGATGCTACACTGGGCCATGAAAATTGTTTTAAAATTCTTCATGAACTTATCAATAATTCTATGCAATCGATTACATGAATACCTACATTTTTCTTACCAATAAATTCTTCCTTTCGCCACACACACACACACACATACACGCGCGCAAATATTGCGCATAGTCTCTTAAGTGGACTTTCTTTGCCACTTTCAGTCCTCGACGTAAATATTGTGCACGTAAGTAAAAAGCTTTTTTTTTTTTTTGTCTATTTTTCTTCAACATCTACATACATATGTACACATATTTCAACCCATAAAAATTTCATAAGAAATAGAATAAAAAATGAGGCAAAAAGCGTAAAAGTTTCATTTTAGTTGTTTGTTTGTTTGTTTGTCTGCTGAATTGGTTTGTTCTATCTGTCGAAAACTGTAGCTGGCTGGCTGGTTAGTCGGGCCCAACCCCAATTACATATAACTACCGTTCTGTTCCATTGAAGAGTAGGTACATATGTTTAAATGTCGCATGTACAACAACAATAGACGACAATCAAACAAACAAGTCTAAGGTTACTGCTACTCGTATATATAACCCTGCAATGAGTCACACATAATAATAAACGAATAATAATAATAATAATAATACTTTGTAGTACTTGTAACAAGGAATGGTTTTAAACTTCTAAGAAATAACCTCATCATATTGTACCTAACACATACATCATCAGTCATTGCCACCCTCATTTGTTAAAATTGCTTTTTTTAGTGTGTGTGTGTGTGTATTTTTTACTCTTTTAAATATGCGACATAATACATATGAACACAATACAATAGAAACCTAAACAGACATGTGGAGTTGTTTAACAAAGCGTATAGACGCAAAGGTAACAATGACGCAACGTAGGGGGTCATATAAGTAAATAGCGTCAGATATACAAAGTAATGCAAGAATATGCGACATTGGTAAAACTGTCATTTCAAACTGAATGAGAGAACGAGAAAGAGAGTGAGAGAGAAGTGTGTATATGTGTGAGTGTTAGTGCGATGAGCCCACCCAATTCAATCCGGAAGGACGACCACACCGGTGACAATGATGACAAAATGTAAACAAACGTACTGCTACGTGGGTGAGGGAGGAAATGTATGAATAAATGCTTGTAGAATATATACACTTAAAGGGTGTTTTTGTATAGAAATTCGTACTTTACCCATGAATGTCAAAAAGGAAAGTTTTGTCATTTCATCGTGAGAAAGTTTAGTAATGGAATAGTTTTTGAGTTAAGTGACTGCTGGCTTCGGGTTTCAGGGCAAATTTTTGTTCAGGCGATAGGGATTTGTTGAATGGTGTCAATTTGTAATTTTTTTTTAGAGTGATTGGAATATACAAGAGAATCTTAGAGCCACAGGGACTGATACAGTTTGGTGTGCTTAATTTTCTAAACCAATAATTGACCAGTAATTCTTTAGAAATGATGCCGGATCAGCACGTTACAAGTGAATGGCAAAAGCATGCCATGAAATGTGTGGGTTGAGCAAATAATTATGTGATTAGATGCCTCTTGCACATCAAGCAACCATTAGACGAGTTACATGACTGCAGTGGATCATACAAAATTGTTCAAAAATATTACCTCCGAACTGCGCCATATTTGAACCACAAAAAGAAGTAAGGCACGTTATCGTTACCTCGGCTGTATTATTACAGCAGACGGCGGATCTAATGAAGATGTCAGCTGCAGGTTAAACAAAGCAAGGGCGACGTTCGGACGACTGAATGCAGTGTGGGTGAGCTCGCGAATCTGCAGGCGCACAAAACTGCGAATATTCAGCTCATGTATGAAGTCAGTATTGTTGTACAGAAGTGAAACATAGCTGATCTCAAACACCATCACACAAAAGTTACAAACTTTCATCAACAGATGCCTCCGTATCATCTGTAGAATATTCTGGCCGAACACGACGCGCTGTAGAAACTAACGAATGAAGCAGCCGTCCTGTTGCAAATCAAAAATAGAAAGTGGCTATGGATAGGTCACACGCTAAGAAAACCTTCAGATAGCATTAAAAGAATGACACTAGACTGGAATCCGCAAGGGAGCAGAGGTCGAGGTCTGCAAAAAAATACTTAGAGTAGGTCGATATTGCTCGAGCTAGCTCACACAACGTGGGACGGCGCAAAAATAACATCATAGAACCGTGTACGATGGAAAAGTCTTGTTGAGGCCCTATGCTCCCAAGAGGAGTGAACAAGAAAAAATCTCCTTACAGTCGGCTGGGGCCGACCAAACTATACCCTGCATATGTAGATTTATATATAAAAAGTTTACTCGAATATCCAACTTTTCTTTTATTTCCACTTTTCGAGAAACAATTTTTGCATATACTACTAATTTACACCCGAAATATGGTTGACTTTGACGAAGTAAAAGGATTTTAAGATAATTCCGAGGCTTAGTATGGGAGCTATATAAAAAGTGGGCGTGGCTTACCACTTTCTAGTAAATCCAATTAATTTTTCAATGTTAATCCACACCTTAAATTTGGTGTCCTACGTTGAATAGTTTCTAAGTTATGGTGGTTAACATTTTTGTTTAATTTCCTCAACTTTGTATGGGAGCCCCAATAAGAAGTGGGCGTGGTACGCTGATTTTTCGCCAGATTTTTTCCGACTACGATATTAATTTAAGTGTCAATTATGGTTATTGTAGACAGAAGATTGCCGAAGTTACAGCTGTTTCAATTTAAAATTTGTATGGGGGCTACGATAAACACTGGGCGTGGTGCGCCCATTTTCCGTGAGCCTAGTTGCTCGTACAATACTAATCCATACCCTAAGTCTCGTTGTCCTAGGCTAAATGGTTTGTAAGCTATGGAGCTTAACATTTTAGTTTAATTCACTCGACTTTGTATGGGAGACCCATGAAGGAGTGGGCGTGGCACACTGATTTTCTGCCATATTATTTCTGACTACCGTGTTAATCTAAGTGTCAATTATAGTTATTCTAGACAGAAGATTGTAGAAGTTACAGCTGTTTCAATTTAAAAGAAGTACAGACACTTTGTATGGGAGCTACGCTAAAAAGTGGGCGTGGCTTACCCATTTTTGGCGACGTTATATAGTAGTATAATATAACTCTATGTGCAAAATATTGTTGTCCCAAGTGGTATATTGTGTGAGTTATAGCAAGTTAAAGATTTTGAAAATTTCGAGGTTAGTCGCTTTGAATGCTTGGTGTGGGCGTGGTTATTGACCGATCATGCCCAATATCAATCCCCTCCGTACCCTTGGATCATAGATTACTTATGCCAAATTTCATCGAAATAGCTCAATATTTACTCAAGTTATCGTGCGAACCAGCCAGGTGACAGACAGACGGACGGACGGACGGACGGACGGACGGACATCGTTAAATCGAAAATTTAATCGACGCTGATCACGAATATATATCCATGTCTATATCTCCGGAGATTCCTTCAAGTGGACACAAACATCTGACCGAAATGAATATACCATGCATATTGCATTATGCAGGGTATAAAAAAAGGCACGTTATCGCAAATAGAAATCGACGAATCTAGAAATTCATAAAATAAACTAAAGGTGTTGTTGTTGTTGCTGATGGATATGCTATATTGAGGCCCTATGCTCGAGTGATAGAAAGATACAGGAACTGATTATGACGATGGAGTTACGTTACATATGATAGCTGATATTTGATAACCGATCCCTGATATTTAATAGCTGACCCCTGATAGCTAGTATTTGATATCTAATACCTAGTATCTGATAGCTGGTATTTAATAGCGATACCTGATGTCTGATATCTGATAATTTATACCTCACATCTGATACCTTACTTCTGATAACTGATGGTTGATACCTGATGCCCAATACTTGACAAGAGATATCAGTTATCAATTATAAGCCCCTTGATATCCGATATCAAGTATTATCGGCTTTCGCATTAAAGATTTATGGTCCCGAAATCCCATATAGGCATAACTAAACTGTGGAGAGAGCCAATTTGAGAAATTTTTGTACAAATCGAGTTCCAAAAATGACACACTTTTACTATAAAATTCTCAAAATTACACCTAAATTAATATTACTTTTTGTCATAGAAATAAATGGAAAAATTCAACTGTTTCCAAAAACTTATTTTGTATTTTATTTTCAGCCAAAACTACGATTTACACTACAAAAGCTCCCTATCTCTTTAAAAATGTATATGTATTATATATGTTTGTCCAACAACAATGTTGTCGACAATTATGACACATGAAGAGGGCATTCACTACCATCCAACTAGCCAGCACCAGTAACAACAACCAGGTAAGCAACTAACTCATAAATATGTCATATCATAACAAAGCTCAACGTACGGACGATAACTGTATAGTCAATGTGTGTGAGAGAGTGTGTATGTGTGTACGAAAGAGTAAATACAACGTAACAAAGGCGTCAGAGAATGAGACAGAGATAGAGAAAAGAAGTGGGAGAGACGGCACGACAATGGCGGATATAAAGCATGACCAGAAGAATAAAGATTAGTATAAGAGCTGTGGCAGAAGCAGAAGAAGCAGCAGCAGCAGCAGGATATCACACGCTATATTTTCGACGCCGTGGGCATTAAAATGTTTGGCAGGCAAACTACCTAACTCACCTGACTTACTTTTTTACGCATGTCGAATATAGACGTTTGTGTTGTGACTCTGTTTTAGGAAGCGCACAAAATTATGTTGCAGCATTTTAGGCGCTGCCAATGACACTACTAGGTAGGTATATAGGTTGTTAGCACTGCTGTGTCAACAAAAAAAAATTTCTAAAGAATCCTACAATTTCTTTCACTTTACTCATTTCCTAACCACCCCCACTAATACCACACCTTCACTTTGTACATGACTATATTTATATTGTCAACGTATTTGAAGTACTCGTACATCCAAATATACGAATATAATACATTTATTCATTTTTTTTTTTTGTTTGTGATTTTTTTTTATGTGTTGTACTTTGTTGCAGAGTAGGTATCTTTTGTTTTCATTCTGTTGCTATATACATACATACATGCATACGTCTCTTGTCTGTTAGTCGTAACGTTTCGCTAAGCTTGGCTAATATTTCTTACTTTGAGTGTTAAAGGATAATAATGTGATGAAAATTTAAGGACATACACATTAAAAATGAAATAAAAATGAGCCAAATAAAAATAAACGATAACAACAGCAGAACACACACATACACACAAACAAACAGAATGGTTATGCAACTTTGTTTGTCATTTAGTAAGCAAGTATTTTTAATATGAAGCAAAAATATTTATGAGCACTCACTGGCGGTTGGTTCATTCATCCGTCTGTCGTATGGTATGGCTTGGTATGGTATGGCTTGGAATGGTTGGATGGTTGGATGGTTAACTAGTGAATGGTAATAACGACAATACGACATGATAGTGCCAAAAGGACAAACGCACGCAAGTATGTACAATATACATATATATATAGATATTCTGTGATCACTTCTATAAAGGGGCGAGTTCTAGAGAGCAGCAACACAGAAGTGGGACAGAGAGCTGCTTAGCTAATAAAATAGAATACCTGCTGGCATTTTGCACTAAGAACATGAAAATTGCTGCCAAATACACAAAATAAATCTTCGAAAGGAATATGTATGTATGTGTGTGTGTGTTTATATTTGTGCTTAGAATGTTACGGTGAAAATGAAAGGTTATATGTGAGTCGGAATGTTTGCGACTTTCTGTGTGCACCATTTTTGAGTGGGGTCAAGGATAAATTTTATGTGTTCTATAAAATACCTTGTTATAAATACAGGAAGCTGCTTTACTGCTACTGCTGTTTGCTTGCCACATACTACTATTGCGTTAGATGGATCTGCAATGGTGACTACGAACAATATGCTGCTGGAATTAAGGTGCTTAGCTACACACACATACATTTGAGTATTTTATTTCCAATTAATGTATAAAATTTTCATGAAAATGTTGACTGTATACGTTTTACGATTCATACACGATTCATACGCGCTCCTTTCTGTCTATTGTATTTACTTTCGATTTGAACTCTTTGGGCTCTTTATTTGTTTTATTTACTTTTGTTCTTATTATTGTGTTCATTCAAAAACCCCAAACATTTCCCGATTCCACAATTTATTTTTTGGCTACACAAATTTACTATTAACTATTATACAGACTTAAGTTGGATAATGATTATTACTTGAAATTAACAGCATCATCACTTGAATGTGAGGAGTTTTTTTGGTTCAACAAGGATCAGGTTCAACACATTTGTTAAATAGAGTAAATAAGTACTCTAATAGAAATATGTATTACTCATATTGCATTTTATGAAGCTTAGAAACGCTCTCTTATAAAAATAAGCTTATATATTGAATTCCAGTTCCATAGCTTGACATTTTCATGCTTAAATTATGCAAAAATACTTTCGAAAACATATTTTTGTATGAGAGGTATGCTTGAATTTCATCCGATTACATCCATTTTTAAAATTATACCTTTGTTGATAAATATAATTTTATATAACAACTTTCAGCAGTATAGTTTTGTATTTTCATGCATAAAGTGTGAAAAAATGCATTCTAAAACATACTTTTGTATGGGAGGTGGCCCTGATTTTCATTCAATTTTGTTCTTTTTCAATCTTCTTGATTGATTAGTTAATATAGTCTTATATACAGAATTTCAGTTTGATAACATTTTATTTTCGTTCGCAAGGTGTTAGCGTATACATATGGAAACATGATTTTGTATGGGAGATGCGCGTGATTTCCAACCAATTACATCTATTTTTGAATATATCAATTTTATATTAAAATTAAGCTTATAGGACAAATTTCAGTGCAATAGCTTTATATTTTTAGTGCTAAAGGTGTGAAATAATAATGGTTTTATATGAGAGCTTGCTGTGAATTTCATCGGTTTCTACTTATTTGCGAATATATCGATTTTCAGTTGAAATTAAGCTCACATGGCGAATTGCAGTACGTTAGCTTTTTATTTTTGGTCTCAAAGATATGAAATCCTGAATTCGGAAGCATATTTTTGTATGGGAGCATGGTGTAATTCTTAACCGATTGTGACTATTTCTCTCTTAAAATAATGCTTACAGGGTGAATTTCAGCACGTTTTTTTCTGGTCAAAGTCCAAAATCATCTAGATGCAAGCATAATTTTGGTATGTGAGCTCACCGTGATTTTTCCCCAATTATCATCATATTCAAATACATTCATCACATGTTGATATTAAGCTTACAGAGCGAATTTCCGATCGATAGCTGTATATTTTGGGTGTATAGTGCGTTAGCTTAACTTTTTTCGCGTCTAACCTAATTTCTTCCTATGCGTTTTCTAAACACACTCTCTTTGACCTTAACATGTTTGCAAATAAAGTTAAAATCTTTCATTGAAATGAAACTATGATTATCACACAATCGTTGCTAGGCAAAGGGAGAGAACGAGAAAACCAGAAATGCAAACTTTATCGAACATTTTTTGCTTCATCCTTTTCTTCGTCTCAGCAATTCAATTCAATTCATTTCAGTATTTTTTTTTTCGCTGGTCATTCATTGAAAACAAATTTAATATTCTGCATCTCACAAGTTCTCATACAATCACTTTGCTACGTCCCTTCACTCTCCACTTTCCATCTCAATCAAGTTTATTAAAATTGTACGTGAGTTTTATTTTGCGAAAATTCGCTATCGCTTGAACATAAATTCGAAAATATATATATGTTTCCCTTTAATGCCTGATTATAGTCATCTACAAGCATTTACTTTTTGGAAGTTTACTTCCTTCCTGCACATTCTGCACCATTCTCCCCACTTCGGCTGTTGCTGCTGCTGTTCTACCCCCTACTACTGATCATCAATAAATTTTACATTATTTTCTCGCACTTTGTGTTTCTCTATCTCTCCCTCACTCTCTCTCTCTCTAGTTATGTGTGCAAAGTAATGTTGTTAACTGCCACAATTACACACAAAAGAGGACGCAGCATCAGCAGCTCCATGATGCGGTACGGTGTTTTATGGCTCAATTTTTATGGTATTGCAAGTGAGGAAAAAGTGTTTTTATTTTTGTGGTTTTTTCTTTTTCCCCCAAAAACAAAATCGAAAAAATACAAATAAAATGCCACACATTTTACGAGTTACGAGCCATTTTAGTCGAAAATTTATTGAAGCCGGCTGATTTATTGGAATTTAAAATTCTTTTGTAGACATTCCACAATAAAGAAGAACCAATGAGAGCAAAAATGAATGAACGAATGAGCATAAGAATTGAAATCCGATCCGGTATTGAAGGATTAAATGTTTGTGGCTCTTGGCTTCGTTTTGAAATAAAATTTCGAACACTACGACAAAGCTCACAATTAAATATGGGCTTCCATTCATTTTATTTCATTTCATTTATTCATTTTCATTTCATTTTCCGGATAATGACAATAGTAGCTAAGTAATGCGAAAGGGCTTCTTTTCATACATACATACTCGTATTCACATATTATAATTTATGCCTTGGCTAAAATGAGCTGAATAATGTATGCAATGTATACGCAGTCACATATGGATTTACGTAGTGCTGATTGCAAAAGTCAAATTAAAGCCATTCTAATACCTGTAATTATCATTAATATCCTCACAAAAATTAATATAATCTATGTATGAGTATACATAACTCGGTACATACATTATATGCCCATACTGAACGCCAGCAAGTGCGTGTGTAATACTAAAGAATACAATTTTCTTTGTAGCTAATATATGTGCGTGAGCCATATCTACATACTCTATATATATGTATGTATTATATGTACCTGCATATGTTATTGCTATTGTACCCAGTTTCAATTAAAAAAAGAAACAACCCCCCTATTCCCCCTTCCAAGATTACTATGTCTAACCGAAATAAGAAATATAATAGGTAGAGTAGCTACAGAAGGTGTAGAAGATAAGCAATACTAAGAAATAAGTTTTATTTAATGAAAACACACAACAAAAGAGGAAAGAGGATCTAATATAACAGTGAAAATCCTTCAAAGCAGATTAAAGCTTGTAGTTGGTCCACTTATATGCTATTTAAACGCCCACACGTTTACGCATACATATACAGGTGTGCTCTCATACATAAATGTGTGTGTGTGTGTGCAAACATATTTACGACTAAAAATTACATGTATAAATAACAAATACAACAACAACAAATGAATGAATGAAGCTATTTTTAACATATACAGGATATATGTACATATGTTAGTACATACTATGACGTTTGAAAAGTTAATGGAAATAAAATGAAAAATCAAGCTTTTACTTAGTTCAGAAAATTTCTATATTCAATATGAAAAGCAGAAAAATAGTTACTTGGTTTCTTTTAATTGGTTAGCCACCTAAAAATAGATCCCATTTTTTCACAAGAATATCTTTAAATCTATTTCAGCAACAATTTTGTGAAATATTTTGTACAAAATGCTCATGGTTAACATTGATATTCTAAAAGTGTATCAAATTCAGAATAAAGCAATTGCTCATTTATTAGAATTGATTTCATATATACGAAGTTACGATATTTGTTCTTAGGCTTCTTATTGTATTTGACGTCATAAGAGAATGAATGACATTTAGAAAACTTCAAAATCCGGCATCAAATAGAAAAGTAACGAGAGAAAAAACCTCTTTCGCAAGACCTATTTCTTCTTAGCACGATAAAAAGTCGAGAATAAGTTCGAAAATATTTGAACTATTGATTGTTAAATGTAACCTGTATCTCTTCTACAAATTTCCTCACACATTGGTTCCTATTAGTTTTTCCTTGGTGATTTGAAAGTTATACGAAAATGTCAAGAATATCTAACCTTTTATGCTATGATTTTTTCCAATTTAGCTGCCTTGAAGATAAACGATCAATTCGACATTACTTTACAGTTTATGGGCAAAGTTTGTGATTATGTTGATGAACGTATCCGTAGCTACAATGCATCCCTTATAGCCTAGACAGACGGCAGCCTAATTCCGGATTACCGAGTTAATTCGAATTAACGCGGGCATTAACTGCAGCTAATCCGAATAAACTCTATGAGTTAATTCTCAAAATAAAAGAGGATTAGGACAATTTGCGATGGCAACACTGCTGAAAATTGTCTATTGTGAATTTCTCTCCATCCATTTTACAAAATATTAGGTTTGTCCACTTATAAAAAACTTTCAACAATTCTTAACAGTTTTCAACATGAAAAGCGTTGGCGAACAAATAGATCTAGCTGTCAATTACGAACGGTGAATGTCAATTTACAAGTTTCTGATAGTTTTCAGTTCACGTACTTCTTGTAGATTTTCTCATATCGAGAGTGATAGATGACAGAAATTGATAGTGATAGTAATGTAAGTGGACAGACCTAATAAAACAGCAATCAGTCGTTTAGTTAATCCGCAATACTGCCGTCTGTCAGGTTATTATTATATTCGGATTAAGTGCGCCGGTAATCCGGAATTAGGCTGCCGTCTGTCTAGGCTATTAAATCATTTCTTTTTATTTAAAAAAAGAATATCTTATTGTACTCCAACACTTCCCGGCCACCAATTCGGAACCGAATGGGGCTGAAACTGGTAATAGCTTCGGCTACGTGGTCTTACCAAAAGACTTTAAATTTGATACCACGAGTGATCAGACTGGAATCCCTCCAACCTGATCGTTGGGATCTTCGGGGAGATTTTCGTGGTGGTTGTGGGAACCCTAAGAACACAAGGGTAGAGTATTACACGTCAAAAGGCGTGAGGTACTCGATGTGGAGTTACATTACAACCAGATTGCTGACCCCTTAGATCAGAAGAGGTTTTAGGTAGGCCTCGATTCTTACCAGGGAGGTGCCCCAATTGATACCGTAGGAACCTGGAGGTTGGATTCTGATTTTCCAATCCTGCGGGGCGCTTATCAACGCTTTAGTTTGATACTTTGTGCGTCGTGAGACAAGGCCATAGTGGTGGCTAGTGGGAGAGTTTCGAACAAGATGCTGGAAAGGGTAAGAGCCTTGTGTGCTATATTATCATAGTTAAGCGAATTAAAATTTAGTAGCTGTGAGTATCAGTCAAACATACTTCCGCTATAAGAGTGTTGTATTCGGAACGCAGACTGAAGCTTCGTTGGAAGTTTCCAAGTGGTGCGAACTAGCAGAATACAGAGATTAATTGCAATAGAGTCAAAATTAATTCTCGATCGTAAATGGTAAAACAAATAAGACGACATTGAAGTCAAACGATTCGAATTTAAGAATTACTACGCTACACCTCACATAAGTTGCTTTCTCATATAGAAACTCTTTTTGTCAATATGAGCCATTCCCAGAGCCATTGATTTGACTGAAATATTGGACTGAACTGAACTTGAAATTGACTTGAAATTGCCTAGACATTCATTTGTGATATGAAAGACATTCTTGTGAATTTGCAACACTTCTGTCAAAGAAGAGTAGGCTTTACTTCATGAATTTTTCAAACATCCTAGTATAAGTGTACCTAAACATTCACACACACACACACCACACATACATGCATGCTTACATTTGTACTCTTTAATTATTAGTTCATACATATATGCAATTTGCGCCGAAAAAAGGAAGTATGTATGTCTAACAGCAACAAAAACAACAACAACAACAACAACAAGAACAGTAGAAACGACAACAAATGGTTTAATTAAAAACTTGCATAAAATATGGAGCAGTAAAGGCAACAGCAAAAGTCGATTTGTATGCTTTTATAATTTGCACCTTTTTTGTTTTTGGTTTTTTTTTTTCTTCCTCAGTGACGAATTCAAAGGAGTGTGAGTGAATGGCAAAGAGATTGGTGGGGGTGGGAGATTTATGAAGCTAAGCCAAACAAGGCAATGATGATGGTTTAGAATCACTCGTAGCTTGTACAATAAATATGTTTTTCCTGTTTTTGTTGTTGTTTTTTTTTTCGCGTATTTAAGCTTGTTTCGTTTTTATTTCTTTCATTTTTCATTTGTTTTTTTTTTTTATTTCTCTTTCTTTTTCTTCCTCTAATGGGAGTTAATATTGGTGGTGTTGGTGTTGGTGATGATGCTGGTGTTGGTAGTGGTGTTAAAATACGCTAAGTAAATACTAAAATACTTACTTTTCTCTCGACTTCCTCTCCGATGCTAATGCTATTGCCACGTCATATATTCGAGTGGCTGGATGAGTAGCTTGCTGACTGATTTCAGTAGAATGGGTGGATCGCATAAGAAGCGTATGATGGTGAAGAAGCAGAAAACGAAGTGCAAATCTTATGAAGTTTATTTATCCTTATTAAGCCGCAAATGATGTTTGTATACATTCGGGCGCTTAACTATTATCTTTGTATGTATGTATGTATGTGCGTATTACAAGGGCCACAATCAGAATAAAACGCACAACCAACACTATATACCAACACTTGTACATATACAAATTCTGAGAAAAGCTTTATTTTTAGCGGCGATTTCATTTAGCATTAAGCAATGAGTACTATTGTATGTATGTGTTTGTGAGTGTGTATATGTGTCTGTAAGCGTGTTAATGTAGGGATGTTGAAAAGTAATTGCTTACGTTTGTTGTTGTTGTTGTGTTGTATTAACTTTTCACGGTAATTTAATGTCTTCTTTGTTAGTTCTTAATTTTTTTTTGTGGTCTTTTCTCACGATTTTCTCTCCTTGATTTTTCTTCTTTGTCCCTCTTATTAGAATCTACGCTACTTAACAGCAATAGATAAGTTGTAGGCGTAAAGTTCAAATCCAGAAAATAAACGAAAAATGTGAATGTGAATGAGAGGGTGTGGGGAGGAGGAGGAGGAGTGAGGATATAGGCCTCTTGGAAGAATGAGAGAGGTCGCCACATCTATTGCTGTCTCAATTATGCATTTGAATATATTGTATGTTACTTGCTAATTATTTCTATCATTGTTAATAGTTTTTCGTTTGCATTTTAATGAGATTTTAATGAAAAGCACATGCTTTTCAATTAAAATCGTACACAATAAAAAAATTGTCAATTGTTCAAAAATTGTTAATTAAAAAATGAAAAAAAAAAAATAATAATAATAAAATTATTAAACTAAAAACAATTAAAACGAATCGAATTGTATTGTTAATGCTACGCTGCTACTACAGTTGAATCCCAGTGAGAAATTGGGTAATGGATTTGATTATTTTATTTGATTGTATGAAGGAAAGAAAGGTGTTCGTAAGTTCTAAAATTGAAGTTTTTTGATTTCTATAAGAGCTATTTGTTACCTCTTCCCTTGCTGGATATACATAAATGACATACATGTCAGCATAATAATAAAATTGATCAAAGCGAAAGTTTGCTTACCACTTCCTTAAGCACTTCTGTCATTTAACCACTGGGATCCTACATATATAAATGTCTGTGCGTGTACGAATATGCGTCTATAATTAATATTTCTATTCTAACAATTCTAGCTGTTGTTGTTGTTTTCATTGAATGTACGTACGTACGTATGTCATTGTTAATTATTCTTAAATGGTTTATGAATTTTTAATTGCGCCACCACCATCAACTATAATTTACATTCAAATGAATTTATGTGGTTTTGTGTGCATGCATATCTGTGTCTATATATGTGTGCATAATAGATGCGTTTTGGAATGAGCATATATTTAAATTAAAAATAATACAATGCTGAATTTATGACTCTATTAGCAGTCGCAGCTAATGTAGTGGGTGATGATATACGCGCGCGCAACCGTTTACCATTTCAAATGTGCGGAAATACGTACACAAACTCATTTCATTGCAATTTCAAATATTTAAAGCTTGTTTAAAAAACTCAAAAACTCATACATACACTGATTTTGAGCTACTAAGAGCAGAGCGTCTTTTCGTTATGAAAGTATTACGAGTATGATATTTGACTTGTTTCTTTGGCGAATCGCGGACACTTGTATTCATCGAGTGAGTGCTAAGTAATTCGTATGCCGAGAAAACCAACAATGAAAAAAATAAAATTAAACAAATCAAAAAACGTAAACCAAGAACGTTGTATTGGTATGTTTTTCTTTGGTTTTTAGTTTTTGTTTGATTTTTTTTTTCTTTCTTCTTTTTTTAGCTCACAACCACGACAGACATGGGTGACTGTTGCAAACAGACTATTCATTGTTGGCTTGACTCTGTTTACATTTGCATTTGGCAAAAAAGACAACAACAAAAAACACCAAACAGAATGTCAAAGAGCCATTGTGACATGGTCACGCGCGAGCGCAGGCTGACAGGAGTTACAAAACATTGTGACTCACCCGCTCACCCCCAATTTGTGCAGATGATTACAACATATTCTGTTGACGATGGTGCTCCTGCTGCTGCTGCTGCTGCTGCTGCTGCTGCTGCTGCTACCGTTGCTGTAGCTTCGACTGTTGAGTTACATTACCATCACTGCTGCTATTGCTGCTATTAAGTCGGCTGATATTGTCAGCCTGTTTTGCCACATTTTCATCTGCATTATTACATAGTAGGAAATTATCTATTTTTGTATTTTTCACTGGAAAATTACTTACATAAATGCTGCAAGAGCCAAAATGTGACATCGTAAATGAAATCAAAAAGAAACTCAGTATTGCAGCCGGGAAAAATGCGAGTATTGTTGAATATTTTGAAGTACTCAAATATTGTGGTAGGAATATTTCTCTCTAATCATGTCTCTTTCTTTCTGATTCACTTTTTCGTTTTTTCGCTCTCTCTTGCATTCGCTCTTATGAAGATGTGGTGAATTTCTATTTCATGGTGTAAAATTTAAGAGACGATGAAGTGTTGTAGCTTTTTAATATTGAAAACCACTCAGCACGTTGTGCATCCACTGAAAATAAAATATAAAACAATAAGAAATTATGAACCATTCTCTTTTATATTATATATGAAACAACGCAGCACGTTGTGCATCCATTGGAAATTAAATACAAAATAACAAAAGACTAGTCACATTTCTAGTGTGGTAAACTGAATCAACAGAGAAAGAGAGAGTTGAAGAGAGCTTCTATCTCAAATATCGCAAAGAACAATTTTAGTTCAACGTGAATGTGGTGAATTAAATTACTCACGAACTCTTAGAGTGAATGTTTTTAGTTCGTTGAAACTAATGTATCATGAAAACGTTTATTTATTTTAAATTTTGTTTTGTAATTTTTGGTGATTGTAAAATGACAATACTACACAAAAAGTGGCATCTCAAAAGAGAAAATGAAATTGACTATCAGCAAAAGCGATGCAGTGCTAACACCGAAGCATTTCGTTTGAAGTTCATTAAGGTCTAACTAATCGTAACTGATATCAGTTGGAATTTTTTGAATAACTCGTAAAAACCACTTCTGAATATTGTCCTAGATTGCATGTCAATTGATATCCAAGTCATGATATACCTGAACTAGAACGTTGAGGAAACTAACCATCACTTTGCCTATCAATACTCTATTGCACTACAACCATTGATAGCCATTTGGATAACAAAATCACGCTGATTCTATTATAGAGAGAAAAGTGATAAGGCAATGCATCCACTAAAGGTCAGTGAAACAACTAATATAAATAATGGCAATTCAGCTCTATGATGACCCTCAAAGGTGCCATATCATATCCACCTCTGTTGTGCATTATGAGCACCCTAAACAGCACCCTGAAGTCCTTTCTCTTCAATTGTAAGATAAATTTCACCAGTCTTTTGTCAAATTCTTTCACACAATAATATCAAAAATCTGAATTTATACATTTTGGATTCGACACAGTGCAAAAAGTTTTTGCAATAACATCGAAATAGTGACTAAAAATCATAATTGCAAAATATTTTCGATATTATTGCAAATAATTTTCGGCATTATTGCAAAAAAGTTTAGTCATTATTGCAAAAATGTTCAACCACTAAAGCAAAAATTATTTAAAACATATTGAGTAGTATTTGCTTCATTGCCACATCGGTTCCGAATGCGTTCTGTTCACTTCAGGGATCATATTGTTAATAAATGTTGTATTTATTTTTGCCATCATTGCTCTATTTTTCGGTAATACAAAGAGAATATAGAATAGTAATTTGCTGAACGTATGCTGATGAAGATGATGATGATTTTCAATTAAAATACACTTACGAGTATGTAGAATTTTGATTGAATCATATGAGGCAGTTTTAAATACTATGTCTATTTTAGTGTCTGGGGTTTACAAACAACTTTCAACAGTTTATTTAAACAACTTAAATTGGCATAATTCCTTTACAAGGCTATGACACTCAAACATCCAACAGAAAATGATTATTTGTGTCTCCAAAAAGAAAATTTGATTTATAACACCTGTGACGTTTTTTTTTTGTGTGTTCACCCAAAATGCACCCGCCAATGCGTTTATGATGATAATTATGGATGCATTAGCATATACATACGTATATACAAATGCATGTTTAAATAAATAATGCAATGTTCCTATAGTCGAATGTGTATATTTTCCATTTCAATTAGCATACATTCTCGTACAAGTATCCATAAAAGTTTGTTTACGTGTGTATTCTGTATGTTTGTGCTTCACAAATGTCCTAATCAAAATGTCACACATCACACTCGAGACTGCTTACACTTTAAGCATTCATTAATGTGTAGTACATACATACATACTGTACTGTAAATATAAATACATACATATAGCTATGTACCATATACTCATCTATGTATATGTTACATAAGTTGAGTAGTAAGTAAGTACTTATAACCTTTTTTTTTTTGCATTTTCATCTTTACCAATGTCTTGAAGTATGTACATAATTCTGCTTAAAGTGTCGTTAGTGATGATGATGATGATGATGATATGATTGTGATAGTGCTGGTGGTTGCTTTGATAGAATACTCCCTATATAGTTTCAATATATTTTATGTTCATGTCTAAATTGTATGCAAATTTTATTCATAAACATCATAGTACATACATAGTTACATGTTAAACTAAATTTAAGAAAGACCCAAAAAATATACACAGGCACACACATGCACATATACACTAATGGCATAGTCAATTTGCAAGTCTGCTGCCAAAAAGAATATATTGTACGTTAGTAAATAAATCATTGAAATAGAGCCAGTGGTGAATTTGTTGAATTTATTGAGAACCAAAAACAAGAAAAAAGCGAGTTCAATATTTAAGAGAGTGAGAGAGCCAAACAAAAGAGCGCGTAGCCACAAATGCTCTTTAGTTTAGAGTTGCTCTTATTGCTTGAGAAGAAAAATTATATTCTTAAACTGATTACTGCACGATTCAATCAATGAGTTCCATTATATTGCTTTCTTAGCGGGAACACAATAGATGAGCATTGATCGAATGTGATCGATTGCATGCTGCTGTATTTATTGATTTATTATACGTAAACATACGTATGTATATATGTATGTAATAATATACAGTGGTAGAAATTCTTATAAACTCTAAGATATTTGATTGAATTTTATTCAACATATAGAAGATTCTTTAAGTTTTGTGCATTTATTTTTTATTTTTACTTTAAATAAAAATATTCAAAAAATGATAATTTTTTTGTGTTCAAAAATTTTTGAAATATTGTAATATTAAAAACATTTTTTTTAACATCAGAATAAGATTGAAACTATCATTATTTTAACAATATTAATTTAGAACTACAAATTCAATAGGTTGAAATTATCATCTTGCAAGAAAATTATTATATTTTTGTTGTTTATATGAATGAAAAGTGCTTGAAATACTCGATTTAGTATCAAATCAACAATTTTTTTTTATTCGTTTTCGATTCTATTATCTTTTATGCTTTTCCAATTGCAGCTTTCAGATCTTAAATACTGCTGAAATAGTTTCTAATGAGGTTTAAGTTGGAAATTTTAATAATTCTTTCGAGATTTGGGCACTCGTTTAATTTTTTGTTCTAAAGAGGTCTTTCTTGCAACGTGACCTTATTCTGCTATATAAATCCTGTGCCTATTCAATCGTGTCGACTTCTAAAAACTCCAATTAAATGCATTAGCTAATTTCAAGTAAAATCTAAGTGATTTCCATCTTTAAGTATTCTTGAACTGGGAGAGTGGTTTTTAAATGCTACTTAATTAATAACACGTTTTCATTGCACTATATTTGGGTTACCCTCACTTCATTTCAAGAATACAAAAAAACAAGACATTAAAATTTATTATTTTTATCAGAATCTAAGTGATTTGGATCTTAAGGATGCTTCGGCAAACGCCTTATCTGGATTTCCTTTCCTTAGGTAAGCCCCTGGCTACGGTTAAAAAGCATACCTTCGTCATAAAACAATCTCGTCGTTTTAAAAAGCACGAGTTGAAGCCTTGGATTGAGGTTTTTTTACAAATTCTTGCATGACATTCTTTTCGCAAAAGTACGCCAAATTTTTTTTATGGGAAAAGTGTAAAAAAATTTCATTATATATTAAACATTTTTTCTGCATTCGTTGGGTAAAGTTGCTTGTAGAAAATTATTTTCCAAAATTTGATGTGATATTTTTTTCAAATAAATTTTTTTTAAAATTATTAAAAATATTGGTTTTTGTATTAAAAATTACTCCCTTAAAAAACGATGTCATTAATTTGTTATAAAAAAATAAAGATGAGACTAATGGAAATCAATTCAACATCAAACTGCCTTCAAAAAAATGAGAATAGTTTAAAAAAAAAAAATAAAAAAAATTAGAATTCAAATATTTACAAAACGATTTAACAATGCATCGTTTACAATTATTATCTATTGGTTTTTTTATTTTTTATTATGCTAAAGAATTTCTTCATGAAAATTATTTTGAACTAATTCAAATTTCTAGCACTGTATAAATGAATGTATATCTATTTTATGACATTAATGAGGATTTTTAAGACTTTATGCTCTTGCTATCGTATAACGAAGACAGCAAAAATGAATTTACAGATTTATTGTTTTACATTAATTAAACAAGTAATTAGAGGGCCCAAGGTAGTGTACACTAATAGAGAAGAACTTAGCGGAAATGCGTAAAATTGTGGCACTAATGTGCGAGTGTGTGGGGTATTTGAAGTAAGAATTATTCAATTAGAGATGTATATGTATGTAGTTACATTTGATCGACCACACACACACAACTTGTTCTATTAAAAATTGCCTTCGTATTCAGATAGTGATAATTTATTTAATGAATGACATGATAATTATGATATTTTTGCAAACATTGAAATTTATATGAAAATTAAATCTTTAATTAAAAAATATATATGCAATTTCATATAAGTAGCACTTATAATAGAAGTCACATATACACACACTCACACAAATATATGTATATTATGCATTCGTATATGCACACATAGCAAATCGACAACGATATTTCAAAATGTCAAAAGTAGCACAGGTGTGATCATGTCGCCCCTTTCTGCCTAAGCAAAATGGAAAAATGGTAGAAAAAAAAATAAAAATAACAAACAAATAAAAAAGCAACAACGCCAACATCAATAAATGTTTCTGATGCTACAATTGTTGTTATTGTTTACGATAACTAACAAACAGCTGCTTCCCCAAAGTCCATTATAACCAATTATCATCATCAGCAGCAGCAACTATAACATCATCATCGTCATCATTATCATCATCAATAATAACAACTGGAAGCGAACCAGATTTGCACAACTAAATCACTTATCATCCTAGAGCAACAACGACGATGACGATCCGATTTTGTTTTGTTTTTTTTTTTTTTGTTATAACCAGGCCATAACAGGTTTCAGTTAAGAAACGGCATCTCCCCTCACTCGCAATTTTTGTCGTTGTTGTTGTTGTTGTTGTTCTCCAATACAAACATTTTTACTGCAAGCCATACAAGCGGCATAAAACGTGAACGACAGACAACAACCGACTTTTGCCTCCCTGTCCAAATGCTGTATACATGCACATGCATATGGATGGATGTGAATGTGGTGTGTTCCTGTGATTTGTATCATTTGCAGGTTGAACTGATTGTTGCTCCTTTTCTCGTTATTGTTGTTGTTGTTGTTGTTTTTATTGGCAATTTTGTTATGTTGTTGTTATTGTGGTTGATTTGATGATGGTGCCGAGAATTGTTTTTTCATTTTTTTGCTTTTTGCAATCCCAATGATGTGAACGAGAAGATTGCGCACATCTGCTCCTTGATACACTTATGCGAAGATATGTATATAGTATAGTAGTACATACAATCATCTACATGCACACATAACACACATAACACAATGATGCTCCAACACGCCAACCGGCCGCCGCGATCATGGCGCAGCATCACTTACCAACAACCAACAATAATAATAACCAACAACAACTAACATATATAAGAGTATAAACTATGCATTATGCGAAACTACTTTGAAAATAATTTAATATTCATTGTTGCTGATTGGCACCCAACGGTTAGTTCGTTAAAAATATCAATGTATCATTTCAGAGAAACAAGTAGTCGACAAATCTGAACATTTTTAAAAGTGTGTGTGTACGATGAAAATCTGAAAAACATAAAACGATAAATAGATAAAATCCAGAAGGACATAATTCAAAAAACAAAAACCCATACTCCAGTTAATGCACAATTCAAACAAGATGAAAACCAGAGAAGGGAAAACTTAGTCATCAAACCCATTATTTGCTTACTTATGTGGCCATAACAACCGAATATCGATTTAGGCCAAATATAACATGCTTCGCCAGCCATCTTTGTTCTTCGCTAGCTGGCGCCAGTTAGAAATTCCAAGCACAGTCAGGTTCTCCAGTACTTGGTCTTTCCACCTGAGGTTAGGTCTTCCTCTTCTGCGTCGTCCACCAAAGGGTTCCGAATATAACACCTTCTTAGCTGGAGCGTGTTCTTCCATTCATTCAAAATGATCTGGCAAGCGCAGCGGCTGGATTTTGATGCACTTTACTATGTCAAGATCGGCGTACAGCTCTTACAGCTCATGGTTGAACCTTATCCGGTCCTCGCCACCAACACAAATTGCTTACTTAGCCCAAAGTAGCACCTGTTTGCAAGACTGATCCTCCGCAATATCTCCACTCACTGACACTAGATATTTCGTCTTGCCCTCGATCACCGTAAGACCCATTCGACGCGACTCTCTTTCCAATTCTGAGAATGCTGCCCTGAATAATATAAAAATGCCTCTAAACAGATCTAGACAAAGTAAAATTCAGAAAAGACAAAATGTAAACCAAACAATATTCAGAAAAGGCAATATATCTAAACAAGTCAAAATCCGGAAAAGAAAAGAAAATCTAAAGAAAATATACAAAAGATAAAAACCACATTTTTGGATTGTTTGATATGAAATCCCTACATACGAGTTGACTTAGAGCAAATCCCAAAAACCTAAAACATCAAAAATTTGTGTAATACTCCAATATAATAAACTCAAACAACAAATTTCTCAAATATAAAACATTTACTAGCGGAGCGTCGCAAACATATCCAACAATAGATCCATAAACCTTTATAAAATCTACAGTTGCATGTTTCCGAGAATATGTAGACGGAATATCATTAAAAAAGTCGAAACTTTGAAGAAGATGTATATAACAAGGAGAGACAAATTTACACCGATCTCCGGGGTTCTAAGAAGTACTCATATAGGCCGTATGTAAGGGTCACGATACAGGAAGGGAATATTCCCAAATCTTTACCTCCTGTACCTAAAATGACGACAAGCAACAATGTTCCGAATTCAACACCAGTTTTCGGAATGTCGAGTCATAGGAGTTTCTATATATTTTCTTTCAATAAAATATAATCAAAATTTTTAATCAAACATCCATCGGAATATTTTATAGCTATAGGGACTCACGCTTAGTGCATTTGGGGTCAAATGACTTAAAAAATTGCATTTCATATTACCTTCTTCAGACAATATGTATCCCAAAGAACGAAGAATCGCTCCTTTCTTCGCTTAACGGGTACCAATGGGAGTTGAAGAGCAAAATTCAATTGATATTGCAATCTTAAAACTCACTAAAATCCACAAGAGAATCTTTCGAAGAGCTGAAAACATTGGCAAAGAATTATCAGTGAAGTCGCTTTGTTATGATCCCCTACACACCTAAGGAACTAAGAAATAACACATCTCAATCTGTGTTTTTGAATTGGGCGCATCGTTTCTTTATTTATATACTTGGAATTTCACCAGCCATCCAAGATAATATTAGATTGTATAGGGTTTAAGAAACTGTACTTGCTATCCCCAGCACTTCAACCCCGAATGAATTGTGTAACCTTAATGTGAATGGCTTGCGATCAGGACGCAAAAACTTCAAGTTCCCAAATGCTACTCTAGTTACCCGATTGTAACATTGCAAAAGTTGTAAGTCAAAATTTGAAGGGGTGGAGGTTCAAACTCGGAAAAGTCTATAAGTCTTAATAAATATTTTGCAATTGAGAGATCTCTAAAACTCTTAATAAATGTCTAAGAAATATATTGACAACCTTTTGTGAACTGGGAGGAACATGACTTGATAAAACGATCAGTTGAAGGATTGAAGGAGTAAAATCGTAAAAAAAAAGTCTAAGGGTCGAAACTATGAAATTACCAAAACTCTTGATAAATATTGTACTTGAGAATTTTTGTTTGCACTTAGGCCCTTTGGACGATTATGTATTTGTAAAAGGATCATGTAAATTGCTGAAAGGTCTGTGAAGTCGAAAAAGTCTATGAGAGACATAATAAAATCCTCAAAATAGTTTGTTTGCCTTGGGAGATTATGTTTCTTTAAAATGGGTCATATGAAGGATTACAAGAGTAAAGTAGGGGATTACAAATATATAAAAGAATCATTTTATAAGTTGGAGATGTTCAGTTGGCAAAATTTAGGACAAAAAAAAATAATAATAACTGTCCAAAACTGTTTGTGTATTTGGGGTTTTTATGAATTTCTAAACAGATCATTTGAAGGGTTGCGTGGGGCACAAAAAATGGTTTTCGCAGTTACACTCTTTTGTTGTTGTGCCACAAATTCTTGAGAAATATTTAAGAAGAATATTGAGAGCCAAAGAGTTTTGTTTTTTTTTTGCACCCGTTATCTCAAAAGTTACTTAAAACTAAAAAAAGGTCCTGGATGTGGGTTTTTTTTATTTTTAATTTCCAATTTAACGTTTTTGTCGTCCGAAGCATCTGAAATATTTCATATTCGTCTCAGCTTTAAAGTACACAGGTACATAAATGAGTATGCGAGCAATTTTCATCACATTACACAAGCAAACAGCACGTTAATGCAAAACAAACCGCATAACCGGAGGTGATGAAGCCCTATAACAAAATAAGATGTGTTCTCGGAGTAGATATACTAAAACCAACACAAGAACAACATAAGTATCAGCAGTAGTAGAAAAGCAGAATCATATCAACATCACAAACGACACTGGTTGTTCGTCACCAAGTAAATTTAATAGATACCACATGAAATTGATCGCATCATTCATCATGTTCTTCAACACGATCATAGCCATAATAGCAATTGGCTTTGTTGCTGCTGTTGCTATTACGTACGTGTAGGAACAACAAGAAGCAGAAGCAGAAGAAGACAAAGAAGGAGTTTATGGCCACAATGAGATGCTCCTTAAGTTGTAAACAGAAAATAACAACAGCATTGCAAATCGTTTATTTGTTGCTGCCGTTGCCATTGCCGTTGCCGTTGCTATAAATGGTATGATGGCGTGGCGTACGCGTGGCCATCGTTCGAGCACAATCGAACATTGCCAGTCCACCCGCTTGTACAAAGATGCTACAGAAGTGTGGCACTACACCGTTGCTACGAGCGCCTCTTCTTATGATGCGGTAGTCGGAACACGAAACGCGAATAACGAACAACAGTGAACAACTGATACAGTATGTATGTACGAGTAATAAAAACGAAACTGCTTCATTGCGCTCCTGTATGGCTGACTGGTTTCGTGTGTGAGTGGAATGGATTAATTCGATCAACGTGCAAACTTCGTAATAAAGACGCGACTACAGTGCGATGCGGATCACAGGTGTACGTGTGTACTATTATGTATGCCCATTTATGTTGCTGATGAGTGAGTACAGATAATATTGAAGGTGCGCAAATGTGCAACACGCCTGCTCGTATGATCATATGAGATGTTCTTGTACGGTTTCAATTTCATTTTATAGGAAAATATTGCTCCTGCTCTTGATGATGATGATGATGTGATTTTTGCGACGACAACTGATACTGACAACACTGCTTTTCTAATGAGACTGGGTGGTATTTTTAATGTATTTTATTAAAAAATAATTTCTTATCGCGTCTATACAAAGAACAACAACTTGTAATGTAATAATAAAAAATATTTAATTTATTAATTAACAACATTCCAACAAAAATGTTGTGATCATTCGAAATTTTTGCCCATCATCATCAGTGTATGATCGCATACCTTTGATGGTGATCATCAATGATGATAATGATCATGATTAAGAATGTAATGTTACGAAAGTAAATCTTACAATGATCTATGCAATCGACTACATGTCTATAGTGATATATTGACATGTAATAAATTTTATCCAAATTTATTGCTTAATTACTCATTTCGGTAACTTAAATATGGCAAGTGCTTACCTAGACCTTATGCGTATACACTGCATGATGTTTAGATGCAGCAGCAGCAGCAGCAGCAGCAATTTATCAGATAATCAATAGTTATTTTTAACAAATCCACCGCAGCAATATATCACACTCGTTTGACATGTGCTGCGATATCTGATACGTTGACTATATGCTTAGGCTTGAAGTGCTACATATGTGTGCGTAGCGTTTCAAGGATAAATGTCGATATATCATGTGTATGCATCCTCATTAAGTAGTCATCTATGTAACGATATTTTAATACATTAATTTTTAGACTAGAATTTGATAATACAACACAAGCGATTATATTTTAAAGAAATCAACCTTATTAATCTACTAGGCTATAAGCTATAAGTCTTCTTTCATGGAAAAATTGATATGCGGAAGAGTAATTGTAAGTTATAAAAACCTCAGAATTTTTCGGGAATTTTTCTAAAAAAAAAAAAACTTGCGAACTTGAGATCATACTTTTGTATGAGAGTTACATGTGCTTTTCATCCGATTGAATCTATTTTTGAAAGCATTCATTTATTAACAAACTGAATACCATATACCAAGTTTCAGCTCGATAACTTTATATGTTCATGGGTATAATGTGAAAAAATGCATACGGAAACCTAAATTTGTATAGGAGGTAGGCGTGAATTTTATCCGATTTGGCTCATTTTCAAATGAAGGCATTAACTACTAATTAAAATCATATGTTTTGAGTTTCACTTCAAACACTCTACATGTTCACGTGAAAAGTGTGAAAATATGCATTCAAAAGCATTATTTTGTATGGGAAGTAGAAGTAGTTTCCATCCGATTGTGCCAATTTCGCAAAATATATCTATTCTGTGATCAGAGTAAACTTACATAAAAAGTTTTAGTTGAAAATATTTATATTTGCATGCGCAAAATATGAAATCACACATTCAACAGCATGCTTTTGTATGGGAGCTAAGCCTAGTCTTTATTCGATTTTACCTATTTTCTAGCATACTATCAATTTTATGGTGAGACGGAATTTAAATACCAACTTTTATTTCAATATCTTTATATTTTCGCAAACAGCGTGTGAAATCACTCTTTCAACAGCATACTTTTGTATGGAAGGTAGGCGTGTATTTCTTCCGATTCTGCCCATTTACGAACTGATAGATTTATTGGTACAAATAATTGTGTGTACCAACTTACGCTGAAATTGCTTAATTATTACGGCAAGTTCAATCAATAACACATATACTTCCTCATATCTCTCACCAATTCTTTTTTGATCACAGTAGAATTGCAATATTGATAAGCTTGAGCTTTGAAAGACTAAAAACTACATTATCGATTTAAATTTATTACTCATTTCGAATATTTTTGTGTTTCATTCATTCATATTATCGGTTTTCCCATACTTCAGATGTATTGATTTTGCTGATTAATTCAAAATTACACTGTTCAAGAGCAACGGTATATTTCTGAAAGAGGATAAAGAGAACTGAGTTTTTACTTTTACTTGTAAACAATTTTTTTAAGTTGAGTTTTGATACCTAAAATAAATTTGTTTCATATGAAATGTTGAACGACCTGAAGTAAACTTGAATGAATTAATGTCGAAAGTTTTTTGCAAAAATGTCGACACATTTGTGCAATAATGCAGACAAATATTGTACACTATTGTGATTACTAAAAAATATTAAAATAATGTCCAACAATAAATATAAGAAATATCATAGATTTTACACAATATTGCAAGCATTTGTGCAATAATATCGACACGACAAATGTTAAATTTTAACAATGCGTATGTCAAAAATCGTTAATATGTTATCGTTAATATTTTTTGTCACTTATGTCGAAACATTTTAATCATTTTTTCGACATCAATGCAAACAATGAAATAATGTAAAACAAAATGAATGTTTTTGCAATAATGTCGAATTTTTATTTTTTTTGTTCGACATTAAAACATTTCAACATTACTGCAGAAGTACACCAAATTAAAATACCTTCACTTTTGGATGCAAGTTATAAAAAAAGGGGCAAAAATTCAAATACATATATTAAAATAAATCAACATGCCCCAAACACAAATCGGATATGATTTCATTCAATAATGAACCGATACAATTAATAGCTATAAAGTATATTATTTTATTTCATTTTTTGATTTTCATTTCTACAAATGCACCAATTGAAATTCCATCAACCTTTGTCTGATAGTCCACCATTCAAAATGCCATTGAAAATGTCTCAATTCATGAAATTTAACCAGAGCACATACTCGTATTTCTTCATAATTCTGATAAAGAGCTGTGATAACATATATAAAGTTTTTTTGAAAAGTCGCTCATTTAGTGAACAGTTATTTAGATTAATTTATGTCAGTCAACTACTTAACATATCAATATGGGGTAGCTGAAATGAAAGCAAAATAAGAAAACGTAAGACAGAAAGTCAAATAAAATCAAATATAATAAAGAAATGATAGAAATAAAGGTTCCACTAACAACTGCAGCAACAGTAACAGTAACAACAACAATAACAAAAATAACGACAACGACGATGGCAACAAAACATATAAATAAGTAGATAAAATAAAGAGACATACAGACAGACAGACAGTTGAACATACCAACTTATGTACAATACATTGAAATGGATAGTCTAATGCGAAACATGTGCCCACAAGAGAGTGACAAAATGTAATGGAAAGCACTTGGGCGTATGGTCGGACAGACAGACAGACAGACAGATAGATGAATGAAAAACACATAGTCAATTTTCATTGATTTCATTTGTAGCATATTTGAGTTTAAATTTGAACACATAAGATACACACACACACACAAAAGGTCTTTACACATAAGTATGTATGTACTACTGCGCACCTTTCTCTCTCTCTCTCTCTCTCTTTCACTCGCCCTTTCTCTAACGGTCAGTATATATTGACTGGCATTTTTATTATGCGTTTTATTGTTGGTAGTGATTGTTTAGTGTTGCTCTAAGCCATAATAATACGATTGACTTTATAGTATATTATATAGATGGCTTCATACATCCATTTGTTGTTACTTAGTTAGATTGGCTCATCGCACACAACATGCATCACCTATATATAATATATATATATATCTATCTATACTATGATGTACAATACTCGTATACACATAATGCCCTAATTGATTGGCGTAATAAAAATTTCAATGCAACAAATTCAAACAGAAATTTGTAAAAGGCGATCATTAAACGACAGCAGCAACAACAACAACAACACGAATGAACAATGAACAATATATTTTAAGCGTATTTATCAACGATTTTTAGTACACAAAAGCATACGACCGACAGACAATAGGGGGTCACTGTAAATTATCACTGCCATAATCAATGGTATGAATGCAATACAAGCGGAAGTGATCCTGATGTATATATGTGTGTGTGTGTGTGTATGTGCCTACCAGCAAATTATCCTGTCGCATTTTCATCGCAAATACCGAAATGACGAAACTGTTGACTCATCGTTGATTTACTGACTGACAGACTGGGTGGCTGCTGCCTAGCTGACTCAACGATAGAGCATTTATATTTATCAAGGATTTCGTTGCCTATCGAGCTGCCGGTTCTATGTACATACAATATATGGATGGCAATTATAGACGATTTTTGCTTACGAGACGCCATCAAATAAACCTACACAGCTGCGTTAAAGTGTATGTATGTATGTGTTCGTCATATGCAGAACGACGACATTGGGGTGATACTCATTCGTTGCCTTAGCTGAGAAAAGGATAAGTCAATTGATGAAAACTGAAAAGTGCAAAAAAGGTCAATTTATGCGTGTGGCTTTGTATGACTCTACACATACATATGGTATGTATGTATGAAGCATGTTTTATACTTGTTTATATGTAAGGAAAATGTGTGTGTGTGTGTGTGTCACCGCACAGTGAGCTGAGTGTGAACAAGCCGTGTCAACTGAAGCTCATAGAAATTGTTTGTGTCTATAAATTTGTATATCATTGTATATCATTTGTTAAATTGTTAATATTAAACCAAAATCAGAAATAAATAGCGAAAGGATTTATATACATAATATTTCATGTGATACATTAAATCGGTTTGAATATAGAGAGTTGGTTTTGGTTTTTCTACAATGAAACTTTGTGTGTTTCGAAAGTTCTTTTTGCAGAGGAATAAAATTTACAATTTAAAATATTGTTTTTAATTGACTCAGATGAAGGTGAAGAGCACAAAAAAGCGATTTTCTCAAAATCGAATGCATTTTTTGGATATGTCTAACATTAATATATGATGCGATGAAAGTTTTTCTCAATATCTTTTTTACTTCTCAATTAAAATGTTGCTATGTAAAATACTCTATTCCCATATGTCTCATATTTCTCATCAATTGTCAATGGACTCATGTTTCAAGCAACACAAGTCTTCATGTGGACAAAGGGAACTAACTAAAAAGTCATCGAATAATAACGACTTAATGATTTTCACGTGTATTTGTATTTGTACTTTTTTTTAACAATTTCGAAAATTTCAAAATACCCATTAAGCTATACGCATCAAGAAAAATCGCATAATATATTCATTAAATGCAGTAATTATATAGCGATCATGCTGAAAATTGGTACACAACATTATTTTTACTATGCCACTGATCGGTTTGAAAATGGAAAGAATCGAACGAAAATAACACCTACCTCCCATACAAAAATATGCTTTTAAATGTATTTTTTCACACTTTGCACATGAAAATATGAAGTTATTCAACTGAAATTATGTCCTCAAGATTATTTTCACCAACGGACAAATTAGCACAAAAATGTAAATATTCGGATGAAAACTAAGCCTACCTCCCATACAAAAGTATGATCTTAAATGTATATTTTCACACTTTGTGCACGAAAATATAAAGTTAGCATGCTGAAAATTGGTACAAAATATTATTTTCACCAAAGAACGAACGTGTGCAAAAATGAAAATAATCGATTGAAAATCAGACCCACCTCCCACACAAAAGTATGCTTACAAAAATATATTTTCACGCTTTGTGCACGAAAATATGTAGTTATCAATTTAAAACTTGGCATATACAATTATTTTTGAAAATAGAAATTATCAGATAAAAATCACGCTTTTATATTCAGCGAACATG
Organism: Megamerina dolium; assembly: GCA_963854835.1. Lineage (NCBI taxonomy): Eukaryota > Metazoa > Arthropoda > Insecta > Diptera > Megamerinidae > Megamerina > Megamerina dolium. The sequence goes on along the minus strand of OY978527.1, from coordinate 58,371,999 downwards.
AAAAAATATATGTAGTTTGCAAAATGCAATATAAAAGTGTTTCATATTTGTAAAGTTATTTCAATCGTACTGGTACGAAATAGGGTACTTAAAATTATAGTAAAATATAAGCTTATTGTTTTGGTCACTTGCGTCATTTATAAATTAGTAAGCCAGTAATTTTTCAGTTTCCCGATTTTGTATGGTCTTGAAAAAAGAGAAAAACATACCTTTCGATATATGTATGTATACAAAGGAGATACAACTCTGAATATTTGTAATCAATTCCAATAAATTAATATTCGTTTTATTTACAATTGCATATACTTTCAGAAAAACAATAGAAATAATTAGGAAAATGTATCCAAAGTAAGATCTCCTACTCATAATAGAAAATTATTTTCATTCAGTAAAACAATTAGTTGAAAAAATTTAAAATCAGCTGAAAAATGCCTGAAATAAGCAAATTAAAAATATCTACAAAAATTATAATAACAGAATGTGATTCATTCTTTCAACAATATTCTCTTCTATCCAACTAAACATTCTTCACTGAGAGATGTGTACATTCATATGACAACATGTTGAGTGCCAAATTGTTTAATGAATACTTATACTCATGTATACAATATGTATATATACATTTATTATATGTATGTACGAGTACTCATATGTTATTAGATAATTGCATGTATATACCGTAATAAATAACTAATTACAACGAATGCAATTCATTTGTATATTTAAATAATAAACAAATTAAAAATGAAGAAATAGAAACAATAAAAAACTATATAGTATATGAATTTTAATTAAAAACGACGCACTTGCACTGCCAATAATAACTGCTGGTTGTATTTTGTTGGCTGCTGATCTGATGTCTACGAGTACGAGTACATCTATGCATATCTGTAAATGTTCCACTTTCAATGGTATTAATTAAGTAATTTTTAACTTTAAGACATGCTATATATGTATAATTAATAGTAATATGATTGTATATGCATGCCCATGTAGACATTTCCATTTCTATACCACCAGCAATAATACACACATATTAATACAAGTAATAATATGTACCATTACAATATTTAAACAACAACAACAACTTCTTTTTAATCGTCCCTCTCACAATCAAAATGACCTTTGTTTGTATAACAATTTTTCAAACAACGACATAGAAGACAAAGCATAAGATCAAGCAGAAGAGAGGAGAAACAAACTAAAGAAGTACATAAAAAAAAACAAACAATCAAGTTGCTTACAACAACAATAACACCAACAACAACATATAGATAATAATAATAATAATAATAATAGTAACACAGTTTGTTAGCCAGCAGTCGTATATTGAAGAACGTGGGCGTTTTAGTGGCTCCATAAATTTTTCCACATAATTTTTTTTTTCTTCTTCTGTTTTTATTAATTTCTTTATTTATTTATATATCATAGATACTAGTATGTAAATATATTCATACATATAAAATTTTTCCAATTTGTAGCAATATCACAGTTGAGCCATATAATATGTACGAAAGATTTGTAGAAATCGCCACACACATGTGTAATTTAATTGGGACACTTGCAACTTGCATCAGAACTGGTCTAACCAGCGGCCACATTCGATGAGCTGCACAACCATCGAATGAACATATTTACCTTTTTAACAAATAGTATTTTCAATAAGAGCTGGATGGTGTTGTAATTATAAGGTTACACTCATAGTCCTGCTCATTGTCCAGTCAGCTTTGCTTTATCTTTTTATAAAAGTGTATTGCATTTTTTCTAATTTGGTCCATATTGGATCGATCCCAAAATTTCTTAATAGAATTCGAAAAAGAAATAAGATTTCCACAACATTCGAGTGGAAATAAAAATATTAGGGCTGCAAAAAGTTTGTGAAGAAAACTGTAAGTTCCAGCACCTGAAATTTACAACGAAATATGTGTTAATTCAAAGAAAAGTCTCTACTTTTAGAATCCATATTTAAATTTAGGGTTTTTTCTTTAAGTAAAAATAGGATTTATTTTGTAAAATAGTGAAAAAATACAATGGAATTTAAGGAATTTTGCGTTAAAAATTATTAAAAAATTGTTTTATGTTCGGAAATATAATTTTTCTTATAAAAAAAATTAATAAATATGAGGCCCTTATAAGCCCCTAAAGGGCTCTTTGCCGAGCTTCTCTTCCAATACTGTTGAGCGTGTTAAATTTTAGACAGTATTAGAAGGGACCTACTTATTTTAGCCGGCTCCGAATGGCAGAACCCTTGTGGCATCCCTTTTTTCTGAACTTTATCGCAGAGTTCTTTTAGAAGCTTTTCATGGCAAATTGTTAATGCTGGAAGAATTTCCAATTTGCTTGCCGACAGGTGAGCACCGTTCGAAAGAAAATATATTTTCGATATTAAAGATGTCACGGTCGGGGATTGAACCCACAACCTACTGATCAGAAGCCCAACACAATAAACACTGCGCCACGACACCCAATGATTTTAATTAAAATCTGAGCCAGAAAATATTTCGCCGTCATTTGACTCGACAGTTAAATCTGAGTGACAATTTTTTCTCGGCATTTTTGGAGTATCGGTGACTGTTTTCGGGGCTCTTCTTTTCTGGACCGTCCAAATGTTATGGGTTTAACATATATCGCTTCAATATTAACAATATTTAATAGTCGAGGAGAGAGTTATATTACGATATCTCAAAAATTTACAAAGATCATCGCCTTGAGTTCAGAAAACTTTTAAAAAATTGAAAACTACCTTGCGAATTCCTAGAACGATTTGAAACTTCGCATAAAAAAAAGCGTTGTTCTTTCACGGAGTAATCTCAAATTACTTATATTCTTTTCTCATAAGTATTGCGAACGTCCCAGAACACAATTTAAGTAAGTGGTAATTTTAAAAAAAGCTTGCCGCACTTAGTGTGAAACGCCTCGATTTCTTAGGTATTTTACTGTAGCAAACTTTGTTCAGTTAATATGCAAGTGCTTGCTTTGATAAGGTTTCCATTATACTTCCGCGTGGAAGTTGAATGCATGAATTCGAAAGTAGAACGTATGAGTTTGAAAATAAAAAGATCCACAAGCCTTATAGAGGCCTTAAAGCTTCTGCATGAAACTATACCTGCGCGAACATACTCAATATGTATAAATTAAAAAGAGCTTCAGGGGACGCTGAGGATTAATGCGAACAAGATTTTTTTCGAAAAAAAAGGTGCTCTTATTCAAAATACTGTACATTTTCCGTCAATCAATATGAATGTTTTCGAATTGATGTTGTTGTGGTTGCTGATGTATTAAAATATTAAAACGCATTATCATCATTAGATTAGCGACTGAAAAAGAGCATTGTGCTTCATTTTGGGGCGGAAATTTAAATGTTCATTAAGGCACGGCGGTGAGAATGAGAAACGGTGTAATGGCGGAGGGGGAATGTCTCACACTCGTATACAATTATGGCTCATTTGCATTTCCGCTTTGCCAACGCAATATTAAATTTTAATAATATCGTTTGTGAAAAGCGTTCTACGCCTCCTTCTTATCCTCCCTCCCAACAATAACAGTAATCTGCAAAATACCATTTTTCATTTCTTTGCAACAATTAATTAAGTAATTGTTATTGTTGCATCATTGAACAATTAAGCCAATCAATAAGAATGTGACTATACATATAATACTCAAACATTTTAAGAGACAAAGAACACAACCAGCCATCTCGAGTTGAAAGCAATGATGGTGGCACCCCCTTATTCTATACTGAGCCTATTGCAATTTGATGCAGTTGTTCAAGTAACCATGTACTCACTATTCGCAATTGCGTTATTCTTCTTCCCATTCTATTTCTTCATCGTTCATTTTATAGAACTTCTTGTCATTGTTTGTGGAATTGCGTTCATTATTACTGTTGTGGTAGTGATTTCTCTTGTTCTTCCCATTGTTAAATCAAAGTTTAGATACATGATGCGTGCGTGTATGTGAGTAGAATATCAATTACTTATGCTAAACACCTGCTGCCGTGGAATGTTTTCCTTGCATCTATCCACATGTTCGGATTGTTCGCGCAGGTACTTGCAGCAAATCACACTGACTATGTTTGTGATTGTCTGCGTGCGATGAATTGAGTGAGTTGCGTACAGTTTCGTGGGAGCAGTGTTTGATAAATCTGGTAAAGTGAAACACATTCTACGTATATGCGAGAGATTAGAGGAGAAAAACACATGGGCTGCTTTCTGTGATTGGATTGGAAAGTATGTCTAAGGACTACGATTTCATCGGGTTTTCTTGTAAACTCGATTGAGATATTAGAAACCAAAGTATACAAAATATATTTAGTGTCTTCTAAGCCAAAATCGATGGCAACCACCAAGTCGTACAGATGCAACTTACGCCTTCGGAAGTATCTATTTCGGCGGACAGTCATCTGCGATCAAGATCGCTAAATTTGTGAATTCAAAGTCCGTTCAGCACTGCAGGTAATCACCACTTCGATTTGAAAGTACGTGATTGAGGTCTGCTCCAGCTTTCGAGATATACACGGCAACGAAAGCACGACGAATGTGCGAGACGTGGATAAAAAGAACCGGAGAAGTGACTCGTTGTAGACATTTTTGCACTACTAACGGAAGTACAAAATCGAATTGAGAACTCAGTAAAAGATCAAGCGGCTAGAAGTTGAAATTCAACCACTCGGTATCGAATTTCTCGAAGTACCCTCCAAGAGGCTCGACTAAAATCCAGGAAGCACTAACATTTTACTAAGGCTCAATAATGGACGCCAGATACGTACCAGTTCCATATGTGACCCGATCTAAATCAGGGAAAACCTAACACTTTACTCTGACTTAGGTGAGGAGGTCTCCGGATGATTTTAGTAGTGATTGCTTCGCATTATATTATAGAACAAGCGACCGCCTAATACGGGGCCTTCTACAGGGAATTTTACAGATGTTGCGGTGATAAGGAGGAGGAGGAGGAAACAGTGATGTGTCTTCTTTGCGATTTCTGGAGTTTTAAAGAAAGAAGAGCAAACTATTCATTTCAAAAAACGAACATCAATATCGTAGGGAATTCACACTAATGGTTAGAGATATAATATTTGGGGAAAATGTTAAGGACAGTAATTTGTTGGGGTCTGTCGTATAGTTGCCCGAACTAGGGTCGATTTCTAATCATTTATGATATCATTTGCCTATTTTCAGGTGATTTTTAGTTAATTTTGTAGGAAACCCTAAAGAAGAAGTCAAGATACGGGGTAAATATATTTTGGGATAATATCAGGTGGCACAAATGGATAAGGTGGCCTCTATATTGTATTCCCTCTATGGGCACCCTGGTAGCGATGAGAGTAAATCTTAAGAAGTCTTCATATTTATAAGGAATCCTTTTGAGGGGTGAATATAGAAGATAAATATGTTTAGAAAAAATATTGAGGCAACAAATTAATTTGGAACGATCGATCGACGTCACGCCCATTGGGGCGATTCTGCATATTTTAATAGATGTTTCAACTTTCATCATTGATATTTCAAAATGACCATCTCAAACCAAAATTCGGCTACCTCAAATACGTAAAAAATGTATATTTATTGTCTGCTGAATAAGGCCTTTTCTTTTTTCGTGTTGCTGTGTATTTAACTTCGGTATGTTTAAATAAACATCAACCGAATATGGATAATTTAATAATGAATTTATTAAAATTTACCAAACTTATCATACCACCCTTAAATTGTGTATCTATGTGTGTTTTCAACGATATTCCCTCATTGATTGATGCATTTCCATTATGTTCGATTGCTTAAATCATTGGCCATCATAATGATGTTGTTGTTGTTGTTGTATATTTATTTTTGTTGTTGTATATAGTTATTTTTGTTTTTACTGTACGCATTGTATTCAATTTAATGAATGTATTTCTCGTCATTTTTTGTTGTTGTTGTTTGGATATTATAGTGGTTGATGGTCTCCATCATAATGCACATGGCACATGGTACATGGTACATGGTATGCTTGTAATCCAGCGGCATAATAAGATTGCAATTGCTATCATTTGATTACATATGAGGTACATACATATCTGTAAATTTATTGAATGCATTTTTCATAAATCTCCAACAACTTGTACTCGAAATGTACTATTAATTTGCAACAAAGTCCGAAATGATCGAAATTAAGAAATTATTTATTCATACGGGTAAATTAATTCGATTTTACATACTAAATTTTGCAAATGCACAAAAAACTATGTATGCGTGGTTTGAACTTGATTGTGAGTGAAAACAGTACACATTGCAATCACAAGCAGATTCGTTAAAATATTCTGTGCATCTTTTTTTTTTTCTTTCTCAAGATTTTTAATTTCACAAATGATCATCGCAGAAGTTGTAATATTTTTTTCGCACCAATTCACACACAATCCTTCCTTCGAACGCATGTGAGCGTTCGTGATGAGTGCGTAGAAGAAGCAAGAGCTGTCATAAATTTTAAATTGGATCAATGCACAAGATCGCCCGTAAAACTTGTAATAGTGCAAGATCAGTGATGCCAAGTAGTGGCCACCGCTATACGGAATAGTCTAGTTATATCTATAGCCATGACCGTTCATTGCTCTACGTTTCGCAGACAACGAGAGAAAAGGAGAACAAAAAAAGTCAATTAAATCAGCATAAAGTCTTGTTAATGTTGCATCGTAAAATCCGATTATACATGTGGCCAATCAACAGATCACACATAGTAAATGCAACGATCTCTAAGAAGCTGCAAAGTATGGAATAATCAATGCAATTTCAAAGTGCGTTAAATTGTAGATTTGACTATCAGAATCTATGGGGAGCCTGGCGTTGCGATTTGACTATTGCAATTCATAGCCATATATATTGTATATGGGAAAGGTCTATAGGTCGGGATGGGTTTTCTTATTAGTTTTGTACAATTTTACTCAATAATGATTTTTGAATTTTCTATAAAATTAAGAAAATATCATTTTTATAGAGTTAATCCCCTAAGGGATTGAGATAAGGTGTAAGATTGTTCGCAAGAAATGTTGATAATAAAAATTAATGGAGGTGGGTCATACATTTTTCCTCACTGAGAACGATTGCTGGGCAGCTATAGGGTTATTTGTCGATTTTCAGACGTTTTACGTGCATTTTGTAGGGGACTCCCCATTAGAGATAAAGATAGGGGGATGTTCAGGATGTAAATGGTAACTAGTAAGAAATTAAAATTTTTATCAATGTCGGGAGCGAAATTTATTTAAAATAAAACGTTGGTTTTGTAGGGCAAGTTAGCGTTAGAGAGTAAATATATATATTTTTTTATGTTGATGAGATGAAAAATCGAGGTTCCTATGGATGATTCTGGGTATTTTAATAGATATTTGAACTTTTGCCATTTTGTTGAGGTTACGCACGATATTAAATATGTCCGAGCCGAGCCAAATCCGGATTTGATTTCAGAGACCCCAAATATTTCGTGCCGCAGATGGGCAGCGGTTCATAGAACTATAACCAATTTTTTAATTCTGGTCACGGAACCAGTGCACCGCTTAGTGCAGTGGAAATCGTTTATAACAATGAAAATATTGATGGAATCTAAGTATAAGATATAAGAAAACATCGCTTATTCTACATTCGGACCAATTCCACACTGGGTGCCGTAGCTCAGTGGTTAGTGCGTTGGCCTTCTGATCTGTGGATCGTGGATTCAATCTCCGGCTGAAGCTTAACAAAATTTAATATCGAAAAGACCTTTCTTTTGAACGGTACTCACCTGTAACAATTTGCCAAAAATACTTCTTGAAAGATCTCTGTTTCAAAACTAAATTAAAGTGATGTCACAAGGGTTCTGCCGTTCGGAACCGGTTAATATAAGTAGGTCCCTTCTAATGCTGTCCAAATTTAACACGCACAACAGTATTGGAAGAGAAGCTCGGTGGTATCACAATGGGCCTTTCTGGCCTAAGTATGTCCTCTCAGAGAGAAGGCAGCCACATAACCTAACTTAACCTAATTCCACTACATACATGCACAGATGTCAGCTGACTGTTTAGTAATAGTATAACTGCAGCATCGGTGTCGTTGATGCTGTAGCCAAGACTAGTTTTCCAACTCTCTCTCTCTCCGTCTGTCTCTTCATTTAAATTGGTGTATCTCTTTATCTAGCCTCTCACTTACAACGTGCGCTATTATTAGATTTGTGAATTGTTGCTACTGCTCTACGATCGATTATGATTACCAGCAATGTTTTTTGTGTATTTGGCACACTCAAATTCGTACACAATATTGTGAGAGTGTAGTACAAGTGCACGCTTATTGCTGTAGTAAGCTATCTACATGTTATACCAATAAAGAAAATAACTGGGCGTGCCACAGTAAACACTAAAACTTCACTTGCAGCTGCTACCAGCTGTTGGCAGCCAAATGAAGCAACATCCCATTAGGGACTTTATATTTTTTTGGTACCCTGCAAACAAGTGTGAGGGTATCTCCAATTTGAATCGGATGTTTGTAACCACTTGATCTGTTCGTACGTCCGTTTGTCGGTCATCTGGCAAATGTAATGATATTTGAAAGAAATTTGACGTAAGGTACCTACAGGCAAAGGGCATGGGCGCTATTAAAAATAAGGATGTCAGTCATACGCTTTGCCCACACAGAGCCGCCCACATTTGACAAAACGATTAATGTTGCAAGAGGAAATAATATGTAGTCTTTCGTCTGGAACGACCAAATTTGATATGCAAGTCAATATTACGAGGAAAATAATTTCTCACTATTTTACATATATATCCTTAATATTTAAACCCCCTAAATGATGTAGTTAACAATTATTTTGTATGAAATGTTTCAGATTAAACCCTAAAATTCGTTTAGTGTGCAAAAGATGGGCGTGCTAAGCCTTTCCATATATCTCCAAGTCGGTCCAGGTCGGCTGTAAGGCAATACTTCTTTATGTATGCTCTACGCTGTAATATGATGATGATGCTGATGCATTTACTAGTAAATACGTGTTTTAGGCACCAACAACTACCAATTTGATGAAATGTTTATATGCGACAGTTAATTGAAGTTGCTTCAATTTTTTTTCCCCCCATGTAACTATTTAGTAGTATCCCATATAAATATGTAGGTATATGGTGCGATGGGCTGTTAGACTATGATTACTGATCATATGAGTATATACACATGTATACCGGCAGTTTCTCTTACGCTCTTTCGGCCACTGAATGGCATAAGGTGTTGCACATGTTGCAATTTTTCGCTATTTGGCATTTATTATTATTATATTGCCGCTGTTGTTATTGCATATTGGGATTGAATGGCTGGATTTGTACGCGCAATTCCATTATATTGCTCATGCATGTTTATATACATGTTTAAGTGTATATAAACAATATGCATGATATTGTTGCGCAGCAATTTGCAACATTTTTACGACTTGATTTTGAGCACTATCATTTACAAAACTGCTATACTTACGTAGTTGTTCAGTTTATTTTAGTTCTTTAGTTCATTTCCTACCTATGTCCCCTTTGGAACATTTGAAAATTAAACAATTTTATGGCGAAATCAATTTTGATGTTTATGTTTTCAATTAGCTGTTTACATGTTTACATTCAATACCAATCAAATGATGATGGTGGCATCAATTTTGAACATTTTATATTCCCTTATTGCTTGTTGTACTACATATACTCACTTATTTTTTATTTTAAGCTGTGCCTTGTTTGACTTGCATATTTTTCGTGTCAAACCAATGCAGAGAGGGATATAGAAGATTATACCGAGATTTTTTCTATGAGCTATATATTTCTCACAATTAAAATTTATGTAATTTCAACAATTTTTTACTTAATTTCTATTGGAATGAAAAACTCACACATGCCTAATATGAAACAATAAAAACGTGCAAACGAGAACAATTTCTAAGTGATTACCTACAACTACAAAAACGCTAAAATGTTTCAACCAAAGAATAATAACTTGGCAAATTATGACCAACAATGAGCATAATAAACAAGTATAATAGCAACAACAACAACCGCATTTATTGTGGACTCTCAATGAGCGAATGAGTTATAATTGATATTCCAAAAGCACGGATAAACATCAACACGGTAATCATCATTATGCGCATGAGCATGCGTAAAACTACAAAGTCACTCACACACACACACACACACCTATATATTGTACATATACATGTATACATAAATAATTATTGTAGGTAAATGATAATGTGAGTAGCAAGCAGTAGCTGTTAGTAAGTAGCCACATTCTTTTGGTCTATTGGCCAACACCACTTCAATTACCACAAGTTAGCTGTGATACCACTCTTGGTATGCAAACGGATAATAATAGTGTTTTTGATATACTCGTACATACACTCGCACATGAGGCGAGATGTTACTATAAGACATTTATTTAAAGAATATAAACATGTCGCATTGTGCATGCTCACTTGCATACCAACTGAAATACACAATAGATATGTTGGATATATAATACGAGTAGTTGAAGAAGTCTATTGAAGCATTTGTATGCAAAAAAAGAAATACATAATTCTTCAACAACATCGTCGTCACGATTACAAATTATATTTTATATGTGTCCATGTAGTTATTTGAGTGTGTGTGTGTGTGCCTGTTTTGTGGTGATTGTGTATGTGTGAGCACATAATCAACAGCTCGACAGGTGTAAGTGTTAGCGAGTACACCTTCATTAGAAGGTGTACTCGCTATGTTCTACTGTTCTCGTATGTATGTGTCGAAATTTAAAGAGTAGCTGCACTAAACAATTGCTAGTGGCATAGATTGCCTCAAAGACAATAGCCGTCAACACTATGAGAACACACACACACATTTGCATTTTCGTAACAATTTAAAATCTCATATTTAAATTCTAGAGCAACAGTAATTGTGCTATAATGATGCTATAATTTAGCATACATCTGCTTAATTTGATCACAATTATCATGATAATCATAACAATGATGATGATGATGATGATGATGATGATGATGATGAAGATAGTGATCGCATATTAAAGAACTTGAAAAAAATAATACGAGGGTGGTTTGGCAAGCCTAGTAAGGCGATTATTCTCACAAGCACAAAACCCACCTGAATTTAATGCGTATTTAATCAGATGATAGCACTAACATTCTTATTTCTTATACAAGTTGTATTAGGGAAATTTGTCAACGTTTGAGATTTTCAATTGACGCCAGCAAATCAAAAGAGCACACTTAAAATCAGTCAATCAATTGGTTTAATGACCAACTAAGTTCCAAATGTTGCGAATCCAATTGTTCGGAAATGCTTGATTTATATGGAAAATATTGCAAAAGAAAAAAATCACAAAATACTTCCATTAAATGCAAATTGTTTGATATTTTTCCTGAATTTACCATCCGGCCATCATAAAAATCATATACTCATACATAGGTAATAAAATGCTTCATATAATGCTTGCAACATACTGCTTAGAAATACTGGAAGTCAAACCTCAAACATGCAATTAACATGATTAAACAAGTGAAATCGGTGTTTCGCATGCGCATACGTTTTTATATATGATATCTATATACATATGCTGTACATTGTAAGACAATTTTACCCATGCGTTCCCAGATTGTGAACGAATTCATTTGAATATTCAAATTACACCACAAATAAAAAACGCCACTTGTACTGCAATCTGTATAAAATGCTACTTGTACTTAACATCAACAACAATCACATTGTTTCTGCAACACTTGGCAATTTTGTTCGCTTATTTGCACTCAATTCGCCTGCCTGCCATTAATGTTACCACGTGTTTATGTGGGACGTCCTCATTAGAAGGAATAAAGTAGGTGAGAATATCTCCGATGTGAATTGTGTCACGAATTATGAGTGATTACCAACAGCATAGTACATATACATGTACATGTGTACAAGTGTGCATGCATCGACAATGCATTAGTGACGCGCATTACCACCTACAATGTGCCTGCTGTCAATCCATAGTCATACCGACATTCTCCTTGTGCTGATTATTTACACTGATTTGTGTCGAACTATTTACCCATTTTTCATACAAAATATGTACACTATACAATGCTATATGTATGTGTATGTGTGTGGGCTGCGTGTTTACATATGTAGAACATGCAACAAGTGCGCGCTCTCATTCGAAAGTGCAACATTGAGGTGGAAATAAATGCCCGCATTACTAACATACGGATTCTGTATGAATATCATACATGTTTACATACAAATGTGTATATACATATGTTTATGGATATTGTGTATGAGTAAATGTTGCTACAATTTACTGGCGTTATTGCATGTTGAAAAGAATTTGTTCAAAATTTACTACATTATCTTGTCACTTTTGTTGTTGTTGTTATTGGATTGTCGCATTAATTGTCGGTCTCCTTGCTTTTTGTTTTTTTTTGTGTATGTTCTCTTGTTGTTTTCAATTTTAATACAAAAAAAATTATAATAACAATTTATTAATTTAATTGTCATGTGTACAGATACATTTGTACAAACATATGTCGAAGTTTTTTTTTATATATTTGCTCCCCATTATCTACATGCATTGTGTTGCAACGAACAACAAAAACAGCATACCAAAAACGTCAATTCTCGCTTTTCCTTCCTCCTCATCGTCGTCTTGTTATGCTTACTGAAATATGTAAATAGAATATAGAGTGTGTGTGTGTGTGTGAGGTTAAGTATGTGTGTGTATGAGCGCGTGTGAATAAGTTGAATTGTAGGTAATTGTTGTTGTGATGCTAATTTTTGCTCTAACACACATTGTATGCATTCGTTTTTTCCCTCTTATTTTCCTTATTATTATTATTATTATTATTATTCGTTTTTTCTGTCCCACTTTATTTAGCCAGTATTTTGCATTTTTCATATTCCACTTGCAAAATTGTTGCTGTTATTAACGCTGATGCTTATTGTTGAACCGAATGTTACCATTTTTACACATGCAAATGTTACCATTTTCCTAGTAGTATTGACGTTGATGTGTGTACGTTCTGAATAAAATGACTTACAGCTAACCAACCCGGTTCTAGATTGGTGAATAATCTAATTGGAAAAAGAAATCTATTCTACATACATTGTAGAAGAACAAAGTTATGAGAAACAATATGCAGACTACTACAGAGTTAGGCAAATGAATTGAAAAGAAGGAGGCATCTCTCAGCGAATCCGAGTCGGTAGCTGTCGGATGCCCCCTCAGCGTCGTTAAAAGAGAGCTCCACCTTAAGTTTCAGAAGCAGGCAGAGACCAGTTGGGGAAAAAACTGCTACCTGCAAAATAAGCAAGCTAATTTGGCCTAAATACGATAAGTCAAGAATAGACGAATTGATAAGGATGCCAAGAACAGACATTTTCAGAATCACTTCAACAATAACCGGCCACTGGCCGATGGAGGACCATGGCGAAAGGATGGGATGGCCCCACAATGGCACATGCCGAAACGGCGATCAGAAAAGGTCCAAGGCAACGGTTTTCAATTTCCTATGCGAGTGCCCAAGTCTGGGCGCTCTGCGTCATAGAACGCTAGGAAAATTCGAAATGGATGACCTCAATAAACTCGCTGAAACAAAAATAGATGATATTAGTAGAATTATTAACAAATCAAGGTGGCTCGAATAAACTACATATCAGTGGTCACACGAGTGGTGTATCAAAATGGCGCCTATTGTGCTAATTGAGTTTAGGTTTTTGTCTCCCATGCTGCACCCCAACCAACCAACGGAGCTATACAGAGAGAAAAAGAGTGCGGACAATTACTGCGCCTTTGAGATGTGTTATGAAAGCGGTGCAGATCGAATGCGCTGCCAGAATATCTGGTGAATTAGTCGAGGATTATATTTCAAATCCTCTGCTTCAGCGACGACAGTGGGAATCAAATTGTTAATGTTCAAAGCGCACTGCGCTAGAGATTGATTCGTAGACCACGACGAATTTATCAGTAAGCAATAATTTTTATACCTTTCTTTCAAATGGGGCCCACTTTTCGGCAAGCAATTCATGAGACATCTTCTGAAGAAACTTTGTGACGAAACTCAAAAAGGTAAAATCACAAGAGCTATGTCGTTTAAAACCGACGTCTTTGAATCTTTCTTCTTTTCAACTCTATCATTGCATCCGAAATTCAGTGTGACATTTCATTAATCATCTCTACAATGTTAGCATCATTTTGCACCACACAAAAAAAAAAATGAGTCCTTAGCCAGCTCTAAAGAGATTTGTAAATAAAATATTTAGTGCTTTTATGTGAATCCAATATGAGTGTCATAGAACAAAAATATTTTAAAAAATTAAACAATGATAGAGCGTACTCCAAAACTATTATACCGAATCTCATACCGAGATAGAACTCCAAGGGTCCGAAGATAGTTAATAGTTTTCTCGATTTTAAACTACAAAATACCTTAGCCACGGCAATTGTTACCACGAGAAATGTTTCGATAAAGGGCAGAGTACAAGAAATCTATATTAGTTAAGTCGGGTCAAATTGTATGGAGCAAGCTCAGCTCCATACAGGCTCAGCGAAAAATATAAATTTTGAATCATTTCAAGCATTTCTTTTTTTCAAAATCAATTTTGTCATAGATATTGAGGATAAGCATGCTTTGAGAAAAATTAATGGGGCTGCTCTTAAGGTGATTTCTGGATAGCCATGAAAGCATTTGTAAATTTTCATTCGATTTCGCTTACATTTTGTAAGAAAACACCTGAAGGAATGAAGTTATGTATGTAAGTACGATGGAACGAAATATTGACTTGAAAAAGTATAGAAAGTCACTCCTGCATTGCACTGCTCTAGAGGCGATTTCTGAACATCCAAGCGGGTATGTGAATATTTGTTTTTACTATATATATAACTGGTTTTACGTTCATTTTGTATGGGAGCCTTCTTAAGGGATGAACATAGAAACCTAACTCTCTTATCATTTTAAATTGATACATATTTCGGAATAATTCCAAGAATTCTATTCTTACAACTGTTTTGGAGGCCAATCACCTTGAGCAAATAAATTCGTTTTTACTCTTTTACTACACAAATTTGAGTACCCATTCATTTCATATGGAACTTAATTGAAAATATTGTATATATTTTTTTAATCAATGTTATTTTTTCACATTTATCGCATATTAATTATTGCTGTAGTGTCGACAATGTGACACACCAACAGCTAAATGCAAAATATTTGCAATCACATACTGGCACACATACAAACAGACTTTTACAAAAATCACATAATAATGAGATAATTACTTTTGTTATGTATTTTTTTATCAAATTTGTGGTTGTCGTTGACAATGTTGTTACAACAAGTATTATCTACTATAGCTCTGGCACTCGTATCAGATAGATAGACAGGACATGATTACATGACAGCTCCACTCTAAAACATATGTACTACTAGTATATACTTGTATTAATTGTATATGGACTTATACAATTGTCCAATCAATACGTTGCGAGTATGTTTACATAGCCATATGAACAAGTAGGTAAGTAGAAGTATTAACAATAATAAACAACAACAGACCACCACCATCATTATCAATGGTACAAGTTGATGTGAGCAGATTGTAGCTTGAAATAAATTTCGTTTTATTGCTAAAAATCAATTCAGCATATTCTAGCATATAGTATTTTGCAAATATGTACCGTTTCACTACTGTAAAAATGTAGAATTGGCACTACCATGCCAGTAATGATTGTGATTATTTTACAGTTGCTTATAAAATTTACAACAAATTACTCCATCACATCTCATACTCGTATATGTATATGTGTGTTTATCGTTAATCCAGCTTAGTGCGTTTATTCGTGCTACCGCGACCAAGTAAGTCAGTTTTTTTCACTCTTCATCGCATTTCTTCGTAATTTTTTCTACCGTCTATTTTCGTTTCGTCGTCTTTAATTTCTCCTTCTCACATTTAACCACATCATCATTCAAAATAATAGAGATACGCTTCCGGTAAAGATAATTATGTTGCACTTTGATAGAAACCGCTAAAAATTATTATAGTTTATTTCTTTAATGTTGATGCGTATATGCATGAGTATGCGATACATTTGGAGCATAGAAACGCCTTATGGCTCCTTTAGCGATTGGATCTAATGAAATTCTTTCAAATAACTACCTGCATATTTGATTCCTTGGAATATTATTAATTCATTTCATTAACGATTGATTCGAAATGTGTCGATCGATCCAACGATCCAATGCCAAATATCAATTGATCGTTTTACTTGGAAATTTTTGATGCTCCTGTATTTTGGTGTCAGTGATCTAATTTTGTTGAAACAAAAAAGAAGTCAATACACACCTCATAACTACTAAAATCAAACAGGAAATACAGCCTAATATTTGTATTTTGAAGCCGAAGAAAGCGAACAGCTTTCAGATGTTCATGAAGCCTTCCTGCAGAAATACAGTGATGGAAACTCACATAAAATCATTTGTACATATTTTAATTATAATAATTTTGTTCAGCTTGCAGAAATTTTATGAATCTACATTATTATTCAGTACACGAGTGACAGATTTGGAAAATTATATATCCAAGTCGATTTATTCAAGTTTGCCTTAACTATTCGTGTGTTCATGTGACAATTGGCGTAATTATAAAGCAATAAAGCTCAAAATTGGAACGTGACATTGGTTTCACCCAATAAACGAATGTGTTGGTGAATGAGCAAAATCAAATGAAAACTTCGACTGCCTTCCATACAAAAGTATGTTGCTAAATGTGTACTTTCACGTTTTGAGCAAGAAAATATAAAGATATCGCACTGAAATTTTGTATGCGAAGTTCTTTTTATCACAGAATTATTATATTAAGAAACAGGAATATTTTGATGAAAATCATAACTACCTCCCATACAAAAGTATGTTTTTGAATGTGTTTTTCCACACTTTTTGCTTAAAAATATAGCGTTGTTAAGCTGAAACTCAACACATATAAATATTTTGGCTAACTAATAAACATATTCAAAATTGGGCTGAATCGAATAAAAACCAAGCATAGCTCTCATACAAACTAATGCATTCTTAAGTATGTTTTTGCACTTTGTGCAGGAAAATATTAAGTTATCAAGCTGAAACTGGGTGTCTATGAATATATTTGTTAATGAAAGCATCCGGTTGAAATTGGATGTGGTCGGCTTGAAATTGTGCCTACCTGCCATACAAAAGTAAGTCTTCAAATGCATGTATTTTTTGACGCTTTGCGCGCAAAAAACCTAAAGTTATCGAGCTAAAACTTGGTAAATATAACTATATTTAGTAATTAATATACGACTTTGAGAAATAACGAAATCGGATAAAATCTACACCCACCTCCCATATAAAAGATTACTTCCGCATGTAGGTTTTCACTCTTTGGGTACACGAAAATTCAAGGATGTGCAACTGAAACTTGGTACATATGATTGAATTTGCTAGAAAATGAAGCAGTTTGAAAATGGGCACAATCGGATGAAAACTACGCATACCTCTATTAGAAAAGTTGACTTCTGAAGGTATGTTTTCACAGTTTTCTTAGCAAAATGCAATGCTATGAAGCTGAAAGTTGGTACGTATTTTTGTATTTACTCATTAATAAAGAAGTTTAATAATGCGCATTATCGGATAAAAACCACTACACCCTCCAACACAAAAGTACGAATTTGTCTGTCTATTTGTCATAGTGTATTGTTTCTAAGCCTCAGAATTACCGAAGTTAATCCTAAAATTTGTCATATTTTTAGTAAGCTTTTCTTTTTGGAACTTCTGTATTAAAATTTGTCAATTTTGATGCTTGACGAGCTTCTTATTACTATTAAATCTCCATTATTTTCCAATAAACAGCCTAATTCTAAGAAATTTAATTGAGTTTATCAATATTTCCACCACTGTCCATATTATATCTCCCCATAACGAATATGAGAGATACCTACTCGAACAATATAATGTTGTTTTTTTTCTCTCATATCAAACCTCTAATTAAAAATGCATTCGTCTTCCACGCATGAATATGTTTGCTCTCACAATGAATTCCACAAAAAAAAAAACAACCTTAACTTGGGTTGATTAACTCATACGAATCGATGGCGGCTTCCATCATCATCTTATGCATAGTTACGAATAGTAGTTATACAGTGGCAATGACCAAAAATCTTATATGTTTGATATCACAAATCGTTTAATATATGACCAATTTTTAAAAACCAATTTCAAATTGGAATTGCCATCGTTAGCGTTAACGAATTTGGAAATTAAATGAGTGAGTAAAACTAAAAATTTATCAAAAACAACAAAACTAGAAAAAAACTTAATTAGCTGCCGTCGCCGTAGACAACGCCAATGGCAAGTTGACCAGCAGCGCCACTACTACTACTACTACGACTACTAATTTTTTAGATGAGTCTAGTAGCTGTCTGCTTTGTCTTAATGCTCTTTTCATCTGTAGTCTGTAGTATACTACTTCATTATTAGTAATATTATTATTATTATTATTATTTAATGTTGCACCGCCACCGCCACCGCCGCAGCCGTTGCACAGCATAACAGCAGCCACCAACGGAGAAGGTGCCGCCGGATTTGGTATAATCCAAATTTAGTATGCAACCCAATATTGGGTCGTAAAATATATCAAAGACTAATTGTGTATACACTGTACAAAACACACTGCCAGCTATCTTTGAATTGCTATGATGGATGCAGTTGAAGCCTCAGGTGCAAAGTTGTCGTCACGGCATATTGTCTATCGTTCTCTTCCTGTACGATTACTACTCGCATGGTTATTCTTTGGCAGTCAAACCCACCATTGCCATCCAGAGTACATATATTAATGAAGTCATCATCATCATATTTGATGCCAAAGTTTCTGCTACTCGACATAGCTACTTTTGATCTAATTGATTTATTCATAGCTGATTAATCGGACGTCAATACTTTGGTGGACACCACTAAACTCTGCTGATGGTGGCTGTTATCGATCGTGATGCTCTGCTCGTAATATTATTTAATAACCGTTGTTGTTCAATTTTATGTGCACTTTTAATTATGAGATGGT
Organism: Megamerina dolium; assembly: GCA_963854835.1. Taxonomy (NCBI): domain Eukaryota; kingdom Metazoa; phylum Arthropoda; class Insecta; order Diptera; family Megamerinidae; genus Megamerina; species Megamerina dolium. Next base: position 58,352,936 of record OY978527.1, on the reverse strand, counting down.
ACATATATATTATGTTTACCCTGTAGCACAATGAACGAGATCAATGGCCAGTGGTCATAAGTGCTTGTGTTTATTTAGGTAGTCGTCGTAGTAGTAGTGTTGATAAACACACTGCTAGCTATTAAAATGAGATGCATAAAACATATGTATATTTTGTTTGCTAACGCTAATGCATCCAGTCTGTAATTTTTTTTATGTTCTTTACATCTGCTTGGTTGTTAAATACCAATATTTATATCATATATTTATGTATGTATGTGTGTTCAACGGTGGTAACAGAGCAAAACAAAATAACTTGTAATGAGACTCCTAAATACTAGATGCTAATCAATATTAAAAGTCATTAAAATAGAATGAGAAACAAACAAATAAATAGAATGAACTCATATACAGTAGTGGAAATTAGCATAAACTCAATTTTTCTACGATGAAACCATTTTCAATAAATGACAAATATAAGTTGAAAAAAAAAACCAACGTACAATAGCCGTTAATGATTTCTTATTGCACGTTTATGTCTAAATAATTATTTTGCTTTACTTTTCGTAGAACGAAGAAACATCACTCAGAAAGTTGACTTTAATCGCTGAGGAAGCTAAGAAAACGAACGAATTTCTATAAGAAGAATTGCTTATTGCTCTTGAAATGAGACAGTTAGACAATATATTGTCCATATTGCCATTGTCCAAAATGTCATTTTAAATGTCTATTTACTTGCTGTCAAAATCCGTCAAAAGTTTTCAATTTGGCTGAGCGAATCCAATTTTTTGTTCACGATAGAAAATTTAGAGAATTGGCGAAAAACACTGCATTTGCGGGAAGTTTTGTTGTCACTTTCTTCCAAAAAAAAAAGTCTTGTTGAAAGTCACCGTTTTATGTCATTTTATGACATAAAATCACCGCGACCTGAAGATCTTTTGTGCAGCCTTATTCCCTAGCTAGCAATTCTCAAGACTATTTATAAATCTTGACAGTGCTATGGGATTGATTTTAACTAGGTCCCTGGGAACTATGAATCCGTTTCCTAGGTGGTTTAGTCTGCGTCTAGCCACAGCTGGTTAATTGCAAAGAACGTGTTCTGCTGTTTCCTGCCCTTCAAGACAGAGTCGACAGAGATCGTTGTTAACCACACCCATTTTCATCATGTGATAATTAAGTTTACAATGACCTGTTAATAGTTCAGTGTAAAGTTTGATGTCTTTTCTGCTGACGTTCAAGATAGCATCTACCTTAATGTGTTCAGGGTCAGTTAGACTACTTTTTCTTCTTCACATATTAAGTTATTCATGGAGCTACTGTTGGAGTCATTGCTCGACCAAGACCTGGTCGAATAATTACGGGGGAGCTATACCGACAACAATTGATGCAGTTGAAGACAGCAATGATCGAGAAACGACCGGAATATGCGACCAGACACGAGTTGGTAATTTTTCACCATGGCAACGTACGGCCACACATTGCTTTTTCGGTCTAAAACTATCTTGCTAATAGGGGATGGGAAGTTTTACCTCACCCGCTTTATGGCCCTGACCTGGCGGCTTTAGATTACCCTTTGTTCCGGTCCATGCAGAGTGCCCTTAATGGAATATGCATCAGTTCAGTCACCGGAATCAAAAAATGGCTCGATTCGTTTTTGCACACCAAGCCGGCGAAATTCTTTCGGTCCATCCATACGAAAAAGTTTGAAGGCGAGGATTTGGAGTCAACAATTGATGCGGTTGAAGAGAGCAATGATCGAGAAACGCCCGGAATATGCGACTAGATACGAGTCGGTAAATTTTCATCATGACAACGCACGGCCACACATTGCTATTCCGGTCAAAAACTCTCTTGCTAATTGCGGATGAAAATTTTTACCCCACCCGCCTTATGGCCCTAATCTGGCGCCTTCAGATTACTACTTGTTCCGGTCCATGCAGAACGATCTTAATGGAATACGCTTCACTTCAGTCACCGGAATCAAAAATTGGCTCGATTCGTTTTTGGCTGTCAAGCCGGCGAAGTTCTTTTGGGATGGGATCCATAAATTGTCAGAAAGATGGGAAAATGTCATAGTTTCTAATGAACATTACTTTGGATGACATTTCTGTACAGACGAGGATGAGATGAGGTATTTTAACAAGTTATGTCCTGAGAGATAGCCGGTTATTAGGCGTAAATTTGTTCTGCTAAGACTAATTCTGTCAAAAGCTGCATCGAAGCTGATGAGAGTTTTCGGTTGGTGGAGACCTTTCGAATTTGTCCATTTTAGTAGGTGTTTGTTGTGGTAATGTTTTTCTATCATAGCTTTGGCCGATGCCCAGCTTATACCGCAGAAAGGTTCTGGGCAGAAAGGAAGTAAGCATTCGGTGATTAGTTTTGAGGAGAACTCCCATGAGGAGAGAGATTTGATGGCAGCTTGGCTGTCTGGAGGTAGTCTGGAAGTAGTCTGGAAGTAGTCATCCTTGGTAGAGCCATATTGCCAAGGGAAGCCTAGCTTAAAACAGAAGGGCGGCAGGTATTCTGAGTTCGCATAATTATTACCGTGCACCCCCACGGCCTCGGCATATGCTGTTCGACCTTATATTTGGAGGATGCCCTGCGGCCTACTTTTACATACATTTTCAACAAAAAAATACCTTTGGCCCACCGGTGACAGTTTTCGTTAAAATCGCTTGGCACTCAGTATATTAATAAAACAATGTGTCTAAAATAAATATCAACTACAAAAAGTTATGCAATAATTAAATACTACATATGTGAGTTTATTGGCATATCAACCATTGTAATTTGTAATAATATACATTTACAAAGTACCATTAATAGAGGAAACATTAAAATATTAAAGCCACACGAGAGAATTCGAGCAAAAACAGAAGTAGAGAATTACAGATGATCATAATTTGGTGCCAGCTGTGAATATTGCATAAAATTCGCATTAACTAATTGTTGTTTTTGGGAAAAAAAGAACAAATCCACTATAAATATTTGTTTTATTAACTTTATTACTCACTCACTACTATCGACTATACGAGTATGTCGCTTTTTTTCTACACTTTAAATATTGTTATCTCTTTTGTTTGTTATTTAAAATTCAGTTAAAAATGCCATAAAACCTCAGCATCATTGCGGTCAACGACACACACATACACAATTCATCTCATAAATCGATGTGCGTCCCAACAACAGGTGTTTCAACTTCAACGCACTATGCTCTATCTATGTGTTTGTTTGTATGGGTACATGTAGTAGTAATATGTAGTAGTAAACATAAAATTCCAAATTGAAGGGCGGTATAGATTCTCTGTCGGCTTCATGGTTAATTTTAAAAGGGTTTAGTTTACTCTGCATATCTAAACGGCATGTGGTAGAGCCGTTATGATAGCAAGTGGACGAGGTGGGAAGAAATATTGAGAAAGACAAAATCAAAAATCCAAAAATATTCCATCACCATTAGGTTAACATTGCTTTATAGCTACAGTGAACCCTATATGGAATGTAAAAAAATCACAAACATACAAATGAAATGTGATTTATTACACGGTAATGATTGATTTTCACTTGCCACACTGGCATTGGGTCAAATGTAGTACATACAATACATTCTGCTTTGCACATTTTGAAGAGTCATTCTTAAGAGTGTAGTGAATGAATGTGGGTGTATCATCACTTCTCTTTTCAAGTGGAGGTGAAGAAACACTAGTAATCGTCATCATCAAACTAACACACAAACAAAAACATCAATTGCATCAATATATTCGTACTTGGTTCGAGAATGCTTGTCACATGCAAATCAGTTTACGCTTTTAATTAATATCCATCATCATCATCATGAGTAGAGCTGCTCTATATTTAAGAAAGTGTAAGTCTATGCTTTCGACCATCAATAATACCAACAATGGCCAACAATCATCACAACACAACACAACACAACTCAACACAAGATGAATAAGAGAAAGCACTCTGAAGCAGGTGAAAAGCAAAATAGCAATGCGCCAAATAACAATAGAAGCTTCAGAAATGAAAAAAAAATTGCTGATGTCAAGAGTCAAGTACGTATGTATGTACGTTCAGAACATAGCAAAAATACTTCATTCACACACTTGATGTTCGATCAAATTCTCAACTTCGTTAGCAACAGCTGTTACAACAACAATGTAAACAAAAATTGACTGCTGAATTGGTCGATTGATCGTTGTTGGTTTGCTTCTTTAAACACTTCATACATATGAAACACATTAGGGAGGCTCGAAAAAGCAAATACCCGAATAGCAAAAGTTTCGTGGTGTTTGATCAAGCCTGATTGTTTAAAAATCATTGCGATCGTTGATGCCGGAGGCTCATAGCTCTAAAATATTGAAAATTTGCTTAGATTTGCGTATAACAGCGAGTATCTGAGCGATGGCTCAGAAGTCCGAAGGAGCCTCCTTCGTTCAGAAGTTGACCGTCAGTGTGTTTCTAATACGACTCCAGCTTAGTGCTGCTTTAAGAGTATTGTTTGGTTTAGCAGCTAAGCTACAGAAATAATCATCCGGGCGGTACCACTTTTACTCTAGGAGATTCCTGGGGTTATTTGTCGATTTTCATGTTTCAGAAGCGATTTCCGGGATAATTAAGGGGGTGTTGAGCGGTATTTCAAGTACTTTTAATTAATTGTGTAGGGAAATCTCGCTAAGGAGCAAAGATAGGGTATAAGTATGTTCCGATGTTTGCTCGTAGATGGCGTTAGTGAGCATATTGAGCCAGGGGGAAGGTTAAACAAATTGGATAATGGGTACCCCATGAATTGAACGATAGGCAGATGGAGCGACGCCAAAACACATGCGAAATCTTGCAAAAAAGAAAGTCGTTCCTCCATCTTGCGATGAAAAGTGGATATACTTTGAGAATCCTAAACGAAAAAAATCGTGGGTCGATCCCGGCCAACGAGCAACTTCTTCTCCAAGAACAAATCGCTTTGGATGCAAGACGATGCTGTGCGTTTGATGGGATCAGCGTTTGGTGGTGTTGAAACCTGGTGAAACTATCCATGCTCACCGCTACCACCAACAAATAGTGAAATTGCGCCATGCTTTGGGTGAAAAAAGGCCTGGTTATGAACAAAGACACGAGAATCTGATTTTGCTCAACGACAACGCCCCATCGCACACGTCAAAACTACTTGGACACACTCAATTGGGAGGTGCTACCTCATCCCGCTTATTCACCAGACCTGTCCCTTTCTGACTATCACCTGTTTTCGTCAATGGGTCACGCGCTCGCCGAACAGCACTTCGATTCGTATGAAGACGTCGGAAAATGGCTTGACGAGTGGTTTGCCTCGAAAAATGAGGAATTCTTTTGGCATGGTATACACAAATTGCCCGAGAGATGGAAAAAATGTATAGCTAGTGAGGGCAAATACTTTGAATAAATTAATTTTTGGCTTTCTATGAAAAAAATGTGTTTTTTTTTACGAAAAACACATTTTTACGATTGTTGGGTAATTTTAGGTTAATTTTGTAGGTGAGCCTACCGAAGGAGTAAAGATAAGGAGAACGTATATTTTAAAAAGATGTTGAATAGTAAAAATTAATGGAAATCCGTCAGAGAGTTTACCGCTCTAGGCGTTCAAATTCTATCAAACTTGACACTTTGTTTACTTAGACTCAAAAATCGAAACTACTTTACTATTTAACTTACGCTTAGTGAGAACCAGTCTAATCTATCAATATATGTTTATTCATACATCGAATATGAGTGCGAGGAGAGCTGAAAACAGCAGAACGATATTGGCTGCCCACTTCCTTATGTGATTTTGTCTTTCAACAGTACTCGCCTTGTGGCAATATGCATCTTGTTCACAAATCACAAATCATTTGCAAAACGTAAAAACAAAACGTTTGCATGTGATGTTCTTCTTTGCTCATACTAATCTACATACTTACCGGTACTACTTGTATGTACTTTCCCCCAATTGTTGCCTTGTCATTCATCAGATCCAATTGATGGAAGAACTGTTGATTTCGATTTATTTTGACAATGGCGATGACGGTACGTTTTGTACACAACATACTACTCTTTATATGTATGTATTATTTGTACATATGTATAGCATTGGGGACTATGACGTTTTGCATGTTTCATACGCAAATATATACAACTCTATACAATATACTCTATACCAGCAACCTCATCTCCCTAACATAGAGTTATAGGAACTTGTATACAATACGTTACTGTTCTCTTCTTCATCTCTGTTATTTTGTTATTCTTCTCCTCACCCACATCTTCACGTCTTTAAAAGCATTATATCGCATTCTGAATATTTGGGTTTTTTGGAATCTACAAGTTTGTGGTTATGTGCTTCAAATCTTAATTGTAAAACGATGATGTTCAAACATGTGTTCACATTTGTATGTTATCAATGTATGTGTGTGGGTTAGTATTTAATGGTATACTATGTGGCCCTCTTGGCAGAAGTACCTACGAGTATATGTGCATGCATACGAGCACAACAAAATCAAATAGACAGTACCAAGAAAAGAAAAAAGGGTTAATTTGATTTGGATTTACGAAAAGTTTTTTGGTACAATTGCTTGATATTATTGTTGTTGCTATTATTGACAATTCAACACTTTGGATACGATACTTTGCTCAAGATGGTATACTCATCACCTCGTACTCCTATTATTTAGAAGCAATTGCTACTGCTGCTACTACTACTACTCGTACTACATACTATTATTGCTCAATGGTTAATTGAATTTATTGGCACTTTACAATATGTGTGAGTTTATGTATGTGTTGGTAATAGTAGTATTATCACACTACTAAATTTTCACATATATATGCAAGAGTGTTTGGGTTATTATTGGGATTACCCAGGAGGAAATGCTCAGATCTATCTATAAGTTTATACTATTGAAATTTGGATTAATTCCCAAAGCTAAATATTTCCATTTAATGGTTACTTTAAGTTTTTTTCTAAAACAACATGGGGGAATTCTCGCCCAATCATGCAGACAATCTTATGAATCGAGTCTCATCTAGTCCAAATCTAATCTCACACAAAGAAATGCTCTCGTCGTATAAATAGCACCATCGAGGTGGTGAGAATTATTATTATTTTCGTCATGTTTGATACAATGAAATTCCAATTACAGTTCTTATCAATTGCCAAGCTTCAAAATTCGGTTGTTTACTTGACATTTAAACATTCAAATTTTTCAAATGAAATTCGAAAATATTTTATGTAGAAATCTTTTACTTTTTTTTTTTTTTCAATTTGTCCATTAGTTTTTAATACAAATTTTCTTTGTTGCAATGCAAAGAAGTTTTTCCGCTTCAAACACTTGTGGCTCTTTTTCTGCTTGATTCAACATAAACCGTCAAACAGTCATGACCCAATTCTCATGAAGACCAATTTTGACTTTAAAAAAAAAGAACGCCTCATGTAAACACACACAAAAAGCAATGAGCGACAATTCTCATCCAATTCTATGAGTGCAAAAATCTCCTACCATGTACACTTCCTTAAAAATTTTCTAAAACTAAATTCCACTTGAAATAGCTTGTATGACAATTTTAAATATTTTTAGTAGTTTTTCAATATCGACACTCATCCAAACCAAGTACTGGTTACTTTCTTGTCATCGTCAGTCTACAGCGAGCCCTTTATGTAAGATATATCTTAAACCGATTGAGAATTATATTGCGATATAAGAATAAGTATTTCACATAGTTGCCGAAAATCGCTGGTTTTTAATTTTGATATTTAATCACATTTCTTAATCTTATGTATAGCACTATTGTGCTAGTATGGATTATTTTTAGTATATGACGTCAAATCAAAATTCAAATCATCCCATTCACACTCTAAATCGTTGAAATTTCTGTGATAAAAGTAATAAGCGTTTGAATTAATTTTAGAAATTTTATTGCAGATTTTTCGAAATTTTGACATATTTTTTTTTTGTGGATTGGGATGATATGTTCAAAATCGCCTTATTTTTGCATATACCAAAATATCAGCAATCGGTGAATGCAATAAACTTCAAAGACTGGCGTGTCTATCTCTAACCGCGGCTGTGAAATCTTGTCGCACGGCTGCACTAGAGGCTCTAGTAGGACTCCCATCGCTAAACATTCATATTCAAAAATCAGCAGCAATCAGTGCCATTCGCATGAAACTTTTTTCACAGTTGAACTTCGAGTTCAAGTGGTCACGAAACAATCATCAAAAATATACCAAATATAGAAATATGTTCTAACTCTGCTTCTATGCCTCAAGAACTATGTTATCGCAAGCGCTTCTCCACAATCATCCCAGACAGACTGGAATGGAAAAGGAATAGCAAATGAATGCCCTCAAAACATAATTAGGTTTGGTTTACAGACGAAGGTACAGACGCCGGGATATACGGTCCTAATACCCGCATACCTGTCGCAATGGGCTCGTAGCGAACTGTTTTCCAAACGGAAATACATGCCATAGAACTTTGGCATGTCATCTACATGCCAAAGGGCTCAAAGGAGCGCACATTCTTATTTGCTTTGCTCAGACAGCCAAGCTGCCATCAAATCTCTCTTCTCATGGAGGTTCTGCTCAAAACTAATCACCGAATGCTTCCTTATCCAACAAAAACTCTCTTATGTTGGGTGCTAGGGCACAACGGAATTGAGGGCAATGAAGTGGCGGACGAACTGGCGAGAGCTGGCTCATCTCCTCCACTGACGGGCCCAGAACTTTTCTGCGGTATAAGCAACAAACACCTACTAAAATGGACAAATTCGAAAGGTCTCCACCAACCGAAAACTCTCATCACCTTCAATACAGCTTTTGACAGAATTTTGACAGCAGAACAAACCTGCGCCTAATAACCGGCTATCTCTCAGAATATAACTGGTTAAAATACCACCTCCTCAAAATGGGACTATCATCTGACACGGAGTGTAGAATCTGTCTGGAGGATGATGAAATATCGATCCACATATTTTGCGAATGTCCGGCCTTGGCCAGACTTCGTCTCAAACACCTTTAGCTGAGTTTCCCAACACCACCTTCAATCATCAAAAGTTGGACAAGATCAATTCTATACTTCATTAAAAAGGTAGAGCAGATTCTAGTGCCCGTAACACTTGTAGTTGTCCCACAATCAGAGGTATCAGCCGTAGGGCTCGTATCATCTAACAGACCTTGGTCTGGTTTCGCGTGGTACACTCGATGAACAAGAATTATGTCCTTGCTCCAACGTCACGCTCTCTTTTGATTTTTATTTTCGGATAACTAAAATCACTATGGTCTCCTTCAGTCAGAACTCTAGTGCACATAATATTCCATTGGGGTACATTTTCATTCTAATGTGAAAGTATATTTGTGGGTGAATGTGTATCTACGTATGTGTCAAAAGTGCTTTTGTGATTAGTTTTCGATGAATTTTTGTATTCCAATTGACCCTAATCAACTCACAAATGACGACAACGGAAGGACACAACATCGACAACGACGACAGCAGTAATATGTAGTAAGAGGCAATCGTTCTTACATTTGGTCAATCGTTATTCTTCATCATCCCCCTAAACACACACACACACACACACACACACATTTGACTTTGGTGTTGGCTAATTAATTTTACCAGACTAATTTGCTTCTTGTAATTTGTGGTCATTTGTGTTTTTGTTTCCATAATATACTCGAATGTAGTATGAACGTTACTATACTCGCAAGTAAGTCGTAACTAACATCTGTATGATATCAGTATCGTATAGCTATTTCTGCTATCATTTGTTGCAATAAATTTTATTGCTGACAATAAAATATTTTACTAGTGTGAATGTGGGTATTATTTTATGTACGAAGTGGAACTTTGTATTCGAATTCAATTTTGAGTTGTTGTCTACCTCGTGCCAAATTTTTGGATTATTTGTTTTTTTTTTCTTGATTGTTCAACTATCATTCTCAATAGATCGTTTGTTTGAATTGTGAGTTTTATGTTTGGAATGGCAAACGAAGTTGACAAATTAAAATGGCAAATCAAATTATGACCACCAACAGCAGTTGATATACTACAAAAATCTACATACCACTAGAATTGGCGCCAATATGCTGGCCTAATGACAGGGCATCATAAAATACGAGTCTTTTATGGAAAATGTTATTGCTGCTGATGTTGGTGATTCGATTAAATTACACATACCTGTACTTGTAAAGAAAATAGATGTATTTTTAATACATTCATAAATATATGTATGTGATAGCAAGTATTCTTGCAAGTATGGCGCCAACAACTACCATCGGTTAACTGACCAAACGACCAACTGCATCAGTGACAAGTGGTTCAACAATCAATTCGCAGTTATGATTAGCATAGCTAATACAATGTTTGCATGTGGTCTCTTTGTTTTTGCATATCATCTAATCTGCAAGTGGTTTATAAGTAGGTGTTACTTGTTTTGCAAAACCAACTGCGCATGCACAATATGACGTCTTTTACTTACAACAGGCCATCGGATCTTAATCATTATAATCATTATTCAAACAAATCGAAATTGATTAATATAATTTCTGATCTTTATTTTATTTATATAATTTTTTTTTTGTTCCAAGAAAAAAGAAACCTCATTTTTGAGTTTTCTTTTTTTGCACAAACACTAAAATTTTCCAGCTATGGGGTTATTTGCCTCTTTTGAAGTGATTTTAAGTTTATTTTGTATGAGAGCATCCCTAAGTATTCAAGATAGGTGGTATGGATCTTCAGGAAAAATGTTGAATGTCAAAAACTAATAGGGTCAGTCTTGTATTTTACCGTTTTGGCGCACTCTGGCAGCGGTGGAAGTGAAATTTTTTAACAAATAACGTCTATTTTGTAAGGGAGTCCCTCTAAGAGGTTGAGCTAAGGAGTAAGTGTGCTTCGAAAAAATGTTGAATGTCAAAAATTAATAGGGTCAGTCATATATTTTACCGTTTTGACGCACTCTGACAGCGGTGGAAATTAAATTTTTAACAAAAAACCTCTATTTTGTAAGGGAGTCCCTCTAAGAGGTGGAGCTAGGGAGTAAGTGTGCTTCGAAAAAATGTTGGGAATGAAAAAGTAATGGAAGGCAATCAGACATTTTACTACCCTTGGGGCGTTTTTCGGGCAGCTATGGAGTTATTTGCCAATTTTGAAGTGTTTTAAGTTCGTTTTGTATGGGAGTATCCCTTAGAAGTAAAAATAGGGAGTGGTGTGTATAGTAAAAATATTGGACAGCAAAAATTAATGTGGGTCAATCATATGCTCTATCCGTCTAGGTGCACCGTGATAGCGGTGAGAACGAAATGTTTAACAAAAAAAACTCAATTTTGCAAACGTTTTGTGATTCTTTACTGATTTCACCCTCCATTCTTTGAATTTAACCACGATGTGCACCATTTATCTCCGCTCCACCCTGACTATTTTACGCCCATGTATTTTTTTGGTTGACCTAACATCACAAAATAGCTAGGACTTGCATCTCTTTGCATATTAACGTCTCAAAATGTAATGAATTCTTAAGTGCTTAAGGAATATATTCGATTTAATTCTATTCTAAATTCGCTGGAAGTTCCGCTGAAGCATTACGACATGATTTTTAACTTTTCAAATGAGTTATGTAAATATGCTCTACATGCAGGTACACAATTACTGGATTACTAAAAATGAAAACAGCAACAAAATTCAATAGAACGTAAATGTGTACATATGTAAATTGAAAATTACACATGAAGGCATGCGATGACGACGACGACGGCGGCCCAAAGTAAACCAAATGCAGAGAAGACGTATGAGGATGAAAAAATATAGGCAAGCCAACAACAACAACACAACATACACTCATATATGTACCTCCAGACACTATGAAGAAAGGAACACCGAAACGGAAATGTCCATTCACTTGCATATTACCAAAGTTCCGAGTAGGGATGAACTGACTTAATAAAGACTCCTCAACCATACAAGTTGTGCTACGAGTACATATGTTACATACATACAACTACATATGTGTGATGAGGACACTAAGGGATTATATATTATATGCATATATGTATCATACATACTTTGAAAGTATGAAACCGTATGGCGGAAACCGGAAGTAAGCAATAATTCAAATGAATTTCAAATCAAATCATTACAAGAATTCACTAAACATTCAACGGAAAGCTGGGAGAGGTAGAGAGAGGAGAGAGAAGAGTATAGCAATGACGGCCATTGGGCGAATAAATGAACATACAGATGGATGGAGGCCAAATATGTAACCACTATACACATGACTCGTACACTTGGCAATGAAGTTAAATGAAAGGGCTAAAACGGATGATTGTGAACTTGAGAAAAACTTGAGAAATGTGAAAGAACGAAAAAATTTTAATGGTTGAATTCCACAAGACGTTTTATGAGTGCAACACTTCCGAATGTAATAATCTTATTTAAACGAATACTTTGTGAAGCAGTTATGCCATACAAAATGAATAGACAACTTTAAAATTGATTTTTTTCGTACAGGAGATGGTATGATAAATTTGGTGAATTTTTAATTCATTGAATTTAATTCATTTAATCAATAAATATGTAATTTTTATATAACGTTTGTAATGTAAGGTTAAAATGTGCTTTTGCAATTTTTCAAAAATTTGTCCAATGTTCCATATTTCTTATCATTTTGAGCATTTTACCAATTTTTAATTATTTTTACATATTTATGTGTATATTTTTTAAAAAGATATTTTGACAGGTCGATCATTTGTCATACAAGGTGCGACAATTATGTATTAAGACTCGAACCATGTCTCAGCAACCAAGCGCTTTTGAAGCTTCAACCTTCCTCTACTAACTGTCAAAATTTCATGGCATTTGGTTGACATTTAATGTTTATTGACATTCATTTTACAAAACTCGTGTCCGTTTGATATTGAAATTTTAACATGGAGCAAAGAGCGGTCATTAAATTTCACGCAAAAATTGGTAAAAGTGCATCAGAAACATTCGGAATGATGCAGCAAGCATATGGCGATGCTTGTTTATCAAAATCAAATGTTTTTATATGACATAAACGGTTTGTGGATGGCAGAGAGTCGCTGGAAGATGAAATAAAAGAAGGAAGGCCAATTTCAGTGCGGACGCCGAAAGTTCGTGATTTTATTACAGAAGACCGCAATGCTGCAGTGAAAATGATGGAAGAGGCCTTAAACATCAACAGAAAAACTATCCGACTCATTCTTCACGAGGATTTGGGCAAAACAAAGGTCTGCGCGAGATTTGTTCCACACACATTGAAACATTCCTGAAAACAATTGTTACGGGTGATGAAACATGGTGTTTCCAATACGATCCAGAATCCAAGCGTCAAAGTGCGGAATGGAAATCAAAAACTCACCACAAGCCAAAAAAATACGAAAAGTTCCATCAAAAATCAAAATAATGCTCATCACGTTCTTCGGTAGCAAAGGAATTATCCACAAAGAATTTGTTCCAACTGGTCAAACAGTTACTTCCGGATGTTACCTCGAAGTTTTGAAGCATTTGATGTCCAGAATCCGTCGTGTTCGACCAGAATACCGCGATCCAAAAACTTGGTCTCTGTTGCACGATAATGCACCAAGTCACACAGCAGTCATTGTTCGTCAATTTTTGGCTCGGAATCAGGTCGGTGTGTTGGATCACCCGCTGTATTCACCGTGCGACTTCTTTTTGTTCCCAAAACTGAAATTGAAGTTGAAAGGATATCGACAAATTAGCAGATATCGTGTTTTAAATTGTGTTTTCTAGAGGCAGTCTTAATACACAATTGTCACACCTTGTATATCTGTCGTCACTATCTTCATATTTGCGAAAGATTCAATTGAAAATGAGAAATATGCAATTGAAAATGAGAAAGATTCATATTGAAATCAGAATAGTCAATTGAAAATGCGGACGCTTCACTTGAACATAAAATTTAAAACGTTAATTAGTATTTGAATTTTATTTTATCAAATATACACGATATTTGGGATGGTATCCGTGGTCCGACAACAAGATCTTTTCAAGATACATGTTTTTACCATATGGATAACAACTGTGATACGGCAGTGGGAGAAACAAACTAAACTATTATATTATACCGATTTGGTTGTAATCTATGATAATATCCCTTCGCGACATAATTTCTCATATTGACACAATTGACTTTTCTCATTTAAAATTTACGTTTTCTCATTTTCAAGTAGCACTGGTGTACTTTAGATGGTCACAGCAAAATATTCGAATTATTTTCGCTGGTTTTACGAGATTTTGAACTCAACTCAACTCAACTCACCTCAACTCCACTTAGTACTTATTTTTCACACAATTGATCCTCACATCCACTACCTATTCTCCCAAAATGATGGAAATGGGGTGTAGTGTGAACAACAAAGGAAAATATTCGACTTATTTGCACTGATTTTATGATCGATCAAAAGGCGATCCACTTTTGCATTATTTTTCACACAATTGTTCCCAACTTTCATCACTAATATACAACCTTTACTTTATTTGTTCATATCCCCAAACTTTCAACCTATCTAATAATAGAAATCAAACAAAGAGTCTGAGTAGTTAGCTAGCTAGCACAAAGAAAAAATACACGTGTACAATGTCTACAATTTATCTATTAGTATGGCGCCTACCACACACATCACACACCACATATAGACACCATACATTCCATTCAACGCCAGCATTCATTGTGCGATCGTTGCATTTTATGGAATAATCACCATCGAATCGCCCACAGTGCATGCTAAATTTCAGTATGACATTGCAAACTACATGTTTGCTTGCGATCGGTGTGAGATCAGCAAAAAAATAAACAACTTATTAACAGTTAGAAAGACAGCAGAATAAACGATCGCGTCAATAGAGTTATGTGATCATATTGCTTGGTTGAACTAGTTGTTGCCAATTATGGTACATAATAACCTTCAGCATTTGCATAATACACACAAGTTTAATTTATTATATCAACACTTTTATTCTATTTATCCATTCACATTACTGTGCGTTTGAGGATCGTGATCTGATGACATAAATTTTGTTCGCATTATTGGGACGAGGTCGACGATTGCCACGACGACGTTTCACAGGACGACGATTACCACCTCTACGAATGACACGTTTACGTTTGTTGACGCGTCTATTTACTTGTCCATTACCTCCACCGAATGCACCGTTGGCAACAATTTGTGGTAATAGACCGACAATAGGTGAGGGGTTAGTAATCGGACCGCCGCCGATACCACCACCACCAGTCGGAATGGTGCCGGTAGTGCCAGTTGTTCCCGTTGGACCTGTTGGAGCAGTTGTGCCTGTGGGACTAGTAACAGTACCAGGGCCAGTACCAGGGCCAGTACCAGGGCCAGTACCAGTACCACCAAGATTCACAATAATCGGTTGTACGACCGCCCCGGTACCACTTCCAGTGCCTCCGGGACGCAAAGCTTCGAGGACGTCCTGTTTTTGTGTAATTAATTGATTAATTGCCGCATTATTGGTGGTGCCCAGAAAGCGTAATGTACCACTTTCGCCATCCTTCACATAGAGTGCAGCAATATGTTCGCTCTTATGCTTATCATCGGACATATGCTTTGATGAAACTGCAAAAAAAAAAAAAGAAATTGTGAGTCAGAGTCCTTTCCGTCCGATAACAAATATCAGTACTTACCACTTGCCAATGTCATCATAGCCAACAAAATGAAGCACCATATTTTCAAATCACTCATTATGACAATGCTCATGTGCGACTACTGCTTTATGTCTGACCCCATAGAATGAGGGAACGCTTTTATACGATTCTTAAGAATTTTTTTTTTCCCAAATTTTCTTCTTGCAAATGATATGCAAAAATTTGAACAAACATCTAGTTCCATTGTTGTTTCTATTGTATACATAGCGGATTTCAATTAAAATTGTAAATATTAATTGAAAACTCATCATCAAGTCACGACCAACGGTGTTTGGTGTGCCAATGAATGTTTGTAAGTAAACAAGAAGAAAGACTTTCGACATGGATTTTGCTATATTAGAATTGCCCAAGGGCAAATAATTATTAAATAGTCAGATATATGTACATATGTAGGTGCAACAACAATAGACAGCTTCAAATTGAGGACGAACTTATGAACTCGCAAGTAATCAGTAGTTGCGCGGTACACTAATGTGACGCGACCGTTACGCTTATTTATAATAAATTCGATTTGATTTTGAATTTCAATCAAATATTCATATACGCATTCAATTCAATCGACCATCTGTTGATGGCAAACAAATTAATTTATTTTACAGAAATGCCTTCAAAGGCAGCAGCAGCAGCAGCAGCGATAGTGGTAGTAATTAATACGCCTTCTTTTTCATTTTGGTGGGATTACTATGATAATATTCATGCGCTACTGTAATATGTACTTTACGCTTCTAATGCCAGCAGTAGGGTAAGACAATTCACGTATTAATTCCATTTTAATTTGATCGCGCTTGCC
Organism: Megamerina dolium; assembly: GCA_963854835.1. Classification (NCBI taxonomy): domain Eukaryota; kingdom Metazoa; phylum Arthropoda; class Insecta; order Diptera; family Megamerinidae; genus Megamerina; species Megamerina dolium. The sequence continues at coordinate 58,336,462 of OY978527.1, read as the reverse complement.
CTGTATTATGAGTACTCGACAATAAACATATCAAAATAACAACAACATATTGTCTACAGGTAACAGCAAAACAAACAATGAATGATGAGTTGAATATTTCCTTTTCTTTTTTGGGTAATTTATTTAATTTTTTTTTTTCTTTCTTTTATTTTTTTTTTCTGGTAGGTGAAAGAGCCATTGATTGGAAAGGGGGGCATAGAGGCGTAGAGGTTTGCTGAATAATAATTTCAACAGTTCAAATGATCAAAGGCTAAATTGTAGAAATAGAAAAATCAATGTAGATTTTAAGAAAAATGCAAAGACGAGTTTAGTTTCTTAGTGCGTTGAACTTCAGTCCCTTGAGATGTGGGTTCAAGTGAGTGCAAGGCCTCGACAAACAAATAGTTTATTCTTTCACATTTGATGTTGTGGTATTCAAATTCGAGACTGAGTTGGCTAGATCAAGTCGAATTTTGTCCCCTAGCCTCAATGATGAAATTTATTCATTAAAATACTACGAAATATTGCGAAATGGTAGAATGTATGACGAACTTCCATTATTTTTTCTCTTTAACATTTTTTTTTGGAACTTACATTTCCCCATCCCCGTCCCTTAAATGGGGGTCTCCTATAAAAATGATTTTTTTGTTTGTATACCATCTACTCCCAACGCCCCCCAGAGTGCCCCTGAAGAAGTAAAAAGTATGACAAACCCCTTTTGTTTAAAATCAGCTACCAGCGTTCTCAGAGTGTTCCTAAAAAGTTAAAATATATGATTGACCGCTATTAATTTTTACTTCTTTTGTTTGAACATTTTCTTTTGCTATATCAAAACTCTTAAGAAGGCTTCCATACAAACTTTAAGTAAAATCAATGGAAAATCGACAAATAACTTCATAATTGCCCAGAGAGAAGTGTGATCATGTGACTTTTCGATGATTCTGTAACGTCCCTAGAAATTTTTTAGAAATTTTTATTGTACAATGTGTCTTCCACACTTAGCCTTTTCAAGAATTTTCCAAATTTTCTAATAAAAAAATACATGTGGCATTTATAAGCCCCGAAGTGTCCTTTCTCCAAGCTTTTCTTCCATTACTGTTGTGTGTGTGTTAATTTTGGACAGTATTAGAAGGGACCTACTTATTTTAAGCGGTTCCCAACAGCAAAACTCTTGCGACATGACTTTTTCTTAACTTTGTCACAATGTTCTTTTAGAAGCTTTGCCATGGCAAATTGTTACTGCCACAAAAAATTGCCGTTCGAAAGAAAAATCTTTTCGATATTGATTATTTTATCCTTCAGCCAGGGATAGAACCCACAACTTACAGATCAGAAGACCAACGCCGACCTAAAGCATCCACAAATTTTCTAGTGGTCACATTAAAATTTCTATGAGTAGCTAATAAAAAACGGACTTATTCAATTGCCATAGACAATTACGTTCTAAAATTTGTGCCATCTATGCATTTTTATTACTTTGAAAACGAGCATTAGCTTAGGTTCTTCTGGAAAAGTCAAAAATTGTTCAATAATTGATTTTTCAATTTTAAAATGTTCTCAATCTCAAAGCAAAGAAATAGGAATTTCTTCTCAAAACTGGACAAAGTCACCATATCTGGCAAACCTAAATCGGAAGTAGCTAAAATCCACTAAAAAATTTCGTCATCCTCAAAGCAAGGAAAAAAAATAATTCTCAAATCATTTTGAAAAACTCCAAAATTGGATGAGTTCTCCATATTTGGCAAACCTACACTTGAACATTAGGAACCTTCTACTACACAATCCCCCCACAATATACACACCATTCACCTATTAAAATAAATACCCTGCGGCAAAAAAAAACAACAACAATACGAAGAGTGGCTTCAAAGCTGATTTGCTTTCACGTTGAATTTATGAAAGCAGAAGTAGAAGCAGTAGTAAGTAGAATCGTTTACTGATTCATTCGAGTGAAAATATTAAATAAACGACTTCTTTGCTGGCAATAATTTCTGTTAGTGATGTTTGTTCCCTCATTCTGAGAATAGAAACAAAGAAAGAAAAAAAACGTGCTATATACGTGTACCCGCTCCATATTATAGTACGATATTTCCATGCACATATTTGGTTAGTTGAATGCAGCAGCAACAGTATCATATGTATACACACACACACAAACACATTCGAAATCTATAAAAATTAAAACAAAATTGGCAGCAGAAGAAAATCGAAAGCGAGCGAAAATGAAATTCTGTACAATATGCAGCAACCGCAGAAAAAGTGTTGGCACCACATTTTTACGATATACCACCATCACGACCACAGACACACACACACACACACACAAAAAATACGAGCCTTGCCTTTTTTTGCATTTTGCGTGCATTTCGTGAAAATTGTGCATACAGAGGATTTTGTGGCTTCGACGAAATCATCGACAGCATCACCACCATCGTGGGTTGCAATATATTTCGCCATCCCCCCTTCCATTCTACATATGTATATGTTGTCTTCCTAATTGCATTTGGAGATATCATGAATTCCTAGAATGCCTCTCAAATACATTGTTGCCATGTACATACGTGTATGCGTGTGTGTGTGTGGGGTGTCTTAGTTGTTGTTTATTTTGTACAATATATTTTTTAATGTTTTTATTTCCATCGAGACACATGCCAATTTCAGCAGCACAAACGAATCGCCCGCCTTCTTTTTTGTGTACCAAACTACTACCACTACTACTACTACAATTTTTGCTTTAAATTGCATAGACGAGTTGTGCAAAATTGAAATTTTAATTAAACCATATGAGTCCGTATGCACATTCTCATGAGTGCGTAAATGGTTTTTCTTCATTTTCTGTGGTGAATTGTTAAAATCTTTTTGTGATTTTTCCTACTTAACAAAGCTATGCCAACAAAGGAATGGGGAACATTTCAATCAGACAGACACCTCTCGAACAAAGGCATTGTTAAATGCATTTTTCATGTATTTCTGCAATTTTCCATCACATGGCGTCTAAATAAGTTGACAAGAGGAAAAGGAAGTTGTCACCACACACTTGAAAGCATAAAAATACTAAAAAGAAAAATCGCTAAATAATGTTCCTGTTCTTTACTACACACAAGCACCTATATAAAGCTACTTAGATATACAAAAGAGCAGCAAAATCATTTAAGCACAGCCATGATGCTATCATTTATGACGCCATTCCTAATTGCTCGACTGCCTGCCTGCTGCCTGCCTGCCTGCGTGCATACCATCTCACACCCAGACTCGCCATCTACTGAAAATGTACACGTGATAGAAAATTCACCAAAAATATACATACAACATAGAAGAATCACAACGATCACGGAAGTACCTTTGTGTACTACATGCATTACAAATAAATAACGTGAATGTGAAGATCAATGATCACATTTAAATTTCCCTTGTCTCCCACTCTGCGCATGCAATTAAAAACGGAAGAACATTTAATGTGTCCCAATTTCTTGGCACACCGAACAACTCCCATCTAAAAGACATAAACTTTTTAAGCATATCTAAATAATTATTCCAGAGGATCATTAAACAAATGTACAAGTATGTACCTATACATATATATAGTATATATGTATGTGCATATGTATAGGTAACTATGTTCATGTGTAGATTAAAAATAGAATTGATACTCAAAATACTCGTACATAAATTATACTTATGGATGAATGTAAGAGGCGAGAAGAAGGTGTCTTGACGATAGACTTTATCAAATCAAAATCGACATGCCAACTGTTTGACAATCATCAGCATCATCTTATATAGTCAACTATGTAAAAACAAAAAAAAAGGGGAAAAAGAAATTAAATATGAATTTATGTATAGTATTTATTTGGGGTTCGTATGATAAGTACTCGAATTCGTGAGGAAAACAATGTTTGAGTCTTTGACAGCTTTGACAATTTCATCAGAGAATTGTGTTCAATGTGCGAATTTTGAAAATCTAAAAAAAAAAATATTTGTTTGTTTCCTTCAAAATTTAGTTTCATATTTTCATTTGATTTTATTTAATAGATTTTTTTTAGAATGACAAAAATTTGTTTAAGTAATTTGCCATTCATTTCGTAGAAAATCAGTTTCCCATTAAAAGATCTCCATGAAAACGAAGCTTCGAAAAAATATTGTCGCAAGAATTCGTCGTATAGAGATTCGTTCCACCAGAGTACTGGAACAAATTGCTAAGAAAATGTCTGCACCAGAAAACAATTCCTGATTAACTATTGAATATTCTTATTTTTCAAGTCCTCTAAACCTGTGACCCATGCACATCGTAGCTTTAGAAAGCAACTGAATTTTTCCCATCTCCAAATTGATGGACTTTTGGAATTTTTCTGGAAACAAATATATGGTATTCGTGTTTTTTTGATTTAAACCAAAAGTGAGGGAGGGAAACTACGTTTCTCTTGGAAGAAATAAGTACCAACGTTAACGAGCTCGAAACAGAAATCAAGTAATATCAAAGAAAATAAAAAAGTGCTGGGAATTTTTAAGGAATTTGGTGATACAAGGTGACACTCGATTTGGGGTAATTTCAGTCTAAAATAAAACAAAAGTTTTTCCAGATGAATACGAAGCAGAAATCTTAGATGAAACTCGAGTAATGTCATAATTAATAAATTTGTTAGGTGAATTCGAAGAAATGAAAAAATTACCGCCAATAAAGGGAATCTGAAAGAACTCTGTGACACAGCTCCGAAAAAATGATGTCACAAGGGTTCTGCCGTTCGAAACCGGCTAAAATGAGTAGGTCCCTTCTAATACTGTTCACAATTTGACACGCACAACAGAAATGGAAGAGAAGCTCGGCCAAACAGCCCTACGGGCTTTAAGTGCCACATAATTTCATTTTAGTTCCCATTTTTGGGAATTAAAATTATTTCTCAATTGAATATTAGGATGAATCCTGAAAATCCATATATTTTAAAATCTTACCTCTAAAACTCAAAAAAAATATTTAAAAATAACTATGGATCATCACTTGGTGAGGCATACAATTCTTGCTTCAAAAATATCAATGCATCACGTGCTTTCAAAAGTTGAATGTCAAGGAAATTTAGGCATGTATCAAGAAATTTGTGAAAGCTAACATCTAACCTCCTCGGCAAATATGAGGTTATTTGTAGATTTTCAGTTGTTTTTGCGTTGATTTTGTATGGTAGCATTTCTAAGAGATGAAGATAAGAAGAAATAAATGTTAGGAAGAAATATTGAGGAACAAATTAATAGGCTTGGGTCAAACATTTCATCGCTCTGAGAACAATTGTTGGACAGCTGCGTTTTATTTGTCAATTTTCTGGTGTTTTTGAATTTATTTTGTATAGAAATCCCTTGTATAGGGACCCGAAACCCGAAATATAATGGAGTCAGTCCTATATTATATGCTTCTGGTGGTGATAGCTGAACTAGTTAGAAGTTATGTTTCGATTTTCAGATGTTTTTGAGTTTATTTTGTATGGGAGATCTCTTAAGGGAGGGAGAAGCAAATGTTGGAATGCGTCAGTCATATAGCGAATTTTAGAAAAACGTCATTTTTGTAGGGGTAAATGGTAAATGGATTATTTGTTGATTTTCAGATATTTTTGAGCTCATTTTGTATAGGAGACCCCTTAAGGGAGGGAGAAAAAAATGAAATGGGTCAGTCATATATCGAATTTTATAAAAACGACGTCATTTTTGTTTAAGGCCTTCCAAAGAATTGGGTATAAGGTGTCAATATAGTCTCGGGCATACATTTGATATAACTAATTTTTGAGATGTTTTGAGCTTATTTGTTATTTTCCTCCCATTTTTTTTTTAACTTTTACCTAAATGCTATGACGTTTACCTCATCAAGCTAATACAATTTTATGGCTTACAATTTTTTTTTTTTACATATCCTCACGATTTGACTGACAAAATCAAAATCACATTATTAATGATCTCCACACATCACTATCCCATTGCGAATGTATAATAACTTCACTTGATGAATATCCCATGCAAATGTACGCATTTAAGGTGTTTTCTTCTTTACAAACTCTGCATAAAAGTTGATCTCAACATACATTGAAAGTGAAATAATTGAAAAATAAAATGTTTTCTTTCCCCGCAGAACGAGTACTTATCATAATACACTCATACGCATATCTATAAAAGAGTGAGAGCAAAATGAATAAAAATATATTTGAATACATAGAATACTTACCTCTACTGTAAACTACTTACAGGAAATGCCTAAGGTAATAAAAATTCAAGATGACATCATCGTCATCGTAAAGTAGTACATTGCTCCCACCCCCTAGTCAGTATAAAGAAACAAAAACCAACCTATGAAAAAGAAAAAAAAAACAAAATCAATTTAGCCGATACACGCACACACATAAATGTTTACAAAAATCTATTTTTATACAGACAAAGCAATTTGAATATAAAGCATTGTGCGTATAAATATAGTCAATCTATTGCAATGACATGTGAGTTGCATTTGATGCGCAAATGATTGCTGGGAGTCGCTCCATTACGACAGCTTATATCACACCTTTATTAATTGCACACACCCGCGCACACATATACGCAGACAGACAAGCTAAGCTGATATTTATTGTGAATTGTTTCCATATTCATATATGAGTACATATTACAGGGGAGAAATTTCATTGCCCGTCGTACTGCCATTATTGCAAAATGATAAGGGGGAAACACTCAATTACAGTGGTTATAAATATTTTTATATAGCCGAGTGCTAAAGAACATTTGTATGTTGCTATTTTTAGATATTTCCATACGAATACACACACCAACTCACCAATAGAGGGGACATTTAAATAGTCATACATACATACATACATACATACATATAATTCTGACTATGAGCGCATAGTAACACAGAATATAATTATTTTACATATACAAATTCCGCTATGTAAAGAGAGGTGGTTGCACTTTGAACAAGATTATAGAGATACTCAAGAAAAAATAAATAAATATATTTCTATATTAAGCCTATGCAGTTACAAACACGTTTAAAGGGGGAAGTACATATGTATGTATTACAACACAATATTTAAGAGCCCTAATGAATAAACTCGAATGCAAGAGTGTTGACAAATTTCGTCTGATTACCCGAATGTCGTTCTTCGTAGAGTTTTTGGATTTTTAATTTAATGTGAACAAGTCATAAAACTAAATTCCTTTTGCAAAATGTTTAATATCATTTTATGAGAGCTACATATATGAACCATATATGTCTAAGAGTGGAGATGCACTTAATGAACACGCATAGACACATACATACATATATACATGCAATATATGCACGCATTAATTTCATATACAGCCTAGTGATTTTAGTGGTAAATGATCCTCATCTTCATCTTTTATGTTGTACATAAATTTCCTATTTTTATGGGCGTGTCACATTTCCAGAACATAAGTTTCAAATTAAATACAAATCCAACTAGAATATGAAATAAGAAGAAGAAGAAGACGACGACGATGATGATGATGATGATGATGAAGTAGCAGTGCAGTATTATAGCATAAGAAGAGACCAATTAGTGACCGAAATACTCGTTGAAATTGTTGAATTTTTGTTATTAAACAATTTACTACTCGAGAGCTCACTCATCATCATTATCATACTATAAGTGGACACTTGAAAAATTCTAAAATATTTACCGACATACAGACATACATAGTTATTCATATCCTGAAGAGATTTTATGATCCCATCATAGTCCTACCATCGGACACTATATCAATATATGTGCTTATGTAGGCATTGGCATGGGATGGGTTGTCAAACAAATGGCAAACAAAAATATTTGAAAAATTATAATTTCGGCAATAGTGAAGCTTACACCATGAAATATACTTTCGAAACAAAAATTACTTTTGTGGTGAAAGCACAAGCCACAGGCGAGATCATATTTTTCTAGGAAAGGTAGGCTTGGTTTTTAACCAATTTCGCCCATTTTCGACCTGATTTACTTGCTGGCAATTTTAATCGTATGTAACGAGTATCAGTTTCATATCTTGATATTTTCGTGCCTCAAATATACGTAAGGAAGCCTAAGTTTATATGGCAGATAGTCGCGATTTTTATCCAATTCAGCCTATTTTTGAATATATTAATTAGTTTGAAAATAAAATCGTATATGCCAAATTTCATTTTGATTCGATTATATTTTCATGGTTAAAGTGTGAACGAAATATATACGAAGGTACTAAGTTTGTATGGGAGGTAGACGTGATTTTAATTAGATTTTGCCTATTTTTAAAATTATATATTCATTTGCAAAAATAACCATATATACTAAGTTTCGTCTTCTTGTCGTTATGTTTTTGTGTTAAAAGTTTGAAAAAATACATATGAAAGCATATATTTGTATGGAAGGTAGGCGTATTTTTTATCCGATTCAACCTATGTTCAAATATGTTTAATAATTGGTAAATATAATCATCCTCATCGAGTTTTATCATGATAGCTTAATATTTTTGCTGGCAAAGTGTGAAAATACTCATTCAAGAACATACTTTTGTATGGAAGGTAGGTGTAGTTTTTATCCGATTTAGACCATTTACAAATATGTTTAATTAGTAGTAAATATAATTGTCTGTACCGAGTTTTGTCATGGTAGCTTAATATTTTTGCTTGCAAAGTGTGAAAATACTCATTCAAGCACATACTTTTGTATGGGAGGTATGGTTTTATGTTTAAACTTGATTCCTTTATATTTTCATACTCAAAGTGTGAAAACATACAATCCAGATCACAATTTTGTATGAGAGATAGGTGTTGTTTTCATTCGAATCCGTCGATTTTTTGTAAAGTGAATTATTTGCTTAGATCTACTTTACATACCAAGTTTTAGCTCGCTAACTTTACATACAGTGTGAAAAAACGCATATAACCATATGCTTTTGTATGGCAACAAGGCGTAGTTTTCATACGAATATGCCCATTTTCTAAAATTTCAATTAAAACTTCCTTTCTTATCAAAATCATTGGTGAAAATAATTTTCAGCCTGATTGCTCAGTTATCAGTTATGTCAGTTGTCGTACAAACAGGGTTAAAGATGGACGGAGAGATAGAGTGTTAAGCAGGCAGACAGCCAAAGAGGAAGACAGCTATGATTAAATCGACTCTGGTCGTGATTCCGTTCAATAATATGCATTTTTTTTCATATCTCTTACTACTCATATTAGTGGTGTTACAAGCGCTAACACAAACTTAATATACCCTCGACTCAGAGTGTAGCAATTAAGGATTTTTTAGACACTCGAAACAGTTTCAAACAATAATTTCAAGTGTTTGTCCTTAAAGTAAAATATATGCACATTTTATGAAAATTACTTATTATGGCATGTAAATGAATGGACCCCTTTCTACAGCCATCACCAACATTCTAACTCCAAAATTGAAGCAACTCAAGTGTTACCTCCTCCTTTTGATCAATCAACAACAGAATAAGGATATAGAGTATATAATTTACACCAAGTGTACTCTTGTTTCATATTACAATTGAATGATGAAAAATCTCATGCATTAGAGCGCCATACTTCAAGGGTTCACATTACAGTATTTGTACATCGATGGACAGTCTGTGTATGTGCTGTCCTTTTTTTTGTGCGGTCACACTCATTAGATACATATTATGGAAAGGATTTCTAACATTAGCATTTGTTGGGTGAACATTTGATTGAAAGTGAATCCATTTATGTATTTTATATATAGGACATATATGTATAGTATCATAGAATATGAGTTTTGAAGTTTTTGATATTCGATACGAAAATATTGTTTCAATCTTAAAAAAAAAGGCAGAACATTGAATTCCCGCTGTTCAGATTGTGCTGTTTGTTGTTTATTTAATAAACATTCGGTTCGAAATTTGAAACAACATTGAGTGACAGCTATTCTCTTACTTTTTCACTTGAAATTGTCACAATGCCAGGGATGTCATTCTCTTCTATGTGCATATTATGTTCATATGTAGTTCTGGGGATTGTTCTCTTACTTAATCTCAAGCAAAAGAAGTTTTCTATTTTAACGAGGCAAGCGTGAAACTAATTTAATTAAATAAATTAAAATGTGTGTGGCCTTTTTCACATTTTTCCACAGTACTCAATATTGGGTTGGTTTATTACACATTACTTACTATATCTCTAGTGATCTTGTTGCATACGATCATTTATTATATTTTGTTTTTTTTTTTTAATGATAATGGCATATAATAATCTCAATTTTATTTCATCTTATGCAAAGAACCAATTCATTAACTTACTCTATATAAAGATTAAATTTCATTTTCAATTAATCAGAACTTTGAGCCATCGAAGCAGAAATTAAATTGCTGTTGCCACAGATCAAGGAAGCAACGCAATAATAATGATTTTGATAGTAAGAGCGATCACGAAAATCAATATAGTTTCATTGATTTGTTTCTCAGCTGATTATATGGGCAACGTAGTTGATGAGACGTGAGTTTGAATTTCGGTTGCGGCCTATTCTGCAAACATATTTCACAGGGCAAGAAAATTGGTGTTATTTAAAAAAAAACATTTTTCAAAAGTGGAAAATGTTGTCCGGTTGTTTGAAAGCCTTAAAATTAACTAAAAAGCTGATGAAACTCCTACAACATTTGTTATGGGATCTTCTTCTTCTTCTTCTTCTTATGTGGCCATAACAACCGATGATCGAGTTAGGCCGAACATATAATGCCGAGCCAGTCTTCTCTGTTCTTCGCTTGCTAGCGCCAATTGGACATTCCAAGCGTCGCCAGGTTACCCAGCGCTTGGTCCTTTCAAACTTCAAGCATCCTCTCATCCGTGGTGGAAATTGTTCAGGCTTCTACGCCATATGTTAGGACAGGAAATATTAGGTACTTGTAGAGTGTGATTTTCGATCTTCGAGAGAGGGCTCGACTATTCAATTACTCAGCCCAAAGTAACGCCTGTTAGCAAGAGTTATCCCACGCATGATCTCCAGGCTGACGTCATTACAGTTGTTGATGCTGGTTCCAAGATAGACGAAGTCCTTTTTTTTCGTCTTGTCCTCGTTCACCGTAAGACCCATTCGAGACGTGACTCTCGTTCCAATTCAGAGAATGCTGCACTGACTGCTCGCGAGTTGATACCGATTATGTCAATATCGTCGGCCTAGGCCAGCACCATGACACTTTTGTTGAAGATAGTGCCATTATGTCGTATATCTGCAGTTCGTATAATTTTCTCCATAATAAGGTTGAAGAAGCCTAAGTGTGGCCTCTCAGAGAGAGGGCAGTCACATAACCTAACCTAAGGTTGAAGAAGTCACACGATAACGAGTCATCTTGTCTGTAACATCGTTCGGTTTTAACCGGAGGAGAGAGGTCCTTTCCAATTTTCACTGCACAACGAGAGCTAAGCAATGTCATTCTGCAAAGCCGAATGAGTTTTGCAGGTATACCAAATTCAGACATAGTTGCGTAGAGATAAGCCCTTGTCGGACTGTCAAAAGCGGCTTTATAATCAATGAATAGGTGCTGTGTGTCGATCTGTTTTTCTTGGGTCTTTTCCTGGATTTGGCGTAGTGTGGTAATATGATCGATGGTCGATTTATTCGGTCTGAAGCCACACTGATAAGGTTCAATCAGGTTATTGAGCATAGGCTTCAATCTTTCACACAATACGCAATACATAATACAATGTCACGGTAGTTAGCGCAAATTGTGGAGTCTCCTCTCTTATGTATGGGGCAGAAAACGCTAAGATTCCAAACATCGGCCATGCTTTCGTTCGACCATGCTTTCGTTTCTGCTTATGAGCTGGTGCATGCAGGGGAGCAGCTCATCGCCGCCGGTCTTAAACAATATGGCAGGCAGGCCATCAGCACCTGCTGCTTTGGTTTTTTTCAGCCTCATTATGACTGTTTTAATCTCGTCATGGAATACAAATACCTATTATCAATGAAAGTTACTTATTGACTTGGGCAAAATTACAAAATAATGCATTTTTAGTTATCCGGTTTGTATTATTTTTATGTAAATTTTCAAATTTTACCAATAAAATTTGGGAATATGGATTTTTAGTTATCCAATTTGACTTACTTTTGTCTAATTCGGATATTGTATGTGATGGTATTGCTGTGAGTTTGGGTCGGTAGTTTTTAAAGATGATTTCTTTACGATGTCGTGTATAAGCGCACTGCTTTGAACTTCAATTTGCAATCAATTTCAATTTCCACTGCGAATGTGAAAATGTCGGTAGCATTTGCAATAAAAATTAATCAATTTAGTGCACATGATCCATTTACATATGAAATGGATCTTGTTACATGTGACACATTAGTCAAATTGATTGCTATCTTAGGGAACACCCACTATTTAAGCAAGTAAATCAAAGAACACACACTTAAGCCGCTTTAAAACGATTTCGTTGTTATTTTAGCTTATTACTTACTTGCCTGTAGGCTAAAAATGATCATTTTATTTTTATTATATTGTATTTTATTTTATTTCGTTTTTTATTGTATTTGTGGGCTGGCAATATGGACATAATGATACTATATTATATGTACATATGAGCTTCTTATTAATTAATAATATTGAAAATTATGGCAAAAACATAAAAGGTAATGTGCTTTGAAATTGCCGTCTGAGTGCCGAATATGGGAATGAGACACACGCAAATAAAGCAACTAAAAAGTGACAACAACCAAATTTGGCGTTTCAAATGAAGATTCATTTAGATTTTAGAATCTTCAATTTTTTTTTTTTTGGATTTAACGATGCGCCATTGAATGAATATTTGTTGTAGACGCATATTTTACAATTAAAACAATATGCATATGGGCACGCATATGGGCGATTTTTTTACTCATATTTAACAATTAATCTTTCTTAAGCAGATATACTATATGTAACTATGAGTGTAGAGACATATGTATATGGAATTTATGATCGTGTCACATTAGGCACACAACATGAAATTTTTTGTTGAAAATTTCCAAAAAAAATTTATTATACAATTCGACCGTTTCTTTCTCGTTCTACATAATTAAGTTATTAATTTAATAAAAATGAATGCACATATATGCTACCCGTTGTAATATGGTTTCATTCGATGGTCCAAACTCAAAACAAACGATAATTGTCATCGATAACGAACGATATTCGAGTGATACAAGTTATGGGGCGTACTACGATGATCGATCAGATAACGACCCTCATAACGCAAGACAGAAAGAAGATTAAGAAAATTCATGTTCACAGTCAGTTTGTTGAAAATTTGATCACATCAGTACAATTAACATAATTAATTAAACACTCCTGATGTGTGTGTGTGTTGGAGCAAATAAATATTGTTAATAATTTTGAAAGCATCCAAATTCATATATTTATCATATTTATTGGCTACATTTGCTAGATGTATATATAAATACATCAACAATGTTGAGGAGACATATAATAGCACATCTTCACCACAGCACACATGAAAATGCGACAGTTATTTTTATTTACTTACTACACACTTACATACAATTGTATCTATCAGCATCATCAGCATCATCAGCATCATCATCATCATAATCATAACCACAAGCACAATACATAACAGACATTTTTGACAAACATAAATGCTCTCTCAAAGTAATTAAAATAATGTCAACAGAACAATTTTAATGTCATCTCACAATATGCTCATACGAACAATAAGCCGTTCTATACTATGAAGGTGCCGAAAAACAAAAAAAAATTACCTCTGTTACCGTTGTTAATCTTATATAAAACTGTGATTAAATTTTTTGTACAATACTACTCGCATTGAGCTCATTTTTGTACAGACATTTTTGTACCACATCGTTTTGCACATATGCACAGTGGTGGAAATTTTTATAAACTCAAAATTATATTATTTGAAGAAATTGCCTTAAATAAATAAGACAGTTAAACATTTTTCAAAATAATTAAGTAAGTTGAAGTAAGATATTGTAACACTTGAACTGATTGACTCCGAAGGACCTTTAGAACTCGATACAATGAATAAGAAAATGTTAAATTTGGACTGTATTGGGAATGACCTACTCCTCAAACGGCAGAACAGGTTTTAACTCAGAACTCTATCAGAAACTTTTTCATGGCAAATTGTTACTGTCCGGAGAATTGCAAATTACATGCAAATAGGTCGAAAGTCGAATTCACGGACTACGACCCCAAAGAATTTAGGCGTGCAAAATTATGCTTTTAGTAAATTTCAGCATCAAGGAAATTGAGTTCTTCTTTAAAAAAAAAAAAGACCCGCAGAAATTTTTTTCAACCTTTTCGTTATGGAAGTTTTCCTACACAGAAGATGTTGAAAAATCCTCATGTCTACAAGATTTGTTTATTACTTCTTGAAACTAGGCAAATTGTGTGTGCCACTTACTTACTTACTTATGTGGCCATAACAACCGAATATCGATTTAGGCCGAATATAACATGCTTCGCCAGCCATCTCTGTTCTTCGCTAGCCGGCGTCAGTAAGAAATTCCAAGCGGCGTCAGGTCCTCCAGTCCTCGGTCTTTCCACCGGAGGTTAGGTCATCCTCTTCTGCGTCGTCCTCCAACGGGTTCCGAATATAACACCTTCTTAGCTGGAGCGTGCTCTTCCATTCGTTCGACATGACCTAGCCAGCGCAGCCGCTGGATTTTGATGCGCTTTACTATATCAATATCGGCATACAGCTCGTACAGCTCATGGTTGTACCTTATTCGGTACTCGCCACCAACGCAAATAGGTCCAAAGATCTTGCGTAGGACTTTTCTCTCGAAAACTCCAAGCATTCGCTTATCCGAGGTGGAAATTGTCCAGGAAATCTTTTCCTATGCGGAAGATGTTGAAAAATCCACGTGTCTCAAAGACTGGTTTATTACTTCTTGAAACTAGGCAATCAATCAAAGTTTTCAGAAAGAATTTTCTCCAAGCCAAACGATTCAAAATTGAATAGTGGCGAGAAAATAGCTTAATTTAAATGGAGAAGATGGTTTTCAGAAGTACTTGGTTGACGTAATGTGGGAATTAAAATAAATTAAGAAGCTAACGAGTTAGAAAGGAAATACGCGGCTAAACCATTCACCGGGTCAGCACCATTTTATGGGATTCCTTACGGGACACTGTCAGTATTGCCTAGATTCGCGGAACTTCATTGCAGAAATAATTATTTGACACAACTAACCAAATTAAGGTTACGTTAGATTGAAGCAGCTGCCTGCTTGGGGGAACCCACTTAATCCAAAATAGACCCATTGATATGCCGCAACTAAGGCAATCAAAACATTTAATTGGGGATTGCAACCTTAAACGATTCAAAGAATGCATGACGTTTACGAAGATCAACACAAGGATTCTATCAGAATGTTTAATAAGACATTGTAAACTGAAACAATTAGGAACTCCTTTCTTCAGCTTGTAAGAGTTGGGGCACTCAGAAAGGATGGGTGGATGAGTGTATGATGAGTGTATGAATGGATTTTACCGCCACTTCTATAACAGTATTACTGCCGTTAAGAGCTTCGAAATTGGCAACAAGATGAGTCAAGACTTGGGCGAGACCGGAAACGGATTCGACTTGAGTCCAAAATCAACAATCCAAGAGAAGAATTGTATTTAGAGGACTTTCAGCAGAATGTTGCAACGTCCCTCATTTCCAAATAGTTATCAGGTATTCTTTTTATAAAAATGTAAAAAATCTCTTTTAGCCAGCTAGAGGTGCCAGCTAAAACCTAAATTTATATAAATTCATTTAAAAAAATATATTTAAGTATATACAAAATTCCACTACTGTGCCTAGGTACATGCGAGTTAAGGCATATAGACACATACACATATGCCATGACTAGATGACAAGCATTTTCACTTAGTTGGAGGCAGCACAGGCCGCCACCAATGTGGCTGGATGTGATGTTTTTAATTTTAATGCTACATTTATGATATGTTTATGAAGCCACACTCACATATACACATACGTAGTAACATAAGGAGCGCATTACTGTGCCGGGAAAGCACACATACATACATACGTACATATATGATGGGAGAGGACCCTTCGAATGCGGTAAGCCTCAGTGAAACAAGCAAAAGAATGTTGTCATAAAAATTTCTAATGTCAAGCACGCACTTACACAGACGCACACACTCACTCAAATGTTCTTCTTCTTTTTCTTCCCCTACCCATCATCATTTGAATAGGTATGTAGTTACATTCAAGTGAAAAATACGATGAGCGCAATGGAAATGTGAATAACATTTTTATGTCTATGTATTCAAACACAACAAAAAAAAAAACCAACACCAAAAAAATGAAGTGCTAGATGATTGAGAGGGTGTTGAAGGTGAAAGGTGTAGGTATTTGTGTAAGTACTTAGATTTATTCATTAATTTTGTCCTCTCAATGGTAGATACCATACTGTACTTACTCAATGCATCACAATAAAAGCGAAACAATTTAAATTTTTAATGTGTCACAGAAGACAGCCATTAACACTCAACACCGGACCAGATCATCCCAATGATTATGCATGTATATATGTCCGTATACCATATGGACGAATATATAGAGTGTTCTTCTACAACATTGTACTTTCCAATTGGGAATAAAAGTAAAGCAGCAAAATGCATCAAATCTCGCAATCCAAGTATCATTTATTTATTTTCAGTAAGGTTTGGCATGCGTATCAACATGAAAATGTTGTCATCGTAACAAACAAACTGCACAGTTTCGAAAACCGTATCTTCTTCATCTAAACCCTTAGCGAATTTTTGTATAATCCACATATTGGCCCATCCTCTTGGATTATTGTGCGAATAAAACATTCATTCGAATGTTTAGAACCTACTCAGAAGCTCAGAAGAAGTTTGGAAATGTGTTTTTTCATAATTTCTCTTATTATTTAACAGCAGCACACCACCTCTATTGGTCTGAAACATTTGCCTCTGCCATTATTTTTTCACAACACATTTGCAACCTCTTTCGATCTCTTAATGGATCTTCCCTACAAAATTGACGTTCTCATTAAAGTCACTTTTACCGCTAACGCTGTCCTTCAAGAGGGGTAATATATTCTTATGAACGTCCCCCTTTAGCTTTCTTACCCAAACATTTTCTCCAAATATACTTGCACCCTACACAATAAACCTAAAAACACAAGAGAATCAGCTAATAAACCCATAGCTGCACAGAAACTACAACTTCAACATTTTTTTCAAATATATTTACGAGAGCTCGATACTCCCTAGAGAAGCCCCACACAAAATCAACCTAAAAACACCTGAATATCGTCAAGACATCCCACAGCACCACAAAATTTCCAAAAATTACCCCAAAAAATACTTGAAAATCGACAAATATCATCACAACTAACCAAGAATCGCATCTTTTCTACATTTCTACATTTTGTAAAGCATACCTAAACGCTGTATTTATTTCTCAGAGAGGCTCCTCTATAATAAGAACCTAAAATCACATGAAAGTCGGGAAAAATCCCATAACTGCTCAGAAATGGCTCATAAATAGTGAAATGTTCTAGAAAAATGCAGCAATATGCATCTAAATATATCGGAAAATTTATTAATAATAACTCAACTCCCCAAGAACCGCTTTTATGGGAGCAAAATTAAAGGGTCGATCCTTAATAGTTTTACCACTTACGTAGTATTGTCATTCATATTTACGCGCTATTTTAACCTCATAAAGGGGCTCCCCGAACAAATTAACCCAAAAATACTTTAAAATCGACAAATATACACTCCACGACCCAGAAATCACCTCTTCAGGACCTCAATTAGTTTTTACTCTGCAAAATTCGAATGAAACATATTATATCCCTCATCTTAGGTATATTTCCATTTAAAATTGATATTTGTATCAATTTAGTTCCCACCAGTTCAAGGAAGCCCCAAAATTGTCTATTCAACGCCATTCAAAAATCTAGAAATTGAGTCTTTTCACTAAAAAAAATCTGTCCGCTCTTGTGCGTAGTGCTGAGGAAAAAACGAAATAGCTTGTAAACGATTTTGCAGAAATATCCGGGCCAACATTCTCAGAAGACCTACCCCTTGCAAGAATTGAAGCTGAAAGCCCAAAGTACTTTGTAATGTTTTGTTCTGCATTAAAGTTTATTTTGTGCCAAGTGCCTCAGCGCCTCTGTATGTCGTTCTTTAGGTATTATTAATATTTCCAAATAGTCCAGCAACGTTAGATCTTTCGGAAGCCCACGCCACCCTAAAAAAAATTTATATGTAACACTTAATGCCCCAAAGGGTTCTTTGGTCGAGCTTCGCTTCCATTACTGTTGTGTGTGTTAAATTCTGGAGTGTATTAGAAAGGCCCTATTTATTTTAGCCGGTTCCGAACGGCAGAACTCTTGCAACATCACTTTTTTTTGAGGTTTGTGACAGAGTTCTTTTAGAGGCCTTTTCATGGCAAATTGTTACTGCCGGAAGAATTGGTGGATACCGTTCGAAAGAAAAATTTTTCGATATTAAATTTGTTATGCTTCAGCCGAAGATTGAACTCACGACCTACAGATCAGAAGTCCAACACACTAACCACATTACCCTAGTATTGCCAAAATACGAATTCTTGAAATCATATCCCCACTGGATCTCACTATATTCAGATCAGTCTCTGTGCTTCTCTGTTCGGTGCTCACGTACAATTATATTCAAATAAAATGAAAATTAAAATCAATTTTATACTCTCCGTGCTCCATGCTTCACAAAAAAAAACTCCCTTTAAAAAAAAATTTCCTTTGATTTCACAGAAACATGAAAGTGAAATTCGATAGAGATTCTATATTCATCGTAAATCGTTAATTAAAAAGTATAAAATTGAATTAAAAACCATGGCAAGGCAAAAAAAATACAAAAACTGAAAAGAAAAAGGAAACAGTAGAGCACAAAAATCCCAAAATCAATAATTAATTTTATTGATGCGCGCTAAAATTGAAAAATAAAAAATTGTAAATGAAATTAACGAAATCTTTGCATCGTTTCTTTCTGGCCACAATGACCGGGCCCGGCTGGTATGGTCGGTCGATTTTATGAGACCATTAAATGTAATGCGATTTTCCATCATTAAAGTCAAAGTACACGAAGATGGGGAAAAAGAAATGAAAATGTGATGAAAACGTAGAAAAGAAGAAGAAGGATGAAAGAAAAAGGAACACACAGAAAAAAAAATACAAAATCAAATCAAAAAATTATAAAACCACACCGACACCATAGAGAGAAAGAGGAAAGACACAACAACAAATCAATTATGGGAAAAGCATGCTCATTGCTGTCGACGCAACAGTATCGCTGAAGGCAATAATAATGATGATAATGATAATCATGATGATGATGATGATGATGATGATGATGATTATGGTGTCGAAGACAAAGACAACAAACCATCATAATTTTGTGCGTTTGTGTGCAAAGTGTCAGTAAACAGTCAGTGGAAGTGGGTGTTGCTGAATGGCGCCTTTTTTCCTCAAGTTTTTGTGTGCGTGCGTACCTGCGCGCACATCCGTGCGTTCATATCATTTAATAACAATGAAATTATGTATTTCATCAGCAATTAATTTATCCGCAACATTGCATTGCAATAAAAGTGTGTGTGTGTGTGTGTAAAACGTATGTATAAGTATTCGTATGCGAGTACATGTTACGTACGTACGTACATATGTGCATTGCCGATGGGAGTAGAACGACAATGAAAACGACAACGGCAACGACAACGACAACAGCAACCATAAAAGAAATGAAAATGTCACCAGAGACAAGTCATAAGCATTCCATTTGCATTAAACATACCTCCCCATCGCCCAGCTTAACGTATCATTCTCATGTTCCCGTTTGCGTACATTTTACTTTCATTTGACGCATCAACATTAAAACATACATAAATTAATAAAACGCAACAAACGGTAGACAACAACATTAGGCACATCATCCTTGTTGGCATCAAACAAAGTGATAGAGAGAGGGAGATTGAGAGAGAACACACACACACACACACACATATATGTACCTTTAATAAGTAGAACAACAAGGAAGCAAGGAAAGCTGCTGATAGGTAGCTTCTATCAAGGTGGAATTGTCACATCAACGTCAAAGCAACAGTGTATTTCTTTAAAAATAGAATTGAGTCAACATGTTGAATAAACAAACAAAGAAACAACGCAAAAAAAAAGGAAGTTGGAATGCAAAAGTGAGAGCATATAAAAGTGTAGGTTGTACAGACATATGTAGGTTTCTGTATCTACACATATGTTCATATATAATTTGATGGTAGAAAATACTTTTCATGACCTCATCTCTAGCGTCAAATCATTTTCTCACAATTTCTCTCCCACACACACACACACACACACACACACCACACTATGTAGGGATCTGCTCTGAATGACGCAATGTTATTTTTGAAAATTACGCAAAATATTCTTAGAAGAAAAACAACAATAAGCAACAAAAACTAGAATTCCAATCCAAATGTTTGTGCGCCAAATGTATTGAAGATTTGGGTGCATGCATTCAATTCGATTTTGTTGTCTGTCTGTGATTTGTTAGACACTTTATGGTAAATACTCATACTAACAATTCATAGAAATAGAGAAAGAAAGAAATTTCATTAAAATATCCTCAAGCATTCAAGTTTATTTTTAATAGGCACAACAACAACAATAGGTATCAACTTTGAACTACTTCGAACATCAACAATGCAATCGCTATGAAGAAGTACTAAAAATATTCCGGGATTGAAAGAAGTAGAAAGAAGAAAATTGAAATTCCAAAAAAAAAAAAAATTGTATATAAAAATAATTCAATGTAATTTCACAATAATACTCTGGACATTGCTATTAAGTACCTCAGTAATCACAGTAAACTTTCAATATATATTGTATTTATCACCGATGAATATAGAAGGTTTCTATTTACATATTAATTCAAATAAATCATAGATAACTGAAGCTTATAGCGCGTGTGTGCTTCCACTTCCAGTTGGGATGACGCTCAGTCAACCAAAGTCAAAATAAGATAGGTGTCCTCCATTCTTGTGAGAAAGGATGACAGATTTATTCACTTCTATTAAATTGAGAGTATCTTTTACTTAATATTTATATTTAACCTTAACTGGTTCCTAATATTGTACTAATTGTACTATTGAATGGAGCGTAGAAGAGATTAAAATACTAACCACTGCTAATGCTTCTGACAGGTCTAACAGGAACATTTTCAACGAGCAGAAGAGTAAGAAGTCGTCGGTAAAGTCTATCAGGAAACTGTTTAATGTGAAAAAACTTAAGGGATCGCCTGAGAGGTCTACCAGGAGCCTGTTCAATGAGCAAAGGCCCACAGATTTGTAGCTTCTTGGAAAAAGTATAACCACTGCTTATTGTCAAGAGCACCGGTTTTTAGACTTTTCTCATGGGGACTAAATTTGACGATATATACCATAATACTCCAAGGAGACTCTGACATTGGCTGTCTTGAGGGCATGAACTATCAAAATAATCATATTTGATGATACCTTGATAGCACTTGTTTTGAAATTGTTCAAATAACTATCGTGACATCAGGCCGAAATATCAAAAATTCTTTTGATTCGCAAAATAATGGGGTCTCAGTAGATTGTAGACCATCAGCGAGTATCAAACTAATGAATTTTCTGATGGGTTACCTCATCCAAATCAGATTATGTTAAGGCTGGTGTCCAATTGTGAGAATTCATTTAGGCCAAAGTCGTAAACTGAGCCTTCCTATCATCCCGGTGAGATAATGCCCTGTAAAATTGTCAACAATGGTGCTTACTTACTTACTTACTTACTTATGTGGCCATAACAACCGAATATCGATTTAGGCCGAAAATAACATGCTTCGCCAGCCATCTCTGTTCTTCGCTAGCTGGCGCCAGTTAGAAATTCCAAGCGCCGTCAGGTTCTCCAGTACTTGGTCTTTCCACCGGATGTTTGGTCTTCCTCTTCTGCTTCGTCCACCAGCGAGTTCCAAATATAACACCTTCTTAGTTGGAGCGTGTTCTTCCATTCGCTTGACATAACCTAGCCAGCGCAGCCGCTGGATTTTGATGCGCTTTACTATGTCAATATCGGCATACAGCTCGTACAGCTCATGGTTGTACCTTATTCGGTACTCGCCACCAACGCAAATAGGTCCAAATATCTTACGTAGGACTCTCTCGAAAACTCCAAGCATTCGCTCATCCGAGATGGAAATTGTCCAGGCTTCAACGCCATATGTTAGGACAGGCAAGATGAGAGACTTGTAGGGTGTAGTTTTCGTTCTTCGAGAGAGGGCTCGACTTCTCAATTACTTACTCAGCCCAAAGTAACACCTGTTAGCAAGAGTTATCCTACGTATGATCTCCAAGCTGACGTCATTACTGCTGTTAATGCTGGTTCCAAGAGAGATAAAGTCCCTTACTACTTCAAAAGCGTAGTTGTCAACAGTGACGTGCTGTCCAAGACGCCGGGACTCTTTGTTTGTTGACACTAGATACTTCGTTTTGCCCTCGTTCACCGTGAAACCCATCCGACGCGACTCTCTTTCCAACACTGAGAATGCTGCACTGACTGCTCGCGTGTTCATGCCGATTATGTCAATATCGTCGGCATACGCTAACAGCATGACACTTTTGTTGAAGATAGTGCCATTATGTTGTAGATAATAATAAGATAATAAGATTGAAGAAGTCGCACGATAACGAATCACCTTGTCTGAAACCCCGTTCGGATTAAACGGTGCAGAGAGGTCCTTCCCAATTTTCACTGCACAACGGGAGTAATGCAGTGTCATTCTACAAAGTCGCATGAGCTTTGCAGGAATACCGAACTCAGACATTATTGCGTAGAGGTAATCCCTTACCGGACTGTCGAAAGCGGCTTTATAATCAACAAATGGTGCTTACATTATGTTTAAATATTGAGATACCAATATTCTCTTTAACGGGCAGAGTTAACAACACCGTGCCTTCCTTGGCCAATTCATTTGCAGCTTTGTTTCTCATTATCTTCCTGCGGACCGGCACCCAAACGGATATTCAGACTGTTTGGGCATCTGGACTCTCTGTACGCACGTGTGCTACAGTATTGTAAGGTCGTGATGTGGTTACCCCGTTAACAGCCAGTATCTCTGCCTGAAAAACACTTTATTGATATGGTAACCTATATGATATACGGACCTCAAGGGTATCAGAAAAAACAACTTCTTCCACCCAATCGTACAGCTTTAAATAGTCGATATAAGCTGAATGAAAGCCGGATCGCAAATACGAATAATATTGAAACTACAATCGAAAAATAATTTTTTTTAAATATAACCGGTTAACCCAAACCGGTATCCGATATCGTAATCTAAGTATTGATAGTAGAAAATGGATGTAGTTAAGAGCAGAGTCCTGTAGTCCGAGAAGTTCATAATTATTTCTTAAGGGATACAATTATCAGGAAGGCTCTGTCTGAAAAAATACAACCAGTATTTCTCCGTCCTTGGATGCTTAGAGTTTTCGAGAGAATATTTGCCTTGATGGCGAGTACCGAATGAGGTACAACGATGAGATGTATGAGCTGCGCTGGCTGGGTCATGTCAAGCGAATGGAAGAAGATGCTCCAGCGAAGAGAGTATTTAATTCGGCACCCGCTGAAGGACGCTAAAGAAGAGGAAGACCAAACCTCCGTTAGATGGACCATTTGTTGGGTAACCAGGCGGCGCTTGGCATATCCAATTGACTCCAGCAAGCGAAGAACAAAGAAGGCTGGCGCCGCATTATATGTTCGGCTTAAATCGATCATCGGTTGTTATGGCCACATAAGAAGAAGAGGAATTCCTTAGTCTGCTAACATTTCAGTGGTCACTGCAAATAAATAGCACCCTTGCTGATTTTGACGACTTTGTAGTTAAACAACCGAGATCAACTCACTAAAAGGCATATTGTTGCAGTTCAGAATTGTAGTAGTAAGCTCGAATCTTCTCCATACTTAGAAATCGTCGAATCGATCTCTTCTATCCTCAGTTTTATATTGAACTATTGTTGAAGCAGTCGCATGCGAAAAGATTTTTATTTCCATTGCTACCAAATGTTGCATGTAGTTTTCTTGATCTCAAATTCTTTGTCAACTTAGTCTTTGTTCTTCATTTATAAACGTATTTGGACGTTAGCAGCGTATAATATTTAGATCTACTAGTGCTTCATAGGTGTCGATTTCTAAACTTTTTGACTGTATGTACAAATGGAAGTGATTGAAAGTTTGTAAGATTTACATTCTCCACTGATGAGATTCTTCAATAATAATCGCCTTCAGCCAAATTAACTAACCTATTTATAAATAAATGTTTGTAATAATGTTTATGAATGCAGATTTGCTAAATCACATCATACAAGTTGACCGACAGACATTCAACCCTTATTGCCATCACAATCATCCCATTAATATTATTATGTGCGTAGGCGTTACTTACATATAAACTCACATATACTTGTTGTTTTTATTTGGTACAATCGGAAGCTGAAAGTCAAAAATTGTATATATTAACATATACATATAATATGTAAACACATGTTACCATTTTGCACACCATCTATCTACATACATACGAGTATATGTGATTACCTACATACTTGAACTTAGTCCTTTTGCATGGAAATCTACAAATGGTTCAATATAACGTAATCATCATCAAAGAATTCTTAGAATTATTGTGGTGTTGTCGTCTGTTGCACACACACACACAACCACATATATGCAAAAAAAAAAACGATTGTATTTGCCAATAAGCAAATTTGTGCGTAGATGTAAAGAATGCGTGTTCATGTCCACATATGGAATGTTTGCGCATGCTTGTCCATCATTCGGAAATTTAAATATTTAATGCGTGTGCGTGTCTGTGAATGAATAAATGAATGCGAAAATATAAATAAAGAAATTCCATTTGACCTCACTTCACCTTTCTCATTCACGCCACAGCTTCCACCTACTACTTATATGGAGAATGTACATACATTGACTCCTTTCTTTATTGGCGTTGTCGTGTGTATTCGTTTGTGCTAGTTTAAATCCTTTTTCTTGCTTTGTCACATCCACCAACGTATTCTTATAAATATAGAGTAATTGTATGTGCTGATGAAAGCATGCGATGAAGGGCAATGCTACAATGTTTCTACTGAATTTTTTATTATTTATTTTCTTATTTATATTATTTGTGTGCGTGTGTATGTGTGTGTGTGTGTGTGTGTATTTTGTAAATTCACTTTAGTGGCTATTTTGTATTATTATTGTTCTTCTATCTGAATGTATTCGTATAAAAATTACAAAGTGTGAACTATCGAATTGCATTGATATTACCATGGTGTAATAATAACGAGGTGACTTCGAATGAAGGTGAATGAAAACAATTTTATTGCTTTAAATAAATTTGATGTAGAAATAAACATGATTTAAATTATATAGTAACAAAAAATGTATATGCCAGTAATCGAATAAAAGCCACCACTACTTTCCATACAAAAGTTGAATGAAATATATGTTTTTCACACTTTAAGCACGAAAATGTAAAGCTATCACGTTGAAACTCGACATATATGAATATGTTTGCTAACGGATGGGCTTATTCAAAAGTGGACAAAATCGGATGAAAACCACGTCTACCTCCCATACAAAAGAATGGTTTCAAATCTATATTTTCTCATTTTTTGGATGAAAATCTAAAGTTATTAAGTTGAAATTCGGTACGTGTGAGTATATTTACGACAGTGTAACCGACACTGAATATAAATGAAATTGGTTAAAAATTATTAGTACCTCTCATATAAAAGTGTATTTTCTAATGTATATTTTTACACTTTGTACCTGAAAGCGTAAAGTTATCAGGTTGAAATTTGGTACATGCAATTTTATTTAACAGCTAATATTCCATTTTGAGAATGGTGTGAATCGGATTGAAAATAGGCCTAGCTTTCATACAAAAATATGCTTTTGAATGTATTATTTCACATTTTTTGGTATGAAAATATAAAGTTATCGAGTTGAAACTCGGTGAGTGCTTTTATATAGAGCAGCTAATAGGCAAACTTTAGAATGGCTTAAATTGAAAGAAAAACAAGCCTAACTCCCATACGAAAAATTCTTCCCGTATATGTTTTTTCATACTTATTGTACAAAAATGCACAAATATGAAACAGAAACCTAAGGTGTATGGTTAAAGCTTCTAGTATAAACGCAAAAATAGGCAAAATTTCACGAAAGCTACACTTAGCGTCCAGAGAACATTTCAGAAGCGTGTTTTCACACTTTGTGCATGCAAAATGCAAAGATATGAAACAGAAACTTTTTATATATAATTAAATATTCTAGTAAATGTACAAACTCGAAAATGGGCAAAATCACATAAAATCTAAACCTACCTCCCATACCAATATACCTTTCGGAAGTATTTTTTTTTTCACCATTTGCGTGTAAAAATCCAATGATATTAAGCAGGAATTTAGTATATATGATTTAGTTTGCTAACAAATACACTACGTCATAAATTGATGGAATCGGATGTAAACTGCGACTACCTCTCATACCAATATGTGTTTTAATCATTATGTTTATAAACTTTGTACACGAACAAAAGAATCTAAACATTGGAAATGTATTCTTTTTCGAATATAAGCCTTTCTAAGTACAGAACACAGTTTTTTTTAATAATTTCCATAATGCTCATATAAAATACAATTATATTAGCCCCTGAATGATATATTGTAGCTAAATAATTTTGAAAGGCAATTAATTCATCCAAAGGAAAAGCTTCTATATTTCGTTTATTATATGACTATGCATTAATGTGTGAAAAAAGCACGCACGTTTCAAAATTTCAAAACACCTCTTATTACACAAACTTTGGTTTTTAATCCAACAGAAGGTTTTCGACAAACGATTGCTTCTGAATTGATATCAGTATGTGTTTGAGTGTGTCATTTATCGACTCAGCACTATGCGCATACACGTTTAATATCGACAATGTCTAGCTAAATATATAATTTGATGGTAACAACAAGCTTCACACGCACACACTATTTTACGTGTGGCATGTTGATATTAAAACGGAAGTAAATATGTAAGAAATTATAATTTCAGTGTCAATGGCTCAACACCAACGATGCTGCACTCATCATCATGCAATTCTATACAAAAAAAAAAATAAATAAATAAAATACAAAAACAAAACAATAGCAGCAACAACAACAAATCTTACAAATCTTGTTCATACGTTTATACTGCGTTCATTCGTTTGTCAATGAAGCATTTGCTTGCGAGAACAGTAATCCCATTAGCAACATTTGTTGCCGTATGTCTTCATTAAAATCTGTTTGGGAGTGTGTGTGTGTGTCGCGAGTGTGTGCATTTGAATGCGTGTTGTCGCGTGTTTTGGTGCATTAATTTCCTGCGATTTCAAGCGTAATCCCAATTTCCATATACGGACAACGATTGATATCGAATATGCTACTTCCTCCTTCTCCACCTTATGTTCTGGCTCTTTTGATTCTCTTTTTTTTGTTTTCAATATTGTTTTTTTTTTCCTTTTGTATTTTCCATACTACGTCCAAACAATTCAATTCATAGTCAGCCGATGCGCTTTATTGCATTTCTCTTTATTATGACTATAGTTCTTGTTGTTGTTGTAGTTGTTGACACTTCTTTGTATCAGCTTCTTCAGTGTACATACATAACATACTATACATACATAAATACATACAATATATCCGATATGTTGCTCATGGAGATGCATGAAAAGCTGCAACTCAACTTCAACGAACAAATGACGGCTGTCAAAACTTTGTCATCCGTTGTGAGACACACACACACACAACACTTATGCATGCTCATAAAATTGTTGTGCTTGTTGTGTTGTCGTTGTTGTTATTGTTGTTGTTGTTGTTGTTGTTGTTGTTCGGAAGTTAATTACGAGTGTGTTTTCTTTCCGATTGACCTTATTCCCTTATTTTTTCATTGTTCAATTGATGTTTGAATGTGTGTGTGTGTGTGTATGAATGTTTGGAATGCATATACACATATGTAGACATACATAAATTTCATGCTGATGGATCTATTGATTTTTGATTTTTCTTCTTTTTCGTTTTCTTCTTCTTCTTTTTTTTTATCCTTCTTTCTCTCGATGCTTTTCTTCATCTCAAATGGAACATTAACCATTCAAGTAATATTTTCACATATTGATGTCATACAATTTCAACATATTGGGGGACATTTTTTTTTTTGTGAAATATTTAACCCCTTTATTTCTCTCTTTCTCCCTCTCTCTCTCTCTCTCTCTCTCTCTCTCTCTCTTTGTCAACTAAAACCGATTCTGTTAATTACATTTTCGAATTAAATTCTGACACGTTTACGAATTGTTTTTTTTTGTGTGCCAACAAATAAAATTTATGATTTTCAAGTGAAATAATATCTGCTCCGTTCCATACACCCCACTCCTCTCCACTTTTACGTAAAAACTATCGATGTGGATAGTTTTTCCCCCTAAATCTATTGCACATTGCATTCATTCTATTTGTTACACCTCATACCAATCGCATTCATTTAAAAAATGAATAATTTTGAACGTAAGCAAACAAAAAAATTAAAATTAAAATCACCATCTGTACTTAATAACAATGGTATGGGGGAGTATAGAACCCCCGCCCCCATACTTTGTGCCATTTAATTTATTTGAAATATTTTAATTTCATAATTTTTTTCATTTGCAGCAGCTGACGTCCGATAAGTGCCAGCATAGATCAATCAGTATGTACTCGTCGTACCTAAATATAAATGAAGGTAATGCAGTTATCTTAGGGTGGTGGCTGGATGGCTGGCTGGCTGGCTGGCTGGCCCTTAACAAATTTTACTGAGAGGAACTTTCTAATATGAAGTCTAGCGCAAGTAGTGTGGCTAGAAATGCATAAGTAAGTATTATAGTTGTATGTTATATGCACGTACGATATGTTTGTGTGCTTAGGTGCGCATCTGCTGTCACCAATCATGCGCTTAATGATTCCCTTAAGTCTTGCAATGCTGGGGGATCTGCTAATTTATGGCAGTTGAATGTGCTATGGGAATGATTGGATCCGGAATTTATTAGATAGCGTTTGTAGCAATGGCAACAAAAAACACACCTCATGTTATAGTATACCTTTTTTGATATATCTGTATGTACATCTTTGCATTAGACTAGTCCTTACCCATTGACTTTTTTTTGCAATTTACTGCAGCACATAATCATAATATTATCTTTAATGCCTCAAAGATCTACTATCAAAATTCAATGTAAAGATTTCAACTTGAATTTTAATAATATATCGAATAGCAGAAAAAGAAAAATTCGTCACTACAATATTAATATTCGTACCAATTGTGGGAGGCTACATGAAATTGTAGTAATTCTAGGAAATATGGCTCACGAAACAAATATGGTTCTTCGAGAGGAATTAAGTAAGTTATACCAGGTTAAAATTTTCTTTAATTCAATAACTTTGTATGGGAGCTACATTTAATTGTGGGCGCAGCAGTGACTGGAGGTGCAAATATATTGCGTGTAGCACAATAATTTTTCGCAAAATTACTAACTCGTAAAATATTATTCTAGGGATTAAATATTGTTACCCTAGACGAAATATTAATTAGGTTGTATTTTATTCTGGTTCAGCGAAAAGTATGAAATTTTCCTAATTTCAAGTATTTTTTTTTGCAAAATATCGAAAGGAAATTTTAGTTTTGGACCCGTATACTTTAAATTATTAGTTTTATAGGGAAACCCTCCTAGGCATGAGAAATACTGGGTAAATTGTTTGAAGAAAATGCTTGAACACTGCACTTGGGACGCTTCCTGGGCTGCTATGGGATTATTTGTCGATTCTCAAGTGTTTTTGTTCGTTTTGTACGAGAGTCTCCTAAGCTAGTGAAGATAGAAAGTAAGTATGTTCGGAGAGATGTTGGCGGAAAAAGCAGTTACTCATATATTTTAGTGCTCTAGACTCGGTTCCTAAACACATGTCGGTTTATTTGTTGATTTTCAGATGGTTTTGAGTTCATTTTCTAAGAAACCCTGCTTAAGGGGTACACATATGTATGTTAGAAAGAAATATTGAGGATAAATAGTTAATTAAAAAAACACAAAAACAATTTTTAAAAGTAGACGCGTGTAAATGCCAAATCTACAATTACCCATATAGCTAAGGATCACTCTAATGTGTATAAATATATATGTGTTGCATTCATTGACAGCATTCTATTGCTGTTTATCGCATTGTTGCAACAACATTACACACGAGTGGATTACGTACTCAGCTCATGTTGTATTATTTATTTTGTTTTTACACCACACATGCAAGCACACATATTTACCAGTATTTATATGAAAAACTATACAATGTAATAAGCAAACAAAAAAAAATATGATTTGCATTGGTAATCAAAATGAATGGAAAATATCGAATTGCTTATAAAATTATTATCATAATCAATGAACGAAATGTATATAATAAATATAAATTTTTTTTAAACATTAACTCGGAAAAAATGTATTTTTGATCTTTATCAGAAGTATTTCATTTTAATTTTGAATGGCGACAGTTGAGAAATAAACTGCCTGAATAGAGCATACCATCAAAAGCATTTTGTAATACTCAGCAGTGTTCTCTACAGTTTACATAGATCAAGTTGTCATATTTTTGCATCAAAATTGTTGTAATAATCATTATTAATCATCATTACACAACATCAAATTGTCATCTCACTTTCTTCTGCTAATATAACTGTGGTGACATTCGAAATCACAATCACAATAATCTTATCCTGTAGAGCATTTAAATTTATTTTAACATTATTGCTAAACTCAACACAGTAAAAACAAAAAAATAACAATAATCAATGGTGAAAATGTGAGAGAGTAAAACAACTGGCGCCGCACTCTACTCAGGCACGCGCCTTACCATCAAGGGCATCAACAACTCTGCTCATCAACAGCATTGAGGTGAACAAAGGAATAAATGAACAATGAGACGACCTGATTCTGAATGAATAGTATTTGATATAGCAATAAAGAGCGCTCTGCAGAGGACAGCATGCAGCATGCAGCATGCAGAAAAGACAACTGAGAGAAGGCAGAGCAGAGATATTCCATGTGACTGTAAATATGTGCGATGTAGCCGCATGTGTTTTTAGAACACATGCATCGTACTGTTGTCGTTTGCTGCATGTAAAATGATACTGAAGCATAGCAATAGCAGCAGTGGAGCCGAACCGAAAACACACACGAGTCAGCCACATGTTGTTCTACCACGCAATGAAATCCAAAAAAATATATATACATAGTATCAGCAATGCACATTAACAGCACAGCAGCCATAACATAGTTTTCGTAATGTATGAGATTAACATAACAGAGACGAGTACAAAGAGCGCAGCAGCCATAACATAGTTACCGTACAGTATGAATTACAGAGACGAGTACAAACGAATGTATATGCACGTATGCGAAACACGAGTACAGAACAGAATAGAGCGGCGGACAGCGGCACGTGAATAACTGCCAATGTGTACTTCGTGTTATGTTTGTGCATGTGGAGAAAGAACCTCTGTGACTGGTACTGGCACCTCAATTCTGTTGCTGTTCTATGCACTGCGACGTTGCGACATTGGCGTTGGCGTTCGTTCGTATTGAAACTAACTAAAAATTTCGCCGCCGTCCGCCGTATGACTAGCTAGCTCAGCTCGGTGGCTGGCTGCTCTGTGGATAAGCAAGTTTTAGTACGTGTTCCTCCGTGTTTGAAAACAGTTCAGGTTCTTGAAGTGCGCGCGCGATTTTCTTTTGTTTTTGTTCCCCAATGTTCAGTGTATGTATGTGTGTGTGTTGTTGAGTGTGAGTTAGACGTTACAAGCACCATGCATACACACATATCATCTACGAACATATGAATGCATGCAGTGGACGACAATACGCATTACTACGCGTATACGTTCGGTAATTACGCTTAACAGTAAGAAAAAAAAAATATACAACTAAGTACACGACAACGATACCAGTCCGGCTACTACAAGTTTTATTATTCTTGTTGGAGAACAAAAAAGAAGCAACAGCAACAACAACAACGACAACTATCCCAATTAAAAGTCTTGTGTGTTGTGTGTAAAAAGTGTTGATATGGAAAATAGCAACAACAACAACAACAACAACAACAGCAACAACGACAATGTAATTGAATACGAATCGCGGTGGCGCTAACTTTGCATACTTTCTGGCGTTTAGAATAAATTCTTTTGCCATCATTTCAACGTTGAAGGCACACTAAATGAATGAAATACGATTCGTTATGCGTGTAAATGAGAGCATTTTTGTGTAGAAAAAGCTACACACATTATTTATTAATATCGTGCTAAGATATTGAATTTCAAATTATCGCACGGTGAGTGGTTGAAAATGTTGTGTTGTGCAAAAATGTAATAAAAGTCAATTAAAATTTCAATATTATCAAAAAACAAAAAAAAAAAAGAGACCTACACAAATACATTTGCACATAAATTAGAACTTCGTCTTTTATACATTTTGTTATTTTTCATTCCTTTTTTGTGTTCGAGTGTGTGTCTGTGTGTGTGTGTGTGTGTATATGACACGCACAAAGGAAATTGCTTTTGCTGTTGCTTTTTTTTTCGTCATTTTACTTTAGAACGGGCAAAGCCACGACAACGACCACGACCACGACCACGTTCTCATTATTATCCGTATTCATATCGACATATCGACATATGTACCTATGTTATAATAGCGACACATACTCGTATGTAGTGGCACTTTTGTATCTATCGGTATGTGGTCGCCTTTCTTCGTGCGCTTTTCGATAATTCGTCCCTCCCTCCAGCATATCATATGTGAATTCCTCAGTGATTTGAAACCAAAGCAGCACAGCTGAATCTGTACCGCAATTCAACTGCTTATTCATCCTCTTTTTCGTTTACTATAGTGTGCTAATGATGATGATGATGATGATGATGATGATGATGATGACGATGATGGTGAATGGAAAGTGTTTATTGTGGTGAATTTGTATGCAATACAGCAGCAGCAGCAATAACAGCGTTGAATATCCTGCGCACAAGCGCTGCAATCATTGCATTGCATTCATGGTGAATTTTAATGAGAAATGATGGTTGAATGCAACTTAATTAAAAATTCTATTAAAATCATATAGAATATAAATATTGTAATAATAATAAAGAACAACAACAACAACAACAACAATAATATAAAAATTGACAAAACAAACATGTTTATTACATTCCTCTCAAAAAAAAAAACAAATTCAAATCGCGCGCTTTGTCTCTCCGGTTGAATCCCAATTACACACTCTATCTCTGTCTAACTGTCTATATCGCTCGCATTGTAGAATAAATTAACAAGCGAGCCATCAATTTACAACATCCTACGTATAAAATACAAAACAATTTCATTTTCTTATTTGTTTCTTATTCAATTCGCTTTGGTTTGATTTCTTGTCACTTCTTGTTGGACATTTAAATGCGCCCTAAGGCGTATAGAATATAAAAAATAACAACAACAGCAACAACAACAATAAGAATAACAATACATATCAGTCGAAAGACGCAAAGAATTGTGGCAAACCGAACAAACAACAACACCATATCGATGTAAACCACATATCAGATTGAATTTAGTTAAAAAAGAAGACTACAACAACAGCAACAACTACTACTACGATTACAACAACAACAACAACCATAACAATACTACTAAAGCGCTGTACTTCTTATTATTCTACTTCAACTTGTTCTCATCAAGTGTTTTATTCTGTTGAACTGTGTTGTTCGTTTGTCAGCCAGCATACAGCTTCCTTTTAAACCGGTCCATGGAGTAACTACATACTAACTCAATAATAACAAAAAAAAAGAGTAACATCATAATAAAACATAAGTAAAACAAGTGATAGAGTGAGAGAGAGAGAGAGAAACAAAAACGAAAATAAACAAACAAAAAATACTACAACAAAATCAATCACATACGCGTTTTTTTTTTTAATATTTTGTCTTTAACTTCAACCAGATACACCTGTAACTGGCAACTAGTAACTGGTATCTTGTGTAATTGTTGAATCTGGTGTTGTTGTTGTTACTGGCTAACGCGTACGAGTATTACAACTTTATCGATGTGAGTGTTAATGTGTACACCGGTTTGTGCAATATTTTCAGCAGCAGCAGCAGTAACCAACAATCACAATAACAACAACAACAACAACAACAACAACAACAACAATATTAGTGACTGCAACTGAAACAAGTTTTGTGAATGAATGTCCAAGATTATATATACTCGCACATGCATGCATGTTACATTGCAAACGAATTGTGAATAATTATGTTGAAGATACGCGTACACAAATTGTTACAGTGGAGCATAAATGTATAAAAAGCATTTGAATAAAATCAATTTTAACGAAATTTGGAATTATATTACAACACACTACAGTCAGTATATGCAGCATATTGTTTTGTACTTTTTGTACATAACATCAGTCAATTGAAATCAATCAGAATCTAAACGAATTTATGGTGAGTTCAATTTCACTATCTTCATACATATATATTTGCATATGATTTTATCTATTGAAGAAGATAATCATGCCTGCCATTAGGAAAATCGATTCTAGTTCTAACTTGAGAGACAAATATTCGCAAAATATAGTGTATCTCATTCATCTTCTTCAGTATAATATCTAATAGTACTCCCACTGAGTGTGTCTTTGGATGCGTCGTTCAAAAAATTTTCAAATATCCATAATAACTTCGACGTTTGATGACCGATTTGCAATATATTTTATATCATTGAACCTCAGTGAACACTACCTCTCATACCTCTCATACGCCATGGATCTCCGAGATGAGATTTAATTATTGGGCTCAGTAATCCAAAGTTGAACGCTAACTTCCATTTTATGTCCATAAAAAAAAAACTCTTAAAAATGTTGGAAACTTTTTTCTTTACAGTATTTCAGTGAATTCATATAAACAACAATTTTACAGGAGAAAAAAAATAAAACTTCAAGTAATATATGAAAATAAGCATAAGATCCCATTTCAAATGCATTATTATTTCGTGAGATAATAATTTCTTCCATATAATTTGTCAAATTTATGATAAATCAACATTTTAGCTATTTTTAGGGTGGCACAGAATATTTTTTAAACAATTTCATGATATTTTCAAGGGGAACTTTCAATTTAGGGGTGGACATTTTAATTAATCTTATTTCTTTTGTATGGGGAGCGACACAATTTATTGTAGCTATATGTACGAGTATATGACAGCGATGTATTATCTTACATTACAATACGTTATAAGGAAGCCCACAATCGCTCTTTTGTTATATTTACTAAGCAGAGGAATTTTCTTTGCCTTTCAATAATATATTTTTCATAATCTTCATGTTTTTTTTCAGAGCTTTCGTTTTTTATTCTTGTTGTTGTTGTTGTTGTATTAATTATACATTTAATGAGTCAAAATTTTTGTCATATCATATCCTAGGTAGCCACTCTTTACTTAAATAACATAAATTCTATTAATGACGTCGATTTTGATTAGTAACTGCACAGAATTCCAGAGAAGTTTGAACAATATTTCATGAGCATTTTGGCAAAGAACGTGACTATATAATTATTAAGATGGCGTTAAACAATTTCTCGATTCGCCAATAATTTTGAGAAATGGAAATTTCACGCTTTGTAAAGTCACACCGCATATGTTCTCTAAGACATAACTCTATAAGCTGCACATTGGGGTGGTAAATAAAATTCACTTTATTCCCTCACGGTCATTTATGAATTTTCTAAATTGATTCTCATCATTTATATCGGAGGCATCAATGTAGCATAATAATAAAATAGTTTCTGAGAATTTTTATAATTCCCAGTTTTTCTTAGTTGCGAATGAGATAATCAATCCTGTGGTGACGAAAATTACATCGAGGTATTCTTCAAAAATTTAATTTCATCTATTTTCTGAGTTCTTTGAGGTTCAAT
Organism: Megamerina dolium; assembly: GCA_963854835.1. Classification (NCBI taxonomy): domain Eukaryota; kingdom Metazoa; phylum Arthropoda; class Insecta; order Diptera; family Megamerinidae; genus Megamerina; species Megamerina dolium. The sequence continues at coordinate 58,300,400 of OY978527.1, read as the reverse complement.
ATGCCTTCTCTAACTGGCAAGATATTTGAGTTTTAAGAGAGCTCCAGAGTAGTAGAGGGTGCGTTCTTTATATCGAAAAAAAAAAATTATTATGCATAATACAATAATAAATTGGTTAGCACTATAGGCTCCGAAGAAGTTTCACTTGGTATTATTTTAAAAGAAAAAAATGTTCATTATTCTGAAGAAAAAACGAACCGAATATTAAATTTGTCGCTTAAGGGCCACTATTCACAGATGTTCAATATAATAATTACTGATCGATTTTAGATTTTCGTAATAATAAGAAGAAAAGAGCTCAGCTCAAGAAGACGAAATAGAGGATAATAAAGAAGAAGAATATCGGCTCCACAGCTTAGCTGAACTGAGCGAAGAAGAAGAAGAAGAAAAAGAAATAGGGGATAATAAAGAAGAAAAATATCGCCACCATAGCTTAGCTGAACTGAGCGAAGAAGAAGAAGAAGAATTAGAGCATGATAATGAAGAAGAATATGGACTCTCCAGCTAATCTACAAGTAGCGTAATATAATTGATTGTAATATTATCGATTGAAGTTCGGAGTTTCGGATACAATAAGTATGATCAAGTATGATACTCAGGTGATTTAATTTTTGCAGAGCATATGCGAAAAAGGTCAAACTAATTTTTAAATCCAGAATGATTTGTCGTTAAATTTTAAAACTTAATGGATCTAAAATCAATATTAAATTACGTAGATCGTTTGGCAAGCAACTTAAAGTGATGTTGTAATGGAAATCAGACCATCAAAATGCATTTGAAAAAACTTCAAGGCCGATGATTTCACAAGATAAGGCATAATTGAAGTGTTAATTGAAGAAATTTTACATTGAAGAATCACCAAAAATTCGGAAATCGCAACTAACTCGTCTGTCCACAAAAATGAAAGAAAAGGAATGCACCATATGTTGCACTGAACTATTGAATACGTTGCCAGAAATAAATAAATTAGTTCAAAATATGTGTAAATCACTACTAATTATTATTCATGTACATTGACACATTGATAGAATAATGAAAATTTTCATTTCGAGTACTTGAATTATTTCCTATAATGAAAATACACATTTTTGTAGTAAACGACACTGCGAAACTGATCGAAATATGAGAAGATTAAGAAGATAGACAAAAAACTATTTACAGATACTTGCAAAAATATTTAAAAAACAGATACGAAACGTATATGGAATATTTTTTGGGAACTAATTTTTATCAATTCACTATTTCCTAGGTGCACATTTCAATGATTAATAAATAAAATATCGCCACTTATGCTTAATATGCAACAATTACTTTCAACTTGTTGTTGTTGTTGTTGTTGGTGTAAGGTCAACTATAGACATTCTTCTAATTTTAAGATCTAATAAATTTGGAATCGAATATTTTCTTGCCTTCATTATTTTTCTGTGCAATTTTCAATATGAAAACACTATTATGATTTTTTGTTACAAATAGTTTTAATTCCACTTTAAATACTAAACAAACACAAGCAAACATACAATATACATGGTGAGGTAGATATTCGTACGTCAGCAGAGAGAGAGTGCTTGTATGTTTGTGTAAAAATTATTATTAAAACACAAAATTTATCAAAACAACAATAACAACAACAACAACAACAACAACCTTAGCAACCTTAGCAACCACAACTTAAATACACTTCTCATATTTCAACAACTTCATCTACTACTTACATATACATATGTACTATTCTAAACACACTTTGGTTCTTGCTCCATATTCTTCAACATTATTAGCATCAACATGATGATAATGATCTTCGTTGCAGTCTTTATATCCTTGAAAAGCTTTCAAAAACTTTACTAATCAAATTAACAGCAAATCTGTAGTATAATTTTGAATTTTCTCTTTGCTCTTACCTAGAGCAACGGATGAGCATTTAACAATCAGCAGCAGCAGCACTATATGAGACATAAGTATTGCTAGCATGAAGAGCACAACAGCCAATGCCAAGAATGAGTGCAAATTATCAAAGTCAATTACTTGAAATTATATCTACATACTTTTTTGAGTTTTATATACAATTTTTTGTTTGTTTGTTGTTGTTGTTGAAAACTGTTCCATTTGGTAGCATCACTACCTTTAACATTTCTCTACGTCGCTGCCTTGCTATATTTTGTTATTTACTTTTATTCAATTCTTTTTGAATTCTCCTACTTATGTTTATTTTTTCGTTGTTGTTGTTGTTGTTATTGTTGTAGTTCGAAATTACAAAACTTTTTACTTTTCATCTTTCTTCATATTGTATTTGAAGTGTGAGTATATGTGTATGTGTGTGTGTGTGTCTGCAACTACACATATTCATTTGTACCTACAACTCATAGTCTCTGTTCCATCAAACATCATCGCTTAATGTTGTTGCTTTATATATTTACTATAAGCATTTGTTATAACCTTGAAACAAATATTTACAAAACTTGCTGCTGCTTATGAGCACAGGCAACTTGCAACATAAAACTAAACAGCCCCAAACACATTCGGGCATATAAAACTTGCAAAGCATTAGAGTAGACGTCTTAAAATCTGCTATAAATATTTTTTCTGCTCCAATATATTATGAAAACCAAACAACAACAAGTGCAAAATGAAGTAGAAGAGAAGAAAATCAACAACAACAACAATTATTATGCCAAAGTATGGGGGCAGAAAAATGTGGTACTGAATCGCTCAACTTTTCCAATCTAAACTTAAAGTATCAACTTAAAGTATATTACATACTCAAACACACACACACACACACACACCCACCCACGTACATGCTTACATATAATGTCAAGTACAAAAGTAAAGTGTCGAATTATGATATACAAATTTTCATGTCAATTACGTACAACTCCAATTGCGTTGATGACGATGACGATGATAATAACGCTAAAGAAATGAAATGGATGGATTCAATTTTGTCGCATACAAATCCATTGACACCATTTGAATCGCAGAAATGCAACAAAAAAAAAAAAAGAGTAAAGTAAATTTGAGCGAAGACTTTTATCTTTATTTTATTACAACAACAACAACAACAACAACAACAACAACAACAACACCTCCAACTGGAACATTTATAACACCAAGAATAATAATATATAGATAATGATGGCGCAAAAGACTCCAAAAGCTTCCCTTCCCTCTTCAACTTTTCTTCTATATTTTGTGTTTTTCTGTTTTTCTTCTCCTGCTCAACTTTGTTTCACTATTTTGTTAGCATTATTGTTATTATCTTCTGAAAGAAAAACTAGTGAGGGTGGGGGTTGCGTGTTTGGCGAAAAACTTAAAGCATACTTTAAGGCAAAAAACGACCAGAGACCACTTTTTCGCTATTATACACATGTATAGTATACTTTCAGACACTTAGCGCGGAACAAACAATAACAACAATAAAGACGCAAAAGGTTTATGACATTGCTAAAGTGAGCGTTGAACAATATTATTTATAGGGAAAGGAGGTGAAAAGGTAGGCAAAAAATTACAACAGCAGGTGAAAATACCAGACTTTTGCTCTCAGGAGATTTTTATCCTCAACATTTTTCTTTGGTTTAATATTTTTTCTTCCTTGCTCCTCAACTCATATGCCATTCAAAAAAAAAAGTATTGCTGAAAAGAACAAACACCAATCTGCTACCACTACTGGTGCTGTTTAATAATTCAATTCGTTTCAGGCACGAATAGTCTCTCGGTCAAAGGTGATCCTCTTGAAATGGCATTGGGCTTTTTAGAGGCATACTTACGTATCGTACTTACTACCTACATACACATGTGCACAAGCACATAAAATGAGTTAACGAAAATGGGTTTGTGAGTTAGTGAGTGAGTGAATGAGTGAGTGAACACACAAGCAAATGGATGCATATACCGTCATATGTATAAAAAATTTATATGTGTAAATATCTGAAATAAAACTGAAACTAAATAAAATAAAAAAATCCACACAAAAAAAAAGGAAAACAATCATAAAGTTGTTGTTATAAATTCGGGCATAAAAACTGTCTCATCGCACTGCCTGCAAATGTGCGAATATTTTATGTACATATTTATACAAACACATGTGCATATTGTAATGGTGAAAAAGTATCGGTCATTTATCAGTGCAAAGTGCAATTTATATAAAAATATGTTTAATTAAATTTTTTGAACAATTTTTTTCTAGTAAAATTTGTATGACATCTCTGTCGAAATTCTGTGTTCCATTCGGGTTGAAAGTAAAAATTTCGCAACCCAATCTTTGAAGCTAACGTTATAACCACAAGCGAATAATGTAGGAATCGACACAATTGATATCAACCACCAACTCATGCCAACGAGCTAGCGGAGCACTGCAATGTACACATTGTATGGGTACCGAGGCATAGGGACATTCCAGGGAACTGTGAGGCAGATGAATTGGCGAGATCGGGCACTAGGTTGTCAGAGATCTATCCATCTCATCAAGCCGGAATTCCGCTTGCAACATACAAGCTTCTTATCACACAACATTACCTCACCACAGCCAACAGAAGATGGCGGGATGAGAGCTCTTGTGCTACTACTAGGAAAGTCTGGCCAACTCTTGACAATAGACGAACTCGTTCACTGTTGTCAATGAGTAGGAAAACCATCAGTAATGTAGTCGCCGTACTCACGGGCCACTGGCTTGTGGTTAGGCATGCTGCAAGGCTCGGTTTACCGGCCAACGATTTTTGTCGCAGCTGCTAGGACAAGGAAGAGGAGGAAAGTGTTCACCACTTCCTCTGTAGATGCCCCGCCTGGGGCACGCAGAAGGCACACTCTACTGGGGAGTACCTTTTTTACAGATACCACTGAGCTTGCACCCATGGATGTCAGGGACACCCCAATGGGTGCAAGCAATTGGAAATCCCAATGGTTCTGCTTAACAGAGGAGACAGGATTGTAAGCATCAGTAATGCATGGTGACACAATGGACCAATTTTTTTGCCGCATAACCTAACCTAACCTAACCTAACATACATCCACATCTTCCTTAATGTTTCCGGGTCCTATGTAGTATTGCTAACTCTGTGTGTAGCTTAACTCGTCCTATAAAGCGAAACTGTTCTACACCATCCCAACATTTATTTACCAGAGCGAAGTAAAAGGGAAAAATAATCTCCTAGTTTCACAGGAAATCTTAGTGGGATCTTTAGCAACGGCTCTAAAGTGAATAGAGCAGTACGTGAGGGAAATCTACTAATGTGACTGAGAGTATGTAAATCAATCTAGGAACATCGGCTGATATTTGATCTCAAATGTAGCATGATCACCGGCTCTTTGTGCATTGCATTTGACAAAATGGACTTGGATGATCTTTAGTTTCAGTAGAATGGAGTGCTATGCCAGTCAGTCTATCAAACAATCGATCTTTTGTACGCTAAGTTCGATAATCGTATTATTAGACACCTCAGCTCTCCTAATTGGCCACCTCGAAGCCACCTCGAAGCCACCTCGAAGCCACCTTACCCCGTTAGAATTTTATTGTGAGGTGCATTGAAAATTCGATATTAAGTACACAATTCAGGAACAATATCGTCCAAGCCATTTTAAAAAATATAACCAGAAATCGTCAGTACAATGTTGCGATGTTGTTGGACCACCTAAGATACAACTTCTGTAAAAATTGTTGTTGTCAGAATAAAAAGAAAACATTTGTTTTCATTTTCGGTGTAAAATTTCCCAATTTCTATCATTTGACTCAATAACTCGTGCTACACAGAGCAGATTTCAATGAACTGTTTTTTACATGGGAAAGGCTCATAAAGCGAATACTTAAAAGGGGCTGAAGAATAATAGTTGGATTTCATTCAGATGGACGGGAAGGCGCGGGTATTTCATGGTCTCCTATATAATCATTTCGATACATAATAAATCGATGGCTCCCTTCAGAAAGAGTACGAAATCTTTTCGACCTTTAAAAAAAAATTGCAATAAATTAAAACAAATTTATGAAGGAACTCCAAGACAATATTCGGGAAAAAAATAATATCACCAGAATTCTGTCCTTCACAAAGACAAAATCATTCCAATAGAATGTAGCATTACCAGAGTTACCAATCGTTCAATATTTATAGTGCCACGTTGTATCAATAATTTTTCCCCAATTTATACACATGCACACATACATATATGTACGAGTATATATGTACAAATATATTTAAAGCTTCATTTGCATTTGAAAGGCGCAAGTTATCGATGGTTGTAGTTGTTGTTGTTGTATTTGGGATTGTTTGTTTGCTGCTCGTTTTATTTGCATTATATATTAAAATTGTTGTTGTTGTTGTTGTTGTTGTTATTCAACGATTTTATACATGTATATATACCTACATATTTATTGTATGTATGCATGTGGATATATCATCCAATGCCATCCAGCATCTCACTAGAGACTCGTGTATTATATATGTATGTATAATTCTATATATGTATATGTTATATATTTATGTATTTATACATAATCCAACACATACAAATATAGCAAATATATATATATATATATATATATATATATATATTATTTGCTTATATTTAGTCGTTCTGCATTCTCAATGGATTAGCCTATAATGGCAATGGCTGCCATATTGTTAAGTAAAATGTTGATTTTTATCATCTTCATTTTGTTCACTACAAATTTTTGCGGATTTTTTTCATTTTTTCTTTCTGTATTTCTCTGTCTCAAACTCATTGTCCCCTCATTCTACCTTTCTACCGCACTTGCAACTAGAAGTTGAACTAGATTTTAATTATCGTTCATAATATGCAATTAAATTTAGCTAAAAGTACAGACATTCACATTAGAGATAATTCAATAGCATGTTATTCAAAAGCCAAACTAACCCATCCATCCATCTATTATACCTTATTTCATCAGCATCATCATCATCATCATCTAAGTATATATGGATAGAGGAAATCAATGGTTGCTACGGTTGCACACTCAAACACCCAATGAACTGCGAGTTAATAAACGAGTTTAGCAAAACTATTTACTGTCTGCTAATCCTTTTCCTTTTGCATCACCATTCATATTCATCGATTTGAGTGGGTGTATGTGAGTATGTGCGTGTGTGTGCGCTCGCTCATGTATATATTAGTTTTAGCGTTAAATTCAATTTGTTTCGAAGAAGGGATTTAATTTGTGCAAACTACTCTCATCACTAATACTCGCAAACATACACACACACACACACACACACACACAGGCACACATTCATATTGTAGTATGAATTCACTGTGGCGGCGATGGCGGCTGCTACACAGCTATTGCTAGTGTGTTAATTTCGTTATTTAAAAGTATTAAAAAGAGATTTCAGCTCATTCACAAAGTTTTATAAACTTTTCACTGAAGCTGATAATTTAAATTCACTTTCATAAGTGGAGTAAACCATCATACATCTATACGTATAGCATGCATGCAGAGAGAAGAGAAGAGTCGACTCCATGTCGTAAGGGTTAAAATAGTTTTAACTTTTTTTGAAAATGATAAAAAGCCTCAATTTGACGAGTATGAATCATTTTTGGTATTAAGATAATATTCAAAACAGACGAAAGAGATTCATATTGCCCAAGGATAGTTTATTTGCATTCTTGGGTTTGGTGGAAAAAACCTTTTCGCAAAATATTCAACTTGTGTATATTTGCGGGGATTTCTTAAAATATACCATCAAAATTATTTAAATTTGATTCCTTTAAAAAAATCATAATAATACCTTTAAATAATATATATATACTACACACGAAATGGCATCAGCATCGACAAGAAAGATAAAGACTGCCAAGTATACAGCAACAAAGATGATGATGACGACGACGACGATGACGACAACGACCCAAAAATTATTTAAAATTCATCAAACAAAAGTAAGCACATAGCAGATTTATTATGAATTCATATCTGCACATCACTCATACATACATACATACACACCAATAGAGAGAGGGAGAGAGAGAAAGAGAGACTTGAAACCACAGCAAGCAAAATAATATAATATGTATTAACGTGACTTGTATGGTAACCAGTAACAGTCAGTTATCATTATTAACATATGCAAGTACGCCCCCTTCGAGCAAACAAACAAAGAAACAAATAAATATAAGTACAGACAAACAAACAAACAAACAAATAAACAAACATCGGCCCCCCAAAAAGCGTTAAGCGGTTGCTCAAAGCGTATATGGTTGGTTGGTCGGTGACACTATGACGTCGCACATATTTTATTTGGTCTTAGCCTCAAGAAAATTATGAAAAAGAAAAAAAAAAATACACACACACACACACACAGAAAAAGAAGGTCGATCATTGAGCATCGCTTTTCTTATTTTTATTCCATTTTATGACAGCTCACGTCACGACAGCGCCGTGGGCTACCTTTTTTTATTGTATGCCACCAATAGAAATCATAAGTTTCATTGTGCGCTTAAAGATCTTCCTTCTTAATGGGTGCCACCGAAAAAAAATACACTCTCAAATGATTCAATGATTTATCAAAATATTTTTTGATTGTTTTGATATGGTAAAGCACTCATGTTTAGCCCAAATATAAAATTAGGACGAAGGGTAATCGACTACAAATGAAATTGTTGCCACTTTTTTTTTTTTTGCTGTCACCTAATAACCATTTTATGGTACTCGTTCGAGGGCAAGAATAGTAGAAATTTATTTATTTGATTTCTTTTCGTTCAAGTCTCAAAATGTTTTCTCATTAAATTAAAGTTGAACAGAATTGGTACGCAATTAATTTTACAGTACAATACAGTTTATAGTCTAAACTTTGTAAAGTGGGCTCTTTTCTTGCCAGTTAAAATATTATTCAGCCAGACAAGGTCAACCAAAAGAACCAAAAACTATGGTTGTCGAAGGAGAACTGAATTTACCGAGTTCCCAAAATCAAATTCTGGGGATAAGAGGGGTGAGAGAACGTCGGACAGGTTTCAAATGACATGTTCTCTAAACTGAAAACTTTTAGACCATTTCCTGATTAGATATTTAAATACATTGTTTACGTGGAATTTGTGCTGAACTAAACGAGAATTATGACACATTCGTATACTACTTACTTATTTACAATCAACTTATTACAACCAAATACAACTAGAATACTTCCCCCAACGTTGCTGTTCTTCGCTAGCTGGGCCGGTTAAAATTTCAAAGTACTGTCAGGTTCTCCAATATTTCGTTGTTTTACTGCAAGTTGGGTCTTTCTCTTCGTCAGCATGCTCCAGTGAGGCCCGAATACGACACTTTCATAGCTGGAGTGTATTTTTGCATTCGTTGAACTAAACGAGAATTATGATACATCGACAAAAATCTATTTCGTAAGTGTATGGTTATTTCTATGTGCTCGGTGGATTGAATTGTTATCCATAAGATCGTCTGTTCTGTTTATATTTGGGCCAAACATGAATGCTTTTCCATAACTTATCACTAATGTTTTCCAAAGAAATTTATTCTTTCGAGCTTTGCCCAATGGTCGACATGCAATTAAAGCTGTGCCACACACTTAATATTTGCCATAAAACTGCTTCTGAGACTAATCTGTGACAAAGCTAAGAAGAAGTCATATCTGCCATTTGAAATCGATTGGTTTATTTTTGTGGCAATCCGGCCGGCTCTATGAATGAAGATCAAATAAATTAATCTGAAGCAAATATGACGATAATTTTTTTTTTTTTTGGTACTTTTCCAATATTATTTTATTGGATTTAAATAAAATCGAACCAAAAATGTTTGACATTCGACATTATTGAAAATGTCGACATTGTTGCAAACATTTTTCGACATTAATGCAGTACTGCAATATTGCTAAAAACGTAAATTGGCGCCGTGAGCAATAATTATGAGCATGCTCATATCAAAAATCTGTATCCCAGAATTTGACAAGTGCAGTAGCCAACCACATGCATCGCCTTACTATAGTAACCAATACTTGTCCAATACCAAGAGTATAGTGTAAGCGGAATTAATTCAAAAAATATAAATATATATATAATATTGAAATGTCCTACAGGAATTTTAAATATTTTATATATTTATTTCAAAATGCCATTATAATTTGTAGTGATTTAATTTGAAAAATTCAATTGAAAAACATGTTGATTGCTACAACAACAACAACGACAAAACCGCCACCATCAAATGATAAAATCATTTCAAAATGCCTATAATTAGACCCTTTTACACCTTAATTTAATGCATTTTATTATACTTACATACTAATATATGAAATATAATTGCATACATTTGTGCGCACAGTCTAAAAATATGCTTACACAGCGCAATACATCAACATCATCAACAAATTTACATTTAATTTAATTCCGTTTCAAATTTATTTACCATAGTACTTTTTGTAATTCACCCACATATTCATATATTTATAACTATATTGGTACATGTAGTACAGAATTTTACAATTATATTAGCAATAATTGTTTTACATGCTGTAAAGTATGCTTGTAAATTGAAATAAATTATTTTACTGCAATAGATCATTAATTATGGACCACAACAAAGCATATGCGGTGACAGAGGTCTACATATAGAGAGAGCTCTTTCATCTCTATGACTCTACCATTCCATCCTGAGTGCGTATGTACGTACATGGACTACAAATTAAAATTGACAACTCATTATTTTCAACAATCTCATTATGGATCGTAACTGCTGATTGGCATTATACGAACTATGTACGTAACTAGTATGATGTGTGATGGCAATGGTGAGCCTACGCATATTTATGTGTATTTGCCACCATTATGGGTGGGAAAAAATATACCTAAGTAATTCTCTTCACCATAATTTTAATATTTTTTTTTTTATAAATCTGCCACTCACACACACACACACACTCAGTCAGCCACAGACACAAGCAATGGAATGCGAATAATTTATTAGCAAGTCATAATTTGTTGAAATGATTTATTGCTGTGAGCGGTGAGTACTGAATAACTAAATAAAAATGTATACCACCAACAACAACAACAACAAGAAGAAAGTAACTGAAAAAGGCAGAAATAAATACTGTAGGCGCCTAAAAGCACTCTTCAATTTTTTATACGCGCATATTCGATTTCATATTCGATGGTATCAAATTGAAAACTTTATAAAACACTCAATTTATTTAAATTATACGATGATTGACAACAACCAACCAACCAACCAAGCAGTCATTTTGGCAGAGAGGCACAATGTGGGCTAACGAACAGACAAGCCAAAAACCAAAAAAAAAAAAAAAACAATAGTATTACTCCTACCTAAAAAGGTTCCAAAATCCGTGCTCGATCGAATTTATCAATAAATTTATTTAATATTATATGTTTTAAAGAACACAGACAAAATGTTCAAAATTGAGTTTGGGGAAAATTATCGGTCTGTAAGTTCAAAAGAATATCTAATACACTACAAACTACTATTGGTTGCATACGGCGCATAGTTCTGAAATAATTTGCGCTGTTTTCGTTCAAGGCACTTTGTGAAAAACAAATATACAAATTATATAGTTAGGCGAATAATTGAGTTGCTGCTGCTTCAATGACTTTGTCACGTCCGTAACACTTTAGATTGGGTGTTATCTTAAAATCAAGAACTCGAACGTGTCCGGTTTTCGACCTTTTATATTTTAGTTTCACAAAATAATTAATATTTGTATCATTTGCATCAAATTTGTTTTGAAAAGCAAATACAAATGCAAGGAGTCTTTGCTTTTCTACATATTGTATGCCCTCGAGTCACGTCCGTAACCGAGAAATTTCCATATGCGATTCAATGCATTAAAATGTAGCTACTTTTGAAGTAATTGATAAGAGTCGACGAAAAGTGAATCAATATTGACAAAATAAGATAAAAAACACTCATGATCGAGGCTAAGAGAAATTGCATAGACAGCATCAAAGCAAAGATTGATGGCTCTACGATCTTCTACGATCCAATGCAATTGAAGTAGTCGATTTACGAAAAACATCCAGAATTTATCAACCCCATCACAACGACGCCAATTAACACACACTACTCACTGCTGACTTGGCAGAAATTTAAATAATTTGATTAACTAATCCACACAGTCAAGATCTAGCATCATCAAACTCCCACCATTTAATTTGGTGCTTACAAAACTACCCGTGCAACAACACAAGAAGTCTATGAAAATTGCTCAATTCAACTTCTCAAAAAAAAAACCCGAAAATTCTACTTCGCAAGAATAACGGTACTATCAGAAAATTCCAGAAGATCATGGAATAATTTATATTTTATAGGAAAAAAATGAATAGGATCCGATAACTTATCTCTATCTTATACTAGCCTTCCAAAGATCCGGTAACTTCTCCCCAAATCCAATATTTATTGACAGCGTCGATAGTCGCACGAACAGCAACACTACAGCTACACTACAAAAAACCATAAGCCGAACGTAACGCCCATTGGCATCGAACAAATTGCACACGTTTCGACTCAAATGCGTCGTAAAAAAATTGAATATGAATAAAAATGCGCCACTTGTGTATATTTCGGTATTAAATTTGTGTTCGTGCGCGTAACTGTATAATAGTATATGCACCCCTCAATTTTACTCTACGTGTACTTACTTCATCTTCCTCTTTCTCGTGCTCTCTCTCTCTCTCACTCTCTCGGTGGCTCGTTTCGAGTCAACATTCAACAGCAACGAATATTACAAAATTATACAGCATTATACTGTTGATCTGGCTCTTGTTGTTGTTGTTGTTGTTGCAATTTCCGTTGTCGCACACATTTGTCATAGCATGACTTTCCATAGCAATTTGTTGTTTGTTACTCGTATTGTAATGGGTACTGCTACTGCTGCTACTAGCGCTTCTTCTACTTCGGCTGCCGAAAATTCAGTTGTCATTTTTATCTACCCGCAGAAGCAGCAGCAGCAGCAAGAGTGCGCCATCGTAGTAGCATCGTCGTATATTTGCGTATAACTTAGGGATGGGATAAAATGACATTTGTGACAAGTGAGGCTAAAGTATATTTAATGTGTGCGTGCTTTGTTTGTGCAAAATGTTAATGCGAAAATATCGACTACAACGACAAAACGGCAACGATGATGAGTGCAGAACGTTCATCAGCATGGGCGGAAACTTGAAGAAAATCCTCTTGGGAGCTTGAGAACATTATAAAATGAAAAAAAAAAAATCGAAGTGCGGTATAAGTAGTAAGTAGTGCATATAAACATTGTTGAAACGATCTAAAACAATGAACACAACCGGTAGATTGAGTAAAGAACGGCAAAAAGAAACTTTGAAGGACACCTGGTCTACATGATGCTCATTTACTCACAAACTCACCGTAGACGCTTAATTGGAGAATTGAATTTTAACTTTGTCAAAAAGTTTTTTATACGATGAATATTTTTTGGCATCAATATGTAGTACGGGTATTTAAAGTTCTACCTTCTTCTTTTTCTTCTTCTGCTTTTCGTCTAAATTAAAATTATAAGCATTGAGTGAGCCAGAATGCTTAACTAAATATAAGAGTGTATGGCAATAATTTTGATACATTTCATGTTTTTTACTCTCAGATCACGAAATTTGCCACAAAGAAAAGCAAAAAAAAGAAAAAACGTATTGCGTGCCTCTCATTTATTATTCGTACAATGTTATGCTGCGTATCGGATAGCGGCCTCAAGTTGACTAGGAAAACGGGGAATGGGGTTTCGCAAGTATGTTAGGCAAGAAATCGTCAATCTTGTAAAAAATTCATTGAATCCGACATGTCATGTAGGCGAGTGAGTAGGCAAGTCAGTGAGTCAGTTACTCAATGTGACAGTGACTGAGTTAAGTCATTCAACACGGTCGTATAATTTCAGGCGTGCGTATGGATTGCAGTAGTTCATTGGACATACTCTATCCACTTGTTATCGAAAGGATATAACAACAATCACATATTGTAGATTTTTTCATATTTTTTCTTATTAGAAAATATACATTCTTTGACATTCTGGTATATTATTTTTAGTTGATTTGGGTTCATGGTGGTTCATCAGTCTCCTCACATTTGCCAGATCAGGGATGGCAGAGAAAAAACTCTAGTGAACAAAATTACAACAAGAACTACTACTACAAAAATAATACAATAAAGAAAAATCAAGATCAAATCTCTGTTTTGCATTTAATTTTAGCTGAGCAATTGCCACATATTATTCCGCTACCTAGTCTGCACCTCGTCACATGTGATTAAGTGTGTATGAACACATTTTGCTGTTTCCTGTTCCTCTTAATAGGGTTTTCAGTAACCGCTGCATTTGCGACCGATTTTACTTTTCAGATTATAGTTAATTCTCCAGTCGTCTGTTGAGTTGAACATTACTCCTGAGGCCTATAAACCTTCTGTACTAATACATACCCATTTGAGCTCTCCAGTATTCTACTATGTTTAGTTTTTTCCCTCTAGTATTGATTTATATTAAATACTGAAATGTTGTTTACCCTACAGATGGTTTCTAGGCCAAACCGTAAACGCTGCCTACGCCATCCCTACAGAGTACTTTGCCTTTCCCTTCCCCTATTATTATTTAACGCTGTTGCTTACCACCACACAAGGGTTCTGGACCTATAAAACTGGCGTCTACCTCCCTCTTGATCAAGAAATCTAACACTTCATTTGCTACACGCTCCCTGCTTCTAATCATCCATATTAGACTTACAAAGTTCCGAGAAATTAGAAATATTCCCTGACCAACTTGCTGTTTTCTTTCTCATATCAATTTTTATATGAAGCTGTTGTTTGCCCCTCAGAAAGATCCTGTACCTTGTAAAAGTAGTGTCTGCACCATTTTTGGATGTGTAATCTGCCTTTTAATTTTTTGCATGCCTCTTATATCAAGGAATCTATATTCGAGTCACCGAATTTGTGTCAATTAGACTTTCATTTTCCCCTTCCCTTATTAATTTTAATATGAAACTGGCTCTTAACCCACAGAAGGGTTCTTGACCTAAAAAAATGGTATAGCCGCGAAATCTTCCATGTCCTTTACATCCAGGCACCCATAATCAAGTCACGGAATTACTCGTTGCAAGGATTCGGAGAAGTTTGGAGATTTCCCAGATCAACCTCGATTCGAATGAGGCATTTATTAGAGGTTTTTGAGACACCTTGTAGTGCTATTGTATAGGGATTCCCCGGTAGATAGCTCTAAGGCGGGGACTTACCTCCGTTGAAAAATGAAAACTGTTTTCCCATTGCAATCGCGTTGCTAAAATTTCGCACTTCGCTATCTATCAGTATACCAAGGCTGTGAGTCTTATTTGAAGTTTATCTCGTTACTACTCTACGCAGTGCGAGTGCTGATGACCAATTTAAAGTGTTTGGAAAATACTAGTTTTCCATACCAGGTGTACAATCTTAAATCCGCTGTTTTTCGGTAAAAAAAAAACCGTGGCTCGTAAACGTATGGAAATGGCTTGTTGAGTAACTGTTCGGCAAGCATATTTTGCGATTGGGTGTCGTCCTCATCCAAAAGAGCCTGCAAGTAATGGTCCTCAATTTTTCTGGGTCTATTTTCAGGCTTCTTGTCACTCAAGTCAAAATGGCCTTCTTTGAACCGACGAAACCAGTCTCTGCAAATCTCCACAAGCATTCGATTCGACTCAATATCAGATTTCTTCAAATTGAAGCAAAAAATTAGAACTTCCCCCATATGCTATTTTTCTGGCACGAAACTAGATATCAATGTGAAGAGAGAGGAGTGGGTGGTTCTGTGATTATCCCTAATGCTATGGTAGATCACGTTTTAATCGACTTATGTTATACTGAGAATCATATTAAGAATTGTCTGAGCATTGACTAGGTCTACCGTTTGACACCATGCTAATGAGGCTCCACGGAAAATGTTTGTACCATTTTCTCTAATTAAAGCTAAAAGCGTAATATCCAGTAAATTAAATTTTCTAATGTGATAAAGATTTCCGCAAAGTGGCATTTTCGTGCAAATATTTATTTTATATACAATATTTTTAAATATTCATCACCCTAATTGAAAGGTGCTGTACTTGTAACAATTTGACTATTTATATTTTTTTTTATTTATTTATTACTATGATTATAGTATCATAATTTTTATTAGTTGTTGGTTTTTCCCCCATGAAAACGGAAAAAAAATCACATAGTTTCTTTTATTATGACGCGAAGCTCTGCTTCAAAATATTTTCAATTATTAATAAGCTCCAAATCACTCCCACTACTCTGCTACTCTGTTACTGCTGGTGCTATTGCTGCTACTGTTGTTGGTCATAATTTTATTGAAATTATTTTTGAACACATTTTAAGCATTTAAGAACGATACGTACAAAACGATAAACAATGAGCAACGAGCAAGTAAACTCGCACCTTTCATAAATCAACATGTTATGAATTTTTCAAGCATAATTTTATGATTATGACAATTTATCGCAGCTAAAATGTTCTGAATACCACTATGCTATACCATTACTACCATCACCACCACCACCACCACCACCACCACCAGTGCCACTGTCATAAAGCGTTTTTAGGAGAGCGATTATAAATGGTTGTACTGTTGTAGTATTCCGGAGCCCGAGGCCGTTAGCCTTATGATGGCATAATGGTGGTACCTAGTATTAGCTTATTTATGTATACGGCACAGCTGAAGCACATCACAGCAATATTTAGTAGCAGCACCACCAGCAGCAGCAGCAGTAGCAGAATACGAACACCAATGATATTCGAAAAATATTTTATGGTTATTGGGCAATTAGTCGAGACACATCGACGAGTCGCCCATTGTTTAGGCTACACTGCCAACAGTCAACAGTACATCGTCGATGAAATTTTGCAGAGCAGTTATTAATATTTAATTGGTGGTATATAGCGAATATTTTACGCTGCTCAATGGTAATTATTATTGTTTGACGGTTGTTGTAGATGGTGTTTTTATTCTGTTCCTGTTTGTTCGCCACATATGTTACAAATTTGTCTCTCCCGTTTCTGGTGCGTACGTAAATATAAATGCCAAAGAATTTTCACAAACACGTTTCAAAGAATCATAAAGAATTTATATTATATCTTTTTCTTTGATTTTTTCTTATTTATTTCCCCAGTTTGGTTCTTCTTTTTGACTTATGACAATCATAAATTACACAAATAATGGCGTAAAAACGGTCCAGTAAAATCATTTTTGTATTTTGTCTCACTTTAATCAGTAGCTTTGATAGCTTTTCATATTCGCAGTAAAATATTGTATCAATTTGAAAGTTTCCAATTAAAGTATGCTGCTATGTCTTCAATTGAAAATCAGCTCATATTTTGAAATTGAAATTTCGGTTTTGCATATTTCGGTGGTAATTATACTTACAATAAATAAATATGAAACAGGGCAAGGTATGATAAGTTTGTTGAAAGTCAATTAGAGGCAGAAATGATGCGGAATTGTCAAATAGTTTAATTGATGATAAGATGATTAGTATGATAGAAATAATTGACAGCAGGGTGTCATGGCATAGTTTAACAACTCCAAATTTTTGCAATCTATTCCCACAGTCGTTTTTTTTTAGAATTTCATAAAGACATCAGACGATGTTCAGCACCACCAAATTCAAGTTGCTTTCACATTTATCAATTTTTTAGGCAAATCCAAAATTTCTTAGCTTACTTTTCAACTAAAATTCGATATTTTGCTTCAAAGATGATGTCCCTTCTATTCGAAATGAAATTAGTTTTTGCATTTTTAGAAAATATGAACTACAGGGTGATATTTTAGCAACTTTCTTTTTGACAAACCTATTCTTGGTTCAGTTCAGCTGTTTTCGTGTAACATGTTACTGTCAAACATTTTCAGTTTGGCCTATAATTTAGCCATGAATCGATTTAAAAACGAACAATGCTTGCATCTGAAAAATCACCCTGTAGTTTACCCGGAACAGGAAGTTTTGTAGCCAATCAATATGAGATTTAACTGAAGAATTGGCTACATGAATTAAGACCGAATGAATGAATGTCGACAACTGTTTGCCACAATTTCGAAATTGGTTGTCACTTTTTCGATATTATTGCAAAAAAATTTAAGTAATGTCGAAAAGAATTTAAGGCATTTGATTTGATAATTGAATACCAAGTGTAATGTATTAATATCGACAATTTTTTTGCAATAATATCGAATATAATATTTTTTGCAATAATTTTCGACATTATTGGATCAATATTGTTTCAAAAATGGTTCAAATATATGCGAAGACTAAGAATAATTAGACAAATTAATTATTAATTATTATAAATAATATCGAATAAAAAATTTATGAATTTAGACCTGCTAATTATTACAAAAATTTAATATCGCAGCGAATGTTTGCAATCATCGTTATTTCGACATTGTTGCACAAATGATTGCAATAATGTCGAAATTTGTTTCCACATATTCAAAGAAAGTGTTGATTTTATTGCAAACATTTTTCGACATTAATGCAGTACAGTCGAAATTTAAATTTCAAATCTAATTTATGATATTTTGATGTCCGACATTATTTCATTTTAAAGCAATAATATCAAAAAAATATATATAATGTGTAGACAAAGAGTAATGAGAGAAACGAGAAATCATAACGATCTGTGCAATACATTTTATATAAATAATATCGAATAAAAAATTTATGAATTTAGACCTGCTGCATTATTACAAAAATTTAATATCGCAGCGAATGTTTGCAAACATCGTTATTTCGACATTTTTGCACAAATGATTGCAATAATGTCGAAATTTATTTCCACATATTCAAAAAAAAAGATTGATTTTATTGCAAATATTTTTCGACATTAATGAAATACAGTCGAAATTTAAGTTTCAATTTAATTTATGACATTTCTATATCCGACATTATATCATATTATAGCAATAATATCGAAAAAATGCCAAATAAAATTCGATATTATTTCGAAATAAAACAAATTGTGTATTCGCGTTTTTACCATACTTATCAAACCAGTCCCATTGCGACATAGAAATATGAAATACCAACGAACGTGCGCCGCAATGTATGCAGCGCATTACGCTGGTATTAATGTTTTATACCATTTGACACAGTTTTAAAGAGCCAAACATTTCGCCTACAGCAGCTCTGCACTTCTTTGTATGTATGTACAATACCACTACAACGTCACTTGTACGTGTATACGTACATATAGTACATCATGTATATACTAGTACTTATGCCAAACAAAAATCTCATTTCTATTTCCGATTATAACAAAAATAACAACAACAGCAGCAGCATCCTCAGCAACAGCGCCAAAAATGGTACAAAGCGAACAAGCCAACAAATATTGTATATACGAGTTGTACTCGTACATATATCTTTAGTTAGCATGATTTATGCTGTGCCCAATTTAATTCGAATCAACTTTGTTAAGCTTTTGTCGCTATCTATTGTACATAGTACATGTAAATATTAAAGATATACATACATACAAACTCTTACCAAACGCGAAAGAAGACGATGATAATGTAGAAGAAAGAGCAAGAGGAAGAAGAAGAAGTGGCAATTACATATTTGACAGAATTACCATAATTTGCGTATGTCTCAATCAATTTATATAACATGATGTTTTTCGGTTGTTGTTCTTGTTGTTGTTGTTGATGTTGCTCTGTTTATTTTCGCATTAAATCAGAATTGTTGAAAATTCCATTCTGAAATGACATCAACTTTGTTAATTGCCTACTAAGGAAGGAATTGGAGAGAATTCATTGCTTATAGTTGATAAATTTTTAATACTGGAGATATATGGCATAGTGATTATAATTGTATACCGCTAACTTTAGTCCTTTTAAACACAATATCCATATTTTCTAAATTTCATTTCCTGACATCTGACAAAACTAATATTTCTTTAATTGAAACCATTCTGAATCATTTTACAGTATGAATCGTTTAAGAATCGTAGATGCGTTGGAATTAAAAAAAAAAATTATAACATTGTCAAATAATTTTTTTAGCAATAAGGGTCACTACTTGCTCAATAGATACTTGAATAACCATAGGTCTTCCTTATCTGGCGAAATGAAAACCCACAAATGTCTTGGAGAGGACAATACATTGTGTACAAGTGGCTATCTGGTAGACATTTTGGTCTATGTGCTTTCAATATGATGAACCCACAAGTTTAACAGCGCATTCTACTCGTAATTTCAAGTTTTCGTAATATCATCTGGCCTTCAAGATCATATAATTTTACACTGTTGGACTTTTTTTTTGAAAAACTACGTGAAAAGATACCAAAATATGTTCGTAAAATGCCAAAAGGTTGAATAAAATGTTATCAAAAGCAGCAAAGTATGTATATTATTGATTAGAGTCATTATCTGTGTCCACATCCGTCTTCCAGTCTTACTGTTCGTACGATAACTCCAATAATTCTCGAGCGATCGAGCTGAAAATTGATACATAACATTATTTCTACCAACAAATAGAACTAATCATGAATTGACAAAATCGGATACAAACCACGCCTACCTCCCATACAAAATTACGTCGTTGAATACGTATTTTCACACTTTAAGTGCTTAAATACAAAGTTATGAAACTTAAAATTGGTGCATAAAGTTAATCTTACTACTAAATCGATTTACGAAAAAATGGGCATAATCTGATGACAGCCACCCCGATCTCCTATACAAAAATATATTCTCGAATTAATGATTTTATATACTTCTTGAGTGAAAATAAGAAATAATTGAACTAAAGTTAAGTACGTAAGAATTGTTTGATCACAGAATTGATATATTAAAAAATGGGCGTAATTTGACCAAAACCATTCCTCCCTCCCATACAAAAGTATCGGATACAAAACACACATAACTCCCATACAAACAACCGTATGCTTCTGTATGAATATCAATAACATGTTATTAAACTGAAACCTTGTACATACTATTCCATTTATTAGCGACTAATTGAGTTTAAAAATAGTCGAAATCGTATGAAAACTACTACGACAAGTCTCGACTGTATTTTGCGCAAAGGGCTGAAGCATTAATATAGTACACCATAAATACAAATTCAGTGCATTAGTAAATGGAAAAAAAGCATTACTAAATATCGTATATATGAACTTATACGACTGTATACTAGACGAAGCTGATTAGAATGGATTTTATTCAGCATAAAAATTGCTTTGTAATTGATTAGCTCATTTTATTTGCCAGCAGTAGTACCAAGTGTATGCCATTATTATTATTATTTACACTATGCTAATATTCTTATGAAATCATAAATACATTTGAAATACATATCTACAATGTATACATATTATTTTCATTATTATTATTATTATCATTATTGTAATGACGACAATAATAACGATGATAATGAATTTTATGAAATTTCGTAATGCTAAATGGATTTACATATATATAGAATAATACATATAATGTAAATTATTGCTAAATCATTCGACAAATGCTTTGAATATACACCCACTGTACCATCTGTGATGGTGTACTACTGTCGCTGTTATAACTTTGGCTAAAAAAAAAAATAATAAAGGATGATTTTGCAATTTGTATAAACCAACCAGCCAATCGATTTCATAAAGTTCCACACACACACACACACACATTTATCATGACATAACAAAGTGTTCATGCCAGCCTAATGGTTTGGCTTTCTTTATAGTCAAACGTATTGTGCATAATAATATTATACCATACATAGTTGTATGTATGTGTTTCTAATACACCCGCCCATTTAATTAAATGCCAAACTAATTCATACTTAACCTTGCAATGGCTGTTACACGTGCACACCCCAGGATATATGTGTGTGTGCTATACTTATTCATACTTGTGTACATACATATGAACAAATGAACATATATCATAGACCACTTTCATTTTACAAGTACATTTTGCTTTTATTCTCATTTCGATTTCGATTTCCATCTATACATACATACATTCATTCATCCATTCAAAACGATGAGTTAAACATTTACAAACCGCATAAACGTATAAGGTGTTGTGAATAAGAAATGCTTGCATATACGATTATGCTTGTAGATAGGTTGTAGGTACTATAAAAAAAACGAAATAGGAAAAAAGTTTCTTTCATTTTCTCAGCACCACCTCAAAGTACGATGCAGCAGCAGCAGCAGTGGATATCCTTTGGCAGTGTTAAGTGTAACGAAATCAAACGTTATAGTGGCAGCACCAAAGCAATGATGACCTGAATCTGTTGGTTACGTTGTTTATATTATTTACTGAGATAAGGCGCGCAATACTCGAGTACAACACAACATAATACAATACCTTACCATAGGTAACATACTAGCCAATCAACCAGGTCAACCAGACAGCCTGTAAAGATATCGAAACATTTAAAACATTCACTTTTTGCAATCTGCGATTTTATTTACGATTCAACTCTTATTTGCTATTTCTCTCCTTTTCCCTCACTATTACACTATTCCACTCACACACATTTGCTCCTTGGTTAATATGCATTCTGCAGTTGAGGTAACATTTTATATTTTATTTTTTTCATTGTTTAACGATGAAAAAGTTCTTTGATCTTCTCTATACTATAAGCTTTGAGTTTGGAGGGTCATAATCGTTTCAATATCATGATCCTTATTGCAGAGCCATATGTAATACCAAAGATCATTTATTTCCAATTAAAAATATTTGAATATAGTAAAAGAAATGTTCAAATAAATCTGTTTTCTTAGAGCTGAACCGCCATTAAGAAAGCCCTAAAAAATATTACATTTTTTCTAATAACGACCTCTCTACCACTTTATGCACGTTGACGGAATCTCTGAGTTATACTCCAGGGGCTCCTCTTAACGCAATACTACTCCTATCAGCTATTGATCTATTTGCTGGCATTAATATGGATACTGCCAAAGACTCTGGTCGCCCAAAAGAGGTCATGACACCAGAAAACATTAAAAAAGTCCACAAAATCGTTTTGGCCAACCGTAAAATAAAGTTGCAGATAATAGTTGACACCTCAAAGATATCGAAGGAATGTGTCGGCTTCATTTTGCACAAATATCCATGAGAAAGCTGTTTTCGAAATGGGTGCCTCGGTTTGCTTATTACCAAATTGCTCGAATTACACTTTGAATTGCTTCCGCACCCATTGTACTAATTCGATTTGGCTCCCATCGATTTTTCGACCTTCCGAAGCCTCAAAAAGAATACTTGCAGGAAACAGATTTAGCTCGAATGAATAAACGATGGCCGAACAGATCGGGAATCGCAAACAGCTGGTCTCAACCCTCTCTCCAAGGGATTGTAAAACTATTACTGCTGCACTAAGGGGTCTAATGATGGCTCATGGCTATAAAACAGGTATCATCAACACTAAATATTACAGAAAGGACAAGCAACAACGTCCAGAAAACTTGCTATTAGCGTAATAAGAGATTTAATGTCATCTTATGGGTCCAAACTGAAAATCATCAACAGTAAAGATTGCAGGAAATGTAAGAAATGAACTTCAGAGGAAACACTTTAGCATATCTCCTTTCCTTTGTCGTTCGATCTGAAAAGACACGACTGGAACATCTAGGATTCTCATTATTTAGAAGAACAGCAGAAGTTGTTGGCATTTCGCAGATGAGCCCCCTACTAAGATTTGCTAATAGTACTGGCGTTCTCAGTGGGCTATAGGGTCACACTGAAAAATTCAAAGAAAGATTTTGTGAGTTTCTAAGAATCAGAAGATTTTTGGGAAAACAATTTTCTTTTCAATTATCAATAGCTTAGTGATTCTGATCCTCAAAAGTCAAGAGAATTAATCATCGAAATATTTTGCTCACTCTTGCTCACTCAATATTCTTCAGCTCTCCCAATTGACCACATTTCATTAGAGTGTCTGCTAAACGTGTCGAATATTCTACAGTGGAATTTTCTAAATGCATTTCCATTGCCATTGATTAATGGCTTTAATACAAATGCATACTGCTCACAGACAAATGTGATTGTTTGTATACTTAGCCATGGTTGGTCTCTTTCCCTGTACGAGTACGCGTATGTAAATACAATTGCAATTGGGGACTCCACTAGTTAAGTAATGCCGCCGGTGTGGGGATTATAGGGGAATATTATACGTGGCATTATATGTGCATATGTGTATGTGTTTGTATATCATACATACAAGTACTCATATACTGAGCGCACTTTACGAGTGTAGATACCATATACGATATACCAAGTCGCCCCATGTTTTCGTATGTCACGTTACTGTCACTGAGAAATGTGTCACATCGTTGAGCACATGTCATTGTGTCTGTGTGTGTGTGTTGCTTTATTACTAAATTTTTAGCAATTCTTTAGTATAAACATAAACATATATTCGTGTAATTCTTCCTTCTTACTATTGTTGTTGTTGTTGTTGTTGTTATTTTATTTATTTTGCATTTTTCACAATTGATAAATTTAAAACTTTTTATTTCAGCCTGCAAACGACAACATTGTCGTTTTCGTAGTCGTTGCCGTCTCCCGAGATTTTTTTTTTTATATGCAACAAACAAAGGGAAGACTGCTACGTCTTCTACATAGTTACATACTCCTTCGTCTTCTTCTTCTTTTTAATTTTGGCTTCTTATCTGGAATTTTTTTTTTTTTGCTGCGCGTCTCAGCTCGCTCACTTGCTATTATTATTTGTTTTGTGGAGTCGATGCCAATTTCTTTTTTCAAAATTTTTTTATATTTTTTCTGTTCACTCTGTTCGTATACTATGAAACAAGCATTGGAATGATGTATAAGGAAAGGTGTACGCGCGGAGATTGGTTGGTTAGTGCTTATGGAAAATATTCGCGTGTTCGTTTCACTGATGCCAATGCCAACGAAAAGAAAATGTGCCTTTTGTGTATGCGTATGAGTGGATGTCTCTGTGTATGCGCGTGTGTGTATGTGTGTGTGTGCGGTTTTTCAATACGAATATATTTAAGTAGAAGCTTAAGTGTTACCATAGAACGAAGGGAAGCAAGATGGAAGGAAGTGGTGTTGTTGAATTATGGCCTTAAGTCAATTTAAATAAATTGCTGAAAGGAAAGAGAAAATTCAAAAAAAAAAAAAAAACGAAGAAAAATAGCGAAAAAGAAAAATATGCAAAATATTTTCAAGAAACACATTCATAATTCTTAAGTTTCTCGTTTGAATTCTTTGCGTTTTTTTTTTTTCCTTCCTTTGTCCCTTTATAGGTATCTCATGTTTTGGATGACATAAATTTTGTAGCTTTTTCCCACACTTCCCACTCATTTATTCGAAGGTACTCGTACTTAAATGCTTTACACGGAAAACTTTATCCTTCTATAAATATATGTGCCACTATGACTATAGACAGCTGTTACCTTCATTTCCATCATTTGCTAACTAATAAGTTAATATGTACTTACTACTTATACATTTGAAGTTCACCAATTGTTGAATAAATGACAAAATGAATTAAATAAATTGAGTCTAAATCGAGTTCGAAATGTTCAAACAGTGATTTCCTTTTATATTCACAAGCTCAGCTGAACAGAGTCATCAGCTGCTGCTTTCACCTGCTCTAACTGTTGCAATTACTCAATCAGTCACATTATTTAGTGACCTAAACTTGCCATCGTTCAAAGCGAATTGTCTATAATGTACAGGGTGGACACTGAAAGACTGAAAGGATCTAAAATTGAAATAACTTTTACAAGTACTTGTTTTTAATTTGTAAAAATATTACCCATAACAAAGTTTTCCAGTTCTAAATGTTAGATTTCAGTTTAAATGTTATCCTTAACCTTCCAGGGCTGTTTATGTCAATTTAACATAAGTTTTCCACATCATTTCCATTATTTCCTTCATTTCCTTCTAAGACTAAAAAATGAAATGTTTCGGAAAAATGAAAATTATGCCTCAAACATGAAAATCACAAGTACGAAAAAATAGTAAAATAAGCACAAAATGTCAAAGCATATTGAAATGGAACAATTTATGCTTAATTTGCATCATTTCACTGCTTGACAAGGGTTACAATTGATTACTGGAAAATGTCAATTATATTGATGTATCTATTTTGACAAGTTTGATAGCTATATATCATCGATTTTCAATGGATGCTTTAATGTGAACAATTTCATGAATTAATGGCGAAAAATATTTGTAATAATGTCGAGACATTTTTCCCCCCTTTATTTTGACCTTATTGCAAGGAATAAATTTAATTAATGCAGAACAAAATTTATATGGATTTAGTTGTCGACATTATTGTATACATTTATGCAATAATGTCGAAAGAAATTTTGTAAAAATAACGATTTCGACATTATTGTGAATATGTTGCAATAATGTCGAAAGAAATTTTTGTTAAAATTGTTGTTTCGGTATTATTCTATAATGTCGAAACGATACTTTGCAAAAAATAGTGTGCAATAATGTCGAATTCTTTTCAAGGCACAAGACATAAATTCGAATATTCGGAAATATTTCGACATGCATTTTAAAAATGCCTTATTTGACAGATGACGAAAATCCATTTGACCAAGTACTCGTATTCCGTACTTAAAAAACTTGCAAAAAATCATACTCGGCTTATCAATGGGCGCAGTAGCTCGATTCGCTTAGAACTATACCTCATAATTTTGTTTGATTGATGGACATAAACATTCTTTAAGCAACGTCCTACGCTGAATCCTATTATCGATTTCTTCTGCTAAAATTGCAGTGCGCATTCCAAGTGATTTCAAAAATTATTTTAGTCAGATGTTTAAAACGATTACCGATATTAGAAGACTCTGTTACCTTTAAAATTTCGTATTTAAACATAGTTCTTACTAACGATCTCAGTTTTATACAAACATTAATTATGTAAGGGAATTCCCCAAAGAAGGGTAAAGTAAGTGAGGCGTAAATATGTGGAGAAATTGTCGTGGACTGAACGATTACTGAACATTTATGGAGATATTTTTCGTCTTTCATGTGCTTTTAAGTTCATTTTGTAGGAGAGTCTCCCTAAGGAGTAAAAATAGAAGGTAGTTATGTTCAGGAAAAATATTAAGTGGTAGAAACTATGATAATAGGTATCGGTGATACATTTGAGCTTCTAAGAGCACTCTGTGAACTATGCCTGCAAAGTCTGTAAAAAAAATCATCAATTTTATAGAGGAAACCCTTTAAGGGGCAGACGTAAAGGATAAGTATATTTTTTTTTTTTTTAAAGGATAAGTATATTCAGAAAAAATGTTAAGGGCACTTCTAGAGGCGATTCTGCTATTTCATAAAATTAATCCACTTATGAAAAAAAAGACAAAATCTTTCTTTTCACATTTTTTCCAAAATGTCTCTCATATAAATTACGATTTTGAAATATTTTGGGGAAGAAAAGTATTTTCTAAAATTCAGAATAAATTCAGAAACGTTTTGTAACTTTCTTTTTTTTTTTTTTTTTTTTTGAATAAACTCCTAAAATTCGTTTATTATCCATTAAATTAGATTTTTTTGAGCTGTTGATCAAAAATCAAAGTTATCATGAAAACTTTTTAATACAAAATTGAAGATCGATCTCACTATAGCAGTCACACACAGTGTGCTAGCACCGAAAGACTGACTGATCCACATTTTTTCAAAATCCAACAATTAGCTTCCACATTATATTATTACAAGCGTTGATTTCAA
Source organism: Megamerina dolium (assembly GCA_963854835.1). Lineage (NCBI taxonomy): Eukaryota > Metazoa > Arthropoda > Insecta > Diptera > Megamerinidae > Megamerina > Megamerina dolium. The sequence goes on along the minus strand of OY978527.1, from coordinate 58,272,756 downwards.
TCGTATTCATTTACCCGCATTTCTCTCAAATTTTCAAAAATATGTATATCATTTGTTATCGTTGTTATTTTTGCTGGACATTATACTTAATCATTTTAATCCCGAAGGCATGCTTTAACTCACAAAAAAAAAAATGGAATGATAAATAAATAATATTTGTGTCTTTTTTTTCTGTCCATGTTCTTCTCATCACCCTGTACTACTTTCGCTTGTGTTACTGCCTGTCGCACTATAGTGCCATTGAGAGAATTGTGCACATTTTTAGCTTGTATTTTTTTTTCCCCCGCCTCTCATTTTTTCGCTTTTGCTTTCGAACGTGTTTAAGTAAGTAAAATTGTGTCTTTATCTTTATTGTCGTAAGTAGTACGAATATAGACGTCTTTATACTCTTCCCCCATATTGGGTATCATCATGAATCACCCCGTCAGCCACAATGTCGCCCGCTTTTTCTTGCCTTTCTAAAGTAAGTACTGACTACGGACATTGCGCAATAAATAATGTATTAAGTAGTCTAGAGTCTAATCGATAATTCATCGAATTTGTTGTTTATTTTTTATGCTCTCGTGTTCTTATTACCTGTTTATATTGTTGCTATTTCTATTTTTATTCGATATTTTATTGTTTGTTTCGTTTATTTATCGTGTAACGATTGAAGCATGAATAATAAAAAAAAAAATTGTTAACCAATCGCATTACGATTGATAGTTTCACTTGACACATAATGACTCTACAAATAATCTTCAACATGAAACATTCGAATAATTCGAATGAATTGAAATGAATACTTCTTCAGAACTCTTTAATACCTATTTAGTGGAGTTGAATTTAAGCTTAAGTTCAGACGCCGCATCAAATTCACTGCACTATTTCAATCATCCTCGCTCTCTCCTCTCTTTCTCTCCCTGATACATATTATTAATACACAACATTTGTTATTGTTGTTGTTTGTTATAGACTATGCATACATCTGTGCATATACGAATATGTATTTTGTAATCATTCTATTCTAGTTGACGTTGTTGTTGTTGTTGTTGTTATAACAGCACAATAAACAATTCCGTGTCATCCGCAATTAGGCATGTTCGCATAATATCGATTTAATTGCAGCCACATACAAGCAACAACTCAAACACATACACTCGTGTAAATCCTCATACATTAACAACCACATATCTACCTTACATACTCGTACATACATACATACATACATACATACATACATACATACATATTTGTACATATTGTTTGTACGTACACACACATTTATGTACGTGCTGTGGCAGTGCCCTGAAGCCTAAAGCTGTTGCCATTTGTAGGACTTCCTTACACCCACATTCATCATTTTCATAAAATCATTTTCAACGATACACATAGCCGAGCTGAATATGCGTACAAACATACATACAAGCATATCTTGTTGCGTATACAAATATGCTTGATTGTATGGATGTGTGTTTGTGTGTGTATTTGAGTGTAAAAAAATATGATACTTACTCCAACTCCAGCTAAAGGTGAACAAGGATTTTTCACTCATTTTTATACATTGTCCTTATTATTGTTGTTATAGTAGTAGTTGTTGTTGTTGTTTTTCATAAACTCATACATAGCTGTTGTTGGTATTATTTTCATTTGCACACACACATTCATTTTCCTGCATTTTCCCTGTATATAATTTTGTTTTGATATTTCTCGCTTAAAGCAGACCCATTGAGGAAAATGTCAGCAATGGTAAGGGATGAAATAAGCAAATTTCCCTATGAAAGTTGCCTATAAATTCAATGCATTTTTTTTTTATTGCAATATCATAAGAAATTCATGTAGGAATTGTTTGTATACCGGTAAACAAAGAGGTAATGCACATGTTGCAACTTCAATTTCATTTACCAGGTATAATACATAAGTTAGCTTACTTTGTTGATGGTGTTGGGCATCAGTTCTTCAAGTTTTTCTACATTTTCAATAAATTACAATATTTTTATATCATAGGAAGTCCATGCATATCATGTTTGTATACCCGGTAAACGAAGAGGTAATGTGTATAACCAAAAAATACTAAAAGTGCAGTAATATTTCAATTTTTCTTTCATCTTTGATGCATTTTACTCTATTTTGATGTCATTGATCAATTTTACAACTCTAATGGCATAGAAAACATATGCACTAAATGTCTGTATACCCGGTAATCGAAGAGGTAATGAGTATTAGCAAAAAAAATACTTCAATTTTTTTTGCTTACATCTTTGTGTACATATTTTCAAATAATTTTTTTTTAATGTCATTCTAAACATATTATTTCTTTCCTTAAGAAAGGATCCCCATCATTAAAATTTTCCTCAAAATTAATTCTTCACCATATTATGGCAACACATTATCCACTTTTCCATTTGGAGCACACATAAACACACAATCTCACGCACATATTTTCCAACATGTATAATTTTTGTATATTTTTCATTTTGTTTCATTTTAAAACGTTTTGTATTGAAAACCAAACGAAACGAATAAAGCAAAGAGGAAGCATTAAAGAGAAAATACATATGACCAGTTATAAAGAGCTCAAAAAATACTGCGACAGGGAAGGAAGGGGAGGAGGAGGAGAGTACGAATGAGTAGACCAATACACAACAAACAATTACAGAATCAGTTGATAAGGGTAGTCACGAATAACACGCGTATGTAATATCCAAGCAATCATACCAAACCGAGCATACCTCGTTTCACCTCTGTGACGTTTCCTGCACAACTACGATATTGATAAACATTGAAAAGTGTTGAATTTTTTATGTTATTTCTCGGGTTTTTCATTCTCATGTTTTCGTTGCATGTTTTATTGTTAATGCTGCTGCTGCTGCTGTTACTTTTACTGGTGTTGTCAGCAGTGGTGGTAATGATGGTGATATGAACAAATATATAGTACTCACTCACATATGTATGTACATAAATATGTATCGTACATATCCCCAATAACAACACCACACAACAGCAACGAAAACTAAATTGTGTAAGGTTCAATATCATTCATCTATACATTCTGATGGTGATGGTGATGATGTAAAATTGTGTGGATAAGATTATCGATGCACAGTGATTCGTCATATAGAATCAAATTTACGCAATTTGTAGACGATTTTAATCAAATTTTTATGAAGGAAAATGAATTTACCAAATTTAAGAACTTATTTTACAGGATTATTCCAATTTTAAATTGTACTTTTCTTTATGAGATAGTGCAAAGCAATTAATTCTTTCAGATTCATTAAAAAATTCTGATTAATTATTTTTTCTCCACCTTAAAAGCATACAATCATGTACTAATTCGATTCGATTTTCTTATAGGAATATATAAATTTTTTAATATTCTGCTGATTTTTCTCTATTTTATGAAAAAAAAAAAAAATTACATTCAACATTTTATGTTCACCCTAAAAGTATGCAATAATGAATAAATTCTAAACTAATGATACCTTCAACAGGAATATATTCATATAATTTCCTGGTTTCCAATTTTAAAGAATAAGTGCTTTATTATGTACTTTTCTCTGTGAGAATATTTCAAATTCCAAATTTGAAAATAGATCAAACACCCTTTTTCATTAAAATTGATAATTGATATGATTTATTTTCTTCTTAAAAGTATGCAATCATGCATGAAATCTAAATTTGAGCTATTTTTGATAGTAAAACCGAGTTTTCTCATTTAAAGAAGTGGCCTTCTTATTTGAGAATATGCAAAAATAGTATGTTCATCGATATTTTGTAATTTCAAAATTTTTTCATCAAAATTGCAATTCAACATTAAATTTTCATCCTAAAAGTATGCAATTGTGCATGCATTCTAAGCTAAAGCTTTTTGTTAAATAAGGCCCAGTTTTTCAGTGTGAGTTTAACTTTTTTTGTCGTTTAAACTAACTCGATTTGCACTTTTTCAGTCAAATTTCAACGTAGCTTCAACTAAGTTTAGCGGACCGATATAGCTGCGTTAAACTAAAATTAACCTATCAGTTGTTCAGCTGTCAATTCATGCACTTCAGTACATCTTTTCTTGCTGCGTTTTCAAGTAAGTTTAAATTTAAACTCCGTTTACTTGGACTTAGTTTAAGCCTAGTTTAAACTTGTATTGAAAAACAGACCCTCAAAAAAGAGAAAAAGAAGAAATTATATTCACGTTACTTTTCGTCGCTATCTTGCAATTTCCTAAAGGATCTAAACATCTTTTTTCATCGAATTTGCTATTCAAAATTTAATTTTCATCCTAAAAGTATGCACTCATATTGCAAATCCAACTTTAAATTTTCAAGAAAAGAGCAAATGTACCAAATGATTCGAAGAAAAGATTTTAAATTGCCAACATCAATTTGATTAACAAAAATACAAAAAAAAAAATGTATCCAAGAGTTGTACTTTAAGAGCCTTTTTTGTAGATGATATCATAAAGGCTTAATTAAAAACTACTTCATGTTCGTTTCAGAGATACTAAATTGATTGGCATGGGAAATTTTTTTGAAATATTTCAAAAATTTTGTTTCATAATTCCAACGAATAATTTCACTGTGCGAGTATGTGGTGGACATATGTATATGTACATATTTTTGTTGTTCACGTTCGTGTTTTGTGTTTTCCTTTATTTTAAATCATTTTTATTATTTTTTTTTCGTTTTATCCTTCAATTTTTGTATTTTTAATTTTCCTCTTTTTTAAGTTTTAAGGCAATTTTTCGTGGTCCGCATATACTTGCGCATGCATGTGTATATATTCATATTTGTTGCGGTTGTGGTTAATAAGTTTAATTGGTATAATAATTTCGGTTTAAGTCTCCTTCTCTCTCTCTCTCTCTCACTCTCCTGTACCTTTTCTCATTATCTATCTTTACATTCTCATAAGCACGAACTGTTTGTCTTTTTCTTTACCTTCGATATTTTTTCCTTTTGATTTTTGGACCTTGGTGTATAAGTACATGAGTATATGAGTGTACTTATCTGCCATTTAAACACGCTTCGATTGGAATTTAATGATTTTTTTGTATGCGAGTGCTGCAGGATTTCACATGCGTATCCTGAATAATTTATAATGCTCAAGGAAATAATTTTCGATTAAAATACCAAATGATAGTTGAGATTGATGTTGAGGTTGCAGTCACACCGACCGGATGGCCGAATAAGTACCTGATACGTATTAGTATTTGATGATAATAAGTTATCATTGATTTATTGCTACAGCAACATGATTATCGATTGACAAAACGTCGTTGTTCCTTGGTTTGAATGTGACCTTCACAGTGTAAGTAGACGCAGGTGCTTGCTTGTATGCAGACCGACAGATTGTAGCACAAGGCTCATTTAAAGAGTTTGAATAATGTATTTGAGGCGCCAGTTTCATTTTGTATAGTATGTAAATGATGTTTTACAGTTGGGGACAGAGTGCGTCATACTTTTAATGACTTCATTTCCAACAAAAAAATATAGAATTATATACACGTGGAGTACGAAATAGTAAAAGCAAAATAATAAATGTGTACGAAAATTGTTTAATTAAATTATTCCACGGCCATATGTGCGTTCATAAGAGTATGATTAGACAATTTTCTTCACCATATTCACGATTTCATACATATGAGTAGATGGAGAGTCTGGTCAGGTCCTGCAGCCTACAAACCGAACAAATCTTTAAGCAACAAAGGAAAGAAGCTTCTTGAATTGATCACCTGCAGAAGATTATGTTTAAGTATCTACAATTAAAATGAATTAGAAAATTGTGGTCATGGCGATATTTGAAGACAAGATTTCTATGATCCAAATATACAAATTATATTAAAAATTAGTATGATCGATCAACTTCCACACCCCATACAGAACATTTGAAAAGAGTACTACCAGATTTTATGTAAATTTTTAGCTCGTTATGACGTACTTAAAATTACATTAAGGATAAAACAATATTTCTTACGTAGATTAGTATTATCATTGGTAAAAATTTTGTAATAAATACGCGTGGAACGGTTACTATTAAATATAGCTCCCTTACGAAGGCAAGAATATATTTGAATAATTAATATGTCATAGTTGACTTAATTTTACTTTTACGACAATCATATTTCGCCCATAGATTACTATTTCTAAGCAAATAATTTCAAGAAAAAATAGATAAGCCACTCCCACCATTTCATGTAGCTCCCATACAAAGTGGACGAAATTTTTTAATATTTAAACTACTATATATTCCTTATTCTTTCATCAAGAACGATCGTATTTGGTACTAAGATTAACTATTTGGTACTAAGATTAACTATTTGGTACTAAGATTAACCATTATTTCATGTAGCTCCCATACAAAGTTATGTAATTTTTAAAAATGTTGAACCACTATTACTTTCTTATTCTTCCATCTAAGGCAACCATACTTGGTATGGATATGTTGTAAGGAGTCGAAAGAGATGAGAGGGTCACGCCTACTATTTAATACAGATCCCGTACAAAGACATGCAATTTTTTATTTATTATTATTATTTTATTTTCAAACCGCCATAACCCACTCAATCTTACATCAAGGATAACTATATTTAGCACATAAATAAGTGTTACAGAGAGAAATAATTGCAGAGAAAATTTATCAGATACGCCTACTTTTAATAAAGGATATAATTGATCTTGTCGAACTTTTGATGATTGAAGCTGATGTTGGGAAACTCAGCTGGAAGTGTTTGAGATGTAGTCTGGCCAATTCCGGACATTCGCAAAGTATGTGGATTGATGTTTCATCCTCCCGCAGACAGAGTCTACACTCCGTGTCAAAGGATAGTCCCATTTTGAGGAGATGGTATTTTAATCAGTTATGTCCTGAGATATAGCCGGTTATTAGGCGTAGGTTTGTTCTGCTACGGCTAATTCTGTCAAATGCTGTATCGAAGCTGATGAGAGTTTTCGTTTGGCGGAGACATGTCGAATTTGTCCATTGTAGTAGGTATTTGTCGTGGTAATGTTTTTCTATGATAGCTTTGGCCGATGCCCAGCTTATATCGCAGAAAGGTTCTGGGCCCGTCAGTGGAGAAGACGTCCGCCACTTCATTGCCCTCAATTCCATTGCGCCCCAGCACCCAACGTAATGTGACCTTATTCGCATAGAGAGTTTTTGTAGGATAAGGAAGCATTCGGTGACTAGTTTTGAGGAGAACTCACATAAGGAGAGAGATTTAATGGCAGCTGAGCAAATAAGAATGCGCGCTCCTTTGAGCCTTTTGGCAAGTAAATGACGTGCACAAAGTTCTATGGCATGTACTTCTGTTTGGAAGACAGTTGGCCACGAGCCCATTGCGACAGATATGCGGGTATTAGGACCGTATATCCCGGCGCCTGTACCTTCGTCTGACTTCGATCCGTCTGTGAACCAAACGTAATTATGTTTTGAGAGTATTAAGTTGTTATTCGTTTTCCATTCCAGTCTGTCTGGGATGATTGTGGAGAAGCGTCTGCGATAGCGTAGTTCTTGACGCATGGAATCAGAGTTAGAACATATTTCTATATTTGGTATATTTTTGATGATTGTTTCGTTTCCACTTGAACTCGAAGTTGCACTGTGGAAAAGGTTCATGCGAATGGCACTGATTGCTGCTGATTTTTGAATCTCTAATCTCGCCCATTACTTTACACCTCATTATTTTTATTCGTTGAATTATCTAATTTTGATGTTAAAATGATACCAAGAAAAAAAATCCATTTGCAGCTGAACAGATGAGCATATGTCGCCCACTTTTTGTATTCATTACCATTATTATTATTATTATTATTATTATTATTATTATATTTATTTTCAATAAAACAGAATAAAGAAAAAAAATTATATCATTAGCACATTTCATACGACTACAAATAGACAAGTGTATTTGCTTTTTCGAATTTAATCATTTGCAACATTATTCTTATTTTATTGTTATTATTACTATTATAGTTTTTCTTTGTTCAATGTCTTGTTATACTTATATTTCTGACTATTACACTCCTTTATTTGCTTATAGATACATGCATACTACATAGAACCCCAAACTCCTTATACACTTACCTATATAAGTATGTATTTACATATAAGCGAACGTGTTTTCTTAGAAATGTGTACAAATGTATTGTATGGTACGAGTACAATTTAATACTTGTTGTTATTATTATTGTTTGAAATGATGACGATGATGATGATAGTACAATACGATATCTATTGTTGCCACAAGTTGTTTTTTCTATATATAACTTAATGTGTGGGTGTGTGTGTGTGTGTGTGTGTGTGTGATTGAATAGTGTATGTTTGTGACTCATTTCATCTCCATTTTGTTTATTTACCCATATCTTTATACCATCAAACTGTCTGTTTGCCACATATTTATTCTTATTCTTCGTAGCATCGTTGCCAATCACATTTAATGATCTCTGCTGGGGGTGTCAGATGTTTATTATCCTTCCACACCGGAAGTTTTGATGTGCATCCATTCGCCCGCATATTACCTCATGCACAACCAAATATAGCATAGCCTAATGTTAATGTGCATCGTATGTACACAAAATAAACATTTTTTTTTTGCGATGTTCAACGTTGCACTTCTCAATTGGGGAGCGCTTGAAACTAAATATACACATGTACATACGTCTTGCTTTTGAGCATCGCCGACATACTTACACATATATTGTTTCTGTTGTTAATTGTCAGTTTTGCATTTGAAAAGCCATAAAACATGTGTTTCGAAATACTGCCATGTATACGTTAAATATGACTTGATAGCTTGCTTAATAGCGATGATCGTTTCAAGACTAGAATTTTACTTACCTTTTACATCGAACTGCTTTAGCGTACTCTACCCTTATTTATGTTTTCTTATAATTTTAGTTTTATCGGTTGATGCAAATGCGTCAGTGACTTATGTATGTTTGGGTTACGTATGATACTGAATTCCTATACAAATCACACTTATATGAAATCATGGCAAAAGAAGCATAAACAATCATATTGAATAAGAATAATAATAATAATGCTAATAACAATAATAGATTTTACACATGTTTATATAATTGTGCTGATGCTGCTGTCGATTCTAATGCTGTTGCTGTTATTGACAATAGGGAATGAAAAGCAAATAGAACAAATAGAAGTAAATATATGTATACATGTATTGTATAAATACAATACATAAATATAACATTGTGCGTTACTAAAGGGCATCACAATCATAATAATTCGAACATCAATAACATTCAGCCAATTAATAAATATCATCACTTGCTCTTAAACCCTATTACATACATATAAGCACAATACAAGGATCTACAAATGGTTGATTAAATCATATCATAGAATACTTTTGAATTTGACACCAAAATTTTGCAATTTGAGATTACGAAATATTTGTCTTGAATTTCATCAGATAAGCTCGTCGTCGAAAATGACGATATAATCATAAACATGATCTAAGTAGACTAGCATGTGCCAGGAGTTGTAACATCGCCCAGTAGCTAATGTTCGATCGAAAAATAGTTTTACATGATCTGCATGAAGTTAAAATTGACGCAGTCAAAAAAAAAAATATAATAGATCGATTGATCCATCTGTGAAGTCTTGACTAAAGTCAAGTATGAAGTCAATCCATTTCTCAAACGTATGGTGACTAGGGATGGTTCACATGCAACAATGTTGTGCAAAAATGATCGTGATCAAATCAGGACTAACATCCAGAAAGATTTTGCTATGCACTTACTAGTACTGGCAAGGAATAATTTTCTATGAGCTGCTTCTATAAGGCCAAATACTAAATTTGAACTTCCACTGTCAACAATTGTATCGTCTCAAGCTGAGGATTGACTAGAAATGGCCACAATTCGTCAACAGAAGAAGTGTAATGTTCTACTCAAACAATGACACAGACCACAGGCATTTGCCATGATGCACCAGAAACCCCGATAGCTTAGTTATGAAATTTCAATGCATTCGCATTATCGTCCAAACCTGGCACCTAGGGATTACCGTCTTTGATTATAATCGACAACATTTTTTTATTCAAATTAACCTCAAAAAAAGATTATGAAAATCGCTTAGTTGAAGAAAAATTGTAGACCATAAATCGAAAGTATCATAATTCGGCCGTTTTGAATTATGATACTTTCGCAAAAAGTCGTATAAAGAGCGGCTGTATAGCATAGTATGTTTGTATATTCCTTTTCAACATTATTGCCCAAAAAAATTGAAATTATGTCAACACACAAAATATATGTAATAAGATTTTCTACAAAAATCGCACCAAAAATTTATAAAATTAAAATTTCGACATTATTCCAAAAATGTTTGCAACAATGTCGAAATATTTTCCATATAAATTGAAATTCTACATTACTGCAAAATATTTCGACAGTATTGCTAAAAAATTCCGATAATAATGCTGTTTATTGCTACCTTGCACAACTGCATAGAATATAACTACACTAGTAGTCTTAAATAAAAACAAATATGTATTTAGACTTTCTACATTTTTGTACAACTTTTTTAAATAATGCCAAATTATTTACCATATAAAAATATTTCAATATTATTGCAAAAAAATTTTTTAATAATTTCGAATTTTTGCTATATAAAAAAAAATTCGACATTGTTGCAAAAATTTTTTCGACATTAATGAGGTACATCCTTAGCCTACAACACTATATTTCATTAGTAATTTGAAATAAAAAAATATATGCATTTAGATTTTCGACATTAGTGCTGAAATGAATTTCGATATTAGTGCAAAAGTGTTTGAAATAATGTCGAATTTGTTTCGACATTATTACAAAATGCATTTCAACATTAATGCAATACATTGTTAGTCTACTTGTAGGCTTAAATTTGAAAAATGTCTGCATTTCAATTTTTGACATTATTGCAAACATTTTTGAAATAATGTCGAAAATAATTTTCCACATCAAAAGATGTCGATAATAATGCAAAATTATTCGAATAAATTAAGGAAGTTAAATTAAATAAAAGCAATAATATAGAAATATTTGCAATAATGTCGAATTTTTTTTACATCAACATTTTTCGACATTCTTGCAAAAATATTTAAACATTAATTACATACACAATGGCCTACCAAAATTACTTCCTCATGTATTATAGAATGCTTGTTTTATACCCAAATTAGTATGACATTATTGTAAAAATATTTCGACTTTAATTCAGTACATCGCTACTACATTTGCTAAATTGCTACACAATTATTGCCTATGTAGTGCCATAACTTGCAACCACAACTGCCATGATATTTAAGAGCCTCATGAATTGACGCAGTCAAAAAAAAATATATAATAGATCGATTGATCCATCTGTGAAGTCTTGACTAAAGTCAAGTATGAAGTCAATCCATTTCTCAAACGTATGGTGACTAGGGATGGTTCACATGCAACAATGTTGTGCAAAAATGATCGTGATCAAATCAGGACTAACATCCAGAAAGATTTTGCTATGCACTTACTAGTACTGGCAAGGAATAATTTTCTATGAGCTGCTTCTATAAGGCTAAATACTAAATTTGAACTTCCATTGTCAACAATTGTATCGTCTCAAGCTGAGGATTGACTAGAAACGGCCACAATTCGTCAACAGAAGAAGTGTAATGTTCTACTCAAACAATGACACAGACCACAGGCATTTGCCATGATGCACCAGAAACCCCGATAGCTTAGTTATGAAATTTCAATGCATTCGCATTATCGTCCAAACCTGGCACCTAGGGATTACCGTCTTTGATTATAATCGACAACATTTTTTTATTCAAATTAACCTCAAAAAAAGATTATGAAAATCGCTTAGTTGAAGAAAAATTGTAGACCATAAATCGAAAGTATCATAATTCGGCCGTTTTGAATTATGATACTTTCGCAAAAAGTCGTATAAAGAGCGGCTGTAGAGCATAGTATGTTTGTATATTCCTTTTCAACATTATTGCGCAAAAAAATTGAAATTATGTCAATACACAAAATGTATGTAATAAGATTTGCTACAAAAATCGCACCAAAAATTTATTAAATAAAAATTTCGACATTATTCCAAAAATGTTTGCAACAATGTCGAAATTATTCCATATAAATTGAAATTCTACATTACTGCAAAATATTTCGATAGTATCGCTAAAAAAAAAATCCGATAATAATGCTGTTTATTGCTACCTTGCATAACTGCATAGAATATAACTATACTAGTGGTCTTAAATAAAAACAAATATGTATTTAGACTTTCTACATTTTTGTACAACTTTTTTAAATAATGCCAAATTATTTTCCATATAAAAATATTTCAATATTATTGCAAAAAAATTTTTTAATAATTTCGAATTTTTGCTATATAAAAAAAAAATTCGACATTGTTGCGAAAATTTTTTCGACATTAATGTGGTACATCCTTAGCCTACAACACTATATTTCATTAGTAATTTGAAATAAAAAAATATATGCATTTAGATTTTCGACATTAGTGCTGAAATGAATTTCGATATTAGTGCAAAAGTGTTTGAAATAATGTCGAATTTGTTTCGACATTATTGCAAAATGCATTTCGACATTAATGCAATACATTGTTAGTCTACTTGTAGGCTTAAATTTGAAAAATGTCTGCATTTCAATTTTTGACATTATTGCAAACATTTTTGAAATAATGTCGAAAATAATTTTCCACATCAAAAGATGTCGATAATAATGCAAAATTATTCGAATAAATTAAGGAAGTTAAATTAAATAAAAGCAATAATATAGAAATATTTGCAATAATGTCGAATTTTTTTTTCATCAACATTTTTCGATATTATTGCAAAAATATTTAAACATTAATTACATACACAATGGCCTACCAAAATTACTTCCTCATGTATTATAGAATGCTTGTTTTATACCCAAATTAGTATGACATTATTGTAAAAATATTTCGACTTTAATTCAGTACATCGCTACTACATTTGCTAAATTGCTACACTATTATTGCCTATGTAGTGCCATAACTTGCAACCACAACTGCCATTGAAATGTTGTTTAATGAAATTACTAAACCTATTCCCAGCTGATAATGTAACTATAGTGTAATAGTGGCACAATCATTATTTTGTTTATGTTATTGTATGTACATAATAAAATATCAACTTCGAAGAAATTCAAATTTCCATTTAATTCTGTTCAAGCCACATATCTAGACGTATGTGATATGTGTTTAGTTATATGTTTAGTACATGTATATGTATATGTGTAGGTACATTCTTAAGATTATACGTTCAATATACATAATTTCAAGCAAATACACACATACACACACACATATACAATCCCAGGTAGACGCAGTCATGTAAAAGTGTTAATTGTAAAATAAAACACTACATTATTTGGGGCTTTTTGGTGTTATCCTTGGAAAGTGTGATTGTACTGGTGCGTATATTTATGAAACATAAATATATGTTTGAGTATTATAATATTGTAAGAGTTTGTTAATATTATTTTAGTATCTTTTGTTTGTTATCCTATCAATTAAATAAATATAAATGCACATATTATAATCCACCTACGTACGCCCGCAGAATAAATGCGATTTTAAGCACATTTATCCATGAGCTCGCAGTCTTATACATCGGATAGGGATGGTCAATCTCATTGATGGTATCCCACATACATTCGAGTGGAGCTTACCTAACGACTTAAGTACACCCCCATATATTGTATATAAATAAATCATAAACATTTCTCCATTTACCATTATGTTTTTAATAGTTCTTTTATTTTCTTATTTAGTTGGCATTCTTATTTTTTTTTTCGTTTTTATTTTATTCGTTTGCTACACTAAAGTATTGGCGCTCCTTGACAGTGATAGCAATTCTTCTTCTTACTATTGTTGTTGTTGCTGTTAATATTAAATATTTCACGTTGATGAAATTATTAAAGTTATACCTACGCACACAATAAGAAATATTTTATTACTACAAATGAAATATGAAGTCGTTCAGATGTACATACACTTGTAGAATTGTATGTATGTAGATATGTATGGAAATACATTGTCCATCACTTACTTTTACTTTGTACAACCACCCCTCCCACCACTTACCACTTTTTGCAAAAAAATGTGTTCGGTCACTAAGCCAATCCTTTTTTGTTTTTTCTTGTTTTTGCTTTCTACCGCTATTGTTTGTTCGCGAATGCGTCGTTGACAACGAGAATTATATGTGTGCGTATGAATGTGTGCGAATATGTCAATAGCTAAATGTTGTTGTTGTTGTTGCTTTTGTTCTAAATTCATATGATACACACAACCCCATGTATACTCCACCTTCGAACAACGAGCACCCATCTCATGTACCTATTCGTATGTATAACGTATGTGTGTTGCCTACTTTTAGGGGCAACGTTGAATGATTTTTATTAATGTGCTGTGCGCATAGTTATTTGCGTTTATTTAATGTTAGCTAAGTAAATGTTTGTTCTTTCGAACACATCACCAGCCCCATCACCACCACCACCATCATCATTACTAAGCACCAGCACTGCCATCAGAATGTAAATATATGTGTGTGTGTGTGTAAGCGAATGAGTATATTTCTAAGCATTTAAAGCCATTAACACATTAGCGCTATTTCTCAATGTTGTTATTGTTGTTATTGTCGCGACTTATTTTTCCTCAATGTTTTATGAAGCTTTTAATTAGTGTGTGTCTGTGTGTGTGTGTGTGTGTGGGTAAGTGTATGCGCAAATATTGTTTGAATAAATACTTGTATCTATATGAGTACAATTCATACGTACGCTTACTTGAATGCGTATGAGTATGAGTATGAGTTTGTAATTTAATTCTATGATGCGAAAAACAGTAGTTTATGAAGAAGTATACAAGTAGTAGTAGTAGTAGTAGTAGTAGTAGTAGTAGAAGTAGCAAAAGAAATAGAAACAGGGAAAACAATAATTAACAAATTGTGATGTATGTTGCAATGAAATGTTGCATTATTTGCTGGAAAACTTTTCAAATTTTCATCGTACCGTTATGTGCTAGATGCATTTATCAGAGAGTGAGTGAGCGAGAGCGAAAGAGAGAAAGGGAGAGCGAATAAAGTGCATTTTCAATTGTACGCACTTACACATACCAGTATACCTTGTGTAGTTGTATAGTATATACGTCCAACCACAAATACCAAGGCCATTTAACATTTCACTGATGGTAAAATGGAAAACACAAATGCAAAATGCTTCAAAGCAATGAACGACGTTTAAATTTAACTCTGCAACATTTTACATACGATATGCACACCATGTTCATCATATCGGTTTGGTTGATGATTTGGTTGGCATCAACAATGGTGGGGGCCATATTTCGCGTTATGAATTTAATTCAAAATTGCAATGGATGAGTGCAGATGTGTATATGTAAATTTAGTATCCATATATGTATGTATGAATAAGTGTATGTTTATGTATACCTTCACATAAAGCCATATTATATAGCGCACATTCGTATGTAGGAATGTATGGTGTACTATATTACATGTCGAATGAATTAATGTCGAAAAAAGTTTGCAATAACATCGACAGTTTTATATATAGAAAAGATATCAGCACTATTGCAAAAACTTTGCAATTTTAACATTTATTCTAAAATTATTGCAAAAATAGTTATATAATACATTTCATTTCGACATTATATAAATAATTCGACAAATTGCAAACTTTTTAAAATTTTTAGTAATTTATATCAAATATAAAGTAATTATACCAAACTGACTGCAATAATGTCGAAAATTTTATATATAAAAATTGTTCGACATTACTGCAACGTTTTTGAAATTTCTAAATTTTTTCGACATTATTGCACAAATTTTATCGAATAATATTGCAATTTCTAAAGTTGTATAATATAACATTGTATTTACATTTCAAATAGTCATTTTTTGCAAAAATCCTAGCAAAATTTTGATACGACATTATTGGAAAATTATTTGCAATAATCTTGTTGTTCGACATCAATTTATTTTTTTTAATAATATCGAAAATCTAATTTTTTACATTCTATCATTAACATTATTTTAATTTTTTGTTTCAAAATAATGTCGAAAAAGTTATAGAAAGTTTCGACATTAATGCAAAAATGTTTGCAATAATGTCGAAAATTGTTTTTGTCTTTATTATAAGCATTTTTCAACATTAATTCTTGTGGACGAACGTAAATATGCATTTAAATAAACACCCACGCATTTTTCGACATTAATTCATTCAACCTTAATTAAATATACCCATACTCACATGTAAGGCTTTAAGCATAGGTGAAAACACACAAACTTGACCTACAAAAAAACACAAGAAATATGTACAAACGCACCCATCTTTTTTACTCACGGTGTAGCACAAATAACCGTCAGTGACCATGAATACTGGGGTGAGTAAGTGGGAGGAAAAATATAATGAGTAGATACATGTAAAGCCTCTGTAATAATATGCAAAAGATGACAGGAGGGCTTGATATAATTGTGGATATAAATAATTATAACATCTATTATTCTTATGTGTTAGGTTGGCATTCTTCAAAAGAATGCTAAGAAACCATGATTTGAGATCGTGTCACAATTTCTCCAACTAATCAAATATTGCAAACAAATTTTGGAATAATATCGAAACGAAATGTTACTAAAATTACTTATATTTTTATATATTTTTATATATATTTATACTTAAGATGAACGGATATCCACGTCACTTTGATAAGAGTTAATTTCTCCAAAATTTGTATTGATGTTGCAGAGGAAATGAATGTGTCCGAACAAAATGTTGCTAGCATGTTATAGATACATGTTGCGATCATATTGCGAGATTAAAGAAAACACTTTTTATAAGAGAAAATACCATTACATTTTGCTCTCATTATTATATTCTACGTTCGCCTTTTGTGAATCATTCACATCTATCCCCTTCAATAATCACAATATATAAAGCACAACATTAACTGTAATCGTACTCCTCTATAGTTATGATATAAGTAGTTATTTACTGCACGATTGCCAATGCAAATAAATTGTTACTTGAAGGTTCAGGCACGCATGTTTGTTCTGTTGCTCCGCATCCATATCACAAGAAGGTATTCCTTTGTGTGGGTGTCTTATGCTTTTTCTGTCACACCATATTAAACATCTACATAAATTTGTTGATTTTATTATGCACGCGTGCGCAACACGATCGCTTTGTAATCGCTAATATGATCTTAATGCTATCGGCATTATTAATCCATAATTTGTGTTTTGCTCGAAGAATGGCCAGAATGCCAGAATTGATATTGACATTAATGGTTTTTTTTTTACATTCGATTTTATGCGTAAAATTAAATTATAATCTGGAATTTTGCATTCTTCTACTTTCAGATCATTACATCCTGCTGACACAAGATGATGTCCTCTTTTGACAACGAACGCGCTTTTGGCACGAAATCAATGGAAAATAGCATCGATACGATAGAAGAAAATACATTGCGCACCACAACAAATGCTGTGTGGTGCAGAGGGAGACGACGACGACGACGACATCGACATCGACAGACACAGTCAAAACGACCACTAAATCGATTGCATCAAATGCTACGCCGTGCAACGCCAAACATTCCACAACTGACGGTGTTCTTGTACGTAGCAATTCTCCTGCTCTGCCTTCAAATGCACTCCACAGAAGCCAAATCAAAATTGAAATCGAAGAATTCCAACAGTCATCATGGGGACGAGAAACCCTCGAGTGAGGGACAACGATTCGCTATGGAACCACAAGATCAAACTGCAGTGGTGGGGTCGCGTGTAACGCTGCCCTGTCGTGTAATGGATAAAATAGGTGCCCTCCAGTGGACGAAAGACGATTTCGGCTTGGGTCAACACCGCAATTTGAGCGGATTCGAACGATATTCGATGGTGGGCAGCGATGAAGAAGGTGACTTCTCATTGGACATCTATCCGGTAATGCTGGATGACGATGCCAAGTATCAGTGCCAAGTTGGACCGGGGCCACAAGGTGAGGCGGGCATCAGGTCACGTTTTGCTGAGCTGACAGTATTGGTGCCACCCGAACCGCCAAAAATAACGCAAGGCGAATATTTAGTCACCACAGAAGACAGAGAGATTGAATTGGAATGTGTTTCTGTTGGTGGGAAACCAGCTGCTGAGGTGAGTGGATAGTGAATTGAATAAAATTAATCTGCAGATGGTACGTGTCATTGATAAATCATGTGGATGGTAAATAAGATGGTGAGATAAATATGTGACTTAGCAATGATACAAACCAATTAATGAAATGACTTCAAAGTCAGATAAAAATATTACTATTAACCCTCTGATGAATTTATTTTTATGTGGAATAAAATCATGATTTTCATCATCGTTTACACAGATCACATGGATTGATGGTCTTGGCAACGTTCTCACAAAAGGCATAGAGTACGTAAAGGAACCTTTGATAGACAACAGACGAGCGACGGCAAAGTCTATACTCAAACTGACACCCAAGAAGGAGCATCACAATACCACATTTACGTGTCAAGCCCAAAATACAGCTGACCGCACATATCGCTCAGCAAAATTACAACTGGAGGTGAGTCCTACGCGTTATATTAATAATTTATTAATATTATCAAATTGGAATTCTAGGTGAAATATGCACCAAAAGTGTCAGTCTCTGTGGTGGGTGGTGCTTTGGCCGGTGGGCGTATACCTGAAGGTGCTGAAGTTATACTATCATGTCAAGCCGATGCGAATCCAACTGATTTGAGCTATCGATGGTTTATCAATGATGAACTAGTAACTGGAGATTATACCACAAAAATGGTAATTAATATTCATCGAGTGATATTTTTCGACATCAAATCTCAATATTATGGCTTTCATTTTAGATTATACACAATGTTACACGCCAATATCACGATGCCATTGTTAAATGTGAAGTTGTCAATGCGGTTGGCAAGAGCGAAGAGAGCGAAACTTTAGATATAAGCTGTAGGTTTAGAAATTTTTATTTTAATAATGAACAATTGAAAATAAATTTTGTAATTATTTTTAGATGGTCCAATTTTTCGTCAAAAGCCCACTTCCGTTGAAGCTGATCTGGGTACCAGCGTAAATTTACGCTGCGAAGTTGATGGCAATCCTACGCCAGAAATTGAATGGATCAACGAGAATTCAGACCGAGTAAGTTTTAATTTGTTGGAGTTTTCTTTTTTTTTTGTAGAAATGTGTGAAATAAATTCATATATTTGGCTCGATCCATCTCACCCACCTTCAGGTTGTTGGTACCTCATCAAATCTGACACTCAAAGTAACAACCGACACGGCTGGTCGTTATTATTGTAAAGCTGTTGTCAATGGTTTCCCTGAAATTGGTGCCGAAGCCACGGTGTATGTGAAACGAGCGCCCATCATTACATCACACAAAGTACAATTTGGCGCCGTGGGTAGTCGCGCCAAAATCGATTGCCTCGCCTTCAGTATACCAAAAGCAGATCAAATTCTATGGTCTTATGAGGGAAAATTAATCAATATTAGTACAGCTGATCCGGATCTGTATATTTTTGAAGAACAACATCTGCCGGAGGGCGTACGGGCTGCATTAATTATTAAAGAGAGCCGCACCAGCCACTATGGCAAATATAATTGCACAGTCGTGAATTCCTATGGTAGCGATTCGCTGCTCATTACTTTAATACCAGAACGTGAGTTAAGAGCTTCCTCTTTCTCTCTCTCTTTCTCTATGTTTCTCTTCTCTATCTCTTAAATTATACAAATATTTATTTTCAAAAACTCTCAGCAGGTTCAATTCCCGTCCTGCTCGTCGTTATGGGTTCAATGTCATCGGTGGCAATCATCCTAATGGTAGTAATGCTAATCATCGTTTATATGAAACGTAGTAAGAAGAAACCCATTCCGGCGGATGTCATACCGGACGCATCGCGTGGTGGTGATAAACTAACAGACTTGAAAAATGAGATGCGCTCCAAGGTGTACGATGTTGACTATTCAGAACCGGGTTCAGATGGTTTGGCTATAAATCTCACCCAAGCACCGATGCCAGATGTTCAAATGAAAGGCGCAACTCTAGGTGTTCCATTGGCTGGGCCTGTAAAACTCGATGATAGGTAAGCTACGACCATCGATTTTTATGCGGCGCTAAATTAAAACCCCATTTTACTTCAATCATTAGATTTTCCGGTGACTTTAGTGAGCGTTATAATAGACAGTGTCACCTGAAGAATATCAAAAATCAAGATTATAAAGAGACTGGTAACGGTTATGCACCATATTTTGAGTACGCTCTTGACTACAGTCCTCCAACGGAGAATAAACCTGGCGCCGGAGTCAATAAAAGCAGTTCGAGCACAATCAATTCAGCTACATTGCCACATTACACTTCCCCAGTGGCAACAACCGGTAATATGAGTCTGCCAAGAAATCGTGCTGACATGCAGCAGCAGCAACAGCAACAACAGCAACAGCAACAGCAACAACAACATCAGCCACATTCACAGCACCAGCATCCTCATCAGCAACAGCATCACCACATAGCAAATGGCTTTATGGGTAATTATACATGCCAGCGGTTTATTTTCTAAAGAGCGTAGTCCGAATAGGTGCTTCACAAACATATACACTAATTACAATTAGGAGCCCACGCTCTCCGGTCCGACCGGGGACCATTATGATACCACATAAATACTCCTATCACCAGAACTAACCCTCAGTAGATGAAGAATACTGCCACGCAGTATGAAGATACTGCGTGGCAGTATTCTTCATACCCAACCGCAATATTGTAATATTATTTTAAGCAAGGTTTTCATTTTATAATAAATGCCACAACATTTTCATTTGGATCAATTGGGATCAGTTTCTGGACGTTTTGGAAACGAATCCGACGTTCATTTCAGATTTCTAGTTACTGCAAAACCGATTTTAGGACTGGTTTTTTCTTAAACTCCTTCGCAACCTTACTCAAAGTTGTGATTTCCGGACCCCAAGTTAAAATCTCGCAGCATGGACCGAAGACTTTTTTTCTTCTTCTTCGAAATTGTGATCACTGAACTCAAAAGTAAAACCTCAGTGAATGGGCTAAACATTTTTTTTCGAAATACGTCGGGATTCTGGTATTTATTTCATATTTCCAGTAAAAAGACTAGAATCGGTTTTCTTCTTGAACTAATTCGCAAGACATTTTTACGTGAAGCATTTTGGAAGAACCTAATCCGAGCACCTCTTTCAACATTAACTAGACATTTAGATAAGAAATATTATTAATTCTAACTTTTTTGTTCTTTCTATCATTCGAATATAGGCCAACCATTGCTGCAAAACGGCATAGACAGCCGCTTTAGTGCAATTTATGGCAATCCGTATTTGCGCACAAATTCCTCGATTCTCCCTCCACTACCGCCACCGAGCACAGCAAATCCGGCGGCCACACCCGCCCCACCACCCTATCATGCGCCACGCAATCACGCAAACACCAATGGCGGTATCGGCGTTGGCGGCTTCAAAAACTTTAGCACAACGAGCAGCATTGTGGGCAGCAATGGCGGTCCTGGCAGTGTCAGTGGCAGCAGTTCGAACCTAACGGCCAGTAGTAACACCTTGGCCGCGATGACACCACTCACGCAACCCACCACTGGTATGCCAATCAGCACAACCACCGCACTGACGGCGACTACGGTGCAAAGCCCCTCGGGACAGTTTATTCTGCCATCAAATGGAAATACGAAAAAGGGTGCACTGGCCACACACGTTTGAATGGTGACCAGATACATTCGACTGTTACTTTACTCACACTGACACACACACATGCATATTCACATTATCATCATTTATTCCATGACTCACACCCAACCCCACCACTCACTACTCTACAAACATACTCGTATATGTATGATACACAAAGACACTCAGTTTATGCTTGTATCCTACTACATCCTACATCTGAATAGTATTCGTAGCCATAATTTTATTGCAATCTCTATTTTTAAGCAAACATTTTAGAGCAAAAATTTGTAAATTTTTAAACTAATACCATACAAATATAAATATGACATACATCAGTAAGAGGAGGTGAAATTTGGTGAGTTGAGGGAATTCAAATCAAATGTGTGGACGAAGAAGACGTAGGAGAAGAAGGAGAACTGCAAAATTAAATTTTAACCGTATTGTGATTTCTAGCGTTAATTATCTACAGATGGCAACCCTACATACAAACTATGTAGTTATATGGAGAGCGAAGAGAGTCGGCTAATCATAAAATCCAATTAAAGCAAAATCGAAAAAAAAATTACTCGAATCAATTAAAAGTTTTTATTGAAAGGCCTGTAGTTAGTTCCATGTAAAAATACAAAAATAAATAAAATAATTAAATAATTAAATAAATTTTATAAACAACAAATAAAAAAAGAGTATAGTATATATGAAAAAAATATATATACGAAAATATATATAAATTATAAATTTTAGTCTTAAATCAATTAATTACGTAACTGAAGTAAAACTGATATATTTAAATTTTAAATTATTAAATTATGTGAAATTGTAAAATAGTAAATACGATACATACCTACATACATACATACATATATATATAGTTTTAATAAAGCTTAAGCAACATACAGAAATTCATTAAAATTCATAAAGAACAAACATTGCAGAAACATACAAATACATAATCAAATTCTATTAGAAGATTTTTTTATGAAAGTATAAAACAGAGAAACGCTGCCTTATGATTCCTTATGTATGATTTCCAACAAAACAAAAGTACTCGTAAATGCATACATACATTATTGAAATATTGAAATAAATAAAGGTACATATATTTGTATTTATTTAATTTTTCGTACCTTTTATTTATTTATTTTTTTTTTTTTTTTTCTTTTAGCTTAATATCAATTTGTAAACTACTTAACAGATAAATAAGTTATAATATTATTGTAATGCTTAAGTGAGATATTCAAATTAATTAATTCTAAAATGAAAAACAAAACAAAGCCAATAAAATTTAAAAAATGTGAAATCAAATTTATATCTTAAAATATTTTTATTTTGCTGGCAATGCCGTCACTTATGGCTGGTGATGCATTTCTCAATGCACTCATAGTGTGCCCAGCATTTCATATAATGATATGATGGAATTTAGATTGGAAGAACCACGTAAGTAGCATTTGTTTTGTACATTAGATCTGTCAAATAATATATTTGGCATTTCATTTTTCATTTCATATAATTTTTTTGTGTTATAGAGTTCCTATAAATTCCTTTGAAGTAAATAATACTGCAAAATGCAAAGTACTGTTTGTCATTTTAATACGATAATTTTTTATGAGCTGAAAGCAATGAAAAATATTGGAAAATTATATTAAAACTATCAAAAACTATATAGTTTTTTATTAATGGCATATATCCTCTAAAAGTGTTACTGAAAATTGAATGCAGTGAAAAAATTGTTTTTAATTCAACTCATTTCAGGATCTAGTTGTTAAATTTCATATTCTACGTTTTATAAAAAATAATTTTATAAACATTTTTTTTCTAAGGGCCGTTTTCACAATAGCAAGTACATAGATTTAAAAAAATGTACATATATTTCTCCCACATCAAAATTAAGGCAATTTTTTCCTAAGCTATTTCTATATTTACTACAAGATAAAAGTGCAAAATTTCATATTCCGAGTTAATGTTGTTTTCAGAAATAATTGACATATATGAAAACTGAATTTTATTTAAGCCGTTATTATGCGGGGGAGGCATATAATTGAAGATTACAACACTTTAGTACTCAATTTATCTCTCTCTCTCTCTCTCTCTATGACATATGATTGACGATCAAAGGAGTTTTACGCTCTATGACAGATTGAAAATTAATTTTACTCAAAAATTTTTGTCCGTATTTTAATCTCGTTATTAGCATATGGATATTTTTTTATTTTTAAGAGCGTGTCTTTATGAGCACAATAATCAAATTGTTCTGTTACGATTTCGTCTTCGAATGTACTACAAAGCCGATAAACTTATTATAGCAAGCACCAAAAAATTATTTTTCAATCTGAGTTAAAGACTAAAAACCGAAAATAATATAATTTCCGCTAAACAAAGCTAACATCTCATTTTATTTCTAAGAGAAAAAAGAAGTAAATTCAAAAATAATTTCTCCATTCTGCAAAAAAAAAACAAATTATTATTTCTAAGCTGAAAAATATAATAAAAAATTATTTTTTATATTTAAGCAAAGAAAAAGAAAATCCAAATCATGCATGAAGTCAATGATATTTTTTAATACTCAGCAGTGCACATTGGTGACAAATCACATACAACAAGTCAAAGCTTAAACATTTCGCTCAATTACCCTGATAATATTTAAAACTTTTTATTTTTAGTAATTATCTGTCCCTGCTTGCATTCCACTTTGTTTATTAAATACGGAAAACTACTGGTTTGTAATTTGACGTTAAATTTCAACGTGAACTCCATTTAATCAGTATGAGTTTTTATGAGGACTTTTTTGAAAGGAACTGCTGTTTAACGTCATAAAAACAAAATATTTCTTTCTTCACTCTCAATGTTTTGATTGAAACAAATACATATATCTTCAGATTTGCCCAAGCAACTCCATTTTATTTGAAGTGATACATATTCCTTTCACCAGCAAAAGATTTTTAGGTGATTTTGTTCATTTCTTCCTTTCACTCAGTGTTAAAATCTCAATGCAATAGCAATCTCATAACTTTGACACTAAATATTGAAGGTGAAATATCAGCTACGTGGCTACGATCGAATAATAAAAACAGAGAGTATTATCAACAAAAACAAGAACGTCAGAATTTGAATTTAAATTAACAGCATTGAGCAATTAAATATACTAAATTTAAATTTCGATAAAAAAATGCTTGAAAGTAGATTTCAAATTTAAACGACGAATGAAATATATAGAACTCGCACTAAAAAACTGGCCCTGAAATTATTTATTTTTCGGTCATGACTACAAAGTAGTATACAAATCTAGATTATCAGAAAATGTGATTATTATATGTACTTGGGGGGGAAATATATGAGTATATGAATATGAGCAAACATTATGTTCTTTTAATCAAAATCAAAGAACTCTTAATGGTCTTGCAATTAGTAAAGCATCAAATTTTTCAAAAGATTCATTAGGTATTTGCAGTTACTACTTCAAACTTTATAAGCAAAATTATTTACATTTAAATATAATGATTGCAATATAAAATTTAAAAAATACAAAATACAAAGAATATTTGTAAATGAATCCATCTGGTCACACTACGCATTTATTACATTGACAGTTGCTCAAATGGCAGCCTAAATATTGTACTCACTCTTGCACAAAGGTGCAAAATATCAGCGTACTCCTTTAATGAAGTTTGACATGCGCAGCCATTTTGATTTGCTGCTGAAGGCAACTTAAACCAGATCGATACTCGTTCAGGTGGTCAATCGACGATACAAATGCACACGCGCACACACTCCACTTTTCTCTCATTCTTATTAAGAAGACAAAAATATGTTATACTATTCTACTCATATTCAGCCATAACGAGTAAATATTAAAAAAAGAGAGCGATTTGCAGAGAGAATGAGAGCATTTGTAACGAATAAAAATAAATAAACTTTTTAATATACTCAGTGGTATATGAGCGCGGATCAAAGTGATTTAAGACGCGTACTGAAGTATATCCATTGTACGGACGAATAAACGAATTGAGTGAATTGGAGGATTAGTGAATTAAACAAAAAAAAATGCTTGCTTCAGCGCATTGTGTGGATGTGTGACTTAAACTGCTTTTAATTAATTTTTTCACATTCATTCTTATACAAACAAATTGAATTTTTGTTCTTGTTTTTTTGTAATACGAACTCAAAAAAAAAGAAATAGAATTTGTATAATATAAAATATTGTTGCTGCATCCAATCACAAACAAATAAACGAGATTACGAAAACGATGTATCGAAGAATCGATTAAATTATACTTTTTCTCATTATTATTTTGAAACATTAATTACTCAAAATATTGAATATTTGTGTATATGAGTATGTGTGAAATGTTGCAATTGATCGACTGCCTTATGGGGCATTCTTTCATTGTGCGCTTAGTACTTAGTGGCTCCATTACGACGGCTTAATTTCAAAAGTAAATATAAAAATATACTATGCTACTTTAAGGAGGTGTAAGAAAGAGAGAGAGAGAGATAGCTATCAAAAAGTGATTTTCTTAAAATCCGAAGTAAAGAAAAGTTTTAAATTTCGTGTGTTCGAGAGCAAGTTCAAGCTTGAGGACTATAGTCTAATGCTCGTAGCATACCAAATACGATTACATGAAGTTATTCTCATGTGCATGATGGTAATATCAATGAATTCTAGCTGGTTTATCCTGCAGACCGCGATGGTTGCCATGCGTTGATGGGATTATATAAATAGTCAACAGCGACGGCACATTTGGCATATTGCACATGGATTTCATATCCAAAATACGATAGAATGCCCGAATTGTTCGACGGGATATACGTGGATGAGTGTGGCCACTTCGTTGAAGGCTGTAAAGCTACTGATGAATTATCCATAATAACCATAACAATTACCATAACGCCCTACCTGTTGAAATGGCCAACAGCCACTGTATCTTTACACGATACGATAAATTCATTCAAATTCAAAATTCAGCGAAGTGGTCACACTCATCAATTCGGGCATTTTTATTGCATGCATCAATATAAATGAAACAATTAAGTCTTTTGGGCTTTATTAATTTATTTTATCCATAACAAATTTTTTTTTTTTTGTAATATTTTTGTGTTTTAACATTATTTGTATCCCAATAATAACAATAAATACATCCATGGGGGTTGAGAAAGTAGACATGACACGGTACCACTTGACTCATCGGGGTTAAGAATGCAGACAAATGTAATTTATTCAGGAGTTGGATAGCTCGTCGTACCTGCTCCTCTGAGCTTCCCGAATCCCGGAACTCGAGCATCTTGCTGAACTTCTTCTCAACTCAACCCTTGAATAAGGAATTGGAAAGTTGGGAATTTGTATTGCAAGCGGCTTGTTGCCTCATCTTGACGCATAAGCATATCGATTTGTTCTTCCAAAATTCTTAGAAAATATGGATTTTTTGGTACGAGGAATTCATTTATGATGTTCATTCCTTTATCAGCCATGCTCTAGGTGGCATTGTGGGGGCAATTTGATTAAATTTCCTTCATTTTTCATAGATATTCTTACAAAATACTTAAATAAGAGTTTTTTTGGTACGAGGAATTTATTTCTGAGTGATATATTTTTTATTAGCCACCAGATGGTGCTGTAAGGCAATTTCATTATGTTTATTTCATTTTTCTTCTGTTATTTCAAATAAATACTTTAATTAGTGGCTTTTCGATACAAAAAGTTATTCGTCATGTTAAATTTTTATTAGTTATAAAAGAAACGACTTATTCACTTATTCATAGCATTTTATTTTACATTTTTTTTTTTTTATTTTTTATTTATTTACGAATAAAACTTTAATTTTTTAAGTGTATTTTTCTATTTTCTTCCTTTTTGATGTATTATTCTCATAATTAACATCATTACCAATCTGGATGAAGAACCAATTTTTTTTACATAAAATTATTGTCAACTATAGTTGTTATCCACCATCAAATATCTGCTAGCAATGCATTGAATTTTTTTCCTTTATGAAGGAAATTAAATCAATTTGGGTTACAGCGCCATCAAGCACACTAGCACTTATATTGCGTATATTGCGTTTGTGTCTAAAATCGAATTTCCTTCCTCACTTAATGCCTCCGTCTATCATCTACATTTCTCGTCTGAGTAGAGCAATATTATACTTAAAATTTTCACCATAAAATTATCTTTCACCTACAAATTTAAAAATATGTGAAATAATTTTTTTTTTCGTACGGATTATATGGATAAATCGTTTTCGAGATTTTTAGCATTAACTGAAAAATTGTAAAAAATCACGTTTTTCGCAAATATCTCGAAAACTCTTCTTTGGAGAAACGAATGAAGGCAATATTCTTTTTCAGCAACTCAAGATTAGTCCAGAAAACGTACTTTTTTGAGATACTCGCAAAAGATGAAAAAATTGTCTAGTAGTGGAATATCGTTGCATGTAGACTGGGATTTCTGGATATAATTATACAATATAAATCTCAATTTATAACGAATCAAATGTATTTGTCAACGATAATGCAGTGATGATCATTAAGGAAGACAATACCAACATTAATATGTGGGGCACTCTCCACCATTGCAAGTAAATCATTACCATTTTTTTTTATAAAACACATAATTATCACCAAAAACTCAGTGGTAACTTGTTGCTCAATACACGATCACCAACATATGATTTTTGTTTACCTTAGCTATAGAACGACAGAGTGCGCAAACGCAAGAAAACCAATTAAACACACAGCAACTAAATATACAATCAACGTCAAAAATCAAACAAACTTTGTTTGTAAATATACTCACTCATATGTCGCTTTACAGCTGCACATTCACGTCCACTCAAATTTGAGTGTAATATCCGACCGGTTTCGATATTCATTGAATGCGGATTTTGTTTTTGGGAGAGCAACTTTAGTTGATCTTCGTACGCTGTTGTGGATTGTCGATGTGATGGAAAATGAATGTTATGTTGGTGCTTGTTTGAATACAATATTTGTTTATTGGTAAATTGTATAATTGTAAAAGAATAATATCTAAAGCTAACGATTGCTTGCGGTTATTTTCATAAATAAAACAAAATCAATTTCAGAAAGTTTAATGTGTTTTGTAAAAAATAAACACTGTTAATTCCAATGAATTGTGCACTCTTGTGAATAAAGTAAATTGTGAAAAAAAAAATATTTTGTTATATACAGGGAAATGTGACCAAATGAATTTTCCAACAACAACATCATCAACAACAACAACAACAAATGAAAAACAACAAACGTGAATAAGAACAAAAAAAAAATTGTTTGATTTGGTGAAATTTTTTAAAATACGTGTCTGCAGTTCTTATTGGTGGCAACGATTTTCTTTTGCATGATAGTTTGTTGCGGGACGCAAAGAAATTGTGCAATTTGAAAAACGTTTCCCCCCCTCTCCACCCAGAAAACGTTCCACAAAACTGGATTACAATGTGGTTAATGGGCAACAACAAGACCTTTGTCAAATCGGATACATTTTGGATAAAATTGCTAATTTGTCTACTCCTTGCAATTGGATTTCTAGACAAATGCTCAGCTTCGGGTGAGTTTATTATAATTTGTTTTTTTTTTTGCCCTTCATCACTCAAAAATCATCTTCTTTTATTATTAAGTCGATATCTGATGAAGAATATATATGTAGATAGGTACATGGGGATGTATATGAAAATTCCATATTTCTCCATTTTGTTTTCTGTCGTTTATTTCATGTTCTTGTTTCTTATGGTTTTTTTTTTTCTCTTCAACATCGTTTCTTTAATACAAAATTATTATAGGTAGTACGCTATTTCTTTAGTTTGTCTTCCTTTCCTTTGTGTATGAGGTTTTAGTCAAGACACATACCGAATTTGACGATCATAAATCGGTAAGAAGTACCGAAGTGCCGTTTTTTTTTCTTATTAAAATGCAGCTCTTCCTTACTCAACTCAATTGGAAAAAGAGAAATATGGCAAATGCAATTGAATTATGAAATTAGAATTCAAATAAATATGAATAGACCTTAATATTGTAACATAATTGTAACATTTTCCTCACGAATTTATTTCCCTCTTCAATTCTTCATATACACTTCAATATTTATGTATGCAATTATATACAAAAGAATTGTACATGGATAGACAGGTGGTGGTGATGATGTTGTTGGTGGTGGTGGTGGTAGATAGATACTTGCACATTTCTCTCACTCTCTCACTTTCCGGTTGCTTCTCATTTATATCGAACGAGTCTCGAAATAATGGCTGTTCGTTACATTTGTAACGAACGAACGTTTTTTTGACAATTTCAGTCCATTATAGAAAGGAGTTTTGCTCCGACGGCGATTAAGAAAAATGTTCAAAAATGTTGGTATTTTTTATTATTTTAAAATAATAATAGAAAATAATTATTATTTCAATAGGTTTGATTAAAAAAAACAGCACAGTTGAGTATAAGAAACGTTACTCTATTGAAATCAGTTACGATGTGGATTAAAATCCGATTTCTTCAATTGCTCCTATGGAAATTTTATTGTTCTTTTCAATACAAAATGAAAAATGAGAATTTATGTTTCCAGCAAATCATTTTG
Source organism: Megamerina dolium (assembly GCA_963854835.1). Taxonomy (NCBI): domain Eukaryota; kingdom Metazoa; phylum Arthropoda; class Insecta; order Diptera; family Megamerinidae; genus Megamerina; species Megamerina dolium. Next base: position 58,242,445 of record OY978527.1, on the reverse strand, counting down.
ATTGTTTTTGCTTACCTACGCCAATTTCACTCAATAGAGTAGTGAAAATCTCTTGTAAACACACAGAACAAATTATGTACATGGAAATGGATAATGATTACTGTGTTCAGCAATTAACAAATTGGTCTTATAATCATGGCTGATGCTAAAAAAATACCATTAAAATTTCTAATTAATATTTTTACATAATTTTGCTTAGTTCAGTATTATTTTTGGAGTTTAATTTATTTTTATTTCTTGTCAGATATAAAAGTTTTTATTTTATTTCATTTTTTTTTTTAGTTTTCTTCTCGGAAATAAAAAAAATAAATATAAAAATTGGAAAATAATTATTATATTTCGATTTATTTTTCATATTTTATAGCAAGCTTGTATAATAATCGTAATAATCAGCATCCATTTGTTAAGTATACCCCCTAACTTTCTACCTCCACGCATTGATCCACATACGATACATATGGTAGATGCATATTGCAATAATTTTCCCATGCTCGAAATAATACAATAGTGATCGTTTTTATCTGTCTTTCTTCTCTTCATTATGTATTGTACATAATATTTGTTCTCCTGTTTGCCCGAATATTAAGTATTGTTGTGTATTTACAAATTTTAATATGTTCAGCTTTTACCATATTTATCACATCACTGTGTATGAACGACAATAACTTCCTCAGACATAAGCGCAAATAATGTATTTGTATGTATATAGGAGTTTACATATATGTATGTATAGGTAAATATATGTATTAAGGTGGATAAATTTTTTGGAATGATTAAAAAATTGTCGAATGATTACAAATACTTTTTCCAAAGCAAACAATTTTGTAGTAGACAAGTATAGAATTGGCGCATGATAGTTGCTCAGAAATTGCCCTTAGAGTGGTAATATATATGACCGACTTTCATTAATTTTTTATCACCAAGATTTCCTCACTCCCATACAAAATGAACGCAAAAATATCGAAAAATCAACAAATAACTCCATAACTGTGCTATAACTGACCGACCCACTAATTTCTCCTTGCCTTTCCTTCAAATGTGCTTACACCTTATCGTCACTCCTAGAGCCGCGAAATGTGTAACCGAATTCCATTCGATTTACTCCCCGACATTTCCTTCGAACATATTTATCCTCCATTTCCACCCATTTTGGAAGTTCCCATACGAAATGCATGTAAAAACATCTGAAACCCCATATCTTCCCAGAATTTGCCCCTAGAATGGTAAAATGTATAACCGATTACAATTAATTTTTTCTCGCCAACATTTTCCTCGAATATACTTACCCTCCATATTTACTCTTTAAAGGAGTTCACCTACAAAATGAAAATAAAAACTGACGCAAATAGAGAAGTAACCCCACAAATGCTCAGGAATTGTCCTAATTAATTTAATATTAATTAATTTTACCTCTATATTTTATCCGAACAGCACAACAGAATTTACCAGCTATCTTCATTCCTTTAGCGGGTTCCCATAGAAAATTATCATAATAACGTGAAAATAACATATGAAACGATGAAATATATGACCGACATCCATTAATTCTACCTTCTCGACATTTCCTCCGAACATACTTACCCTCCATTTTTACTCCTTAAGGGAACTCTCATTTAAAAAAAATGTCCAAATATCTGAAAATCGACAAATAACCCCACAAATGACAAGTAATCACACGTTGAGCAGTGAAATGTATGACGGACCACCATTAATTTTTCCTCCCCAACTTTTCCTTCAAATATATTTAACCCCTATATCCACCCCTTGTGGGGACGGGCTTTTATAAGGGCTATAAAAAACTAAATAAAGTTTATTATTGCTTTACTTTCAAATTGACCCACCTCAATGAGCATACATAAATAAATACATTACACTTGTGACGACGACGATAATAATGACAATAATGATGACAATGATGATGATGATGAAAACAAAATGGAAGAGAAAAGATCAAATTTTAATGACAACGAACGACAAAACCATCAAAGAATAGTTTTAAATTAATAGTTATTTACACTAATGCTTGACAAAGAGAGCACAGTACGTAGGTAAATATGTACCTGCCAACAGTGGGGACAAATAATAAGCATTAAAAAAACATGCACACACACATACACACACAATATCAAAGACAACAGATACACAACTAGTAAAACACATGTAAGCCGACCATAAGTCCCTTTTCAATCCTCATGTCCCCCCTATACGACATTATTGTATGATGATGATGATGATGATGAACGTGATCCACAAATTAACGCGCAAACTCAACTTATTTATGTAGTCATATGTACATTGTATGTATGTTTCTGTTATCTTCTATTTGAACGCATGCATACACTCGTACACGTACCCGAGCATATCAACTTTTTGGCCAAGTTTAATGTAAGCAAATATTGTACTTAATACCTAGGAATTTTGTTAGTGACAATGACAACGATATAGCGGCGGCGGCGATGGCGGCTTTATAAACACTTTTCTTTGTACCGAATTCTTTGTATTACGCTGCAATATATCTATACATACATAGCTAGCTGTGCTGGTAGACCCCGCCTCTCATTTCTTATAGCGCTTATTCGGTACAGGAAATTCAATGATAGACAACACAACGCATTTTATACTTTATACATACAAATATGTTAAATATTTAATTTCAGAAGGTCTATTTATCCCTCTGTTCGTTTTGTCTATTTGAGAGTTTTTATGTTTTCAAAAAAAACAAAATTTGTTTTGACATTTTATTATCTTATTTGAAAAATTACGAAGCAACAAAACTAATCATAAAGTCAACAATTTGCATGTTGTGTGGTTTCTTCAACTCTACACCAAGCGACAGTTTTCAATTCAATCATCATTTAAAATGTGACATGAGCTCGCCAAAAAAATTTCATAGATAACAATTCAAAAGTAAACATTTAATACTTATCATCATAAAATAATCGACAAATTATTTAAATTCAAAATAAGTTATTATTGAACAATGAAGTTGCATTCTTGCAAATGTAGGGGTTATCAGTAATTCGATGATAGAGCTGCCTTCATACGTTTATTTACCTACTACTGGTTATTCAAAATGTATGAAAGCTCAACTTCAGGTTTTCCTTTAATTGAAATACCATTTTGTAGTGTGATTTCTTGGATTTATCAATTAGTCTAACAATTTTCAGAGCTGGTTCATTGTCCTCATCAAGGCTTATGCTTGCCTTCTGTAAACCAGATATTTATTTCTCTGATTCAGATGGTCTAAAATGCTTGCATAGTTTTCTTCTCTGATTAGTTTACCCAAAAAAACATTAATTTGAATCCGTAATATTTTTACTAACATTTTTACCACATTGTCAGCTTCAAAACTGAACAACTAGGCTTAGTCCACTTTATGTTTTCTTATCGCAGTTGAGAACCATACTAGTAAATCAATGCATCATCATTAATCGTTTTGAAAATGTCCCAAATGTTGTTGAAAGTGTGGCACTCGAGAGCACTTTTGTTTCGATCGCACATTTTTAGTCAAGATTTCAAATATTAGTCCATGTGAAATGGCTGCGGGTTCTCCTACTTCTCATTTGATCAGTTCTCTGTCATCCATAACCATATTATGTACAGAATTGATCATTTCTGCGAAAATTGACATTTTTGAATGTCCCCAATGTGAATTATCAGCATTGCCTGAACGATGACGTTTAAATTCTAAATTTTTAAGATCTCCTATGAACAGAAATGAAGAATTTAGCATGAATTTCAATAGCGAATAAAACTTCATAAACAAAGATTTTTATCTCATTACGATTTTTCCATTTTTTTTTATTGTGTTAAAATGACATTTCTACTTTAAACAGCTGTTTTGAATGAAATATTTGACAGATCTCTGTGAAACTAAGTGTTGTCTCATATCAGATTAAATTTCAAAATTACACTCATTATTTAACATAGACCTTGAATTTTCGTTCTTACTACGAAAAAACCCTAACGAAAATCTAAAGAAAATCAAATTCTTAAAATTAAAGCAAAAAATCAAAATGCAACCGTGCGTCTGCGTGGCTGTGTCTTCTACAGAACTATTGATGACCATTGAAAATCAAGTACTATTTTCATTACTATTAGACCGATTTTAAATCTCTACAATGCATATTTTGCGGAAAGATTAAAATTCATCCTTTATTACCTACATTTCAGCAAGCAATAAAATGCTTCCTGCAGTGACAATTTGCTATAAAAATGCTTCTAAAATAGCTCTATGGGAAAGATCTGAAAAAGTAGGCTATGTGATGTGGAATATATTCATTTAAGAAGCAGATTTTCTATCATATATTCTTAAAGGTTTTTTTGTTTTTTTTTTTATAAAATTCACCAAATATGTAGTTGTTCCAAATAGCTCCCAGTGCAGCTATATAGCACATTTGCCATTTCACTACTATTAAATCCATAATAAATTGTGTGTGTGTGTGTGTGCAAACCAAATCATATTCAATTAATTAAAAAATACTCATTTTTATGTTAAAATTTCAACTACATACGTAGTTAAGAGTAAAAAGGCGACGAGGAGTTGTACTTGTACAACTTATCATATCAACCATGCCATCTGAAATGGTTGGCAACAGCTCACGACAACGCCATTGAAAAAAAAAATTGCTGCAAACAACAAATAGTAAGTAATGTATAAAAACACACGTGTTGTTGTTGTTGTTGTGCTATGCACTGTAACAATTTTCAGCAGCAGCTTCAAAATGTTGTCTATTTGGCTGTCTAAGTTAGTCTAAGTAACTTGCAGTTCCGACTGTATTAAGGATGATGATGATGATGATGATGATGATGATGAAGCATATTGTTGGTTGTCGCCCATTAATTTCAACGATCTTTGTTAAAAATTATTGACAATGACAAAAGTTAAGCTTCCTCATTTCTGTGCAGCATTTCATTTTTAGCTTTTAGCACAAAATTTCTGAATGCAAGCAGCAAACTCTTCTTTGTTTTGCACTCTTTGTAATTGCATTCATAGATCAGTTTGGTTTATCAGCTACCAAAAATCTTACTAAATTGTTTTTCTTTTTATTTTTTCTTCTCTTCTTTTTTTTTTTTTTTTTGCTACTTTTCTTGTCATTACGATTTATTCAATTGAAATTCATATCCCGATCTTATATGCAATATGTCTTTGTAGTGTGTCTTTTGTCTGTGTTTTTGTGACTTTGTGTCTTTGTGTGGTACCCATTATCTGCACTAGCTCTCTTTGCGCCTACATACAAATACCATATCAGAAGCCTTTATCTACGTATTATGGCGACAGTCCATGCACGAATTGCCAGTTGACTGTGCCAAAGTAGCTAATGATAATACCTTATGGCAATCCGGAGTGCTATCTACTGTTTTGACTCCTACGGGCGGCATGGCATTACCACTTATAATTGTGCCTTGTGCAATTGTTTGTCGATTGTGCTTAGCAGTGAGTCAAATGAGTTACGTTACTAACCAAGTATTGATACACCCTAAACCCAATGATGGTTAGTAGAACATTTATTCTAGTCTGACATTATTGTATAAACTCATAGCCCACAGACTCTTAGCAAATAGCTATTATACCTAGACAGACATGTGGAGACAATTTTCGACTTTGAAAAAGCAGCACTGTGTATTATATATATTATTATATGATATATTATACGAATGCATACATACATAAGTATGCATGTGATATTTGCAATAAAGTTAAAACTCTCATAATTGCTTGGCTTACTTGCGACGTTTGCTATCGATTGATCGTCGCGATCATTGGTATCGATGCTATGCAGTTTGCACAGAATATTGTTGTGCTTTTAAAATGAACGGCAGCAGCAGCAGAAAGCAGTATTGAGTTGGGGTAAAAATATCGCAGTCATTTAATTTAGGTAATTAGTGAAAAAAAAAAACGATTTCAAATACTTAGCTTGCATTCAAAGTCACTACTCTGATTCTCTCATTATTGTGGTTATATTCCCCTTCAAAATCATAATAAAACAATCAGATATCGTATATTGATCAATGTTTTAATAGCTCAAAGTTTACAGAAAAATTAGCATACCACGCCCATTATTTTATATAGCTCCCATAGAAAGTCGCTACTAAGAGCTGCTTAATAATGTGGCTATTTTGCGCTTTAGAATCGCTCTACAACAACTATATTTCGTGTGTTGATCAATGTTTTAACAGCTCAAAGTTTACGGTTAAAATAAGCATACCACGCCCACTATTTTATATAGCTTCCATACAAAGTCGTTACTAAGAGCTGCTTAATAATGTGGCTATTTTGAGCTTTAGAATCGTTCTACAACAACTATATTTCGTGTGTTAATCAATGTTTTAACAGCGCAAAGTTTACAGAAAAATTAGCACACCACGCCTACTATTTCATATAGCTCCCATACAAAGTTACTACTCTGATCGCTTCAACAATGTGACTATATTGCCCTTCAAAATCACTCTACAACAACAATTTATGGTATGTAGATTATTATTTTAGCATTTTAAAGTTTGGTGAAAAATGGGCGTACTACACCCACTATTTCATATAGCTCCCATACAAAGTTACCACTCTAATCTGTTCAATGATGTCGCTTTAATCCCTTTAAAATTGAGTTTGCGCCATCTAGGTTTAGTTAGCCTTCGCACATTTTGATTATTAATTACTTAATTAAAAAAAAATGTGCGTAACACGCTTACATTATACAACTTTTATATGGAATATTTTCAAAAATTATTTTTAAAAATTAAACCAATACAAAATTGACGCCAATCAGAAGTTATACGTACAACTTAGACTCCAGGTCAAAGTCTGATATATTTTCCCTCAACAAAATATATATAATATTTTGTTAGCTATGTGAGTGTGAATGCAGATTCATTGGTTGCTTTCAATTCGATTTGCTTACAATACACCGATGCAAACTATACTTCTTGAAGCTAAGAATTGGCAACACTTAGTAGCTACATACAACATACAAGGCAAACAGAGACTGACTTTATTTTTGGACTCTAAGCGAACAAACAAACAGTAGCTTTTTGTTTATTCGAAATAAATGCACGATGATGATGATGATGAAAGGTGAAGCGAGCGGAAAAAAATTAAAATTTAACATTGCGACGGTTAAACAACATGTTGAACATGTCTCGATTAACTAAAATATTAATGCATACTAATGCATAGTATTTACTTAGTAACATGTTGTTGTTGTTGTTGTAAACATATTTATTTAATGGAATATGATGCTTTAATATTTCAATTAAGATTGAAAAATTTGCCCAGTTTTTGTTCCACTCGTCCATACAAATGGGCGAGGAGCAGCAAACACCTTTCGCATAAAAAAAGGTTACTGCACATTATCATTATCATATTGAAATATAAAATTCAACAACAGGTTATATTGTCGACTGTCATATGAAACCTAAATAATATACCCTACCAACACATATACATACATGTGTACATGAGAGTAGCTACATATATAATACGCAAATAGAAGGTAGCATTTTACAGAACAGAATCACTGCTGCTGTACGTGTACGTGTATCCTTGCATTGGTGATGTGCACATGTGCACCCTAAATTGTTGGCTCTTGTTTTTTCCAAATGCAACAACAAATGTTTGTTACTTACAGATACAAAAAAATTATTATTACAATGCCAAACAAAAAAAAAAAAGACGAAATACAAATGATAAACATGAAAAATAAATGCAAAAGAGAAGACCAGAAGACTGTTGGTGGTGTTCTTGCCCTTAAGTACCTACCAACATATACATACATACATGTGTGTGTTATGTGTCTCACCCTGCTTTTTGCTTCATACGATTCGCGCCACATTACAACAACAACAAACAGAACAGAACAACACATTTTACCAAATCCGTATTCTGAAATGTGACAGCTGTGCCATCATCATCATCATCATCATCATCATCATCATCATCATCATCACCGACATCAATTCGGTATGACCATATTGCACTCGTCTCTATTCGAATGCATTCTACCCATATAAACGTTCATCGATCTCTCTTTGTTCTTCTTTCATTCTTTGCTGTTCACTAGAAACACGTCCTTATAAAATACATTATTCCAGTGTGTGTGTGTGTGTGTGTGCTACTGCTTCTTCATCAAAGATCATATTACGATACGACAATATGAACCCACTACGCTTATGTAGATACATGGAAATCCAATTGTAACGTCATTTTACTTTACATGCACTTTTATCCTGTTTCTCTTTTTATTTCGTTCACTTGCTCTCTCACTTTCTGTATACATCCTGTCGTTGTCCTTTTGTACTGAATTATATTTTTCCATACATATACAATGCATGAATGATTATCAAAAAAATTGTTTTTTTTTTGTTCTTTTTAGTCCTTCATAATGCGTCTGCGTGCGTGTGTATGTGGCATACAAGTATGATAAGTTAGTGGATCGACAAAATTTAATTGTAAATACAATTTTAGACTCAAGCTGTTTGTATGAGTGCACACATTTTATGAGGGTAAAGGGAAATAGAGTGAAAAAGAGAGAGAAGTAATCAAATTAATAGGTCCCTTCTGAGTCGTAGTTGTGGTTGTTATCATGTTGCGTCAAGGAATGCCCATATTTTTTGAGGGTTGCAATTCAAGAATCATATGTGTATATAGAAAGTGTATGTATTGTAGATACTTACCTACTTGGAAATAACTTCAATAAGGCACACAACACAGGCAATGCAGGCAGTTGGAAATTGTAACGGAAATTTCATGATGACTTGACATTTGCTTTAAGGCATTTATCCTCACTACATATTCATTTTTTTTTTTCGTACTCACCAAGAGACTTAAGTATGTATTGCTTTCAATGCAGCTGTTTGAAAATGATCACAGGCGAAGAATAAGAAAATATGAAATGAAACAAATCAAAATAAAAACAACATGTAAAGATTCTCAAATCCATCAACAATATTTTATTAATTCCCTCATAAGTTGTATGTCGCATGTCAATGACTTCTTGTTGCTTTACAAACAACCCACAGCGATTATTGATTATCTTTGAAATTTGAATTCAATTGTAGAATCTACTTTTGGGTTAATATTTTATTTAAAAATTTTGCATTTTTACTTACTTATTAGAAGCAATTTTAAAAGATTTAGTTCCAAGGGAAAATGTTTCACATGACATCTCTGTTCTTTCATCTTCGGTTGAGTCTGCCTATCGGTCGATATTCTCCAGCCTCATGATATGACCCAACGCAACCATTGAATTATGATGTGCGTAACTATGCCAATAATGGCCTGCAGCTCGATGAGCTCATAATTGTTCCTCACGCAAAACTCGCCACCAACGCATACAGGACCAAAGATCTTGCGTAGGAGTTATCTTTTGAACACATCAAACAATCTCTAATTCGGGATGGAAGGTATCCGATCTTCTGCGATATGAAGTGACAGGAATGATGTTAGACTTGTAGAGGATGGGTTTTGTTTTTCCAGCAATTCGGCTCGACTTCTCAATTGCTTATTAGCCCAAAGTAGTGCCTACTTGCAAAAGTCAGCATTCGCATCATTTCCAGGCTGATGATTGGTATTGATATTATTTTTCAAAAATACTAAGTCCTTTACCACTTTAAACAGTTTCAAGAGTGACGTATTGACCAAGGTACTGGGACTCTTTGCTTGTGGACACCAAGTACTTGCCATCGATTTTCTGTTCATATTAAAACAAATTTTTTTGTGTAACTTAAATTATTAGGTTTTTTAAAATCATTTGAATCTAAAATTTATTAGAATTGTACTCGCAACTTTATAAACAGATGTCCAAGGTATTGAGACTCGGCAATACTGCTAACGGTACTCTGGATCATGTTAAAATAGGACCGAGTCAATGCGCACTTAATGCCAAAATTTCCGAATCTTATTGTCTCGGCTCTTAATCCGCTGTTCTGTGGAACAAACTCGAGATTGTAGTTGGTATGATTGTTAACCTAAAATGGACTTTTTCCATTTTATAACACCGTGTGATTACAGTAGTTTATTGATCAATGCATTGGACTTCCATATAGAAGGTGAAATGGTTCAAATTAGCCTCAATAAAATTGTTTTCCAAAAAGACAAATTTCTTTTTCTACGGTGCCCTTCTGTCGGATCTTTTAAAGCGGTTCTTTGATAATACTCATGTTCCTAAAGATTTGTCACCTGGTCCAAGTCTCGCACCGTAATATTAGTAGAGAAGCTGACCATGATATTTCAAAGCCTTTAGTAATATCATCCTCTGCATACAATTCTTTTTGAATTTTGATACCTCTCGACTTTTTATTTATTTCTTGGAGTATGCGTAGAAATTTTTAGGGCCAATCTTGTGGAAAAATGGTTTTGTTGCTCAAGAGATTCATTTTCATTTCCAAAGTGCTAGTGATTTCTTTTAAAAAGTTGCTAGTTTTGCATGTAAGTTAGCCTCAGAATATTCAGACAAGAAAAACGACACAATCCATCCAGTATAATGCAGTACAGGCAGGCAGATCGTCTAAACCGGCACTCCGCCAGAACTCTCTTCGATAAAAATCCCATAGCACTCTGTTTCAGCTACAAGACACATCTGGGTTTTTACATGTCAGACAATTTGATGAATCTGTGTCCCGACTTGATGTAAAAGACCTCATAAATTGAGTGTAAATTAGTTTGATCTGCAGGGAATAGCGATTTGAGGCCGTGTGGTACTATCCATCAAACGTGTGAAACGCTTACAGGGAAGACATGAAGCTAAGGGGTAAATATTTTAAGAATGTTTCAAGAAAATTTTTTGGTGCAGAATAACTAATGAAGCCCAGACATTTCACTGTTGTAAGAGCGATTCTTGGGCAACTAACTCACGTGCATGATCAAGCCAATTTCAATATACTATGATCTCTGTGCACGTTTATTGAAAGTCAATTTATATATGACACTCAATTTGAAAACTTGCATCACTGCCATATCATCAAAAATTTTATCGATATACTCTTGTACATATGCTAATGAATTTTGAGAAAGTAGCATAATTTCTTCATAAAGCTTCCGTCCGTTGCAATGGTTTATTGTTGTCTTTTACAAAAATACAAAAAAAATAATAAAAATAAAATAAAAAGATAAGAGGATAAGAGGCCACAGTAGATTTGTATAATTTGAATAAATTGTTAGCGTATCTCTTGGCACTTGAGTGCTAATTGCATATGAATCGAAACCATCTTCAAAAGCAAATAACAACAACAACAACAAAACAACAACACAAAAAACCTATATATTTTATTTATGTGACGATGATGCATTCATGCATGCATACATATTGTTTTTCTTTGCATTTGTATTAGTATTTAATTAATATTGAATTAATAACCTGTTCGATGGACTGAAAATCAGTTTATCAAATTGTCATGTGAATAAGACAAACGAAAAAAAATGGTTACATTCGATCGTAAATGGATAGGTGGTGCCTATCCATTCTTCTACAGCCTACACGAAAATTTTCAAAAGCAAAAGGCAAATAAGTGCAGCATAAAATTGATGAGCTAAAGAAACTGAAAAAAAGAAAAAATCCAAATTAAATCACCGTTGTTTTAATGTGCGTAACATATTCAAAGGGCTATGCGTCATATAGTATATTATGCCAAAAATTCATAAAATCCATTTAGTCCACTATACTATATACTACAAAGAAGAGCATCCCATTTACAAAATTAATTACAAAAAACGCACTAATTTTCTGTAAAAAATGTGCTATTTTGTCACAATACCTACATACATTTGTTGTTGTTGTGAACAACTTTCCTTGTACTTGTATACGACACACACACTATAACACAATGCGTTCCTGTATTGCAACATAAATTTATGCAGAGTTGTGTCTCGGTGTCTCGTTGCCATGCAACCCAACCCAGATCATTGTACACTCATCGATCGTGTCGATTGAACGAAACGACATTCAGAGAAGTGTTGTAGAAGAGAAGGAAGAACGTGAAAGAAGTGCCCACTTGAATATTGATGATGATACTCAAAGTAAGTTGATGATGATACTTGATACACGGTCTCGATGCGGCATAATAATGTCCGTCTGATGGTTTGCCATCCTTTTTGGTTGTCTTCTTCTTTATCTTTGCACAATACAATACACAAACACCACTCGCACATATTATTTCCTACTTCTGCTTGTCTGTTTCACCTTCGAATCATTTCACGGTGATTTTAATGCTTTGTGCCTACACCCGGTACACCTCGAATGGATTTGCACTCACTTGCTGATCATTTTGGCCTAACAAAATTCATTAGTATACGTACTACTACACTGGCCAATATTTAGATGGAATCGGATCAACTTTTTCTTCTCATCGAGATTAAAAAGTCATAAGCACAATCAACTATCGATCGTAGAGTTTAGAGCTCTAAACTATTTGTCGCAAGTGATTAATAATTTAATCACGGCATGGGAAAAGATTGCTGGAATGGTGAAGAAAATTAATTTACAAAATAGATACACACACATATGGTATGGACGTATTAGTAATTAAGAGAAAAATCCATCAGTGCATTTGAAAAGAAAAGAAAAGAAAAGAAAAACATGCAAGAAATAAACCAAAGAAGGTACATACATCTTTTCTTTTATGTATGTCGTAGTATGTCGGGTTTTGATCAATACTTCTAGTATATACTAGTCTTATAGTTATGTATATATAAAAATGCGTATCTACCAAGAAGCATATATACAATATAATGATGACTCAAAGAGCAAATGCCAGATTGCTGTTTGTACATATCGTATGCCAAGCCTGAATAACAATAAAATTCAAAAAAAAAAAAAAAAAAAGAAGCACATGCATATACATAGAAAACCGGTCAAGCGCCGTTGATACCAAACATTTGTATACTACCTATTATGTACTCGTATACTTATCTTGTCTTGAAGATTTCTAAGATATTTGAACGTTCATGTCGTTCATGGTTGTGGCTATTGATATTGAAAGAAAATGACAGAAATACGTAGAGGTACTATGTACGTACGTACATACAACTTGGACGAACAGCATAATAAAGCATCTTTTAGAGTCTTTAAATGTTGTATGACTCTAAGATATACATATGTACTTTGCCATACTCCTATATTTACATTGATGGAAATTTATTTAAGCTCAAATATATTTCATATTAATTTTATTAATCTTAAGCGACGTTTTCATAAAACAATTATAAAAAATATTAAATTAAGAAGGAAATTCACATAAATATTCATCGATAATAACCGAAACAAATTAATGGTTATTAATTAAAAGAAACAATTGCAAATAGCTTAAAATATATTTCCAATTAATAAGCAAACATTTGCAAAACTCTTACAGGAAGCAATGTTTCTTACTTGCCACTTGAATTAATTCAATTAATTATACTAGTACTTTCTACAACAATACTTTAATATAATTTTCACAAAATTAATTATTTTTATGATTACTTAATTGTTAATTTTGAACATAAGCATTTTGTGAGCATGCTCAGGAAAAAATTAAGGTTTCGCCATACAATTCCTTTCTCTTTTCGATCATTTCAATTTTGAGAAAATTTAAGGGTTTTGACGGGGATTTTCTTTCAAAAATAGAGCCTTTCGACTATCTTATAGTAGAATTTTTTAAAGTAAAATTTTCACCGTACACTCAAAATTATAAATCTTCTGAAAAATTGACTTTTCACCATGCAATTCCTTTCTTCTTTTGATCATTCCAAATTTAGCAGGCTCTAAATTAATGCTTGACTTTATGTCGGATTCGAAACATGCAATTTTGTTTATTGCAGCTTTCAGCTGTTTGGCTCCATGACTACATGACTCCATAAATTTCTCACCAATTTCTTGATGGGTTTACGTTGGGACTTCTAGCCGATATATATTGATTTGTACTTTCTTTTTAAATAAGCTTTTAAATTATTCAAAAGTAAAAATTTGTCTTTTCAATAATATTAAAATTGACTTATTTTTCTTCTCTAAAAAAAAAAGCTTTATTCCACTCATGTGCCAACTGCACATCGTAGATTTCTGGGCATATTTCTCAAAAACCAAATACTTATTTTGTTGTTGTTGTTGTTGTACTCAATGTATAGTGATGAAAAGCATAAGCTCTAAAACGATTTTGATGAGTGAACTTATTGTTACAGTCAAATTGCATAATCTTTCCATAAAATCATCAAATTACAATCAAATATAATTGTGTACTTGATATTTGTTGAAACTTTTACGATTTTTCATGATAGAAAATTTTTTTGCATTTTTCCATTAGACACGAATCGAAGTTTTCACATAGCATTCTTGAGTTTATATACATTTCCACCACTGTTCATATGAACGTATAGTATCGATCGGTATGAAATTATACAAGATCACTACTTAACAAGAGCTATCGTATACGCAATTGCGCATTAGTTTATCATCATCATCATCATCAACTCTTTCTCTCTCTCTCTCTCTCTCTCTCTCTCTCGTTCGTTTTCTTTCTGTTTACCCCTTTACGACACTATGTTTGTGTGTAAATGGTGATATGATGTTGAGTGCAACAAAAATAAATGATTGCTGTCAGATGCGGTTTATAGTACTAACTGCAACAGCAATGTTATGTTTATTCTTCTGCATAAGAAGTTGCAGTAATAATCTAAAGATGTGGCACTACATAGTATCCGTACATAGAATAAATGTCAATTACAACATATACAGCTGGTAGACGCTAAGACGCATGCAATAGCATATTAGTTGCACGCGATCGATTATATACTATATTCGTATGCCAGATTGAATCGAAAGCCCCAAGTGGCACAAAAAAAATCATTCAGATTGAAAGGAATTTCTTTCTATTTTACGTAAGCATGAGGAGGAGGAGGAGGACCATGAGGATGACATGGGATGTGTAATTTGAAATGATCATTGGACTTGAAATAAAGAAAACAGACATTCATTATGCGTCTATACTTAATAGAATTTATCGTAATGTGTTAGCTTTGAAAAAGCAGTATGTTGAACGCACAGTATGAACTTTTCATATAAAAGGTGGTCAAAAAAATACGAAAAATTATTCTCTTATGCTTTGTCAGCTTAAAATATTTATTTATTATATTTCGATATTTTAATTTGAAAATATTTTTAAGACATTTAAAAATAGATTTCTTCTTCATATGATATTTTTCTCTATTATAGCTTTCCATGAAGCATTTTGAACAATTTATCATCATTCGAGATGAAACTAAAGGATCTCTATGGATCACTAAATACTCGTTTGTGTAATATTTTTAAATAAGATTTACATGTTGTCAAAGCAAAAAAAAATTGCACTTAATTATTGCAACATCAGAGTTGAAATGATGGAATTCAGTTTGCACAATTATCTTACTTATAACTTGTTCAGAGTGCATGGTAGGCTTTTCGATCGATCCATAAATATTTAGATTAAGTATTGGATATATACATATACATACGATATTGTTGCGCCAGTCTAAGTGAATTGCATTTTATAGCAAAATAAGCAACTCTTTTAATATGCAACTCTTTTCGTATTTACCATATATAATATGCAGATCGACAACTTGCGCAAAGGAGTCGAACTAATATTTTGTGAAATTTATGACCGACTGTCACTATAAGTTGTTGTTGTTGTTGTTGTTGTTGCATTATCAAATGGTGGCAATCATTACGTACGTAGTGCAATATTAAAGTTTATTGGCTGACTGCTGTTGTTGGTGCTGCTGCTGTTTCCACTAGTGCTACTATTATTTTATGATTGTAGTATATTGCATAAAAAATCGTCTGTTGGCACATTCCGTTTTGAATTGCTACCATTTAATTAGCAACTCAATTAAAATCAATTTGCGCATACGCAACTGCTATCGATTGCTTTCTCTTGTGTTGTGTTCTCATCTCGTTCTCTCGCTCTCTCCCTCTCTCTCTCATACTATGTAGTATGCAGCGCACTCATTGTGACAATTATGCGACTCGTTTAGGCATTTTAAAGACGGAAGTGAGCATATTCATTTTATAAATACAAACATAAAAAAAACATATATTAAAATCACATAGACATAAACTCGAAAAATATGTGTATAGGAACAAACAACCCTTCTCTTTGCATACGAGCAATACTTTTACGTACCATATACGTGTTTATACTCTCGTTTGGTTGTCGTTTATGTTTTTTTTTATTTGTTTTGTTTTTATATTACAACCTCTATGAAATTGAGCAATTTTTTAATATGAGGGTGTTTTAGTTTCCCACGAATCTGAATCTTCTTCCTTTACGATAATGTCACTCCGGTTGAAGTGGAATTTAGTCGATATATATAATTTTCAAGTATGCTTGAATTACATAAAAACACGCATGCAGAGATATAATACGTACATTTCAACATACAATCATACATATACCATAGATACTATGCGTGCTATTTTGAATACCCGCAAATGTATAACACCCTCTCTCACCTATATCTCATCAGCACTGAATTTAATTTTTTTTTTTAATCCTAAACGACAATTATTTGATCATACGCTTGCAATTGAATACTGCAACTTATATTATCCTTCATATCGTCTTTTTTTTTTTTTTTTCAATTTAACCTGATTGAACTGGTTGTCATTGTGATTTCCCTGGTTGGTTTCATTTTTGTTAAATCTGATAGTGTTTATATTGTATGTATGTCAAATATTAGTATAGTTCAGGATAATGTCCTTATACACATGTTTGGAAAATGTATTTGTATCACAATATGTATATGCAAAATGTTGCAGTAAATCAGGAATATATTAAATTCGGAAAGAATTAGAAGATATTACATTAAATGAATCTCTTTTAGAAGCCTTTTCGTTAACGAATGTATTTTGCTAATTAGAAACATATTGCGTTAGTCGAAGCTTTTGGTACGATAAGCATCACTTGCTTGAGTGCCAGGGAAAATATCATTTTAGGAATGTACATGTGTGTGTGTGTGTATATTTCGAACGCTCCTACCTTATGACAGCTTCGATTTTAAACTTCTTCTTCTTCTTCTTCTTCTAAATATTACTCGATCATAGATCTATGTGTTCTGGTTTTTTTCTCATTATGGAATTTATTTTGCACTAAATTATTTCAGTTTTTGTTATTTTAGCATTCGAATTAGGTGCCACTATGTCACTAAATTACTAAAAAAGCTCGTGAATAGATGTGTATTAGAGTGATGCATGAATGTATTCGTTTGCATCTTCAAAAAACACTCTATTGATATTAGAATAGAATCTCTCATTAATTCTCTCTCAGCAAATACGAATTAGAATGAATAAAATAGAAATCAAATGAAATGGAGTGTATGTTTCGTTTTCATAGAATGAATGGAATCTCAACATTTGCAAATGAACGTAAAGTCTTTGAGAGTACTCTAAACATTCGTTTTGCTTTTCTATTGTTACATTACAATACATATAAGCAAAAAATACAGTAGATAAGATAACATGACGCGGCAAAACGCAGTAATACAAATCAGCAGTGCCTGTCACGAAAAACAACAACAATTATAACGTACAATATACTCGTAGTACTCTCAAACTCTCGTACTACTCTCAAATATTCGTTTATCAAAAGCGAAAAAACGAATGTATGGAATATTTCTTGTACAAGAAATGAGTGCAGTATTCTATTTGTCTAATATTTTACTCTCACTCATTCACATTCTATTTAGATAGGCTTTGCAAATATTGTACATGTACTGAGAGTACTGAGAATCATTCGAAAATCAAATATATTCTTGCAGCTCTTTAATGTGTATTAGAAATTGGTTGTTGTTGTTGCTGTATTTGCTCGTGGTGCTCATTTTTTGTATTATTGTTGTTGTTGTTGTAGTTATTGTTGTAGTTATTATTATTGGTATTATTTATTGTTGTTGTTACTGTTTTTGTTCTTATTTTTGTGTTCTAAAACTGAGTAAGTTCATTTTCTCCGTTCTTTTTCGAACCTTTTCATCTTTCTTGAAGTCTTAAAAACCGAAGGATTTAATTCTCATGGCTCATATTCGAGCTCCACTTTTTCTTTTAACAAATACGAACATGATTTTCAAACTGGTGGAGAAATTCAACGTTGAAGAGTGCAATATAAAACAACAACAACAAAATGGAGTAGAAAATATTTTGTATTTAATTAATTCTAATTAATTTCACGAGTAATTTTAGAACTTCACTTCTTTTTTCATTTTCACTCGAAAATGAAATGGTAAGGGAGGGGTGCATTCGTCTCATTAGCAACACAGGTACATGACTTTTTGTTTCCATTACAAACAACCATCTTCCTTTATCCTCTCTACTCTTGGCGACTTATCGAAAACACAAAGCTTCATGTGACAAAGCCAACATACAGTAAAATCGGAAAAGTGTCAAAATAGATTGCTGATGGGAAAACCCTAGGCCAAGAGTATAATTTAGTATAGAAGGATCATGATGAAATAATATATGAGATGAAATACTTACATATTCGCAGCTTCTTGCTCTTTCGACTTGGTTATATATTCGTATGTATTTGTGGAGGTATATCTGTTTTATTTTTAACTGTCTTTCTGATGTATGTAACTCCTGCTCCATTAGGCAATTGATGATATGTACACATGTTGTAGTCAATCAGAATAATTTCGAATCTAAACATACCGATGTTTAGACGATTGGCGCAAAGTTTCTTAACTCTGTTGCAATTTTATCCATTTCTTTGTCTCCTTATATAGCATCTATGTTATTTAGCAAATTCTAACCACTTCAAAATTAATGTTATAGTTCCCACAATATGTTATTAGCAGTATATGATCTTAATTGTCTTGATGAACATGTGAATATCCTCATTTTTGAAAATTTTTATTTTATTAATATTATATATTTTTTCATCAGTCTACTATATATACTACTAGATTATACTTTCTCATTGCCTAATACATATTTAATAAAAAAATAGGAAAAAGTGAAACCCATCCAGCATGGGGCAGATATTTACTTCCTAAACAATACTGGTACTAGTTGGAAACGCCAAAAACTATTTTACTTGTATGGTTATGTTTACATAGTAAGATAGTTTTTGTGAAAAACTTCATATTTTTTTTCTATTAAAGCTATCATCAATACATGCAACAATTTGTTACATGAGTCTGTATGTATGTATGTGCACTCGAAACATTTGTTCCCACACTATTTCATTAGCATCAACAGCAGCAGCAGCTCAAGCCATTATTATTGTATTATTATTATTATCATTATTTCATGTACGCATATATGTGATGGTATTTATGTATATATACGATATATTGTAGTATTTACTTTTCATATTTGAATTTTATTACAAATTACAAATATTACTGTTGCTCGTCTCTTTGACATATGTATGTAGCTACATATGTAGATATGTGTAAAGTATAGAGTATGTTGAATTTTTCCGTCAACACGCTATCGCCATCGTCACCACCACAAATTCTCCATGTACATACATATGTACAAAACCACTACTGATCACAATGAAAATAAGATTGTGGCTACATATGTATAATACGTACTTATATTGTTATTATTGCGATATTATTATTGTACTACTTTATAGTTATAGAGCATTTGCGAACGCGTGTCTTGAGTTCAGGGTGGGAATTCTTTTCAAATATGTATATATATATATTTTTTTTTTCAAACGATTCAGAGTACTTTCACATTAAAATTGCATACACATTCGGCTATGTAGATTAGCAGATTGTAAAAGGGAGAGATGGAGAGAGAGAGATGACACAGATGGTTGCATATTCTGATTTGTTTATGATGTTTTCGCTGTCGAAAAAATTTCATTTGTTTTTATTGACAACTATGCTTAGGCATCTCTATGAGCAAGTTGTATTAAAAGTGTAGTGCACTTGGTTTGGAAGTTTAGAAAAACCTCGGAAAAGGCAGTTGAGAACTGTCAAAATAGTGATTAAAAACACATTGATTTTTTTTTTTTTATTATTCAAAAAGTGCTGCAAATATGGATGGCTAAATGGATATTCCAAAAATTGTTCTAATTAAAATATTAGACTAATTAATGCTCCAAAGTATAATATTTGGCGTAATTAATGTGAAAAAATTGCAAAAATATTGCTTGTCACTTTTCGGAATTATTGCAAAAAAAAAATTTCTGATTTATTTGAAAATTCCGTATTTTTTCGACATTATTGCAAAAACAAAATTTAACTAACGTCGCAATAAAAAGTTAGTTTAATTTAAGTTTAAATTTCGACCATAAAATTAAAATTTCGACATTATTGCAAAAAATTAATGTTGTAAACCATAATATTTGTTGTAATTAATGTGAAAAAATAGCAAAAATATTGCTTTTCGGAATTATTGCAAAATAATTGAAATTTATTCTGAAAATTCCGTCATTTTTTCGACAATATTGCATAAAAAAATTAACTAACGTCACAATAAAAATGTCTTAAATTTAGATTTTCGTTCATAATTTTTCGATATTAAAAAAAATTTCGACATTATTGCAAAAAATATGTCGATATTAATGCTATGCGACATGCTTTCAAATAAGAAATTGCACTGATTTGTCCGTTCTTCAACTATCGGCACAAAAAAAAAAAATTATCCACCCTATACTGAATGGTAATTTCGTCATAGTAACTCATTTGAAAGCATTGACTCACTCACTCTCTTTCTGTTGGCACACTTCTTTAAATACAATTTGCTTGCGAGTACATTGATTGAATACAATAAATAGTTATTGTATCAGCAGTGGTACTTGTATAAGCAATTATGAATATTCGCGAAAACTTTCTTGCACATTTTTAACCACATTACCATCCGTTTCCATTTTCTACGCTGCACCTCTCTCTCTCTCTCTCTCGCAAATCTAATACAATATTAATATCTATATATTATCAAATACACGGATGCAGAAATACACACGCATAAACATGAATATGTTTCCGTATTTACATACAGTGGCTCACAGCTTATTTCGTACAGTGTATATATTTTTATGTAAATGGCTGTAACATCGAAACTAAAAAACTTATCGATAAGTTTTGAATGTAGATGTCTGTGTATGTGTTTAGTAAACCTAATAAGAAAACGGGGAACCCCAAAAATTGTTCTTTTTGTCATGCAAGAGAGAAAAACTATTGATCAGCTGATTTTCAGCTCACATCTTATTTCGTACACAAACTTCAATGTAAGTAAATTTCATTCTGCCGCGCAGTTACAAAGTTTTTTTGAATTGTATGAGTTTTTGGACCTTTTTAACTATTATAACAATTTTTATTATTCTTATTTTAAATAGTTAAAGTGCTGTAAATTAAACATTTAGCGTTATGGGTCGTCGTACAACGATGGAACAGCGTAAACTGGTAATTAACCATTTTAGGAAAGGTCAGAGTGTGCGAAAAATTGCTGAAATGACAAATTTAAGTGCCTCAACTGTCCAATACATCATTCAACGCTTCGTTCGCGAAAATCGGTTGGAGAACAAGGGCAGAGAAGCACCTAATAAGATTTTCAACGCATCAGACGAGCGTTATATTGTACGAAAAATTAAGAAAAATCCAAAGTTATCCACTCCGAAGTTGGCTGCAGAGGTTCAGCGTGAAATAGGAAAATCATCCAGTGCTGAAACTGTCCGACGTGTGCTGCGCAATCATGACTTGAACGGTCGAGTAGCCCGAAAGAAACCATTCATTTCAAAAATGAATATACAACGCCGACTTGACTACGCCAAAGAGCATATTATTAAGACTCCTGCGTTCTGGAATACCGTTATTTTCGCGGATGAGTCTAAGTTTAATATTTTTGGCTCGGACGGAATGTCATATGTTTGGCGTAAAGCGAATACCGAGCTAAACAAGGAGAACCTTAAGCCCACAGTGAAGCGTGGTGGCGGTAGCGTGATGGTTTGGGCCTGTATGTCAGCAGCCGGAGTAGGTGAATTGGTTTTTATTGAGGGAACAATGGACAAAATGAAGTACCTCGAGATTCTGAAAAACAATTTACTTCAAAGTGCAGACAAACTGGGTTTGCGGGAAGAATTTCGGTACTACCAAGATAATGACCCAAAACATAAATCTGGGATTTGCAATCTTGGCTTATTTGGAACTGCCCACACTTGATGTCTCCACCACCACAGTCATCTGACATGAATGTGATTGAAAATCTTTGGTCTATTTTGGACAATAAAATAAGAACACACAAGATTTCTAATAAGCAAGACCTAAAGAAGGTACTAATGGAGGAATGGAAAAAAATCACACCAGACATCACTCAAAAATTGGTGGATTCAATGCCAAATAGACTCCAGGCTGTCATTAACGCTAAGGGATGTCATACTAAATATTAAAATCAACTTACTTTGTTTTTAGTTTGAACTTAAAGAGACTGTACGAAATAAGCTGTGACATGAATTTTCCTATTTTTTTCTTATTTTATTTTTTTATAGTGTCAAACACTAAAATTTTGAAAAAGTAAATTTTGGAAAATAAAAAACAAACCTTCCTTTCAAAAATGGCATTTATATTTTGTTCAAATTTTTGCTATATTAGGAATTACGACTGCAGCAATTTTTAAACTGTCACTGTACGAAATAAGCTGGGAGCCACTGTATGTGTCGTATACATTTGTATACATACATTGTTGGTATAAACATTTGTAGGGTGTTGGTGGGTATGTCCGTTTATAAACATTTGTTTATATGAAACATTATGCATTTCATACATGTTGCTACATGTTCAAATGTCTCAACTTGTGAAATTTATTATGGATGTAGGTATTATTTGTATTATTTATTATTATTATTATTACTCATATTGTTGTTGTTGTTGTTGTTGTTGCTGTTAGTTTTATCTCGTTTTCTAATTGTAGTTTTAATATTAAATATTTTGTTGTAGCTTTTTCTTCATTTCTTTTTAATTCACTGTTGTTGTATACCGTACGAGATATGTACGTAATTGGAACTCATGTTTCTGCATGTTTACAAATAGGTTTTGTTGTTGTTGTTGTTGTTTATATTTTAAATGTTTATTTTATTTTTATATGTATAAATAAGTACGCGCACATAAATAATTTTAATTTTGTAGTTTGTATTTTTTTTTTTTTGTAGGAAAAGCGTGAGAAATTTTTGACCATGATTTAAAACATATTGTTGTTGTTGTTGTTGTTGTTTTTGTTATAGTTGTTCCTCCTCTGTAAGCTCTTTATTATGCTGATAGTATAGCGCACAAAATAAAAAAAAAAAAGTATAAAAAACAAGCAACAAACAATAAAAATTGATGCTAGAGAAGGCGAAAGGTGGCAACAAGGCGCTTTGCATTTTAATATTGTATATATGTACATATAAGAAGGCATGATAACAATATGAAAGAAGAAATTAAGAGAAATGAAATAATCTAAATATAGAAATTTCTTACAATCATACACTTATCAAAGCGTCACCCACATACGTATAGCGTAAATACACACGGACACACAGAAACATGTATGAACGCGTGCATTGACATGCGGCCATTTGTATGTATGTCAAGGCTATATGCAGTGGGGTGCACTTCATCAGTCGCACGTTTATTTGCTTAATTTAATTCCAATTAATTTTATTCACACACACACACACACACACACTGAAACACATACTTTAATAATGTTTTAATGGTCAATTATTCATATTGTTATTAGCGCTTTTCTTGTATTATTATTCTGGCTTTTTTTTTGCCGCAGAATTAACATCTCTGTGGTGGCATGTTGATGGCAGGCGTTAAAATGCTCACAAATTGACAAGTAATTCACCTGTTACACATGCTTGCACATCACTATGTGTTGATGAATACAAACAGTAGTGCACCCAAACCGAAAAAGATATTGTTGTAAACGTAATTAACAATTAAAACAACAACTACAATGAAAACTATGAAAAAATTGATACACCAGATTATATTCAGTACATACACCCTCAGTCGTATATACATAGAAATCATTTTTCCGCTCTATCAATGGAGCTTAACGGCATTAGCTTTATTGCCGGATAGTGGGGAGTGAAAGAAGTAACGTATCAGTAGTGTAGTGTACGATTCGACTCCAACACTGCATTTCAAATTAGTTTGCTTGTAATATATGAGTGTATTTAAACAATTATACATATCAGTTGTTATACAGTAATCGACATTCGTATAAATCCAAATTTCTTTTTTGATTACTATTTCATCTATAATTGGACTAAATTTTTTAAAATTAATCGTACCATATTAAACGCCCCTTGTCATATTCGACACACTACCCTAGCTTATATTAACACATTGTGACCAAAATAATTTGGTTTTATAGTGAATATATATAATGCAAAATATGGTGTACTTATTGAAAATTCAACCACTGTATGAGCTTGTGTGCTTTTATCAAATTAATTAAATTATTACAAGTATATGGCATTAGGCTAAATGAGTATTGTATGTGTACTGAGGTGAGTCGAATTGTATGGAGCCAAAGCCATACAGCAACTCTAGGGGCGATTCCTAGGTTTATTTATTGATTATCATGTATTTTTGCGTTATTTTTGTATGGAAGCCACCTGAATAGGTGGAAATATTTGGAAGAAATGTTAATTTTAAAGAATTGGTAATAATTTTCACTACTTTAGAGGCAATTCTTGGGATTATTTATCGATTTTCACGTATTTTGCATTATTTTTGTATGAGAGCCCCCTTAATCGATTGAGATAGGGGGTAAGATTATTTGAAAGAAATGTTAATGAAGAAAAATTTTATAGGAATCGGTAATATGTTTCACTACTCCAGAGGCGATTCTTGGGATTATTAATCGATTTTCATGTATTTTGCATTATTTTTGTATGGGAGTCCCCTTAATGGATTGAGATAGGGGATAAGATTATTTGAAAGAAATATTAATGAAGAAAAATTTTATAGGAATCGGTAATATATTTCACCACTCTAGGAACGATTGTTGCAGTAATTAATATTTTCCGGTGTTTTTTTTCATATATTTTCTATGGGAGTCACCTTAACCGTTGGAGATAGCGAATAAGCATGTTTGGAAAAAATATTCACCACGAAAATTTAATAGGTCTCCGTAATACATTTTACCGCTGTAGGGATGATTTCCAGACAGATATGCAAATATTTGTCTGATTTTAGCTGTCCTACATTCATTTTGTATAGGAACCTCCTTAAGGAATCAACATGGCGGGTATGTATTTTTGTAAGAAATACTAAAGAGGAAAAATTAATGGTGTAGGTGATACATTATATAGATCTAGGATCGATTTCTGGTGTTATTTTTCGATTTTCAGGTAGTTTTTGTGTAATTTTATATGAAAATCCTCTTAAGGGGTGAAGACAGCGGACAAATCTGTTGGGAAAATGTTAGAGGGCAAAAAAATAATTGGAGTCGGTCATACATTTCACAACTCTAGGGATGAATCTTGTACCGCGGTGGGATTATTTGTCGATTTTCAGATGATTTTTGGCCGATCCTTAGGAAGAAATCCCTGAAATTATCCAAAAACGATGTATGAATATAATATTTGTCCCACCTTAATGTATATGCTTTTGTTTATCGTCCAATACGAAGAGTGGAATGCATTTGGAATTCGAAATATTGTCAATTCACATTTAATTTATTTATATCTAATGATTATTAAATTACTAAAACAATGAATGGAAGCTGGGTTATTTTGTTGTAATACACATACTTATTATTACAAATCGACAATCATATCGTTGAGATTACTTGGCTGAACTCGTTTCATTATTGCGTTTTTGTTTTTTTTTGTTTTTCTCCTCTTTTGTTCATCATATTATCAATGTGTCATATGTAAGCTGTCATGCCAGCAAGCAATCTGTCATTCGCTTAGACGACAATTTGACATTTTGATTTGTACATTTAGTTGACCGATCTGTAATAGTCAATACTTGTGTGTGTGTGTGTGTGTGTGTGTGTGTGTGTGTGTATGTTATTGCATAAAAATATAAATGCTAATGATTTCTTGTTATTGTAATCCTTCTACTTGTCACTATGCTCATGTACGAGTAGTGTGGATGTATATTCAATTGAAATTCATTCAATGTCGTTTAATAGGCTTGCTGTTGGTGCTGTTGCTGCTGCAACATTCTCGTACCATAGATTCGCACATATGACTGGCTGACTAAAAGCTTTTTGATGTGGCATGGTTAGAATGCAGGAATTGCTTCAATATATTTACACATGCATACAAACACACACACACACACATGTACATGGAATCATTGCGAATTATTGACGGTTCGGAAAACGCAAATTAAGTAAGTTCGCTTTAGCAATGGCTAAGTGCTTCATATATATTCGTAAGCACATTTGTCACAAGTCGCCTCTAATATTGCTGAGGCAACCACAAGAGTCATGGCATGGCAATCAGTCAGTTAGACGACAGTCAAGCCAGGCAGTCAGTTTCATTAAGCGGTAAATGAATGATCCAAGTCAATCGTTGTTAAACTTTGTGCACATGCATCCGTCGCAAATTGTGGCATTATTATCTATGTGTTGTACATACATATTTCTTCCTCATCTTCAAACTCTACACAGTTTGTTGTCACTCTGTGTGTGTGTGTGTGTGTGTGGATATTTTATTGTGGCAACAAAAATCCATCAACAACAGTGTCGTCATGAATAATCGGCGCAACATTTCAAGAAGCACGTTTTCCTACCGCTTTTGGCATACTCATGCATACTTACGAGCACTCACATACGATTTCGACTATTATTCGAGTATATAAGTATGCCATTCTGAGTGCGCAAATGCATGCACATGTAGCTGAAATTTTTCTTAGAAATATACCTCTGTGTGTGTGTGTGTGTGTGAGTACACACAACTACTACATAGATTTTGGAATTGAACAAAATTTCCAGTTTGATAGTTGTCAGTTATAGCTAGCTAGCTGACTATCTCTCTTTATCTGTTTTATATGGTCGCACACAACATATCGTTCATCATCATCATCGTTGTCATCATCATCATCATCATCATTTTTGTCGGTGCGCACTTTGAGCACAAGCCCAAAATAGCATTTTAGTTGAGATTCATAAAATGTGCGGCGATTTGTGCGGTCACAACCACAATAAGCGTCGTTTGGAAGAAGCATACCTTCCATACTGCGCCATCACCGCCACGCATCACTCAATCATTCACTTCAGAACAAACGTCAAGTCCGTCCGAATAGCATCTAATTGAGGTCAATTAGTTTGGATTACAACTGAAATATAAAAACATTTAAATTGATACATAAAATGCAACAAAAAAAAAAAACAACACACTAACAACAAGCGGACAAAGTAATTTTGGTTGTCATATACTTTATAATACTGTGATTATCATCATCATCATCATCATCATCATTGACTGACCTATTCATTTCATTGGATTGTCGTTTTTAATGCAGCCCTGGCAAAGAAACAAATATCCAGAGCCAAAAATAAATCACAATGACAACAACAATGGCTACAAAGCTATTTGCGGGCGAAATAATATTTGTAACGAAACAACAACAAAAACAACAACAATTCAATTATAAGGCAGATGAACTTGGAGTGTTATAAAAGAGCTGGAATTATAGAAAAACTCAAATCCCAAACCATAATAAGAAGTTCCTCATCAGGCAGACACACTTTGAATGTCATACAATTGCTAAAAGTACAGTATAAATCAAATCAGGAACCGAAATATAAAGATCCACCACAATACTATCGCTCACATAGCGAATTTATCCATACAAGATTCACGAGGAAACATTTTCTCTACGATTTTTAGATAGATAGATAATTTGCGAACAAACTCAAAGCATTAATTTGTTAAAAATATTTGAAAAGATGAAAAATGAATTAATTGTTATTAATTGGTAATTTACAATGGTATCGAAAAAAGTTTTCGACATTATTGCAAATATTTTTAGAATAATGTCGAATCATTTTTAGCAATTTTTTTCCTTCACAATTATTGTAATAATTTTTGAAATAATGGCTGAATGAATTATTGCAATAGTATTTGGAATAATCGTCAAATGAATTAATGTCAAATAAATTCTTTAATAAGAGCAAAAAAAAAATTGTCGACATTATTGCAAAAATTGAATGACATCGAAAATTTTGTTTTGGTAATTTTTGCAATTAGAGAAACATTTTTCCTCCCTACGCAAACATTCTTCTACATTAATACATTCGAAATTAATGAATAATGTCGAAACATTTGTTTAGCATTTTTTCGCTTTGTTTGCAATCATATTTGGAATATTGGTTGGATTCCAAAAATTGCAATATCGAAAAAAAAAATTTGCAATCAAGTCGAACATTTTTTTCAACCATTTCACTTCGCAATTATTGAATATATTATTCAAAAATTTCGAAAGTTTTGTTTCAATAATTTTTCTTTTTCAAAAATGTTTCCAATATTGTCGAAAATTTACTCCCATATGCGTAAACAAAAACTTCGACGTTATTGCTGACATTTTTCCACATTAATGTTGTAGAACGATGACTTTTAGAAACGATCCGTGCACGAACCACAAAGAACTCTTCATTTTCGAATTTTCTATGAATTTTATTTAATTTTTAATTATTTTCTATTTAATTTCTTGAAATATGAATCTCGTATTTTAAGTGAAATACACTTTTTTAAAACAATAAAAAATGTAAGATGCAATTTGAAATATAAATAATATAAATTTAAATTAATTCGTAAACAATATCATATTTCAACATATTTTATCCGATTTAACTTAGATTACAAATCAAAAACATTATTTATGTAATCAAAAATATATTTCATAAAGAATTACAAATTAAATTTGCATATGAATAAATGGCAAACGGGGGATAATCGAAGAAAATGGGTCTCTATACTTTGTAAAAAGTGAAATAAGTAAATTCTGAAAAAAATCTCAAGTAAAATCAAGATAAGTATTTTGTGGTGGTTGTTAAAATCCAACAAGTATTCACAATTATTGTAACGAGTCAACAGAACCAAAGCACCTACTGATTTGGCATCACTGGTTGAACCAACAACGATGAAACGGCAATGATACAAAAAAAAATAGATTTTTTATGCACCCGCTACCCACATTTATTATTCAAGTTTATCAACATTAATAATTCTGTATATGATCATTAAAAAAAAAATGCAATTTATGATGTCTTTTGGTACTACTGCTTTGACAATATTCTTTGCTCATGTTTTTTTTTGTCTCTGATGCATGTTTCATTCAATTTCATTATTTAATTAATAAAAATTCATTTGTAGCAGTAGAGTACATAGTTTGCAATGATGTCTCATGTCATTGGTATTCAAAGCACAGGCACACATACTTTATATGGCACAATCACTTGACAACAACAGTGGGTATTCATATTTCCATTGCAAGCGTCAAAGCGCAAAGCTGCAGCAGGCTCACGTCCACTTTAGTTTTGATTGTATGCGCCAATGGGCGTTAACAATTGTCATATTGTTCGGTTTTAAATACAATTTTAGATATATACCTACATTTTGTGTTCACATCCATGAGCATTTGTATTGGATGGTTGCTTATGTTTTATCTGCACGCTTTGTCGCATGAGATGTTTACCAAATATTATGCCTCTTACTGTCATTCCTTTTGACCTCTCTACCAATTTTATTTTATACTAAATATTCAAAGAGGTATAGATGATATGTACTACCTAATTAATATGCAATATCCGTTGAAGGTTGTTTAACCAAAGTCTGCCTATAAATTTCTCAAATTAAATTAAAAAAAAAAAAATTAAGATAAATAATATCTAAATTTAATATTTATTTTTTATTGTCTTTATGTTTTTAAGTTTTTCTCCCCTCTTCTTCTTCTTCTTCTTCGTATTTGCTCATTTTTTTACCATATTATGCAAATCTGCTAAATATAATATTTATTATGATCACAACCTGTTGTATGTACACGCTGGTGGATGCGCGGGAATATGAAAAACTATTCATAAATTCACTACTTCATCCGGTCACATGTCAAAAAATGAATGAAAAAGCTTCATTATGAAGACACTAATAATACGAGAATAACAACAATAATAATAATGGTAATAATACTCGCACAAACAGCTGTATAATTCACCAAGTTGTTGACACGGCGACACTATCAGAAGACTGCTGTGACACACGACGACGAATGTAAATCGATTCAATGGAGAATTTTATATTTTTTTAGCCACTTGAAACACTTGAAATATTGCAAAAATAAAATAGTCCAATACATATATGTAGACCTACCGATATAATATTTTTATTGTTGTTATTGTTGAAATGGTATCCATTTAAAATAACACCTAAAATGGCATCATCTTCTTTTGGGCATAAGATGGCGGCAGGCATAATACAATACTATCGCCATCACTTGTCACCAATATGATGTGATTGTACAAAAAAAAAAACACAACAACAACAACGTGCTATAATGCATAGTGGTTCAGAACATATGTACATACATATGTGGAGGAGCCAATACGACTGTATTTCCAATCCAATATTTTATACGACACTTGGAAATGATGTCTATTTTTTAAAATTTGAATTACTGAAATTCTAAAGATTTTTTATCGTTTTTTACTAAGTCAAATATACACATTATATCCTACAAAAGCTATTTTGAGAAGAAAATATTACAGCTTCTTGGAGGCAACATAATATGCATCTTTTAAAACGTCTTTTCGCCCCATATTTACATAATTTTGCAGTTAAATTTCTATAAATTGTTTAAAATGTTTCTGACCGTAATAGTTTTGGAAGGGCTTGCTTGTTAATTGATATTTTTTTAATAAACATGTTTCCATACAATATTATCCCATACCTCGCTATACGACCTAAATGCGTTCCGCGCGTTTTGACCGTAAACCGAATCAATTATTCTCGACATTAATTCATCGATATTTATACAAGCACTTTGTTCTTTATTAGAATCTAGAAAATATCATGAAACAATAATAAAATATTAAGCAACAAGAAGTTTTCTTTTCGCAACAACATAAATTGTAAAAGTATTAGATTTGTAAGCATTTTGTGAGCATGCTTACTTTTCAATTGTATGTAAGCTTACAAAAAGCTATATTTAGATATGCTGGCTCACTGGATTATTGGATTCTAACAGCCAATTCTGAATGGTGAAACATATCCAACAATCAAGCTTTCATAAATTGCTTATCTATCTCCACCTTTCCCTCACTCTCAGTCTCTCTCTCTCTCTCTCTCTCTCTTTATTTAGTGCAATAAATCGCAAATAGTCAGTTCCCACATTATTAATTTTTTTATAATGCATTTAGTGTAACTTTTTGCATTTCCATTTCTGCACCACTGTGCACTCTCCATTATGCTGTCGCAAAATTACCATCATTCTTGATATAAAGTGCATATATTTTTTACGCAATTTTCATGTACTACATACGAGTACTTGTTGTCATTGTAGCTCGTATTGCCTCATGACTGGAGTCAAACAAGTTGTTGTCAATTAACACGCATATACAGCCAACAACAGCAACAACAACAACAACTGGCATATAAGTGACATGCCAATAACAACAAAAGCAACAACAACCACAAATACAACAATCCTAATTTAATGTCACTTAATCAACATCAACAGCAGCAGCAGCAGCAGCATCAGTTGATTGCAATCGTGCTGCAAAAGTGATGGAATAAAACAGAAATTAAATAAAATGAAAATTCAAAATAAGCAACAAAAAAAAAAAAAAAAGAGTGAAAAAAATAATAATGAACAGTAGCAGTGAAAGAAATTCTTTCACTTTACACCATAAATATGTTTTCTTGTGTGTGTTGTTGTACATAATAATAATGGCAATGACAACAGGCCGCGCTTGGCTATAGTCGTTGGAGTACACTGAACTTTGCGGTTGCTGGCTGTTGTGTGTTCGTGTTGGTTGTGGCCCTTTGGTTGGTGATGGTGGTGGTGGTGGTGTCCATTATATTATATGATGGCATCATATTTTAACCTTTTGTAAGAACAAGTTGATGTTGCAATGTTGCAATGTTACTGTTTAATGTAAAGTGCTACTTATGATGGGCGTTAGTTGATTTTACAGGGTCCACATTTACTACTACATAAATTTCATCACATGTACCACGTTTTGAGTATTGTTTTTGTTTTTTTTTTTTTTTGCAATGTTAAAATATTACAAGTTACCTAATTCTTAAATTTGAACTGTTGCGAATGGACAAGAATTGACAATAGCAGAACATGATCTGAGGCGAAAAATAATGAATAAAAAAACGACACTTGGCTTATATGTGTAATTTCGTTATGTTGTCACTATTTGCCTATATTTTTTATTATTATTTTTATTATTTATATATTTACTTATATGCTCAACAGTGTTGCGCAGGCGCACAATAACAATACTTGCTAGTCGGTAAATAAAATAATAGCAATAGCAATAGCAATAGTAGCGAAACTGAAATGTAATCCTAACGACATTTGCCGTGTCACGTCATATTATTGCCATAACTTTTGCTCGCTTACTAGCTGGCTGGCTGGCTGGCTGGTTGGCTGTCATATTTCAACTTCCATTTGAATGCAATTTGCACGCCTTTCGGCCTATCCACACGCGCACATACATACAAACTCAAATCTATCTAATGTACACAAGTAGCAGAGGTGCAACACAGCATAAGGGCTCCTTGTTGTCGCTATTGTTGCATGTTGCAAAATTAGTCGACACCAATTCATTTTGACAATGTGTCTGCTGTTGTAGATTTATGTATTTCAACATAGAGTAGTTTGTCTTAAGAAAAATAAAAGAAAATACAATACATGAATGAATATGAAAAATGAAATACCTATTACTTACATACCTACCATATATATTTACCATGCCACAGTGGGCGTAAAGAAAATATGTAGAAGAAAGATCTCATAGATATGCTTCAGTTACCGATTTATCTTAAATGAAATTGCTTTGGAAATTTTCTTTATTTAGTGGAATTTAGTTGATTTTATTGATACATTTATTTTTCTATTTTTTTTTTTCGTTCTTTTAGGTTCATCATGTCTGACAGTTGGTTGCAAAAATGGCGGAACATGCATAACACAAAACAATGGTTTATCCCACTGCAAGTAAGTACATATTATATGCATATACTATGGATATTTATTTGACAGCTTCTAAAATGCGACCCTGTGTAGAGTTGTGCTGACAGTTTTGCGGAGGTTTTGACATTAGAAAGAAACCTGTGAGGGTGATGAAGAAAATTCGATCACGGATTTAAATTAAAAGACTCTTATAATCCATGTAATGTGGCTACGCTGGTCCGTTGAACATCATATTTTTTTTAAATTATTGCGGACCTGTGTATTGGGCGGATTTGAGAAAAATGTTTACATTTCAATTATCAAAAATTTAGTAATGTAACAATGTTTAGTACTTCCTTGTGAATTAATGGACAAATTGAATTTCTTGTAAAAAAAAAGTTTAATTTTGTCATACCTGGCATTTTAGAGCTGGGTTTTCAAACAGCAGAACTTGACGCATTGGTCTCCTGAACAAAAAAAAGTTATCAATTCGGATGATTCAAAACCGATTTTCTCATAATGGACAAATTTGTTCTTCACACGATGCATTGGAAATTTTTCAGAAAACTTCTTAAAGAACTCTGTGACATTGTTCTGGAAAAAACGAGCCCCTAAGTAAGCAGAGATTATTGTGGAGGCCAGACTGACGCCCATTGTGATACCATGCGTATATTCCTACTATTTTATTTTTTCAAACGGAACTTTTTATGAAATTTAGGAAGTTGCTAATATCAATCACTGCCAGTAGGGCTACGTCATTTAAATGGTATTAACCCAGGAATTATTTACCCTGGTCTCGAGTTCTTGCCCATCTCTGCAGCCCATACCATTAAATATTTCGTTTTAAGTAAATACTTATTTATTCATTTTAATGAAATCTTTTTGTTTTCGTACTGTGGCATCAGTCAAATATCGTATGCATTGTCAACCTTTTCAATTCTTTGTGCTTCCAACGGAGGTTCGGTGTTTGTCTTCAACAGCATCCACCATAGAATCCTCCTAGAACACATATTTTTTAGATGAAACGATTTCATTTGTTCGTTCAGCCAGGACCAAGCCAATGCAGTCTTATATCATCTCAAGCGCCAAAAATATTGAATCGAATATTTGCTTCAATGACTCCAATCACCAATGCCAAGAAAATTTTGTCAAAAATATTCTCAGAAATTTTTCTACAATTAGAGAGCCGTGCATAAAAAATCAAATAGTGCTCGAAAAATTGGAATAAAATTTTTTGGAAAGTTCCCTTTGAATGTTGGAGATTTTATTGCTAGAGTTTAATTAGAGAGCTGCGAACAAATGCATTAAAACTGGCAATTTCAGGCAATGCTTGAAATAGTATTTAAAAAAAAAATAAATATTTTGCACATATAAGCTCCGAAGGGCTCTTTGGCCGAGTTTCTTGTCCAGGACTGTTGTGCGTGCTAAATTTTGAACAGTATTATTATTATTTTAGCCGGTGCCGAAGGGCAGAAACTTTGTGACCTCACTTTTTCTGAGCTTTTGTCACAGAAGTCTTTTAGAAGCCGGATGAATTACCGACAGATGGATACCGTTCGAAAGAAAAATCTTTTCGATATTACATTTACGTTTAAGCCGGGGATTGAACTCACGACCTGAGCTACAGCACGCTTGAAGTAGTATTACAGAATAAAAGTAAAACTTTATAAAAAGAGAATACATAGAATTGATCGATTGATTGAATTTCCTTCTGCTCCCTGAGCGAAAGTCCAATATATCAAAATCACGACCTTGGTTTGCGCCCAATGAGAAAAGTAGGGATCGCTGATTTTTTTCGTCCATAAAAATAATTCCAAAATTGGCATTTTGAACGCATTTGCAAAAGTTAGATGATGTCGTTCACAAATGTGGACTTGATAGAGAAAATTCTAACATTAATTTTTAAGAGCTCTTAATAATGTTGCGAACAAAAAAAAAAAAAGAATAGGTACATGGCAACAAAAACGTTGAAATAAAAAGGCACACAAATTTGCCTGGGCAATAAATCAAAATTACATTAACATACACGAATATGTGTTCGTGGTGCTTATGCTTGTAAATTGAGCTTTCATTTGAGTGGCGATAATGTACACGCACTATTCTATTCAACATGAAATTAACTTATTTGATAGAGTAAATATTGTACAGAGCTATCGTTACTATATACTTGGCCCAAGAAACCACAAAATCTTTATTCATATCTATTATCTTGTTAATTCTTTGACTGTTATACTGTTATTAATCGTTGCGATATATTTTTGTCGCGAGCATATATTGCTTTTCGGCATCTTTGTTTTGTTTTATTTTTGCCTTTTTATTTCCATTCAATTTACATTTACTTTTCATACCTATAGGTTTTCTGTTAAGCCGCATTGTCAACATTATTTAAAATCGATTGAGATGAAATTTTTCGAATGGTTTCGAACAACTGATAAATAATGGCTAATTTGTGAATGGATTACTACGAATATTCGCTTGAATATTTTAATTTGCATATGGACATGTTTGTGGCCGCATTGATCATGTCGTATTGAGAGATTGTCTCCAATTTTACAAACAAGCGAAAGGCAAATAATCACTATTCTTATTTTACACCAAATTACTATGCATGTGAAACGTTAATTAAGTGCATGTAGTTGCATTAGACCGGTGCAAAAGGTATACGTTTTTTTCTGTACAAAAAAAAAAAAGCATTGAGAGAACCTCTTAAAAATACTTTCTAAATTTGCTTGAAATTTGGACAGATCTAAGCCACATATATTTATTAAACTATGTGCGGTGTACTCTTATAGTACATCCCCTTGAGTTTGGTCGAATCAAGTCGATTGGCAGAAGATAATTCACTTTCAAGCAGAAAACTAATTAAAATGAAGAAAGTTCTTCAGAGAGCCAATCGACTACTCGTAATCAAAGAAATGCCGATGCCATTACAACAAAAGATGGTAAACGTGAAATAATTGTATAAAAGTGTATACATTTTTATAAACGCGTCCCTAAGGGATACCAGCACAATACATACTATACATAGCGACAGTGATTTTTTTTATTTGGTGCGCTGCTATTTGATGGCTCCCTGATTGCATTGAAAACGATTTCAAGTTTCCTTTTATTATAGTCGATTGCTGACCTAACTTGATTGTTGCTTCTTCGATGCAACTGCAACATGATGATGATGACGTTTGCGTTATACTACACGATCGAGTCTTGATGATCATTTATTTCAGCTACCTGTCGGATTTTAATACGCATCGTACGAGACATGTAAGATTTTCTCTTTTTTTTTTGTGTGATACGCACGCGCACGCCATGATGATTGTTTATCCAACATTCTTTGAAAATGATTTTCAACCTTATTCGGAATGTACTCGTCGTACTATTTACATATATATATATATATACAATCGATAATTACATTTTAAAATGGAATATCTACATTTTTCTATAAAATCAATATTAATATTATCTCTCCTTATCATGCATTTCGTTTGTCCTACAAAATCCAACATGGACGAAAATGCATCACTGCGTTCCCAATTCTCTCAATCAGTCTGTTAGTCAGTCAGTCAGTCAGATAGCCGACATCAATGTCTTATATCAAAATCTTTGTCATATCATTGCGCTTAAAAAGCGTGTTAAATTAGCCCGTTGAACAAATGTTGCAGATTAATGTGGACAGATACTTTCGTTGTACTCGTATATTATTTTTTTCATACTCCCCCCCAAATATGGCAAAAATTTAATGGTAAAAAAAAATCTTTTTTAACTGACAGAGAGATATCTTTTGATTTACGGCTTAAAGTACAACTTTATTATGATTTTTATTTGTTTATTGTATTTTTTTTTGTCTCTTTTGCTTTTCATCATTTAAAGTGGCAAAAAAAAATATAAATATATGTGATCGGACTCGGTAATGAGCATGTTGTGTACAACAAATGGCAATCATATACATATGACGTGACTATCAATGGAATGATCATATGCATCCGCGTTCAATGAGTAATTTCAGAGAAACAGAATGCAGGTTGAAAGGGATTTCGTAATTTTTGGAAAGTTTGAAAATTATCATTTTTAATGTTTTTTTTTTTTGTTTTGTTTTGTTTATTTTGCCAAAATATTTGTTGGGTGTGATGTTGATTTAGCTCTATTCAAATCCGGAATTATATTTTTTTTTTCTCTCAATTGCACGTAGCAAACTGTGTTTACAAAGGTTGCGGGATATAATTCTGTTTTCGTTTCTTCGCAAAATTCTTTAGCTCATTAAACTTTCTGAATAATATGATTTCTCCGGACACATCAACAAATTTCCTTCAGCAAAGCTATTGATTAAGATTTCGAATCAATGGACATGGAAGCAATTCCTTAGAAATGAAACCCCGAAGAATTATTTCTACGATATTTTCTTGCAGCATTGCTGGAATAGGTGCTTATTTTAAGTGATTCCGATCAATACAACGCTTGTGACATCAGTTTTTCTGAACTTTATCAGAAAACTTTTTTAGAAGTATTGTATTTTTTTCCTAAAACTTCAAACTGAAAATCGATATTTACGATTATATTTTCTAATTAATCGATAAATTGAAGAATGGGCGAAATCGAATGAAAACCCACACCTACTTTCCATACAAAAGAATATTGACGAATGTATGTTTTCATATTTTGCGCACAAAAATGCAAAGTTATCGGACTGAAGCTCGTTATTTACGATTATATCTACTGATTAATCGAGGAACTAAGGAATTGGTGAAATCGGATTCAAAGTACGTCTATCTCCCCATACAAAAGTTAGTTTTCGAATGTATGTAGTCACGTTTTGCGCAATTGAAAGTTATCATGCCGAAATTTGGTACATATGAATTCATATGCTAATGGCAGCACAAATTTGAAAACGAGCATAATCGAATTAAAATCACAACTACCTTGCCATACAAAAATCACGTTACGAATGTATGTTTTCACATTTTGCGCCGCACGAAAATGCAAAGTTATCGCAAATGCAAAGTTATCGAAAATGCAAGATTAATCGACAAGTTCAAGAATGGTTTAAATAGAATTAAAAAAGTTCGTAGCTCCCATATAAAAATCAGTTTCCAAATATGTGCTCTCACGTTTAGTGCACGAAAATACAAAGACTTGATATAAACGATTATAATTGCTAACTAAGACACAAGTTCGAAAATGACCAAAATCGGTGAAAATCACAGCTATCTCTCATACAAAAATATGTTTTCGAATTGCTATTTTTCGAATTTGTGCTCGAAAATGTAAAACTAAAGACTAGAGGAAGTTCGATAAATACGATTTATTTTATCAGAGAGTGAATCTATTAGAAAATCGGCATTATCGATTGAAAACTACGCTACCAGCAGAACAAAAGTAGACTTTTTGTAAAGCATGTCTTATCAATCTGCCATATTATCATATATCGAAGCACCGGCATTATCGAATTAAGCTTCAAATTTTATTATGGTGGATTTACTACTATTGAATTTCGTTCAATCATAATTCGAAATGAAAAACCCCAAAAAAAGAAATCTCTTTGATGTTGAAAAATAGGTTGAAAGTTCGTCAACAAAATAATGCATGAATAATCGATTACCGGCGAATGCTTTAAGATTATGAGAGCTGTCATATAAATACAATACATGTATTTTAAAATCATTTCATAGATGCTTGATGCGTGTATGCTTTTATATACGATAATCTTTCCTTTAACAAATAGGTGTTTATGCTTTTTTTTTTTAATATAATTTTTTTATGAACAATCATCCATAAAATTCATTTGTAAAAATTATCTTGAGTAGTTACTCTGAATTCCAAGAAAGTTGCTTGCTTATTCATTGTGGTACATATAAACGTATATATGCGAAAAATCGGATCAACTCTACCGAATAAATGATCAAGTCCCATTTGCTAAATTAGTATTGTTGTAGTATGCCACGAGTTAATAATCTACAATATACCTTAAATGTTTGTCGACGTTATCATCGTCATCGTTCATCATCATCACCATCATCATCATCATCATCTTACGCTACATTTTAAGTAAAGCTTAATGTGTCTGTAGTAGTTCGGAACTTGTCATATGTACGATATACCATATGAATACTAACAAAAAAAAAAAACAAAAAAAGAATTCATATTCATAGAGGAGACAATAAAAGACGGACGATTTGAACTAAAGGGGCGCGATAAAATCGCTTTTGTGTATTTTCTCTTCATTTTCGTTATTTTTATTATTTCAATACTGTGTCCTACTAATGCATTTAGCTACTTAGCTCAGCAGCTTCAATGTCTGTGATATTTAATACGAACACATATGATTTTTGTTTTTTCCCCCATTTTTTTTTTTTTTTTTTTTTGCAAACGTGTGCGATTTTAGCAAAAGATTAGTCTTTATAGAGCGCTCTTTGCTGATGCTGACTGGCTGGTTGGTTGGTTGGTTAGTGTTTGTTGGTTGGATAACGCTGTATGGCTGTTTATTGCCACATGAATCAAAACGTGCGCCAGTCAGCCAGTCATCGTTACAGTTCATCGTTTTCAGTTGTATTCATAGCTTATGTTGTTGTTGTTGTTGTTGTTGTTATTGTTGTCATTGTCTCGTAATAGTTGTTGTTGATATTGTTATTTGTTTAATTGACTTGATTGCTGGGACTGCTGCGCAAGTTTGAGCTTTCAATGAGTTGATTTTTTTTTTTGCCTCATACTCGATCGATCTCCTCCATTGTTGCATGTCAAATGTCATGCAGCGATATCGACTTTGTCTGATACCACATAATATGTATGTACATAAATTTGAAAACGATTTAAAATGATCTACACTGGTGGGAGAAGACAATTGGTAAGCTTACTCAGATGTGTTTGTAGTGGCTGTAGCCACCATTGATTTACGAATTGAATGATGTGCAATCATACATTCATATGATCGATTGTCGAATGTAAATTCTATGATCGTTTTTTTGAAAATTAAAAATTGTCTTATTACACTATGGCTAT
The DNA here is from genome assembly GCA_963854835.1 of Megamerina dolium. Taxonomy (NCBI): domain Eukaryota; kingdom Metazoa; phylum Arthropoda; class Insecta; order Diptera; family Megamerinidae; genus Megamerina; species Megamerina dolium. The sequence goes on along the minus strand of OY978527.1, from coordinate 58,202,376 downwards.
TTGTTTTGTTCGTTACATTATACACATATACCTACTAGTATTGTATATTATAAGTACTTCCTTACGATGCCAATCGATATCAGTAGACATTATATGTATAGATTGGAGAGCCAGCAACCAACCCACACATATGAAAAGGGTGATAAATTGCATAGATAATCGTAATTTTTCTATTTATTCGCCAGATAATTTTATGGCACTTATTGTTTGATGATGATTTGGGGCGCATAAGTCCCTTTCCTATCTCAAATTTGATGGTGTTAAGTGAAAATTCAATTTTAAATCATTTTTTTGAATATTTGTAAATGTATTTCGGCAATATTGCAATGATTTTAGGCCTTTTCTTCGTTTAAACACCGTTAAAATGGTTGATGACAGTGCCCCACAAAAAAAATCTAACCTATCCAGCAGACGAGATAAACATTTCTAAGTACTTGGGATCTTTGAATGCGAACCTAGGGTTGTTTTGAGCGCGCCTAGAGTGGTAAAAAAATATAACCGACCCTCAATAATTATTTTTCAACACCCCTTATAGAGGCTCCCATGCAAAATTGACGTGCTCTCAGGGTTGTCATAGGTAAAATTTATGACTAACCCTCATTAATTTCTGCTACTCAACATTTTATGTGAACATGCTTACTCCTTATCTTTACTTTTTAAAAAATCTTCCCTACAAACTGTATTTAAAGACACTTGAAACTCGACAAATAACCCCATAACGCACAGAAATCGTCCCTAAACCCGTGAAATCTATAATCGTCCCTCATTTATTCTTTTGCTCCAACATTTCCTCCAAATAAAATTCCCCAAGGACATGGGTTATCCGATTCAAAGAACGTTTTGACATTTGAAAATCACCCTTTATGTATAGGCCCATACAATATATGCACTCTAACTCGATCAATATACTTCATACATTCGCATATGTATGGAGGCGGACATTCGATGTATATCTTTGCGGCAGTGTCAGCAACAGTGCACACATGTTGCATGTACCTACATACACTGCGTCTCCCTATTTGGTTTATTAAGTCTCTACATATAGAGACTCTGGTTAGAGCTAGCTATAGAGTTACTCACTCCAACTTTTGCATGTGCGAACCTTTTGATTGTGATTTGAGATTTTTTTGCTCAATTTTAATTTTCAGCCTTTGGCTGATTTGAAGCACATACATACATAAGTATCTAGGTATAAGATATATTTGGCAATTCTCTTGTTGAGCATGTCCGCAAAAACAATAACTTGTTTCGACATTCCTTGAAGCAATTTAGTTTGATTGAATTTTTTTTTCCTCCCCATTCTTTTTTTGTTTTTGATTTTCTGTTTCATTGGTCTCACAAATTTATTGATCTTACCAGATTTATTGCTTTGTGAAGGTAGAGAACAATACCGCCATTGTTGTACATATATTTTAAGATGTTGTATAATTATTTGATAGCTTGTGAATTAAAAAAAAAAATACTCTCGTATAATTTTTGGAAATTATACGCAACTGATCGCAAACAACATTTACGATCACTTGCTAATTAAATGAGTACTGGTAGTGTCATCTCATCTCGAAGTAGTCTCTCTAGGCTGCCATTAGACATGATTGTGATATACCAGTAAATACATTTCGTTGTCATGGCAATATAATTCTTAGAACGCCTGCGCAAATGCAATTACAACTTATGTTTTATTGACACAAGGAAAAGCAACAAGAGTGCGTAAAAAGAAAATTAAGGAAAAAAAAAACTGCAGCATCAACAAATGTCATATTGACTAAAAATGGCAATGGCAAGTTGCATGTGCTCACGCAAAAAATTATGAAGCGACGAAGAGATATATTGGATTGGGGAAAAAGTATCGGATACTTTGGATGGCATTGAAGGTGTAAACAAATGATGAAAAATTCATTAAAATTAGAACTTATTCATCGATTTCATGAATGCATACTTGTTGGAATGGTACTGGATGGTAGAATTTAATTAAATAAATATTCATCAAATATTTATTATCGTGGGAAGTAGCTTTAATTCCTTGTAAAATTTATATATTCAATAAATAATGGATGAATTAAATTAGAAAAATCAAACGAAACGCCACAAAAATGGAATAAATGCATTTTTTCTTCTAATTTGTAGAAGATTTAATTTTATGATGCCGTGGGAGAGCTAGACGTGAAGACAATATCAATCTTTGAGAGCAATACGGAAGATGACCAATATATGTTTTTTTTCATTTTTCCACATCAATATACAAACTGTACTTAAGATATTCCCCCACAAACCGAAAATTTTCCCCCACTTCTATATAAAAGCTGTACTTGAGGAATTCCTCAAAGTACGATACTTTTTCCCCCGCATCAATGTACATAATGTAGTTGCGAAACTCCAGGTAAAATACGCTACTTTTCCACCATCTCAATATACATTTTGCACAAAAAATATTCGGTGCGCCCGATACTTTTTCACAACATTTTTGTACATTTTGCATCTAGAAATTCCAAATAAAATTTAAAACTTTTTGCCCATATGAATTTTTCTAAAATGTCCAACATGAACACATTTTGCTTGGGAATTTTTCTCCCAAGCAAAAAGTTCGATACTTTTTCCCCCATATACACATATACATATATTCCAATACTAGAAAATTTCGAATACATATCAGAGCCTGCCTACCTAATATGCACTTGTACTTGACGTAGAGAGGAATGAGTTGCATCCATAATACACTCGCTACGTGTAATGATAATTTCACATGACATAAAATTGGCAACTTTTCTTAGGGCGATTGTATCTATCTATCGTGTCCTCGTGTATGTTGTCAAAGGAATAAGTATATATAAATACTTTATATACGATATATGTATAGAAATTGTTGACAATAATGATCTGACTATGCTGACTGACTAGGCTGCCGCAAGACATTCTACCATGAAGTAAATAATGATATGCGTCGATTGCCAACTAGATTTGCGATTACTAGTTGCTTGCAATGCAATAGCAATGATTACAGCTGGTTACTTATTGTTAGTTAGTTGGTTGGTTACTTGCTTTGGGCACGCGTGGGCGACTAACAGGCCATATAGTTAGTTACATACTCGTTCCTACATATGTGTGGAGTATAATATACATATTTTCTTCATATGTTTCCATCTTACCAGTTTGAATCTATCAGACGCAAATATTGTACATGTTCTTAGTGTTTTGATCTAAGACGACGTTTTGATCTTTGATGACGCCAAAGAAACGAAACGAAATGGAATTGAATTGAATTGAATTGAATTTTTAACAACGTACAACAAGAGATTGCTGCAAATAGATGGACATAAAAGACATGTAGCAAGTCTCATATGTGAAATCTTATTGCTAATATCGCAACAACAACAACAATAATGATAAACATAAAATATAAAGAAGAGAAAAAGGCACAAAAGGTAAAGGAAAATGTTGCCTTCTTACTACAAGTCTTACCTAGCAGCATTGCAGTGTTTGAAGCCCACCGAGAATGATCATCATGATCATCACATGTGTAGGTTTTGAATTCATGCGTTGTCTGCGGCTGCTATCTCTTTGTTTGCTCTCTTGCTCTTCCGACCTGCCCTTGTGCCAAACCTTGTGCCATTACAATGGTTTCGTATACATAAATACATTTTTATTCCTCATGTTTCTTCATGTGTTATGTTGCTATAATTCTTTTTTTCCCATTCTTTTCACCTTCTTGCATACTAACTTTTGCTGCCCAGCCAGTCAGCCGACTTGCATTTGCAACTCTATGATTTTTTTTTGTGTTTTTTTTTTTTTATTTATGCCATTAATACTTTGATGCAATTTTATTTAGCCCAAGGCATTAATATGCGTTTTTATTATAATCAAGTTTATATACATATAGTATAGTACATCGATTAATAGTTAAATCTGTCTATATTGTGTTATTATATAGGCATTTATATATATTTCTGCTGATATTGTTACCAGCACAGTTTCAAATTGCATATTGCATTTCGAGGAACTATAACTTGCCACCTAGACCACCTTTCGATTTGTCGACATCATCAGCACATCATTAAATTCATTATTGAACGAAGAGTGTGCGCAAAATGTTCGTTATAGTTCGTCTTCGCAGCACGATGCTTAAGAACAGTAAATCTACTTGCGGTTCAGATCAAATAAAAAGAGAGAGAGAGAGAGAAGAAACGACGAATAAAACATCGAATTTGGTCGAAGAGTTGGAAGCAGAACATATTTCTAGAAATTATGTATCCCGGAAAATGATAGTAAAAATCTTTTTCGTACAGACAGTGAATTTTATATAGACCACTTTATCAGACTCTCGCTTCTCAAAGCACAATGTGCCACGCTGATGAGCTAGTTTTCTGCTAATTCCTAAATTACTCTTCTTGAATGCGATTACTGTATTGTTTGTTATTTATTTGCCAAAATTGAGACTTTGTTGACCATTAATAGCCGATTTTATTCGATTTAAGACGAATATAGTCCACTATGTTCCAAGCTCGCAGGTACCAGTTAGAAATTTCAACCACTGACAAGTTCCCAACATCTTTATAGTAGCCCCGACATCATAACCACCACCAAAATTCAATGACTTAGATGGGCTGGTCACATAGAGAGGGAGAGAGAGAGAGAGAGAGAATGTAGATTACCCCCCGCAACATATCCTGCATTTCACATGCTATAGAACTAGGAAAAAGGGACGCCCAAGACTGAGATGGATGGACGAAGTGGGCAGTGATGCAGCCACCCTAAACATCAGAAATTGAAGAACACTAGCGAAGGATAGAAGGAGGCAGATTTTACAGCAGGCGAAGACCCACCCAGGGTTGTCCGGCCAGCTATGATGATGATGACAGGTTCCCAAGCACTTGGTCAAATTTTATAAATTTGAAGAAGTTTAGTCGCAAATAATTTTCGTTATTCTATTATTTTGATCCACACTCAACAAAAATTTCACGACGTGAGGAGATTTTTCTAAATCTTAAATCAACAGAAATAAAAAAATAAAAGTGTTCGTATAATCATGAAAAACATGCACAAACATCGCACAACTCATTTCTATGGTGTACACATACAGTTAAAGTTCTATGTTATGATTTCATTCTTCTCTGCTGATGATGATATTGCCATAGCGATGTGATTGATGGCAACACATAAAAACGTCAATAGTAATTACTTTTATTAACCTTCCGTTATTATTATTACTATTGTTGTAGTTGTTGTTGTTGTTGTTGTTGTTGTTTTTGTTGCAAGCATTTCTCTTAAACAAAAGGAAATGACACTAAATAAATCTGAGCAATGAAATGTTTGTTTGTCTCCTTTGCATTATTTTATTTTATTTATTTGTACCGTTTTTTTTTTTTTTCAGAGTACATTAATTACATCCACTACTTACAATCGATAATTACATGAAAAGCAAGAGCTTTTCTACCATGTACATACTTCAATGGTATAAAATGTAAAAATTCAAAATACGATGACACTCATAAAAATGTCAAAGAACCTTTTATTTATCAATTCCCTTCTGAGTTGAGTTTTGAGTCTTATTTAAGAATCATTTTGTAGTTAACACTTGAAGAATGTATGTATATACATTCATTGAAATACTAAATATTGAGACAAGTCATAAGTTTTTTACTTAAATGAGATTCCCCTTTGGCTGGCTAACTGGTTGACTGGCTATGGCCTCCATGTGAATTTGTATATTGCTATCGATTCTGTATGCATTTCTTTGTTCGCCATAAGTGAACTCAATCGACATTTAGTTGTTTCTCAACTTGTCTCCTCTATAGCCATAGTAGTTCATATGCTTTGCCTGTGCAAAACAAGTCCGTAACGCGTCGTCGTCGTCGTCATCGTTGTGGTCGAAACATAGGCAACGATGGAATTCATTGCTTCCCCTTATTATGATGCTGTTGCTATTGATGTTGCTGTGGCTGTTGCTGCTGCTGATGATGATGATGATGATGATGATGGTCCCTTTTTTGTACAACATTATACTTACCACCGTTGTCGCCTTGTCCTTTCCAATTGCCAATTCACATTCATTGTAATCGTAGGTAGATTGGGTAGGTATAATAGTTAGTCAGAATGGTTTTGTTTGGGCGCGCGCTACAAGTTTGAGGTGATTATTATCACCGTCGAATGTTGAAAGAATTGCTATTGCTATTGCCATTCCTTTGTATATAGATTGAACATTCCCTTTAGTAAGTATATAATGCAGGTTAAACTTGTGCTTATTATTTTTATTGTTGCTACATGATGTTGATCATATGCAGAATAGAGTTGCCAATAGTTTTGTATTTTTTGTAATATTTTCAATATCTCCAGCCCATCTACATGTAAAATTTTGTAAATAATTCACTTTAGTTCTGAATATTTCGCTGAAATTTATTACCGTGAGAGAGTTTTAATGCTAATACAGGTCTTGATTAAAGATTTTCATTTTTGTGTAATATAAATTTACTATATAACCAACTTTCAACTTGTTTTTTTATATCCTAAATACATTTTTATGTTAGTATTTATGCAAGTTATGGAAGTTTCGAATCGAAAAATACGGAAAGAACGGTCCACCTTACAAACGGATATCGCTGAACTCAAAATACATATTTAAGGGATCATTATAACATAAATTAAAGTTCGTTCTTACGAAAGGAGTTACAAAATATATAATTTCATTAATATTAATATTAATGAAATTATTAATTAATATAATTTGCATTTGGCAACTCTATTCCAGAGTAAGTGAGTAAGTGAGCTAAAGATGAAGAAAATAAAAAGATGAGATTTTTCTGCGCAACCGTAGCGAATTTTTATTGCATGCATTCCGTTTACGTTATGTTTTCGTTATGTTTTACTTCATCTTTCATATCTTTCACCTTCTTTCTGCACAGTTTTATGCCACTTTAGTGCAAAATATTATGTACCTACCTACCTACCTACCTACCTTCTCTATCCATTATGTACCATAAATATGTGTGTGTATATAAGTGAATATGCATCAAGTTGGCTGCTTCATTTGTACTGATTTCGTCCTCTTGATCGGCAATAAATTTTGCATTACATTTTACCTTTGGGCGATGGCCAACCAACCGAACGGACGATTAATTCAACTGCATGCATACCGCGCGTTGCTTGCTCAATGCTCAGTCTATGTAGTATGTATGTATGTATATATGGTGCCTATGTTGCATAGCATGTTTGTATGCTGGGAATATGATTGTGTTGCTTTGCTCTTTGGTTGTTTCGTTCGACTTGTTGTTATTTTTTCGCCATTAGCATAGGTAACCATGCACGATCGCAATTGCATATTTTCGCTTTGTAAACAGTAGCATTTAAGAGGTGGACTTTGAGAGTTTATTTTTACTGAACAAAAAAAAAAATTATAATAATAATAATAATAATAAAGAAAACTAGAATATCCTAAAAGAAATTTTTTTGTTTTTCTATTACCTTGTCCCTTTAAAACGTCTCTGTTTGTTCACATCCATATTTCTGCCATTGCCAAACGGTCAACAAAATGCCGAACGAATGAAAGTTAGCCTTTCTAGTTGCATATTAACCTTTCTTCTTTATGATGATGCCATGGTAAATTTTTACTATTATCTCCTTTACGAGTTGATGCTGGGAGTGTGCAAATTGTCACACACACACACTTAACCTCAATGCAATGAGTCAATGAGTCATTGCAGTTGTTTCACATAGTTCTACTGCTTTGGCATTGCACATTTTCATTGATGTCAAGCAATTGCATATTGTTTGTTAGATAGTTATTTCTTATTATAATTTTATATACATACATTTATCGTACATATCAGCTCCAATTAGTTGCGAGCACCTTTCAGGCGTCAACATATGCATAATATGCATACGTATGCACCATATTCATATACTTCATTCCATTCACTCCAATACAGGTGCCAGTGATTTACATTCTATACTATAAATCTATATAAGTGCAACGCCCACATTCATTTGCTTTAATGAAGTTCACATCATATTGCGCTAGTGCAAGTACATAAGAATGTATGTATGTAGTATGTATATATTGGACTATGGATCTCACGACTTGCAAGTACTAACTAAATTTGTATGTATTGACTGCCATGAGAAGTTTTTAATATGCGCATGCGCGTGTTAGCATTGCCTTACATCATTCACTATGCTGTAAAATATCGCTCACTCACCCTAGATTCATATCAGATGAGCTGCAATAATAATAAATGATGCAACATTACATTGTTTCAATTTTATACAATTTCAATATTTGCTTTTTTCTTCACAAACTCACCTTTCAATCTCGATCTCGAGACAAATTTGATTAGACATTTTTCCGAAATATATAATATATATTTCATTATTGAATTTAAGAATTATCATGATTTTTCCGTGAAAAGATGTCCGTCTAATAATGTTAATTCTATTCAACGAATATCTCATACACGAGCGGCTGAATTGTAAAAATTATATCAACACAATTCCATTACATATGCTAGCCTAAGTAATTACTTACTATTTGAAGAACCATTTCTATTATATTGTAAATAATTTTTAAAGTATATCATCGAAACTGATTGTCGGTAGTAATATGACGAATAGAATATTTTTTCACTCGCTAATTTCAATTCAAAATGCATCGAGTTGGTTCGTTGACTTCATGGAATTGTTCTTACTCGTGCAACGAATTCTCTGTCATTCGGTATTATTGTCGGATAATGTATGCAAATCCTCAACTCGTCAACGCATCAACACTCGAATTTAACTACTCGTTAAATTGTCAACACGTCAATTGTAGTACAAACTCAAATTGATGTAATTTTTATTTCATTTTATATCTGTCCTTTATTAAAGAAAAGTTTTAAATATGAAATTTTTCTCATACTGCAAAAATTTCACAACCAAATATTGTATTAAAACTCTAGAATACCTATTTAAGGAGGTACTCGTATTAAATTTGAATTACACATTAATTTTGCTCTGAGCATCATATACTGATTGCTCTAAATACTATACATTTATAATGTGTTGATACTCTTTATTTTTTCCATCTTCTTCTTCTCATGATCCTGTTAGCGACCTCATTCAATGCCTCACTGCTCTTTCAACTGGACAAAATACAAACAGACGAACGATGAAGTAAAGATCGAAGATCGTTTGAAATGTTGTGTATGAGTCGTCGCTATTGAATTGTTATTGGTCTGCTGGTTGATGCTGATGTCCCAACACGTAAGAGGACAACAGTTTTCAAAACAATAACACTTCATTATGGGCGACAATGAATGCATTATTATATGTTTATGAACATAGATGTACTCGTATATTGTATACATACGTTTAACGTACATATGAATGTATGCAATCATTATGGCACTATTTGTGCAGCACATCTAATTTTCTTAATCGAACTGAGAATGTAATGTGAATGTGCACCATTTTTGTTTGCTTTATCAACACTTTGAATAGGAAAAAAAAATACCATTTTGCGAGGAGTGCCACCAGTACATAGTTGAATGCTTTGTTTGTTATTTGCAGCAGTAGATTGTATGTCTATTATGGATGTTGCCGTTTTATGAAAAAAGAAAAAACACGTTAGCGATTATGAGGCAAATACTCATAAAGGTTTTCATTGTTTTTTATTAGATTTAGTTATGTCATAGAAAGCATTAATTTGCAACTAATCGAGATTATCGGTAGCTACATACGTATGAATTTAGAGAAATAAATAATGTGAGAGAAATTATTTAATGAGATCATCAAAGCATGTTCTTTTAAACTTAATCATAAACATTTATATCATAGGTATAGCATCAACTTCTCATTGCCCGCATTATTTTACGTATAATATAAATAAAATGGTGGCTGGCTGCTATAGTATATTTTATGAATTTTATAAAATAGTATTTTTGAATTTTGAAGTTAGCAGCAATTTCGGACTCAATGTCACATGTGTCCGTTCAGAACCGGTCCTTCCTAATAATGTCAAAAATTGAACATGCACAGCAGTATCAGAAGAGAAGTCTGGCCAAACACCATCGTTTTGAATTTTAGTTACATATCTTCCACTTCGAGAAGACTTGACCAAGTGCATTATTATTATTTTTTTTTAATGATCGTAATACTAAATATACCCAGGCTTACAATTATTTTTTATACGTTTAATTATTCATTTGATTCGTGTAATTGAATCATTACTTATTTGCACTCAATTAGAATTGAAATACAGAGGAATGAGTAAAATGAACATGGGAGTCCCTTTAAGTTTAAGTATCTTCAGTAGAAATGTTACAGTGCAAAAATTAATGTGGACCGACGTAACTTTTGATTCCTATACTATAGAGGCACCGAGGCCACGTAGTGTTTATAAAAGCATGAATATGTAGGGGATCCTCCTATAGGGTAGACATAGGCGGTGAGCAAATTCCAGTCAAATGTTGAGAAAAAAAATTAATGGAGGTTGGTCATACATTCCACTGAAATAGAGGCATTTCTTGTTCAGTTATGTGGTTATTTATAGATTTTCATATATTTTTTCTATCACTTTGTATGAGAGCCTCCTTATGAAGCGAAGATAGAGGGTATGTGTAAGTAAAATATGGTGAAGAAAAAATGAATTGAGGTCGGCCTCACATTCCACCTACCTCGAGGCCATCCTTCGGCGCACTCTGGGTATATTTACATATTTTCAAGTGTTTTTTGCGGGAGCTCCCATAAGGGATCGGAATATGTGATAAGTATGTTTAGGAGGAAGGTGCAAACATATTTGAGGATTGGTGAGAGCAAATTTAATAAGAATGTCATAGGGTAGCTCCCCTCGCACCATTTAGCTTTTTTGTATTTCTCACTTTTTCTAAGAAATTCTTGCACATGTTCCATAAGCCATTTTCTCCTGGTTCTATCAGGCAAAATCATTAAGTTATATAGTTAGTACTTAGAGATTTTCTAAACAAAACACTAATGTTGTTTATGTAAAGTATGTGGCTTTTACAGTTCGTGTGAATGTTGTCACTGATATGGTTTCATTTTTTCAATTTACATAATTATTATGTTCATTTGGCGGTTACTCCTTGATGGAAATCTTTGTAGATACGTACATTTTCTGTGTACAACATTTATGGTTAAGCATTTTGCTAGTATTGTGGTATTATGCAGGAAAATAAAATGTGGTTAAATACAAGTATGTGAATATATCACTCGATGTGGTGGTTGTGATGATGATGATGATGTACAGCCTCCATTAGAGCCATGCGAGTATTGTTAGCAAATACATACATACATATAACTTTGATTTGTGTTAGTCAAACGCATAAAAATCATCTATGTGTTTGTATCTGTTGTATTTATATACGCAACCATACAAGTTGTACGCATTTTGTAGCAAAATAGTACCAGTTAATCGTAAGAGTAGTTTATAAATATAAATCAGTTCAGGTTGAGTTACCACTATATTACGAGTATTACTGCTGCTGCTGGTGCTGCTGCTGCGCAGTACATATTAATTTGATTTGTTGAGTGAGCGACCAACGTGAGAACTAATAAATGAAATTATGATCTGTTCGTTCGTTCGTCAGCATATTAGGACTAAAAAAAAAAACTATGCGTTGTGTTGTTTGTTGTCGTGTCGTTTTGCATTGCATAAATTATTCGCTTCAGTATTTTCATTTTGTTGTTGTTTTTTTTTTTTATACACTTTATACACAGCATCGAAAATGTTTTGCATGCAAAAATATCGATATAAAATTGCCAAGATCTAGAGACTACAAAATCGATCACATCTTTAGTGGTCGAAGTGTCTGAAGCTATTGAGAAATTGAGAAATTAATAAAAATCTCATAAATATTTTATACACGTACTCTACATATAAATTGTGAATTGCAGTATACGATATGCTGTAGTAAATTTATATATTTTTTATCTTTTAGATAGATTAGTTAATATTGTCATTGCTCAAAATGCATCAAGCTAATATTTGAGTTAATAAAAATCTATAATTAATAATTTAAATCTCAGATATTTTTGATCATTATAATCAATTATAGCCAATGTCTTCACACTTTTCTTAATTGGACTTGAATTTGGACATTATTGGAAGGGCCCAACCTCTATGAACCATTTTCAAAACCCACAAAACCAGTCGTAATTTACAATTTTCATATTTTCCTAATTTATTGATTTAGTTTTAATACGGTCAGCTCATTCCCAATGTAACTATAACTCCAAACACACTACAATATGGAATTCGGTGAAGAAGTGAAGAAATGGCTAATTTCTTGTACAAAAAAATTCTAGTCACGTTCCATTTGTGCTATTATGAAGAGAAGCGGGGAGTATGGAACCAAAATAAATTAAAACCCAACTCTTTGCTATGCACAATATTTATTAAAAATATTTTTTTTCCACTATATGGAATTTGTAAACGTACCAACTAGTATTCTTTATTGCTTGTGACCACTATTGGTATGACTGTGTGCATATATAATGTATGAGAATCTGGTAAAACCAGCACACAAATACACGCGAACATAGAGCGAACGTGGCTAACGACAATTCTTCACACTTCATCTGAAAATCTAAACACGATGCCACCACGACAAAAGACGCCTCCCACTTGAGAAGCTCAATTAATAAATATACATACACACACACGTACATATAAATGGTAGAGGCAAATAAATATATGTAAAGCGTGGTGTATTGATCGCCGCAGCTGCTTATGCGCATATTTAACAACAGCTACTACATAGCATAGGTACAACAATTATAATTATCATAAACAATTTTGCTTATAATTCATTTTTTTCCCCCTCATTGTTTTATTGCTTGAATTTATTTTGCTTGACGCTCAAGAAGTCAAATGTAATATTTTATTGCATGTGCTCTTAATAATGGACGTAATAACAACAACAACAAAATGAATTAATTCACACGTATGAGTGTGAGTAAGTTGTAAGTACACAAAATTTCCCAATTTATGTGTACTTGTATTGTGCGTCGATGAATTATTTGGTAACCCAATAAAATTACATTGAAAACACAGTGACGACATTTCAGCGAAGAAGCATTTCGCACGCATAATTGACATCTTAGCATGCTAGCGGCAACAATTGACAGATATTTAAATGAGTCCAAAAAAAATGTTGTCAACTGTCAAAATTGAATGCACAAACAAAATGGCAAACGACAAACTGTCAAACGGTGGCGAAACAAAATAAAACTCTTTATTGCATTAACCATTCATTTAAATTGAATTTCATACGATTTCTTACGTCTCAAGTAGGTACCTACTTAGACATAGCCCAAAATAGAATAAGTAATGCAGTCGAACTAGTTGAGCTAAGCTGCACGATATGGGGCAAGAAATAAAGTTCGCACTTTCTTATCAGCGACAAGAAATCACAGATATTTAATTTAACAACTGCATTTGACAAGCATTTAATTTTGGGTTCTCTCTTTCTGTACTGTACATATTATTTATATGTATGTATATGGCAATATTGCCATAGCAAGGCAAGTAAATTTTAATATACAAGTACATGTAGGGGATCAAAACATATTTCTCACAAACGCAAAAAAGAGGTTGACCAACCAACCATCTGTACCATGTACACGAGTACACCAGTACTCGTACATGTCGTACGTACGCATACTGCTGTGCAACAACAAGCTGCCTTCAATGGCGGCAGAATTTCATAGCAAAACCGCCATAAGATTTACAACTCGCGCGCTTGATTGCGATCAAGGCATCATCAGCGCAGCAATATAAACATTGGCCGATCGCCTGCCAGCCTGCCTGTTTGGTTGTATGTACGACTTGTAATGTTTTGTAGCCCAATCTAATGATATATCGTCTGATCAATCGATCCATCGATCGATCCATCGAATACACGTACTTGCATACATACATACATAAATATCTATGATATGTAACTACATTTGTATATTGTACGATCAGCAGCATGATCAACTCACAACGCGCATAAGTTTGGAAACTGGCTTTGTCTAACTGTGTTTTACATATCTCGGCTACCTGGTATGATGCTTTGATGCTACTCCAATTATAGCAAGTAGTAGTTGGTAATGCTTCTTAAATGAATAAAGCGGAGTTCAAAGTGCGATCGACGGATTGTTTGTTACCATTTGATTTTATATCGCCTCATTCGTTCATATCATATGAAGACATTCATATGTGTAGACTTCTCTCTCATAAAACGTGTTTCAATCAAGTAGCTTTGGTTTTTATATATTAATTAGAGTTATAATTAAACTCAAAGTAAATGCCGTAGTTCAGTGTTTTAGTATGTTAGTTAGCATTAGAATACCTAAATGTGTTATCTCAATTGGTGCCCACCATTCGATAAGTAGCTAACAATTCTTCTTTTAGTAAAATGTGTTCAATGAAAAGATTGGATAAAGGTTAAGCTCCATACCATAATAGTATTGTAGAAAAATTGCATCAAAGAGCCTTGGCCGAGTTTCTTTTTCAGTCCTGTTAAAAACATATGTTTCTGATACTAACCGCTTCGAAACAGAATCTTGTTTACATGGCTTGAAATAGAATGATCGACGGACTAAAGTATTTGGGATATTTGCTCGCTGAATCCGAATCCGATTCGACTATCTCCTTTATTATTCTTTCTTACCTCAAAAATCGCTGCGAAAATAGCTGAACAAATGAAGTTTTTCGATGATGGAAAGAAACTTGAAGGTAATGGCGGAAATTCGACCACGGATTCGCATTTAGCGACCCAAAAATACCTAGAATATGACTACTCTCGACCGTCGATGATTCTACATTCTATCCAAATTTAAACTACACTTACAAGACTTTGTTTTGGAACTGTTAGTGTCAGAAACACATATTTTGAACATGATTGGAAAAAAATCTAGCCCAAAGCTCCTCGAAATAATTAGTACAAAAGTCGATACAAGGATTCATCGATGGTCAAAGTTAAAACATTGCATTTGTTAGGCAACCAGGAAAGCTAATGAAAGTACTATACATCGATATGGCGGAAAGTCAGCAAAAATCGTACTACTTCCCATGAACTTAAGTGCCGGTCAAGTGTCGTTTTGTAAACACCTCCTCAATTAGATTTTGGTTGGGTCTGTTACGTATCCAAGCGATTCATACGTCCATTTCGTTTAGTTTAAACAATTCTGTAAGGACAAATTCACATTCTCCCCCGATAGATCTTCAAGACTATCGCAGGTTTGTTCACCCATCGCTCTCAACTTCGCCCTGCATGGGGCTCTCTACAAATTTTGTATAAAAAATATGTATTCTTGCAAGCGTTGCAAATTTGTCGGAATGCAATTGATAAATATAATTTTTCCGATAGTAGCTAAAAGCTTCTAAAAGAGCTCTGTGACATGTCACAAGAGTTATGTCATTCGAAACCGGTCAACGGGTAGGAAACCCGGAAACGGCTAGGTCCCTTCCAATACTGCCTAAATTTAACACACACAACAGTAAGTGAAGTTCTTCAAAGCCTTCAAATGCCAACTATTATGGAAAATATTCTTCAGTTAGTATTTTAATAGCCTAAAAGCTCAATTCTAGAAATTTAACTTAACTTTAACTTAATCAAAAATCATTAGACTTCTAGTTAAGTTATGTTTAGAGTCAACATATACACGTAAAACAGTTTATTAAGTATCAGTTTATCTGTGCTAAGCTATGTTACACTAAGTTTCTATAATTGAGCCTTAAGTTATCGCACTCACTTTCAATTCAATCTCTGCCAGTACGATTATGTTATCAGCTATAACCTTAGAAAACCATTTGAAATATAATTTATTCACCAAAACATTTGGAGTTATTCTGGAATCCGAAAAAGGGTTCCATAGGCAGAGTCCTTCAAAACGCATTATTGAAGAGCGAAATTATACGTAATTATTTGCGCTTGCTATTGAACTACCCTCTATACTTGAACCAATATTCATCCATACGCACTCTTAAGAAATTGATATGTTCATAGTTTATAAGCTTCAATGGATGGAGGCCGTTATAAATACACGCTTTCACAAATGCAGAGTTTATACACCGAAAATGGTACGTGGTATGTACTCGTATTAAGTGGTGGTGGGGTATTGTTTTAACGGGAAACTATTCATGTCCATTTTGTTGTTGTTGTTGTTGTTGTTGTCGTCGTCCATTTCGCTGAATTTATTCGTGAAGCGCATTCACTTAAATGATATCTCTAATGTGAGATAGCTCAATTGCTGCGCCCATATCATATTTCACATAGCGCCAAGACGCAAGCAATTGCGTTGGCTGGCGCTCATGCGCAACTCGTTTTGTATTATACTCGTAGTTACAAAGGCAACGATATAAAAGTACCTTACATACGCTATGTATGTGTATGTTGTTGCTTGTAATGAACGCATGTTAAAATCAACTACAACAACAACAACATAAACATTTTAATGATTATTCATTGAGTTGTGTTCAATTCGTTCAGATTTGCGAGGCATCATTGTGCGCTGTGTGTGTAATTGCTTGCAAAATAGCGTTTTCTCAAGGGAAAATGCATATTTCTTTCCATCATGGATTCATTGTGATGAATAAATGTCGCAAATGATTTGATATAATTTTGCAATGATATGTTAAATATTATAGGAGCTCGTCGTTCATTGTTCTAAATCTCACAAGTATTAAATGTCTTGTAATGCGATGTCAAGAATTTAACTAGTAAATCACTATGAATGCTAAATTTGGTAGGCAAAAAAAAAAAAAAATAATTTTGCATTTGAACAAAAATTGCCACATTCTTTTTGTGCTCTCAACTCAAGAACACAGTCGTACATGGTTGGCAATTCCATTCATATAACGAGAGCATAAAAATTGAATAGAAACCATGGCAAATTAAAATACAACTGCGACAGTCATAACACCATTCAACTGACGGGGGCTCACACTGAGTGTAAACAACGACAAGAACAGCAGCAGCAGCGGCAGGATGGACGATGATGTCGCCACAGTCACCGTCGCCGTTGTCGTATGTCGTGATTGCAATGGAAGCATTTAACGAATATTGTTATTGTCTCGCTGCTGCTGATAGGCATAATCTTGCTGCAACCGCATGAATTTATTGTAGGTTCCAACTACAAGAAAAATAAATGTAATAAAATTTATAAAACGACCACAATAATAACGAGCAGCAAACAACAAAATTTATAGTTTATATACTCAGTAGTCGTGTATATGGTCTCTGGGACACTGAGGTGTTTTTATTGTTGACATATAAAAGCAAAAATCGTCCCTGTCTGTTCTTTTCTGTAGACGTATTATCGCAATAACAAGAGTCTTGTGGTCAAACTCAATGTCATATCGATGGAGCAAAATAATAACTTGACCACAATATGACTTGAGCAACACCATTAATCCGAACAGCGTTGTTAATTATCACCAGGAGGGTATACAACGTACAATGGATATGAATTAAGAATCATTCCAATGCTTTTTGAGGATGATGATGGTGGTGGGGATGGTGATGATGATGATGGTGCTTCTACTGCTGCTGCTGCTATAGTACAAACTATTTAATTCCTTTTGCGAATGGCATGAAAAATAATATTCAATTCAATTCAAGGTGTCAAAACAGGAAATGATGACACATTGTGTCTCTCGCTAAGCTTCTCAACAGCTGCTGTTCGAAAAAATCTATTTAGGCAGATGATGATGATGATGATGATGAAATTTTGTAGTGATTGTTTTGAAGCAAAGTCCAAAAAAATCATATTATTTCAACTAATTTTTTGATATTCCTATAATAAGAATAATTGTTAACCAGAAACTAACTCATACATTTATGCGTTTTTCTCTTCTCATTCTACAGTTGCAGTTCACGTTATGTCGGCGACTACTGTGAACATCTGAATCCCTGTCATACGGGATTGTTGCGCTGTCAAAATGGAGGCACTTGCCAGCCATCGTATCGCAACGATCGTCTTGGCATTTCTTGCACTTGTCCCATCGGCTTTACGGAATCATTATGCGAAATTCATGTGCCAAATGCTTGCGATTCAACACCATGCCACAATGGAGGTACATGCAATCTCAAATCACTGGAAGAATACACTTGCGCTTGTGTAAATGGCTATACAGGTAGGTGGAAAGCAATTTGCAATTAGCACTTTAGTTGTTATTTAATGAAAAATTTGATATACAAGAGTTATTTTCTAATTTTATTTCGGAATTCCTATTAATTTTTTTTGTCAATTTTTTTGCTCACAAAAAAAAATTATTTCTTATTTTGATTGGAAACAGAAATTATTTTTGAGTTTTATTTTTTTGTGTGATAGAAAATTTTTGTTTGATTTTGTTTTGTTTTTTTTTTTTGCTCTAAAGAAATTTTTTAAAAAATAATTTTGACTCGAAATTAGTTCTTATCGTTTTTTTTCAACAATATTTTCGTTTAACACTATTTTTGTGTTCAAAAATAAAAACGTCTATTATTTAGAGCTCTCAAGTCAAGGGAACTTTTAAAACTCCAAAACGTCATAACTTACATAATCTTCAAAGTAGGATGACAATAATTGCTTTGCAAAAAATGGTTGAGCCACACCCACTACCTAATGTAGCTTCCAAAGAAAATCACGGACATTTTTTAACATTGTACTCCATAACTTATTTGACCTTCATGAAGGTTGATCATTTTTTGAGCCTAGATTAATATAATAACTTCGCAATAAATGGCAAGTGAAATAGCGCCGGGTAGTTAATGTAGCCCCCATATAAAAACACTGCTACAATACCCTCATGTGTCATTATACTTCTTAGAAATAATTGTGAAATAGCCATAATGTCTAAGTGAATACATATCCCGGTCATATCTCATACATATCCCACATATCCCACTATATTTTGTACATGGATCACTTCAATATTGTCGACTGGCGTGCTTCGCCCACTTTTCATATATACGTTGCATCAGTACTGTAAGGTCATTTTTAGCTCATACGTACGTAAACGAAAGCATATCGAAGACATTTTATTACCGTTACAAAAACTAAAAATTGAACGAAAGAGGTTTAAGTTTTAAAACAGATTTTTATTTCTGAAAGCAAAATAATTAAAAATGCAAAATTATTAATTTAGAGCAAATTATTAATGTTAAATTTTTACGAGCAATGAAAATGATTTAATGTTTTTTTTTTTTTTTTTTTGGTTTGGCAAAACAAAATAAAGCTTATATAATAATTTTTTTTTATTTTTTTTTTATTTTCGAACGAATAAAGAAAAAGCAAAATTGGAAAAGTAATTTTTATTTCTGTGAAACAAAAACATCAAAAATTATATTTATTTTCTGAGCGAAAATAAAACTTAAATTTTTTTTTTATATATGTACAATATTTCCATTAATATATTAGCTACTTAATTTTGATTTTAGGACAAACAAAAAAAAATTAATTTTTAAATTCAATTCAATTACTTGCTATTTGTATTTTATTGTTTTTTTCTTTATTATTATTATTATTATTATTAGTATTATTTTTTTTTTTTTTTAATTTAATTATGACCTCTTTCATTTGTCATAAATGTAACACGTTTTCTTTTCTTTACATATCAGGCGAACATTGTGAGATTCAGAATGTGTGCGCCACATCACCATGTCGCAACGGTGGCACCTGTACATCCGTAGCTGGTGGTACTAGCTTCAAGTGTATTTGTCCGAAGGGATTTAAGGGACAAACATGTGCCGAAGATGTTGAGGAATGTAAGGCGAATCCATGTAAACATGGTGGCACTTGTCGCAATACGCACGGATCCTATCAGTAAGTATCAATATCTCAATTTCAAAGACATGAGTCTTGGAAAGTCAAAATAAAAATTTGTCAATATGCAAAATTAGCATTTTCATAATTAGTCATGTTCGAACATGAACTTTAAATGGCAATTACCATTAATTTTATATGTCGATTTCTTCTTCGTTTTATCAATCGTAATTAATTGTGTAGCTCTTTCAATTTGAACAATTAAATTTGCATGCGAATGAAATACCAACAACAGCTGAATTTTATATGATAATTTTTTTCTATTATTATTTTGTATTAACAAATTGACAAACACATCGTACACAACACCACCAAAATAGTAACAACAACAACACACAGAGCAATAGACATATTTATTAGCCCCCGCAAATTTTATGAAACGTTTTGTTATTTTTTTTAATTATCATTTCTATTGTACAATAATTTACGAGCAATTCGATTAAGATTTTAGAGTAGAAAACAAAACAAAACAATACAATTTAAATTTATTGTTTTGTTTGTTTGTTTTTTTTTTTTTTGCTTTTTTTTTAATCGACATTTAAATCTTAATAACGCGCTGCAATAAATTTCAAATATTTCTCATTAGAATATAAAAGAGATTTTTATAAATCAATGAATCGATGAAAAGATGACCGATCAATCGTTCGATGGACTACAAAAAAAAAGCAAAGAGAGCAACAATCTTCTTTCGATTTGTATTCTCATGGTTGTGAATTTAGAAGAAGCAAAAACCAAAAAAACAAAAAAAAAAACAATTTGCGTGGTACAATATTTTAGTCTTTTGTACTGAACGACTTAAAATTTCCGGTTGAGCGACGATATAATGAGGCGAGTGCTATCGATATCGATGCGACAATAATTAAATGTTTTTCTATGTTTTTTATTTTGCGGTTAAATTAGCATTTTTAATTTGGAAGGAAAAAGTTTGGCGACAAAATCCCAAAAACCAACTGTCTTTTGATTAGCCATCAAAGGAAAACCAAGCAATTTACGACTTTTTGAACAGTGAACAACAAAAGTGCGATTAGAACATGTGTTTTGAACATTTTAATGTTGTTTATGTCGTTGTAATTAACACAATCAACAATTTATATGAATGAAATTTATGAATTTAAGCTCAATGAATTATCATAGCGACTTAATGTGATCATAAATATAACGAATTACCATTTTCTGTATTTACAAATATGAGATTATTCATTGGTAATTGAGTCAAAAAAAAATAATATTTCAAAAACTCATACAAGCAAACAACTGCTTATTCTGCATATATAATAAATAACAATTAGTATTAAAATTAAACAAAAATCCTCGTAACTACATTAGTGAGCAATATAAAATAAAAAGAAGCAAAACTGTCACCACCATACACGACCACAAAATTATATCATAAAATGTGAAATTTATATATTTCTAAACATTCTATTTAATATTTTGTTTTATCTTTGTCGGATTTTGGTGGCCTTTGATTTTTGAATTTTTTTTTTTGCATTATTCTTGCTGTTGATGTTGTTGTTGTTGTTTTCTTGGTTGATTGAAATTATCGAATCTGATATTTTTATTACTTATTTATGGTATCTAAATGTATATAAAATCTATAATAAAATTAGCAATTCGTATTTCTGATGAAAATTCATTAGATTCAATTTTTTTGGCATCAATTAGAACCAGTATCTCAAATACGAACGATCAATTAGTGATGCAGAATTCGCATTCACATTGCTCTTTGATCATATCCGGTACTTTTTTGAAGTTGTTCGGCAAGTAGTTTCGCTCTGTGCCATTGACTTATCGAAAATGTCGAATGCTGGATATGCAAGGATCCATATTTTAGGAAAATCCTTTATAGCATCCCCTCTATAATTATCCAGCTCTCCACAGAATCCGCCTAAACTGCTTACAAGCCACAGCGTTCAACGATCTAGCTTAAGCAACAGCTTCGAGCAATAGACCATTACTGAATTTCCTGTTGAATATTGACATTTTCAAAGAACACTACGTCTCGTAACAAGGCCTTTTGGAGTTAAATCAGATCAAACTATAATATCATCCTCTCTTGAGAGGACACACTTAGGCCAGAAGGGCCCATTGTGATACCACCGAGCTTCTCTTCCAATACTGTTGTGCGTGTTAAATTTGGACAACATTAGAAAAGACCTACTTATAATAGCCGGTTCCGAACAGCAGAACCCTTGTGACATCACTTTAGCTTAGTTGTGTCACAGAGCTCTTTCAAGAAGCATTTTTTGGAAATTGTTACTGCCGGAAAAATTGCCAATGATTGCCTGCAGGTGGGTACCGTTCGAAAGAAAAATCTTTTCGATATCAAATTTTGTTATCCTTCAGCCGGGGATTGAACCTAAGACCTACAGATCAGAAGTCCAACGCACTAACCACTGGGCTACAGCACATATGATTTCTATAATTTTCGGAAAGCCAAAGAATGATGTTTTTGCAATTTTTAAATTCTAAAAAAATTACCATAACCTAAAACTCATTTCCCATATCTGAATTTACTATAACCCCATTACAAATTAAATATTTGAAAAACAAGACTTGAGTTAAAAAATCAAAGAAGAAAATGTAATCATTAATTGATTCAAATTTTCATGCAGCACCGTCGGTAATTGATAGATGTATCATTGAAACAATGATCTTCGCTCATTTGTAATTTATCATTTTTCGACAACAATTTATTAAATGCCAATACGGCGCACAATATATGATGCCTAACAATTAGCATTAATATGCTCACATAATAATAATAATAATAATAATAATATTACTAAAAATTTTAAAAATTAAATTTCGGTTATATCGAAACTTAAATATCCTACACAAAGTCAGAAGGCCCACTGGCATTTGGTTAGAAAAAATCCTACTTTTGTATACAAAGTATGGTTTAAAGGTGTGTTTTTCATCTGATAATTCAGATAATAGTTCCCCAATAATAGTTATTACTTTGAATATATATGGAAATTTACAAACCCAGCACTTCACCTTATCTGTATTAGAAACGGAAGTATAAATTCAACACACCCCTGACTTGTGGATTGTAGGGTGTAATGATAATGATAATGATATTGTAAAATTAATTAATTAAATTACAGGTTAGAAAATTATATATATATTTTTTTTCTTATTTTCAAACAAATTATTTACAAATTTTGTAAGGCAATTACTTGCTAGCCCCCTTTGCAGTGATGGTGTTCCACCATAAAGTAAAGAAGCAGCAATATTCATTATGAACTAAAGTCAATGACTAAAGTCGAATTTTCTCTTGTTTGCTGGAAAGTTAGTTGAAGAAAAAAAACCCAAAAATTCATAATATATATATTCTTAATCGTATTTTGTAAACAGTTATTGGATGCTTCAAGTCAAAAACAATATATTGTATATGTAGTATTATATGCGTGCGTACGAAGTATATGGTATGGTATATGCTCTTTGTTTGCTTACAATGGGATCCATCAAAAAGTTCACATGTCAATCAAATATGTGGAAATCATTTAGAGAACTGCTGTGGCGAAGGCAAGATCGCACCAAATCGAAAGAGATTTCATAATTTTTCTGGTTTCTTTTTTTAGTTAGCTATTAAATTTCTTGCCAACAATAGTATGTATTCATAGCAGAAGCTATCGTTTGAAATGTAATAATGATCATTGATGATACATACATCAACGATCCATCTAAATATGATACTAGTAGTATTTGTGTTGAAAATTGTAAGAGAAGAATGGTACGTAGAAGAAGCTCAAGGCCCAAAATTGTTGCTATGTTATGTGGAAGCGTTTGTGTTTGCGCCTGCGCATGAAACAAATATGCCTAATTATTGTTTTAATGTGCGTGTGTTGGCAGCAGCAGCACCAACGGCAGCAACACTAACACGACAGCGGTAATTGCTGTGCGTCGGTTCATTGGCCATTATTACATATATCATGAGTATGAGAGAGGGAGGCTTTTCTCTTGATAAATCATCATTGTGTAGGGGCAATGATGATAGTCATTTGCTTTATTGCTCAGAAATAGATTCTCGTATTACTTTTTGTTGGTCTTTCATTTTTTTTTTTTTTTTGTTGGTCAAATATAAAAAAATTGATTTAAAAAAAAAAAGAATTTTTTCGTTTTTTTTTTTTTGTTCCGAAATAAAAGTATGTTTTTATTGTTGTTGCTATTTTTATAACATGTAACACATATGAGGCTATATTCAGAATGGTCAGGTGTTTGTAATCACTTCAACGGAGCTCATGCGACGCTTCCAGTTTTTTTTTTTAATGCTGCGCTCATAAGCTCCCTTTGGCCGAGCTTCTCTTCCAATAATGTTGTGCGTGCTAAATTTTGCGTAGTATTAGAAGGAATGGGACTTTGTCTATCTTGGAACCAGCATTAACAGTAGTAACGACGTCAGCCTGGAGATATTGCGAAGGATCACTCTTGCAAACAGGTGTTACTTTGGGCTAAGTAAGCAATTGAGAAGTCGAGCCCTCTCTCGAAGAACGAAAACTACAATCTACAAGTCTTTCATCATACTTGCCCTTACATATGGTGTTGAAGCCTGGACCATTTCCACCTCGGATGAGCGAATACTTGAAGTTTTCAAGAGAAAAGTCCTACGCAAGATCTTTGGACCTATTTGTGTTGGTGTCGAGTACTGAATAAGGTACAACCATGAGCTGTACGAGCTGTATGCCGATATTGAAATAGTAAAGCGCATCAAAATCCAGCGACTGCGCTGGCTAAGTCACACGCTCCAGCCAAGAAGGTGTTCCGAAACCGATGGAGGACGACGCAGAAGATGATTTCTAACTGGCGCCAGCTAGCGAAGAACAGAGATGGCTGGCGAAGCATGTTATATTCGGCCTAAATCGATATTCGGTTGTTGTGGCCACATATGTAAGTAAGTTAGTAATTAGAAGGGACCTACTAATCTTATCCGATTCCAAACGGCAGAACGGCCGGTTCCAATACCGATTGAAATATGTTAGGCTCTCTGTCCATCTTTCCGTCTGACTGTGAGCTGTCCCATTCGCATAATAATGAAAAAATTTTGGGATATTGCGACGAAATTTGCCATAAGCTATGTATTATTTAAGCGTGCAAACGGTATTGAAAATGGGCCTGACCGTACAACTGTCGCGCCAACACGAAGTAATCAAAAAAAGCAACCCTGGTTTTTTGAAAATATTTAACCCGCTATAACTTACGTGATATTCGATATAGGACAGTAATATTTGGTATGTAGATTAATACCATAGTGGTTAATAGTCTTGAAAGAAATGGTCAAAACGCGCCTACTATTTCTTTTAGCTCCCATACAAAATCAAGAAAATGTTTAAAACTTTAAACTGTCACAAACTTGAAACTGCTATATTTGTTACTAATATTTTTGGGGGTAATAATATCCTAAGAAATTGGTGAACCATGCCTACTATTTCATATAGCTGCCATACAAAGTCTCGCACCTATTAAATAATTTAAACCATCAGAACTTACTTAATATTCCATCTAGAACAATCATATTTTTTTCATAAATACTTATTATTAGGGGATATGATTTCCTGAGTAATGGGCGAGCCCAGGGCCACTACTTAATATAGCTCACATATAAAGCCGCGTTATTTTTCGAATCTTCAACCACCGGTAACTTACATATTCTTTCGCCTATGACCACAATATCTGGTATGTAGATTAGTATTGTAGTTCGTTATAATTTTTGTGCATGAAATGACCATTATATAATGTAGCTTCCATACAAATTGTCTCTCGCGATCCACTCAATAATGTCGTTAGAGACCCTTTAAAAGAAAGGTGTAGAAAAAGTTATATTTCGAAGGTGAACACTTACTTTACAAGTTGAATTTTGACTCAAAAATTGTCGTGCCACGCCCACTTTTTTACATATATTGTATAACCTTAATATTTTACCCACTTAATTATGTAACTGTAACGATATTGCAAATGCTTAACATTATAGCCAAAAATCGGTTTAGTATACAGAGATGGGCATGATCCGCCCACTTTAATGTAACGAGTGCTGGGTATAAATAATTTTTTTTTTTGTTTCTCAAAGAATTTTTCAGTGCTTACATGCTTAGCCCTCAATGTACAGATTTGTTGTGTGAACAAAAAAAAAAATATTTTGGAATCAAATATATTATTGTTGTTGTTGTTGTTATCATTTTGATTCATTTAGCGGTAAGCAGTAAGTAGGTATCTATTCACATTTAGCTTATTGTTGTTGTTGTTGTTGTTGTATTTTACAACATTTCTGCAGAAATACATACTTGCCCATAATCTTAAGTACAACATACTGGCTTTATTGTACATAAATAAGTGCGACCGACACAAATGAATGGAGTTTTTACGCCTTGTGTCACAAAGTCGTCGTCGTCGTTGTTATTATTATTTACTTTTTGGTGTATTTCTTCTTCTTCTTCTTATTTTATTAACTAGTTGATTGTTCGGTCGGTTGGTTGGTTCGTTGGTTAGTTGATAGGTAGGTAATACGTAGAAAACTCTTAACACAAAACTCTTCAAAGTACCACCATACATACTCGTCGTACATAAATTCGTTCAAATCATTAAAATAAAACGACAAATTTAAAAGACGTTGTTCTTCTTTTTTTTTCTTTCTCATGAGTATCTATTGTTGTTGTAATATATGTTTTTTTTTTTTGTAAATGTTATTATTATTGTTTTTTGGTTTTTTTTTTTGTATTCATTTTTTTTTATTGTACTATATACAAAATGACTTTTATGGTGTTTCCTAAAAATAGAGTTAAATGTGATGGTGATATTTTGTAGTGTTGGTTTTTTTGTTTTTTTAATGATGGCAATATTCATTGCCTTTACAAAGAGTTTTCCATCTAAAGTGCTCAAAAGTAAAATACAAAGAGAGAAGAATAGCAAGTTAATCAGTCATTAATTAAGTTAATCACATTTGGACGATAATTTTGTTAATGAATTTAATTACATTTTAAATTAAATTGCAAATATCTTCGAATAGACTTGGTGAAATATCCACTTTTTGCTCGTATGTATTGTACATTAAATCAGAAATCGCAACCTAGTGACAATAGAAAATGGAAAATAAACAAAGAAAGATACAAAGAATGTAATAGTTTTCTGTCCGACAGTCTGTGGATGTCGGTTTTTATGACTTGCCTTCTTTCTCACTTACTTTGTCTTCGTCGTTACACTACAAATGTTAAAAGGGAGATGAATAGAAAAAAATGACGAAAGAAACCGGTCGACCGCTATCAATGTGTACATATATTGGCAGAATCAAAACCTTAAGAAAATTCAAACTCAACATTAATCGGACAGCCCAGCCCGGTCGGTCATTGTCGTCGTTGTTGTACATTCTCACTCACCTGGTTTTACTATTTAACATTATTGTTCATGCACAACATCGTCCGTTGGTAGTTGTAACATTTCACTATGAAATCATGTTGATTGTTTTTATATTTTAATCATAATTTCTCTATGTCATCTTTTGTAGTATGTGCTATTGATGCATGCAGGGTATTTAAAAACGTTTTTCATTATCACAAATAATACAACTAAAGCATAACCTCATAACAATTTATGAGGTTTCAAAGTAGGAAAGAATTTTTATCATATTTTTTTTCTATGACCCACTCTAATCTATATAGAGGAATATTTAGAAGGGATCGTAATATAAACAATATGCAAAAAATGTATATTTAAAGATTATTTATCGATTATCGATTATATATCGATATAGGTTTACAAGAAAATATGAAGATATCGAATTGAAACTCAACATTAAATTTTACCAAGTATCGGTATAATGGAAAATGGATAAAATTGCACAAACTCTATGCCTTACTCAAATGATGTTTTATAAAATAACTTTAACCAGAGAATTTATATATTCCAAAATGGAAGTAATCGGATGTAAAGTAATCATACCTCCCATATGCTTTTGAATGCAATTTTCCCAACTTTTCGCATGGAAATCGAAAGATATCGTAATGAAACTTAGTACATAAATTTTCTTTAAGCAGAGTACAGGTATATTCCAAAAATGGATTGAATCGGATGAAAAACACGTCTACTTCCCAAACAAAAGTATGCTTCCGTTTATATTTTCTAACGTTTCTAACACAATAGTATAAAATTATCGAGCTGAAACTGGATAAGTACGATTGTATTCCCTAAAGAATGGTTATATCTGAGAATGAATGTAGTTGAATGAAAATCACACCTACCTCCCATATAAAAATATGATTTCGAATATATTTTTCAACACCTTTTATACGAAAAATTTTAAGATTTTGCAATAAAACTTGGTGTGTGACATTAGTTTCATAAGAGAAAATATATATTTGAAAATGGGTGCAATAGGTTGCAAATCACATCTACTTCTCATACAAAATTAGGCTTTCGCCTGGAGATTTTCACGAATACACAAATCTATGGAGTTAAAACTTGGTATATACGATTGTATTTACTTATAAATAGAAGACTTTGAAAATGGTTGAGATCGTATGAAAACAAAGCCTACCTCCCATACAAAACCATGCTATTGAATTGATTTTTATGACTTTTCGCACAAATATTTCAAGCTATTCGGCTAATAATCAGCACATACAATTATTTTTATCAAGGAAAAAGTATGTTTAAAAATGGGCGCTATCGGATGAAAATCACGCCTACTTCCCATACAAAAATATGGTTTTTTCGAACGTGTCCGTCAGTCCGTCTGACTTAATGTACATTATATGAGCTTTGGTATTACCACTATTCAATTTATTACATTTTTTAACGCTTTTTTTTTTTATTTATTTCTTATTTGAATTTTTGTTCTTCCATCTCAATTCGAACTTTTATTTCTGATTGATAGGTTGATACTTGAGATATAAAAATCTTCTGAATACTTTTATACAAATTTGTTTATATTTTCAATGTTGCATTATATGCATTAATCTATAATAAATGTCTACTATAAATGTATTATAGTGTAGCTCGCTTTGTGCTCTCTTCGTACCCATGCTACTAAAACACTAATTTCTTCATACTTAACATATAACATATCGTATGTAAGGTACCTGTATATTCTTACATATACCTACACATACTCGCACCTTTTATAATTCTTTTTTTTTTGTCGAGTTCATGTCTTTGCGATTTTCAACATCATTCATGCTTGATTTAACACATATGCACACATACTAGTTACGTACACATGCATACATAATTTAAAGCCAACAACTATAGTACGGAAAAGAAAACAATAACACAAAAATCACACACACACATTAAATAGTTAGCCTGTCAACCCCATGTTGTTGTTGTTGTTGTTATTTTGCCTACATAATAATACTCATGATGTTATAAACAACCTAAAGGAACATCTACACACTAAGATTTATGTATGCAACTCTTTTGGAAAATTTATTATTTCTTTTTGGGCAGAACAAAGCAATTTCAATTTAAACGCTCTTAAATGTAATATCTTAAACGAAGCAAAAATCTATATTAAACAAGGTTAACAAAGGCTCTTAAACTTTTAGCCGAGTTTGAGAACAGTGCGAGTGGCATCACCTTTGTTCGTAGGGTTATACTCGTATAAAGACTTGTGTGTGTGTGTGTGTGTATGATATTTGCTACAGAGTACTACATAAATATGAAAATCAATTTGACTTTGCTTTGCTTTCAAGAGATTTCATTCGTTCAGCATTTAAACGAAATGACATCAGTTGTCCTCGCGCTTAGACAATGTGAATACAATGTGAATTGCAACAAACGAACGTATTTTATCTTTACTTTCTGCACTCTATGATAATTATAGTATTTTCTACTAGAAATTATATATTTCATGTTGTCTCCTATGATTTTGCATACGAAGGCTAAGCTGTTGTAGTCTTCTCTATCCTTTTGAGACAGACTCTAATTATTCGTCAAGTATCAAGTGTGAGTGTAGTGATGATCAATTCGAAATGAAGATCTAGCGAGAAGGCGAGAGTCAGCGTTAGAGAGGAAGCAAAATAACTAATTACTTGTATTACACCTTCAACTTTTGATGATAATAATGGTGATTGGAGATCATGTACATATATAATTCCAATAAGCTTCAGACTCAGCTTGGCCTGAGTGTGTGTAAAATCGCAATCATCCACTTAAATTACTCTACAGTATCTCTTATACATATTTTCAATCCTCACTGAAGTAGTAAAGTAAGGAATACACTGCAAAATATTTATAGAGGAAATTAGTTCAACTTAAGTGGGTCTCATCATCAATTTTGAATGTAAAAAATTTTAGCTGCATCAATGATAATTCAAAATTTTATCATATTATTACCTATATCGCATAATAATTTATATTAAATATCTTTTTTTTTTTTTTGATATATTACAGATGCATATGTCCCGTCGGCTATACTGGCAAAAATTGTGAATCCAAATATGTACCCTGTTCGCCATCACCTTGTCAAAATGGTGGAACATGTCGTCCATCGAATGGCCTAACATATGAATGCAAATGTCCACCTGGTAAGTCTATTTGTTATTTTTTAATTTTCTGCAATTTTTATTTAAATTCTAGCAGACCTACTAAGAAACCCAATAAAATTTATTCAGAAGTTACTAAAATAAGATTACGCTTTCGTTTGTTTAAACGTTTAATTAAATATTTTTGTTAGCACAGCTTTTATTTTAACTTCATCTATGAGTTTCTTCAATTTTTCCATGTAAATAGATCAATTTATGACGTCATCAATACATATTTTACACTCATTATGGCAGAAGTGCGGAATGCATAATCTTGTTTTTAATGATTTTTACATTTTATTGGAAGGAATCAGTCGAAAATAGTCACCTAAGTATTTCGAAACAAATATAATACAAAGTAAAAACTAGTCGAACCATTATCACTAAAATTGAGTCACAAATACTCTTTCGCTCAAATGTTCAAATTTTGAGCTTTGATTTATCAAGTAATTTCAATATGATTTACTTCCTTATGAATAAGTTAAATAATGACGTCATTAAAACATGTTTTGACGCCCAGACGCGGAATGCGTAATCTTGTTTATGAGATTTCATGGAGGAAACAACTAAAAAATCACTGAGTTCTGTGTGATTTCTTTTTTCCTTTTTTGTTGTAAAAATCCAAGCAATAAATTTGTAGAGGTTTTCTTCAAATTTATCTATCAATTTGACAGTCATCAGAAAATAAACCAAGTTTCATGCTTAGGTGTAGTTTATTTAGCATGAGACGCCATAATATACACATGTATGCATTATGGAAAATTCTATTCGCCTTCAGCATCATCATCATCATCATCATCATTATCATCATCATAGGCATCATGATCGCCTTACATAAGTATTGTAATTTAAGATCAATTGAAAGTTCAATTATGTTTAGTAGCCACAAAATGCAATTTTTGCCATCTTCCATAAAAGAGAGACTAAAAAAAATATAGATGGTGATTGAGAAATTATTGAGGAAAAAAAATGCAAATTATATTTTTGTAATTTTGTTGGAAATATTAATCAAATATTAGGTATGAGTGAGTATGTATGGCTAATGATGTTACTTCGCTTTCAATGTCTACAGCTTATTTGTGCCATCATCATTGGCGTCAACTTTTACTTGCCACAGTATGTATGGGTACAATCAAATATCACAGATTTGACCTGTGTCGCCACCATCTTCTGACGACGTGATGTGAAGAGAGAGAAGTGCATAATTTCAAAATTAACATATTTCACATTAGTCAATTTCATTACTCCACTTCCACTTCCATTTCCATCAAATCAAATTGTTGAAATTATCCGAGTGTGTGTGTTTGTCGATTTTATTGCTTTCCCAAGCGTGCGTTTATATTTTGTCTTTATGTCTAACCAATTTTTTGAATATTTTATGATACATTCCTACTTTTTTCCTCAATATGATTTGTTTTTTTTTTTAATTTTGTTAATAGTTACTCGAGTTTATTCACCAAAATCGTGATGCCCTTCCATGTACTATTTTTTTTTTCTTGTTATTCTTCTCTTTTACATTATTAATTTTTTTATTTTGCAAAAATTTTCGACACAAAATTTGAATTTTTCGCAATTTCGCACAAAAATGAGTAACGACATACGCCGCTGCTGTTCAACAACGAACAATACTATGACGTCGACGACGACGACGACGACATCATCATCTCCTGGATGATATGCATAAGGTTTGCTCTACTCCACGTTGTAAATAATAATAATAATGGTGGCAGCTAATTCTGTTTGAATTCGAGCGCGTGATGTCCGCAGGGCGATTCCAATACAGTACAAGTATTGTACTACTACAACCAATATAAAACATATTGACTGTATCGCACTGCCGCGCCGTCGCTTGTCAAACGCCTTTTGACATGAGGAGTGAATGAATTTTTGAATCAAAAATTGATTTAGTGGTCTATCTTCGATATGTACTTACATAGTACATAGCTTGTACACAGTATGTTCGCTGTAGTCCTGCAGCATATTGTGGAAAGATTTATGAAGCCTGCATTTTCAAAATATCAACACATACGTAGGTACATTCAGCCGATCTGACTGACATCTTACAGGGGGTTGTTTGGAGGTATTGTAGTTAAGTTTTATTCGTTGTTAACGACAAGAAATTGACTGTTGTGAATTAGGATAGCCTATGGCTATTTATGGCAATTACTCAGTTATGCGTTGCTCATAAAAAGTTTATGAGTTCAATTTAACATTGGCGGGAAAATTTTGTAAATACATATCTGCTTATTAAGTACTTAATCGCTAATAGAGTACAAACTCCCAAATGCTATCTGGGATTTATATGCAAATACAATAAAATCGTGTTTTCTATGGATGACGCAGTATAAATTTGAAATAAACCATTGAAAAAGATGAACTAAACGGTCTGAATTTTAATTTTATACAGAAGTTAATTCACTGTTGTCATTTAGTATTTGAATTTTATTATTATAATTACATTCATGTCATGTCAATCAGGTAACGAAATACGATTTGTTTGGTTAACAATACAGCCACGCGAAAAAAACGGTCTTGCCCAGCAGTCAGATTTATTCATATACCCATAAGTGTCAGTAAAAGCGCAAAATGTATGTCTTGCCCATATTAATTTTTTCGCCTATTTTTACTGAACATAATTATGTCCTGTTATAAATTCCGCCACTGCACCGCTTTAAGAATTCCCCTATGGGGATAAAATGTATGATCCGTTAGATGTTACGACTCAATATTTGTTTTGTAAACATACTTAACCTCGATCTTTATTCCTCCCATATAAAATGAAAATAAAATCAGCTGAGGATAAGCTAATAACTCCATAATTGTGATTCCAATCACCCATAGAGCTGTAAAATGTAAAACAACTCCCATTAATTCTCCAGCCACAATATTTTCCCCATAGATTCTTAACCTCTATCTACTTCCCATAGAGGTTCTCCTCTACGAAATTGGTATTCTACGTATAAAAGCTGCTCCAAATGCCCCCAAAGTGCCTCTAGACGGGTAAAATATATGACTAACCTCCACATGAACTTTTACTACTTTTCTGAACATAATTAACCTCTATCTGTACTCCTTAGGGAGGCTATGAAATGTATGATTAACTCCTATTTTTTCTGCCTAAACGTTTGCTCCAAATATACTTGGAAAATATCTCCAATCTTTAGGGAGGTTCCCCTATAATGTTTGTATTATTTCAATATAATAAACACATTTTTTACTTTTTTGAGAAATTAAGGATGAAATGCGACCTTACATGGCTAAACCAAATTCGCATTCGAATTTACTGACTCCCAAGTGTTAAGCACGGTGTCAATTCGACTCAATTGGAGCCTGTTCAGGGTTGTATTCAACGACAGCAATATTTTCTTTCATGTCGACACTAAAATAAGCGAAGATGATTTTAAGTTTGAACAGTAAAAACACGATTCACGAAATAAATCCCTTTTCGAAAGTATGACTCATTAAAAAATAACTCATTTATTTGCTAACTGTTATATGTACTAATTTGTTTAATTGCAGCCATCTATGAAATGCGCATATTCACACGCGGCTATTGCGCAAGTATGCTAATTGTTGGCCTCTATCCATACAAAATAAAAAGAGTTTTAACTAGCAGCTGCTTGGTGGACCGCACCCATTTTCTAATGCACATTTCTACAAGGCGTACGAGTATATTCTAATTTACTTGTATTTCATGCATATATATATGGTTATTAGATCGTTATAGTAGCAGCAACATCATCAGTAGTGCAATTATCGTGTTAGAATGTCGTCAGCAATATTTTTATTGTAATTAATTCTGCTCCATTCTGTCACACCATACATTGATGCACGCCCGCACTACACAATCCAGTGCAATCGTTACAATTGTACTAACCTTCGTGCTTATTCAATTCAATTCAATTTGCCTCAATTCAATTCAATTCAATTCAATTAATTAAGTGAAATTGCAAACGATGACAAAATTGCATTGTTAATGTGCTGCCTGCAACATATTGGTTTTTTTATTTTGTTATTTTTTTTTTTTTCATATGACCATAAGTAAACCTAGACTTTGCTAGGAGGCTGTTGGTCTAATTCTCGCGAGAGACAAGCAACCCGATCTATGGAGCAATGTGCAAATGTCATAAATAGCAGGAATAACATTATATGCCATACAAATGACAATGAACATGCAAATTGCAACAGCAACAACAACAACAACAATATAAACTTACCCAGAGAGCATGTCGGTTGGTAATTTCTCAAAGCTTCATTCAAATTGCAATCTCCACACACACACACCACCATCACTCTGTTGGTGCTATAAACTTCCATTGTAAAGCAATATATGCTAATTCACGTCCAATTTGGTGGCACCATTGCACCAGGCTGTGGCTGTGTGATTAGCGATCGTTTCATTGTGATACACTTCATTTTGCCCCCCTCCCCTCCCACCACTTCAAGCCCAATCCCATCTCACCGTTGACAATTTCTACTTTAATCTTGCTTGGTGTTGCTACTACTTAAGTCCATATTATTATTATTTGCTACTTCTAGCTCCTTCAGCATATGTATTGGCATTGTTGTTGTTGCTGTATGTTGTACTTGCTTTCTAATTAAACATGTTGCATCGATACAGTAGCTGCTCGTAAACCTCGTAAATACTGGCATGCTTACTACAACAGCATCATCTATCGCACCAGCACACCAGCAGCATCATCATCATCGGTAGCAACAATATTACATGTTATGGTTGTTATGGTTTCGGTTGTTGCTTGGTTGGTCTTGCTGCAGGTCAACCTCTTGCTTCTTTCTAGCAACGCTTACTGCACTTGCAGTTGTACTCGCTATAATGTGGTTGTACTCTGTATTCCATGCTCAAATGCAAATTATTTCGCCAATTGATGGCAGCATTGGTGCCAAACATTTGCTATAAATTATTATTGCATGTCATTTATTGTAGCCTGTTGCTTTTGCCGGACCACTTGTTGTTGCTATTGTTGTTGTTATTGTTGCCTTGCAATTATGGTTTCGTTGTTTTTGTTTGTTTGTTTGTTTGTTTGTTTGTGGTACTCGTATGCAATTAAAAATGTATTAAAAATTAATTGTTGCATTATTAACGATTTTTCTATTTGGTATTATTGTAAATAATATGGCGCATATAACAACTATATACAAACATATGAACATACAAACATCTGTATATATATATATATAGCATAACGATCAATATCTGGGTAAATCGATTGTAATCTTTACAATATTGAACAATTTGTCTGTGATACAGCAACGAGACGATGTACGAGTAAATCGAATTTGTAACTTCGTCTACAATATTTGTGCTCATACAAGTACATACTAATGTACTGTAGGCGGTGTAATAAATTTTGCAAAATTTGTACGCTCTTACTATTGTACTCTATTTGGTTATTACAATAATATTTTTATTATCACATCATAGAGAATATATTCAATATATTTTTAAAGCCGTTTCACCCATAACCTTACTCGTCGTATACTCGTCGTATGTTTAGTATGCAAATTATTCGCTACTCGTTAAATTGGTTCACCACTCGTTTGAGATTTTTGCTTTCAACGATTAACTGGCAATTGAACTGACTGTGAAAGGGAGATTTTTCGAATTTTTTTAATATGAACAACTGAACAATTTTCCATGGGAATGCTATTTAGTGGTTATAATTTCACCAAATTTATCATAGTATTGTCATGAATTTGTTTTCAATTTCACTCAAAATCTATCTATCACATGTTTCTTGTGGTAACCATCACCAGCAACATGTTTATCAACATTATGTTTGTATGTACATATATATTAAATACAGACGATGTTTACACATTAAATTGCACTAAATTGCAGCCGATATGGTTGCAATGCATGGGAGTATAGGAAGTGATTAGCGCCATTACAACAACAACGATAACCACAATTACAACGATTAAATTAGTTAGTTATAGGCAACAATACATAATTACGAGTGTTTTCGTTGAATTTTATACACAAACAACACAACATTCGTGTGTGTTTTGTATGAAAGCCATATTTATTATGAACGAAATATTTTCAAATTTTACGTTGAGTACTATTTTGATGAAAAATTAATATTTTGGCAAATTTAAGTAGCTCGTATGGTATCCTCCATAGAAATTGAACGATTTCTTTTTTCAAAAATGTACAATGGCGACTAGGCTTATTTATGCTATACGTGCTGTTATTTTGATGAGAAAATAAAATGTCAGAATTTTCAGAATATTACTTTGGCGAAAAACTATGATAATCGGTATTTCAAAATATTATTTAAAAAATAAATAACGATTTGGTGATTTTTTGTTAAGAAAATTGAACATTTTATATGGAGACTATATTTTTTTATGAAAGGATTTTCTTCAAATTTTGTACCGAGTACGGCTTTGACCAAAAAATCAGATATTCGAATTTGAAGAAAAATCCATTGAGAAAAAATATGTTTTTCCATATAAATTTGACCGTTTTTGTTTTAAAAAATTGACATTTTGTATGGAGACTATGTTTGTTTATGCACGACATGTCTACAAATTATCTGTGAAGCACTACTTCTGCCTCTGAAATAAGATTACTAAAGTTTACGAATGATATATTTAAAAATAACGGTAGTTTTTAAAGAAAATCGTCAATATTTGTTTAAAAAAATGAGCAGTTTGTATTTAGACTATTTTTATTATGAGGAAAAGTAATATTTTTTAATGAAATCATAACAAATGGTTTTTACCAGTGAATTGCTCGTATCAAAAATACGTTGCAATAACTTGCCTTCCGACTCACAGCGAATTTATGATGTAGAAAAAAAACGATGCAATTTTCCCAAAAGGTTCCATTTACGTTGTCAATAACAAAATCTTAAATTGCAAACATGCATTTACTGCCATCAAATAGAGAAGAGTTCAAAAAATGCTGCCCTTACAAAACATAAAATAATGACAGCAATTGCTTGACACTGTGTACTTACTGTGCACTTTTAAATATTCATAGTTGAAGATTTCTGAAATAGAAATATGTGATTTGCACAGATTATATGCAAACATATGCGCACACATACTTATATACATACATACGTATATGCATATACTTAAGAATGTACATTTTTTAAGGCTGCTGCTCCTTTTGATGCTGTTTTACTACAAATATTGCTTGCTACAAAGCAAAGGTTAAGGTCACTGTGTGACTAGGTTTTATATCATGGCTCCCTCTCAGCATGTGATCGAAAGGAAGGACTTACGACACAACGACAATAACTGCTATGATAATAAAGAAGCGTTTGACTTTAGTGCAGCATATGTTGTACAGCATTTTCACCACGATGAACATGTCGAAGACAGATGTTAGAAAATTGATGGCAGAAGCAGCAGCAGCAGCATCAGCATCAGCAGTATCAAAGACGACAGCAACTTACAGCAAATACCAAACGCTGATGTTCTCGATGACACTCACATACTTTCTTCGCACTTTATACTTTATGTTATACTCGTAACATCATTATAGACACGCCACATCTAGTTAAGTACAATATACTATGTGCATATGTGCTCGTATGTAGAATGAAATGAAAGTCGAATTATTTTCAAATAAAATTTCCGGATGCTGCAAATTAAGTAAAAGTACAAGGTTTAGTGCAACAACAGCAATAGTAATCACCATGTCTATGTATGTATGTATATGCAGTCGTCAGAGTGTAGCCATGCATAGGAAGGTGCTCAGTGTACAGTGGATTTAAGTACGTAACAAAGTACATCGTGTTTTGATGCTGCACACAATTATTGGAACGACTTCAACATAGCAGCCACTCCTCAGTGGTTGTTGTTTTTGTTATTGTATTGCGGCTATATTGGCATTCGAACAATAATCAACAATGATCGTCGCGTCGCTGCTTAAAAGACGCAAAGATACGAATGGTGTTTTGTGGTGGTAATGGCAAGAACGAGAACAAAACGTGTGCGCATGCGCTTAAAGGCCGAGACTGTGGCAGAGGCAGGGATATGCACATGTTTGAATGTATAGTAGTCGTTAGTGTTCGTGTAGAAATATAAGCAACAACAGTGTAATTTAACGCAAATCAAGACGAAAGGGGCAAAAAGCCGGTTTGGTGTGGCATTCAACGACGACGACGACGATGATGACGATTACGATGACGACTAAAAAGCACAATCATAAAAAAAGAAAAAAAAATTGTTACATACTTCGTTCGATATACGGCCGATGGAAAGAAAGAATTAAAGAAACAAAAAAAAAAAAACATTTAAATCATAGCAACTTACAGACCAAGCAAGCTGTCAGTTAGTCAGTCAGCGATCCAGTCAGAACAAATAAATAAAGATTTTTTTTGTTTTTACATTGAAAAGGAATAGGTACGACGAGTAGGTATATGAAGAAAAATAAGAAGAAGAAGAATAAGAAGAAACAACAAAGTGTGGAATTGTAACTATATACAAAAAAAAAATGAATAAGAATAAAAACAATTATTGAAATATGCTGAATGACGACTGATTCAATACGATGATGGTGATTTCAAGAGATTTCCCCCCACCAATAATGGCTTTTCAACGATCGACACAATAAAAGGGCTGGCTAGCTCTTTTTGCAATTAGCTACACACATAAAATTTTCAGAATATCAAATTTTCTCTTGCTTGCTGAACGTTTTTCGAAAAACAGTGCAAGAAAAATAACAGTTTCAATGAAAAAGTATACAAGCTTTAAAAAAATTCAAAACCAAATGCATTTGTCTTAACTTTGCCTCCACTAAAAATTGTTGTATGTGAAAAATTTTTGATTTTTGGATTATGATGCAGTTACATCCATATTCTATATTCGTTTTCAGCTATGTAGCGGTATCAATTTTTCCTAAAAAAAAAAAACTTCAAGCCATTGAACTACACGAATAAGTCATAAAGTATTGCAGCCTTTGATAGCAACATTGGGGCCACCAATTATGACAGAAAGGTTCAGTTGACCCTAAAAGTAGTTGTAAAAGGAAAGGCTTTTTTTTTGTAGATTCAGTCAATAAATTTTGAGCTTTTTTGAAAAAAATTATCTATAACTTTAATATTTTCCCAAAACCTAACCCAATTAGAAATTGTCTCTCAGAGAGACATGTTTATTTCTAATTAAATATCATTTTTTCTGACAACTAAACTTGCAGGAAATTTTAAGATTTTTTACAGCAAGATACAAATTCATAATATTTCTTAGCAGCGAGTTTCGGAGTAGGTCAGAACCATGGTATAATAACACAAGGTAGAGTCATTAGGGAGAGTTCTCACGAATGAAGGAGAAACATTAAATAAAACAACAACGAACATCTATTTGACACTTTAAGAAACCAGTTTTTGGCATTATATGCTGCAGCCAAGAGGAATCTTTTGCAATTCTTCTACCTTCATTATTATACCATGGATTAGGACAGCTTTTTATAGAGCTTTCGGTAATACTTCAACTTTCTGCGCATAAAACGAAATTATTTTCTAAACGCGCATTTTTCTCTCTTGTTTTACTAATCTATTATGTCTCCCGACGTCGTAGCTCAGTGGTTAGTGTGTTGGCCTTGTGATCTGCAGGTTGTGAGTTGGACCTCTGGCTGAAGCACAACTTTATTATCGAAGAAACTGCAAAAGTGATGCCACAATTTTCTGCCTTCTGCTCTTCTGCAGGTCGTGAGTTCAATCCTCGACTGAAGCACAACTTTAATAGTGAAAAGATTTTTCTTTCGGATGGTACCCACCTGTCGCCAAGCAATTGACAATTCTTCTGACAGTAACAATTTGCCATGAAAAATCTTCTCAAAGAGCTCTACAAAAGTGATGCCATAAGGGTTCTGTCTTTTGCTCTTCTGCAGATCGTGAGTTGAATCCCTGGCTGAAGCACAATTTTATTGGCGAAACAATTTTTCTTTCGAGCTATACCCACCTGTCGGCAAGCAATTGGCAATTCTTCTATCAATAAAAATTTTTCATGAAAAATCTTCTCAAAGAGCTCTGCAAAAGTAATGC
Source organism: Megamerina dolium (assembly GCA_963854835.1). NCBI lineage: Eukaryota > Metazoa > Arthropoda > Insecta > Diptera > Megamerinidae > Megamerina > Megamerina dolium. The sequence continues at coordinate 58,162,064 of OY978527.1, read as the reverse complement.
CACAAGGGTTCTGTCCATTGCTCTTCTGCAGGTCGTGAGTTCAATCCCCGACTGAAGCACAACTTTAATTGTGCTTTAATTTTTTCTATGGAAAAAACCTTTCCTGCCGGCAAGTAATTGGCAATTCTTTCGACAGTAACAATTTGCCATGAAAATGCTTCGAAAAGAAGTGAGCAAAAGTGATGCCGCAAGGGCTCTCCCGTTCGGAACCTACTTTTAATAGTGTCCAAAATTTAACACGTATAACAGTACTAGAAGAGAAGCTCGTCCAAAGGACATTTCGGGGACTATAAATGCCACATATTTCTTTTATAATTTTTTTTATATTATGTCTACATGCTCAAAATCCGTAGACAATTAACATTGTAGAATCATAAACATAAAGGACACATAGGTTGCTGGCCTAGATGTATTTTTTATCGACCTTCTGCTATGTATATACCAATAAACGTAGTCACCTCTTTCTTGTAGGATATTGTGGCTCCTCTTATGCACTATATTGCTTGTCAATTCATAAGAAATGCTTTTAAAAAATGCCGTACGATTGAATATGTGGTTTCGCTCATGCGAATCCATACGCACACTCGCAAAAAACAAAAAAAAACGATTTCCTTGCACTTCACTACTACATACATACGTAGTAGGTTGGTACCTACACGCATGCATACAACTTTATTTTATGTTGAACGCTTCTTCGTAATTTTTTTATTTTTTATTATTATAATTCTTGTTCTTTAGTTTTCTTCTTCTTCTTCGTTTTTGTCTTCGTCTTCTGGCTTCAACTTCTTTTTTTTTTTTTTTGATATTTTATTGCTCGAAGTGCTTCATTTTGATGACAACAACAAAATGAACAACAACAACAACAACAACAAATATAATGATGTTGTGTCGTAAATACGCCTTGCTCATATACAATTTCTCAAATGAAAAAAAAACCACCAACAACAACAACAAAACATATCTTAAAGACCAACAACAACAACAACAATAATCGAATCCAAGCCAAGCTAAGCTAAGCAAGCGACGACAAAATAACCAGCCAGCCGACCAACAAAACAACCAACCAGCAGAGCTCATTTGGAACAGGGGTAGCTGCCATATGGTGCGGTGGACGGAACGGGCGTGTTCGTCGCTAACTGATTTGCTGTTGTTGTTGTGGTTGTATGTTCGTCGCTGCTGCTGCTGCTGCTGCTACTACTACTGCTGATAAACTATAAAGACTCAACGAAGCAAAGTAAAGCGCAATGAACAACAAAGTCGTATACAAAACTCGATCGAGTGGAGAACGAAACAGGGCAAAGCATGCGAGATATGAGACCGTGGGAAAGAACGTCCAAAACAGTTCGTATCTTATTCGGCTTGCATTCGTATGTCGCGCTATACGATACATATTCGGCAGCGGTGGTGGCGGCATACATATTTTATATGTACATGCTTGGATTTGTATGTAATATGCTTTGTCGTTTCTCGATCATTATTATTACAGTTGTTGTTGTTGTTCTTGTTGTTGTATGGTTTTGGACGGTCTGAATGCTTTGTATTTATTTCTTTCATTTTTTCCCTATTTGTTTTTGTTTTGGTTGTTGTTGTTGTTGTTTGTAGTGTTTATGTTTTATTATTTTTCCCAATTGCTTATTTTCTTCTCTGTTCCTCTACACCACACATACACACACACTAAACTATTTGTCGTTGTCGCACAGTGGTTCTTCTCATATAAAAATCTCTGTAAATATTTCGAACTATGGAATTCCTCTAAAAAATTATTTGCGAGCACAGAGAATTTTTGTGGAATAGAGTTGCTCATTTTTTTTCAGAACATCTCATTTTAATTTCATTTCTAATTTTTAGCATTTTGCTATAAAGATTTGAAAATTTTCCCCATATAATTCTTTTCAATATTTTTTATATGATTTATCTGAGTAAATGTGGTTTTTTTTTATCAATTTTTCGATAAAAATATCAAAAATATATTGAAAAACATATTTTTCGCATAAACAAATTCAGTTTCTTCTTTATGATTTATCTGAGTTAATTGCGTTTTTATATCATTTTACAATCAAGGTTTGGCAACCATCTGAAAATAAGTTTATTTCACAAAATCCAATTCAATTCTTCATTTATGAATTATCAAGATTGGAGAAATATGTGAAAAATACTTTTTCAGACTTTGATTTGCTGTTTATCAGTTCAATTTGGGTTTTATGTCATTTTTTTGTCTTTCGAGGTTTGAAAAATGCCTGTAAAAGGTTTCCGCGTATTCTATAAATTCACAATTGAATCTATTTGCCGTACACTCCATTCGACATGTTCTAGGAAATTTCTATTAATGTTGGAGACTCGTGTTTTAGGAAACCATAGAATTTATAGGTTTTATAAATATTTCAATATTTTAGAAAAAAGCGTTTGCGCAAAAATTATTTGGTATTTCATTTCAAATTAATCAAGGTAAAAAACGCTTTATGTTGGTTTTTAGTTTTTATAGTTTAAGATAATGTTGTATTTGGCATGTAATTTTCACATCACGGAAAAAAATCTCTAAGTTTTAGGAGAAAAAGATTGGAAATTAATTAAAAATAAAAAAATATGAAGCACTTAAAGCCCCGAAGGTCTTTTTGGACAGTATTAGAAGGGACCTACTTATTTTAGCCGGTTCTGAAAGGCAGAACTCGTGCGACATCACATTTTTTGAGCTTTGTTACAGAGTTCTTTTAGAAACTTTTCCATGGTAAATTGTTACTGCCGGAAAAATTGCCGTACTGTTTGAGAGAAAAATCTTTTCGATATGAAATTTGTTATGCTTCAGCCGAGGATTGAGCCCACGACCTACAGATCAGAAGAACAACACACTAATCACTGAGCTACGGCACCCAAGATTGGAAATTACTTTCGTGAAATTCACAAATTTTTTTTTTTAGCTACTTAATTTATTATTTACTATTACTTGTTGCAGCAATTTCAATATTTTCTTATTCCTTTATTTGATTGGCTTTTTTTTATAACGCGATATATCAAATATATCGTAAAAGTTCCGAAAATTACTCTTTTTTAATTCGTATTTAGGACATATTCTGGTTTAGAGAATAGCTTATGAGTAGTATTTTCCTTCCATGGGTCCTATTTATGAGTTATTATTTTGTGTAAATATTTATGCCTACTAAATAGGAGTTACACGAATTTTGAATATATCTTGAATATATACCACAAAAAAAAACTCATAATTCAATGAAGTATGTATAACTCATTTCTAGGGCTTAAATACACTTATTTATTACTAATATTAACCCAAAGAATTCCCTATAATTTTGTCTGATAATTGCATGTGATTAAATCACTGTGTGACGTCGTCGTTGCCGTCATCTTCATCGTCGTTGTCAGATTGTATGTATGTATGTATGTATGTATTTGTTTGTTGAGATTGTAAGCTTGTCTTTAATGATATTTTTCATGCCCAGCGGGCATGTTTCGATTGTTTTTATTGCTGATGATTGTTGTTTTTGTATTTTTGCTATTGCAGCATTTTATTATGGCTAAACTAGTGAGAGCTGGAGAGAGCAAATCATACAGAAGAGATTAAGAGCAATGAATTTACATACATAAGTAGAATAGAAATGAATAGTTAAAAAGCGTCAAAACGAGTCTCGAAATTGCTCTACACATGCCGGTGGTGGTGGTCTATGAAATTATGCGTGTATTCAATGTTACCATATGCTTTTCAAAGATATTTTCATTTTCTCTTTTTTAAAATGTTAAGGAATCTCTCTAAGTTAGTTTTCAAAAAAAAAAATTTTAATATCAATCTCAAAAAATCACCAAGCTAACATAATAAAATTTTTTTCAGACAAGAGCCATTAAATTTTCTATAAACTGCTCTCTCTCTCACTCATATTTTGAAATTATGCTCGAAGATAAATATACTTCCACTCTCTTGCATTATCTCTTATTTGATGTGAATACAATACTCGTACCAGCTGCAAGCCTACCTTTGTTGAGATTTTTCAAGTTTCTTTCCTTTATCTGTTTTTTATTTGAATGCGCGTTCTTCAACTTGTTTATTTTTTTTTAATTTTAGTGTCGTTTTTACTGTCTCCTCACACTTGTATGTACATATGAGTGTGTGTGTGTGTGTGTATGCATGGGTCTGTTAATGTAGTGGTGATGGACATGTGTAACACAGCTGCAACACAAGATTTGCTGTTATTGAGGCATGTGGTTGCTTGGTGTGGTATACGTTTCTCTGTGAGAATGTGATTTTCTTTCTTTCAGATTTCTTTTTTTTCTTCTTCTTCTTCTCTGGTATCTTTTGATTTTTATTTATCTTCCAAATAGCTTCTATGTAAAATGATAATGATTATAATGATGATGATGTTAATTTATGTGTTTTATTTATTCAAAGTGTAAGATTTTCTTAAGCTTTGATTTTAGGCTGAGTAATTTGTACTTCTAATCTCATTACAATTCCCATATTTTCGAATTCCGTTATAATGTTCTCTGCTGCCTTTGGGCACAAATGAAAAAATCGGTCCATTAACCGACCATTGGCAGCATACTTACATATAATGAGCATCTCTTGTGTTCACTTGAATTCTTTGAAACAAAGATTAGAAGAAAAAAAAAAGCTAATGATTCGTAAGAATTTGTTGCCCACCTGATCTGATCACTTGAACCTTCCACCAGAGACTACGGACTCCAATGTTTTTCCAGTACACATAATAAACTTAAAACTCACCCAAAAGAGTACATTTATTCATGATCATTTCATATTTTTCTTTACTCTCCTTTAGGTTACCAAGGTAAAAACTGCGAAGAGAACATTGACGACTGCCCCGGAAATCTATGTCAGAACGGTGGAACCTGCATTGATGGTATTAATTCATATAGATGCACTTGTCCTCCGAGTTATACGGGGGAGCTGTGTGAAATCGACGTAGATGAATGTGCTCTGAGGTGAGTTTTTCGAAAGAGAACACTCCCAATTGTTAAAAATATCTAACAATCTTCATTTCATTTCGGTTTTTCAGACCATCGGTGTGTCAAAATGGTGCAACCTGCACAAATACTCATGGTTCATATTCGTGCATTTGTGTGAATGGATGGACCGGTCCCGACTGCAGTGAAAACATTGACGATTGCGTTGGTGCCGCATGCTTCTATGGTGCCACTTGCGTCGATCGTGTTGGATCGTTTTATTGTCGCTGCACACCCGGTAAAACTGGACTACTCTGCCACTTGGATGATGCTTGCACCTCTAATCCCTGCCATGCAGATGCGATTTGTGACACAAGCCCCATAAACGGCTCGTACGCTTGCTCATGTGCGACCGGCTACAAAGGTGTAGACTGTTCGGTGGACATCGACGAATGTGATCAGGGCTCTCCGTGCGAACATAATGGCATTTGTGTCAATACTCCCGGCTCGTTTATGTGCAACTGTTCTCAGGGTTTTACCGGTCCGCGCTGTGAAACCAACATCAACGAATGCGAATCACATCCATGCCAGAATGAGGGAAGTTGCCTGGATGATCCCGGTACGTTCCGATGTGTCTGCATGCCAGGCTTCACCGGCACACAGTGTGAAATCGACATCGATGAATGCCAATCGAATCCTTGCTTAAATGACGGCATCTGTCATGACATGATAAATGGATTCAAGTGTTCGTGTGCGCTTGGCTTTACGGGAACACGCTGTCAAATCAATATTGACGATTGTCAATCACAGCCTTGTCGCAACAATGGCATTTGTCACGACTCCATTGCGGGATATACTTGCGAATGTCCACCAGGTTATACGGGACTGTCATGCGAGATCAACATAAATGATTGCGACTCAAATCCGTGTCATCGTGGCAAGTGCATCGACGGCGATAATTCGTTCAAGTGTGTATGTGATCCCGGTTTTACCGGTTACCTTTGTCAGACGCAAATTAACGAGTGCGAATCGAACCCATGTCAATTCGGCGGACACTGTGTCGATCGTGTCGGTTCGTTCATTTGCCATTGTTTGCCGGGAACTTCAGGAAAAAATTGCGAAATCAATGTCAATGAGTGTCACAGCAATCCATGCAATAATGGAGCCACATGCGTTGATGGTATCAATAAGTACACTTGCAAATGTGTGCCTGGCTTTACGGGTGTTCACTGCGAGATCAATATTAATGAGTGCGCTTCGAACCCGTGCGCCAACAATGGAGTCTGCATGGATCTGGTTAACGGATACAAATGCGAATGTCCACGCGGCTTCTACGATGCCCGTTGTTTGAGTGATGTCGATGAGTGCGCTTCGAATCCCTGTATTAATGGTGGCCGTTGTGAGGATGGGATCAATGAGTTCATATGTCATTGTCCTCCTGGATATGGTGGAAAACGCTGTGAGATTGACATCGACGAGTGCAGTTCGAATCCGTGCCAACATGGCGGCATTTGTGTGGACAAACTGAATTCATTCACCTGCCAGTGCATGCCTGGCTACTCTGGCTACAAGTGTGAGACGAATATCGACGATTGTATTACGAATCCGTGTGTTAATGGCGGCACCTGCATCGATAAGGTGAATGGGTACAAATGTGTCTGCAAAGTGCCATTCACCGGTAGAGACTGCGAATCGAAGCTGGATCCATGTTCTACAAATCGTTGCCGCAATGACGCTAAATGCACACCATCGTCGAACTTTTTAGATTTTTCATGCACATGTAAGTTGGGCTACACTGGACGCTACTGTGACGAGGATATCGATGAGTGTAGTTTGTCGTCCCCGTGTCGCAATGGCGCCACCTGTTTGAATGTACCAGGCACCTATAGATGTCTGTGCGCAAAAGGCTACGAAGGTCGAGACTGTGCGATCAACACCGATGATTGCGCCTCATTCCCTTGTCAAAATGGGGGCACCTGTCTTGACGGCATCGGCGATTATTCCTGCCTTTGCGTTGACGGCTTCGATGGCAAACACTGTGAGACGGATATCAATGAATGTCTGAGCATGCCTTGTCAGAATGGAGCTACGTGCCGCCAGTACGTAAACTCTTACACATGCACCTGTCCGCTGGGATTTTCCGGAATCAATTGTCAAACTAACGACGAGGATTGTACAGAAAGTTCTTGCATGAACGGAGGCACATGCATCGATGGCATCAATAGTTACAACTGCTCATGTCTACCCGGTTTTACGGGTTCCAATTGCCAGTATAAGATCAACAAATGCGACTCGCAACCATGTCAAAATGGAGCCACTTGTCACGAGAACTCCAACGAGTATACCTGTCATTGTTCGTACGGATACACCGGCAAGCAATGCACGGAATACGTAGACTGGTGCACACAGTCACCGTGTGAGAACGGTGCGACGTGCACTCAAATTAAAAACCAATACAGCTGTAAGTGTGCCTCTGGTTGGACGGGCAAACTATGCGATGTGGAGATGGTGTCATGCAAGGATGCGGCTATTCGAAAGGGAGTTGGTCTTAAGCATTTATGTAATAATGGCACATGTAAGGAGTTTGGCAACACGCATCACTGCATCTGTATGCAAGGTTATACCGGGAGCTATTGTCAGCAGGAGATTAACGAGTGTGAATCGCAACCATGCCAGAATGGTGGTACTTGTTTGGACCAAATTGGCGCATATGAGTGCATTTGCCGCAAGGGCTTTCAGGGACAGAATTGTGAACTCAACATCGATGACTGTTCGCCGAATCCTTGTCAGAATGGAGGCACTTGCCACGATCTCATTCAAACGTTTAGCTGTTCCTGTCCTCCCGGTACGCTCGGAATAATTTGTGAGATCAATCAAGATGACTGTGAAGAGGGTGCCTGCCACAATAATGGCACCTGCATTGATCGGGTGGGAGGATTTGAATGCGCTTGTCCTCCCGGCTTTGTGGGTTCTCGATGTGAAGGTGACATAAACGAGTGTCTTTCGAATCCGTGCTCAAACTCCGGCACATTGGATTGCGTTCAGCTGGTCAATAATTATCACTGTAATTGCAAGCCAGGCTACATGGGACGCCACTGCGAGAATAAAGTGGACTTCTGCGCCAATTCTCCCTGTCAAAATGGTGGAATTTGTTCGACAAAGCAGAGTGGTCATCATTGCGTGTGTGCGGATGGATTCTACGGAAAAAACTGCGAATTTTCCGGTCATGATTGCGACTCGAATCCTTGCCAGTCCGGTAATTGTGTGATTAACGATGCCGGTGGTTACCGTTGTGAGTGCCCAAGAGGCAGCGCTGGTGTAAACTGTGAAATCGACACTATGGACGAATGTGCTCCAAACCCTTGCCTACAAGGTGCCGCGTGCGATGATCTCTTGGGTGACTTTGTGTGTTTCTGTCCCAGTAAATGGACGGGAAAGCGCTGTGAAATATATGATCCCACCTATCCTGGATGGGTATCAGACAGCAGTAGAGGAGCATTGAATAAGTTCGCCAAAGACTTGGAATATCAGCGCGAATTGTGCATTAAGCGTGGATGTGAACAGAAGAAGGGCAACCATGTCTGCGATCAGGAATGCAACACGTATGCGTGCAACTTTGATGGAAACGATTGTTCGTTGGGCATTAACCCGTGGGTGAATTGCACAGCACCCATTGAATGCTGGCGCGTGTTCATGGACGGCTACTGTAACGAGGAATGCAATAATGCGGCTTGTTTGTATGATGGGCGTGATTGCGAGAAGAAGCTACAGCCATGTAATCCCATATATGATGCCTACTGTCAGAAGCACTATGCCAACGGATTCTGTGATTATGGATGCAATAATGCAGAGTGCAACTGGGATGGTTTGGACTGTGAGACGAAAACTGAACCACCGATTTTGGCAGACGGTGCCATTTCTGTTGTAATGCTAATGGATATGAAACAGTTCCGAGAAGAACAGGTTGATTTTCTACGTGAAATGGGACATGTTTTGCGAACGACTGTGCGCATTAAGAAGGATTCGATGGGAAACGATATGATCTTTAACTGGAAGGGTAACTCACAGATGACAGAGATTCAAAATACTGACTTTGGACGAAAACACAAAATTCTCTTCTCCGAGAGGAGTGGTGAGACCGGCATTCAAATCTATTTGGAAATTGATAACCGCAGGTGTACTGAGTGCTTCAACAGAGCAGCGGAGGCAGCTGAGTTTTTGGCTGCGACAGCTTCCAAGTATACCATCTCGAAGTTTCCAATTTACAGTGTGCGCGGTGTACAGAATCCGGGAGATGATGTCGAAGAGACGGCAACAAATGTCAAATATGTTACATTGGGCATCATTTTAGTGGTATTGGCTTTTGCACTCTTTGGTGTATTGGTAACGACACAGCGTAAGCGCGCACATGGCGTCACATGGTTCCCCGAAGGATTCCGTACTCCAGCGACCGCAATTAATCGACAGCGTCGTCGTCGGGATCCAACTGGGCAAGAAATGCGCAACTTAAACAAGAATTCGTCAATAGCTTGCATGAGTAACGATGTCAACATGAACACCGGTCACATGGGCCATGCACCGCAATGGTCTGATGATGAATCCGATATGCCGCAACCGAAACGTATACGTAATGATCATGGTGGCTACGTCAGCGACCACACAATGGTAACGGACTATGAAGAAGCCGATCCACGCGTTTGGTCTCAGGCTCATCTAGAGGTTGCTGATGTAAGATCGTCGATTATGACTCCACCTGCTCACCAGGATGGAAAACATGATGTCGATGTGCGGGGACCTTGCGGTATGACTCCGCTCATGGTAGCCGCAGTACGGGGAGGCGGCATTGATACTGGCGAAGACATTGAGAACACTGACGACACCACAGCTCAAGTGATATCCGATTTACTAGCACAAGGCGCTGAGCTAAATGCTACAATGGACAAGACTGGTGAAACATCGCTGCACCTCGCTGCTAGATATGCACGGGCGGATGCAGCCAAACGTTTGTTGGATGCTGGTGCCGATGCCAATTGTCAGGACAACACTGGACGTACGCCGTTGCATGCGGCCGTAGCAGCTGATGCCATGGGCGTATTCCAGATTTTGTTGCGTAATCGTGCCACAAACTTAAATGCACGCATGCATGACGGTACTACTCCACTTATACTCGCCGCTCGACTTGCCATAGAAGGCATGGTGGAAGACTTGATTACAGCCGATGCGGATATAAATGCTGCTGATAACGCCGGCAAGACGGCATTACACTGGGCTGCCGCTGTTAATAATACAGAAGCGGTCAACATACTTTTAATGCATCACGCCAATCGTGATGCTCAGGACGATAAGGACGAAACACCACTATTCCTAGCTGCACGTGAGGGATCATACGAAGCATGTAAGGCGCTTCTGGACAACTTTGCAAACCGCGAAATTACCGACCACATGGATCGGCTTCCACGCGATGTCGCATCCGAGCGCTTACATCACGATATTGTTCGTCTGCTGGATGAGCATATACCGCGTTCGCCACAAATGATCACCATGACACCGCAAACCATATTAGGCTCACCGCCTCCAGGAAGCCAGCCTCAGATGATTACTCAACCCACTGTGATTTCTGCTGGCAAACAGACCACGCAAACGGCTAAAAGCAAAGCCGCTAAAAAGGCGAAATTACTGGAAGGAAGTCCGGACAATTTGCTGGACGGCGGCAGTCTCAGGCGTAAGGCGAGCTCAAAAAAGGGGCCAAATACGGCTTCAAAAAAGGGCGCCAACGGCCTTACGGCGGTACAGTTACTGAATGGCTTGGGTGGTGTCCCCGCGGGACAGAACCAGGGTGGAGTGGACAATCATCTGATGGATGCCGCTCTCAATTCGGTGGACTCTCCCCCACCGACAGGGCTTGCAAATCTGCCGAGTCCGTACGACACATCGTCAATGTACTCGAACGCGATGGCAGTTCCACCACATCATCACGGAGACTTGCTGGTGACCAACAGCAACGGAAAACAACCGCCGAGCTATGAAGACTGCATAAAGGTGAGTCATTGCGATAGTTCTATTTGGTAATATTATAATACTTACATAATTAAATATTCTTTCCATCAATACAGAATGCGCAGTCGATACAAACATTGACGCAACAGCAACAGAACAATCTGGATATGATAAAAATGGAGAACTATGGCTATTCGTTGGGTTCGCCATTTCAAGAAATGATCAACAGCCATACATCGAATGGACCACATAGCAACAATGGTATTTGCAGTAATGGTCAGAACGTTTCCAATGGCTTGGGTGGCCATGAGCAAGGCTTGAGTCCGCCCTATTCCAATCAATCGCCACCGCATTCAGTGCAAAGTAGTATGGCATTATCACCGCATGCCTATTTAGGTAAGACACTCATTGGAAGCGTCCTCAGCGTATTGTTCTCGGGCTAACAATTTGCAAATGTTTTCGTTTACAGGTTCACCATCACCAGCAAAATCTCGTCCCAGCCTGCCTACTTCGCCAACGCATATTCAAGCTATGCGCCACGCCACACATCAAAAGCAGTTTGGCAACAATTTAAATACTCTGCTGGGGGGTGCCGCCAGCAACAACACAAACATGTCGAATGGCCCACAAAGCAATGCTTCTGTAAGCTCGCCGAATAGTATGAGTTTTCAGTCACCCAGCAGCCAGAGCCTTTCGCAACAGAGTTCGCCAGTGAGCTTAGGAATAATCTCCCCAACTGGGAGTGACATGGGCATCATGTTGGCGCCACAGCAACAACTACAGCAGACTAATTCGAAAAGTAGTGCAATAATGCAACAAGCGATGCAGCAGCAGCAACAGCAGCAGCAGCAACAGCAACAACAGCAGCAGCAGCAACAGCAGCAACAACAGCAGCAGCAACAACAGCAGCAACAGCAACAGCAGCAGCAGCAACAACAGCAACTTGGGGTCTTAGAGTTCGGTTCAGCCGGTTTGGACTTGAATGGATTTTGTGGATCGCCCGGTTAGTTGTGTGCATTCGAGCAGTTTTTTATTTTATTTCATTTGGTTGCTATTTTGTATTTATTCAGCAGACTCGTTTCACTCGGGACAAATGAATCCACCATCGATACAGAGTACAGTGTCCGGATCCTCACCCTCCACCAATATGCTGTCACCTTCTTCACAGCATCAGGCCTTCTATCAGTACCTAACGCCACCGAGTCAGCACTCTGGAGGGCACACGCCACAACATCTGGCACAGACACTCGACAGTTATCCAACACCATCGCCCGAATCGCCGGGTCACTGGTCCAGCTCGTCTCCGCGTTCAACTTCTGACTGGTCCGAGGGCGTGCAATCGCCGGCCGCAAACAATCTCTACATATCTGGTGGCCACCAGGCCAATAAGGGCTCCGAGGCAATTTACATTTGACAATGAATTCCCCCGCCTGCCCGAAAACCAATGAAACGAACTGAAAGACAATGATCACAGATGCCGCATAGACGACGACAGACTTAGTAGAGGCACACCATCCATCCACATGCCTTTTAAAAAGGCGTGTGCGAGTGTGCGTGTGTGCTCTCGAAGCCATATTTTGTAAATTTATGTAAAATGTCAAACACGAATCAACCCCCCCAATACACACACACACACACTAACAATTTTAAATAATCAGCTGCAAGTATGAAACTCATCGAATCTCCTGTAAGCAATTGTAGAAGCCCACTCACAGTGGTCTTCTTAGCAAAACGCTCTCAAATCGCTCACACTCGAATTAAACACATTAGGGCATAGAGCCCACACACTCCACTCTCTATTAGTTATGTTTAATTAGTACATTAATTGATTAGGAACTCATTGTATAGTAATAATAATAATAATATTCGTAGAAAGACAAGGCGAAGCAAAGACATTTAACAAACTGAAGACATTTCAAACCCACTCCTATGCTATATGCAAGTATATTGAGAGTTTGTTAGTATAATTAGTTGTAATGTAATTAAGTAGTTAGTAGTAGTAATAGGAGCTTAACGAAAAGAAACAAAATCTTCCAATATGTTAGGTATTTGTAGTTGCAAACATCTTATCGAATGGCATTAAGCCGCAAATTAATCAATACGAACGCAAAGTGTCACTTGAAAATAGCAAAAGTGCTTATAAATAAATTAGTTTATATTCTATTTAGATATTTGAAATAAATAAAAAAAAACCGACAACATTAGATGTGTAGTTATGTATAAAAAGTATCTCATTCGCATAGTATGACTTAAGTATGATATTTAGACAGTGACAAGAGAGATATATCAAATAGGGCATTTATATAGATAAGTTTTGAGATTTCACTAAGAATTTTATATTGTAAATTGTAAAATGTATTTATAATTTTTTATAATACACTCTCATACATACAAATAGATATTTGTATGTGTACTTTGTTTCTCGTACTTTATTATAACTATATTCGTACATATTTAAGTGAAAAGTTAACAAGATCTGCATACATACATATATTGTTTTTTTTTTAATGTATTTAATTTGAAAGAAATTTTCTTAAAATTAAAATAAAATATTATTGTTATTTAAATGAATGAAATCTGATTAAATTTAATAAGTTTTACCACTTAGTTATACCCCACCCACATTGAAGTGCATAGTAACGATCATTGATTAATATTTTTTTTTTTTGTTTAATTTGTTTATCTGTCCATATCCTTCTTTTCAAATATCCCAAGTATCAAAGCTTTAATTCTATCATTTTAATTTAATCTTCTCCCTCTGTCGCCCACTCTGCACAAAATTTTCTTGTATCTTTTGTTTTTATTGTGTTGACTTTATACTATGTTCATTTGAGTTTTTGTTTGATCCATACGTACATCAATATGTACAATATTTTTAAAAATTTTTACTTAGTTTAATTTTTCATGTTCATTATTATACATATACATAAATATATCAATGCTCGTATGCGGAGCAACACTGTGTAAAATAGTTATATATTTTAGAATTATGCGAAAACAATAATAAACACAATAAATATATTATATTGAAACAAATGTGATTTTATTTTTCATTTAATGATACCACACTACATCAAATACAAGACAATAACATTGTTTTGTTTTTCCCGAGTACTCTAAAAATACAAGCAAGTAAGAAAAAGTAAGTGTTTCTAAACTAATATTGGGTCGCTGGAAAAGAATAACATTACTAGTCCAAAAAATATTGTATTCTAATATATTCACACCCCTAAAATTATACAACACAATTTTACTACACAATTCATACCAACATGGTGCGTGGAATTAATTTATTACAATTAAAATCACATCATGTTATTTACATAAATACACATAACAATTGCCTACATATTGCACTGCATTTATATGTTGAAAATTGTGTTAATTTCTTAATTCAACTAGCCCAACACTAATTAAAATCTAACTATAATCTAAGAACTTTATTTGTCTTTCTTTGAGTCATCCACACTGGTTGTCATCGCTGCAGTTTTAGTTTCTACTGTCTCTGCAGTTTCGGTCAATCCATCAGATTGTTTTGTTTCCTCTTCTAAACCCTTTGATTTTGCTCCCTGATATGGACACACACCACCTTTGCACTCGAAGGGAAACTCTGGGCCAGCTTTAATAATATTTCCTTGTGCATCTTTCTTCTCCCATGGATTCCAGTAGCGCAACAGAATTGGCTGAATAAATCTGTGCCAAATATACAGAAGGACTGGAATGATGAAGCACGGCACACAAACCATTTTCACTATTGTTCCAGAATGAATGGATTATTTACAATAATATGTAGAATTCCTAAATTGACAAACAGCTGTCAACTGTGCTCGTATTTTAATCGATTATGTCAATTTAATGATAACCTGGTTTATCGATGCAACGATTACGCATGTAAAATAGCGATTAACATTAAAGAATCGATAACATATTACTTACGTAAATATTACCTTTAAACTTTAAAGTAATTTTTATTACGAGGAAAGTAAAGATTTAAAACATTTTGACACAATTAATCATTTTAGCATAATCTGCATTAATTAGAATTATAATTCGATTATGTCAACTTATTTTTCTAAAGTAATAAATGAGATGATTAAAAGTAATTCAAGTTTTGACTACATTGGCGATGTACGATGCGAACTGTCTCAAGAAAATAATTTCATTCGTTTTTTTTTTTCAAAATCATTTCATTTAAAACGGAGGCCAAAAAAGATTAATTGAAAGCGCTTTTATTCAATAATGCATTTAGCTATTGAATAATTACTAATTCTTTGCTTTTCGGGATTGCTTTGCCTTACATATGTATTGGCGTTGAAGATAAACTTAATTTTGATTTTTAATACGGATCATGAAGTCTATTTTTTTGTTCGTCCTCCCATTGTAATTAAATCACCAATATCCGTTTACCACAATACTATTTTCTAGCAATAGTAAACACATAACAAATCAAACAAGTAAGATTTGGAATAATCTTGTGTTATTCGATTAATCAGATTTTTGATTAGATAGAATTAAATTATTCGAAAAAAGAAATTCAAAATATTGATAATATTTTTTTATTACAATGTGGACTAGTAGATTTACAAACTTATGAAGATAAGCGTGTGTTTGAAAAAATTTTGTTCAATGGGAAACCTCAAAAGTAAAGAATAGAATAGAATTCTGAATAAACAAAATTTTATTATTCGTAAAAAAATGATTGCAAATTTTGAAATATTTTATTATAAAATATAATGTACATAAACACGCAAACAGAGACCAATCAACATAGTTTTTATCAAATAAAATGGCGGCCACATTATTGCGTTAAAATAATTTTAAATTTGTATAAGTTCGATATCGAAAATCAATTAATCAAATAAAATGCACCTAAAATTTTGTAAACAAAAGCACAAAATTCTCAATCTCCTTACGTATTGGATTTGCTACGTCGAATAACGTCGTGGTTTCAATTTAGTATAACTGATGTTTCATTTACGGCAATTGGCAACACTATGAAATTGACAAGTGCCAAAATAAAAATAGGAGACTCGTTTGTGAGTAGTTGGTTCGTTCGTCAAATAATTGTTCGTTGTCAGTGTGTCTTGCTTGGTCAGATTTGTGAACATCGGAATTTTGTAACTAACGTCTTCTCTACACCTTCTTGTTTCATCAATCACATCAACAAAATTGTTTATTGTATTTAATTTAGTGAAAAATATTTTTTTTTGTCGTGTCATAATTGCGATTTTTTTTTACAATAAAACAATAGTATTCAATAAATTAGTTATATAAGTTTGTAATATGAAAGCGTAGAGAAAACTGAATTGCACCACGAAGGTTGAAATTCGCACTTTCTCAAGGCGATTCCAAATTACACAAATAAAGGAATAATAAGAAAACAAAAGCAAAAAAGAAGAAGAAGAAAAAAAAAACGCAAAAATATTCCAAAGAAATCGATTATAAATTCAAGCGGAGGGACGGTGTATAAAATTAGCAAGCATAGACATTGCAGTGCAACCTCAAGGAACACACACCACATAGGTACTCGTCAGGTGTATAAATCACAAAATGTGGAGCCCAACACACATACAAGTAACTGGTGAGTGTGTGTATGCAATTAATTTGTTTATCAAATTTCTTATAAACTTTTTCATCCCCCTCTCTCTCTCTCTATCTAACAAAATTAAAACTTGTTCCCCCCTTCCTCTCCCATGTTGTCAATCAACTAATAATCTTGATTCTATTCAAATTAAAAGCTGCTGCAGCAAAAATGTTAAAAGTCGTCATCGTCTAAACACCGCAGCGCAGCAGAAGCAGCAGTTTTTGTTTTAAAATCATATATATATATAAATAATTTGAGACGCCATTTCGAGGTTTTGCATTGTTTTGAAGCAACTTTCTTTGCCTACTACTTGTGATTGACTTACATACTTGGCTGACTTGTGATTTGAAAACAAAGCAATTCGAATTCACTACGCAAACACACGCACACTCTGGCTCTATGGTGGTATATGCTGCTATATGGTGCACCTTTTCATCTTTTGCTTATGTTTTGCGCTATATTCATGTATATCATGCGTCGTGCATAACGATATTTTTCTGATGATTTCGTTGCTATTAAGTGCCTACAATTTACGTGACAATTTCCAATTTCTACTCACAACAGAACATCATCACTATATGGTTTCTATATGATTGAAATTTATTCTAATCCAATATTTACTAGTACATGCGTCATAAACACAATATTTCTTTAGTTAGCTAAGAAGAGGCTACCGCTACATTCCGTAGCAAAGTAATATTTCCTGTACATTGTACAATTTCTGTTTTTTAAACAAATTCGATAAGATAAATGCTTATTGTTGTATTGTGTCGTTTGTTTGATTTAATTCAACAAAAAATTCGCATTCGCCCTGGAGATTAAAAACGAAATAATGAGTAATTCGATATTGTTCTATCTGGTTTTTTGTTTTGTTTTAAGGTCTTCCATTTGAAGTGTTGAGTTCATAGCACATTACTCAATGAATAATGTATTAATATGCTTCCACCAAGCAGGTAGTTTAAAATAATTGTTATAATAAACACAAGTGACATCAATGAGCAGTACTATATGAGTTGTATGCATGTGTATTTGGTTACTTTGTATTAAGTATGCTTTATTGTCTGAAGCAATTAAACGACAAAATGTTTTTGGTTGATGAGCAAACAAAAGCAAAAAAGAAAATGTTATCACAAAGTGTGAGTAGGTAGATAGTACAACTATAATAAAATAGCAACCTATTTCATTTGAATAGAATATTTGCGAAATGCTTATGCATGAAAGTCATTCATTTGGGTGTCAATTCATCAGTTTTTGGGCTTAATTTGTATGGTTGTTCAAAAATGAAAGCTATATTTTGATATTTTTATGAATTTATTTTCATGTGACAAAGATTGTGGGTACTTTTCTCACACAATTGGATTATAATAAAGCATTTCATTTGTTGACTATGCCATACAATGTCAACATCTATGTAATTTTCCATATTTTGGCATATAGCAGCCACTTTTCAAACGCTCACTTGTCTATCATAGGGTGATGGCATACGAATGAACTCAACTAAACATAGATACAGAGTATGTAGTACAGTAGAAATTATAAAACAGATTTTATAGTGGTATCGAATACATGAGGAGGCATACATATTTCTTCTTTACTTCAATATGTGTATCAATATGCCTACATATACATACATATGGGAACATAATGAAGTAGTTGTTATTTAACTTGGCACAAGCACCAATAATAATAATAATAACAGGTTCATTGTATCGAAGCATTCAAGAGACAATTGCAGCAGTTGTTATTTGTGTTGATGATCTCTTTTTTTTTTTTCACAGAAGCCAAAAGTCTTCTATGAACAGTTGTGAGAATTCTTCTGTGCTCTGGCTGCTCATCGATTGAAGAAGAAGAAGAAGAAAATCAGAACATTGTAGCATAAATAGTTTACATGAAGTTGTCTGTTTTTTTTTTTTTTGTTGCCAGAGAAGAAAGTGTGTGAGGCAATGTGTATTCACATGATCCAATAATATCGGGTTGCGTTAGCATGTTGTGCTGTTATTTAGTATATACTGTATATACATTACTCTATTTACACACATACTCATGTACATATATACATATGTTTTACTTGGGCAATAACATTGTATAAAGTTGTAGCAGTAAAATCTTAAATTTATATACTCGCTAACAGCAAAAATCATCTATTATTAGCAAATATTGCAAAAAAAAAAAAACAAAATAGTAAATAAGTATAAGTATATTTTTCATTTTGGTAGAACAACCACCCACCCAACCATTACCATTTGTATTGTGACTTGTTTGCAGAAGTAAATAAAATATCTATAGGGAATGAGGGAATGATACAATATGATACAATACAATTGCTTCATCATATTTTATTTTATGGCTTCCACCAAATATGTATTTTTCCGCTATTCTTATATTTTCCATTTTGGCCAATTATTATTAGTTCATAGACATTATGACTATTTGGCTTCGTTCCATTATGTTGCTTCTTTTGACAACATCGTCTTCGTCGTCGTAGTTGCCATTTATTTACAGAAACTTCTCTTTTAGCATAGTTAATGAGTGTATGGTGTACTTAAATAATTAACCGAATATAATTGATTCCATAATTGTGTTGGCTAATATGAATATTGGAATTCACAAAATTGTTTATTTTTGGTATTAATGGCTGTAATGGTTTATAACTTGGATTATAAGAAAAAAGGGAATTTATACAATAATTTAACGACAAAGTTACGCTTGAAGTTAAACAAGAATTTAACTTCAACCAGCTATTCTCGTTTATTACATAGCTACAGTTCGAATGTAGGTGTTATCAATGTTCGTTTCTATACGCTATACTCAAAGAATTAAGTTTGTGCAAGTATTTATAATACCGACAAAGTGATAGATATGGAAAGGTACTTATATTTTTGAGTAGTATTACGATTTGAGACGATTTAGCCATGACTTCCTATCTGTCTGAATGATAACTAGCGTAATTTTAAAGCGATTGAGCTGAAAATTTATGCATTAGATTATTTTCTGCATCAAATGAATGTCTTTGAATATCAATAAAATTGGATGAAAAGAACGTCTACCTCCCATACAAAAGTAAGCTTTCAAACGGACTTTGGGCATATAAATATAAAGCTATAAGAGTGAAACTCAACAAATAATGTTAGTTTTGAATGGGAATTGACATATTAGAAAATTATCAGCATTGAATAAAAACCACACCTACCTCCCATACAATCGTATGATTCCGTATGGATATAATTCACACATTCCACTCGAAAATATAAAGCTAACAAATTGAAAGTCGGTACATATAATTATAATTATTAAAGTATAGTCTAGAACAAAAATGTTCGCAATCGGATAGAAATCACACTTATGCTCCATATAAAAACCGCTTTCAAATGTATATTTTTACACTTTGCGCACGATAGTGTAGAGTTATAAAGATGTAACTCGGTATATACGATTATATTTACGTTTTGATAAAGTACTATAAAAATTAACGGAATCGACTTAAAATTACGCATACCTCCCATACAAACGTATGTTTCCGTATGTATATTTTCATACGTTACACGTGAAAATGTAAAGATATCAACCTGAAACTTGGTATATACGATTATATTTACTAATGAATTGAAAAGTTTGAAAATTGGCAGTATCGAGCACGAAGCAGAGCACGAATATATAAAGCTATAAAACAGAAATTCACTATATAGTTAAATTTGCGTATAAATTAATAAATTCAAAAATGGACGCGATCAGACGAAAATCACGCTTATCTCCCATATAAAAGATGGCCTTAAATTAAGATTTTCGCACTTTGCGTATGGAAATATAAAATGATCATGCTGCAACTTGATATATATGATTATATTTACTAATGAATTAATTAATTTTCAAAAATGAGAGTTATAGAATGAAAATCATGCATTTTTGTATTACTCTTTTACACTTCAGATGTAGTTTTTTTTATAAAAATTTTTAATTTTTCTTATTTACCCGTTAAGCTCTCACTCTCTTTGCACCTCTTTCATATTTTCTTTAGGTCAATTATGAATAGTTGAAGCAGATTAAATTTAAAATTTAATTTCTACTAAAATTAGTCTATATTCAGAGGTTTCTATAAAAATGTGATAGAAGTTCTACATTTTAAGTGAAATTTTGCTTTTTCCATTTTCTTATTATTCACTTAACTCAATTGCAATTGCAAGTTGCAGTTGAAATTGTGCAGAAAATTGGCATTATGCCAACAACGGTCTAGCCTGTCTTGGGTATTTTTTTACCCACCAATGACAATTTTCTTATATTAAATGAATTTCTGTATGATCCAACGGTTATGTATGTATGATACATTTTATTTGCTCCCCTTTTTTGGTATTTTGTTGTTGTTTTTTTTTTCTTGGCTATGGTCAGAATTTCTTCTATTTTCTTCCATTATGTACGCTTGACCATAGTGTGCTTGTGTATTTATGTTAAAACGACCTAATATCGAGTTTACATCTTTGTTGGCAAGTTGAAAAATTACATTTTTATACTGGACTCTACAATCAGTTGTTTGTTTGATTTGAAAGCATTCAATGATGCCAGCCCGAGTATGATGACACGTACGCATGCGTTCAAGTCATTGCTTCAATGACTTCACTACATGTTGGTGACGTGTCTCTTTGATTGTATTTTTAGCGATTTGTATGAAATGTACATACACGCATGCATACCTGCCGGTGTACAAATGACTCCACACGCATATTTGTGCGGCATATATTATAAACTCTATTCATAAAATGGTTTTTAATGCAAATTAAATTGAAATTATACAAATGTTTATGCAGCAATACGTACATATGTAATTATGTACGTACATTTATGAGAATAATATAATAATAATGGAATGCCAATGTTGGTTGGAATTCACCATCAGCCGAGGTCAATGTATTTTTCGCGCAAAGCAACTTTCCATTTGTATTGTGCACAAATAGATAGAAGCCAGAAAATTAGTTTCCATCAACACTACATATCACCCAATCAATGTGTATGATGCGATTTCATATCGCATGTGTGCCACTTTTGGTTAGATTGGTATTCAAGCTAGAGAATTTATATATCTAATTTGAATTTGTATATCTAACCTTCTTCATTAATGATATCGGCAAATGCATTAACAGGGCCTAGATAAGAAACCATTGATTTTTTGTTAATTTCTAATAATGTTGCTATTCAGCAATTCTCTCCTCAATCATTTAGGGAATTATCATATTATATGATTGCTTTTAAATTGAGAATATTGTACAGCTTTAAACTTAATAATAATATAGTATTGAATATAATTAAATATATATGTGTGTGTGTGTGTACATATATAGATGCGAATATTTATTAAATTTCTCTACATTAAATTGCAGTCGATTAATACGTTAAGTCGGTATAAGTCGGAGATTTGTTCTTTCAAGTGATTTCTAAATAAATTAATTTAACTTTTTGTTTTTCTCTATTTTAGTTAGTGCCTTGAGTTAGAGATTGTTTTTCAAATACATCACTCTGATCGGCTGCGATCAATGAAAAAGCCCATTATTATTATTATTAGAGGGTTGTGTTGTACTGCCACCCTAGGTCTATTGTGCACCCCATCGTGGACTAAAGTATTTCTTTAAGACCAACATTCATAAGGAACTTTAGTATAGATCCTACCCTAATGGACTTCAGCAGATTTTCCGGTATTATAAATTCCCCGAAGTTTTTCGCACGTTCCCATCACATGTTTTGCAGTTTCATTCGCCTCCCTGCAATATCGGCAGGTTTCATCCGAGAAGATTCCCTGTTTCATTAGGTGATAATTCAGTCTGCAGTCTTCTGTTAATAATCCCGTGATGATTTTTATATTATTCTTGTTTAAACTGATACATTCCTCAAGTCCTTTTAGGTCAAAGGTTCCTAAAAGTGTCTTGGATTGGGGCAACCCTGGTAGGTTGATGATTGTCTTTCTGATTCTTCACTCCTTTTAATGAGCATGGATAAAGCACCTTTGCCTAGACCACAGAAGGGTTCTGGGCCTACAAAGGGTGTTGCTGCTCCCTTCCTAGCAAGCCTCTCCGCTAGCTCGTTGCCTCCAACTCTAACTCAACCAACCCAAAGGATCCATGCTCCGAGTATTCTATCCCCGGGCCTATCATTCTTGCTACGGCCTCTTCATTAGTCAAGGAGCCGTCCATAAACCATGCCACAATATTGTTGACTCCCTCAATTGTCCCTCAATCTCATTAGTTGCTCATAGTGGAGTTATGAATCAATCGTTTGGCCTGCCTGGATAACTTTGGCTCTGTCTCGTTATGGATAACTCCTTTCCAGTCCCACCAGTAATAGAGCATCATCTTCCAAGTCATTTCATCCTGGCTCTCAACGTACATTTTTCATCGCCAGTGAATTCGTTTCAAAATTTGCCTCTTTTTGTTAAACCTCTTCAATAAGTTATTGAAGAGGTTTAAAGGTATTAAAACGAGTTAGACTGAATGTTTCTCACTCAGATCATAAGGCATTTATTGTAATTCTTGACTAATCCAGCCGTACGAAAATAAATGGAAATATTACTTTGAGCACTGTTTAGCTCCTCTGAAAAATCATAAGTGATTACATGTGAATTTCCACCAGATTTCTCACAAAGTTTTGATTGAATTGTTTTAATTTTCCATGATTGAACAGCCAGATTAAAATTTTCGGGTCAGTTTTCCAACTAACCACCACCGAAAATGCCACAGCAATACTAGAAAAATTGTAATATTTGATCTTGTGAAAAAATCTCTTTGCTTATATGTAATTTGTGATCACTTTAAGTATCCAGTTTGACGATTTAAGGTCCACTATTTTTTCCTCAAGCCCAAATTGTGCTAATTTTCTATAATTTTAATGTTGAAATATACTTTACCAATAATGTAAACAATTAAATTACGAATTTTTTTATTATTCAAATGCAATATGCTCATTCAAATGAAACATTTACATATCATATATATTGCATTGGGGTGGCTCACAATAAAAAAAAGTTGATGTTGCCGATGAACAAAAAACATTTTTGTGTTTATTATTATATAGTGATGCTGAAAAATAATTCGGTTTTAGTCATGGTGGTTTGTGAATTGTGAATCACTTTCAAAAACCTTTGAAAATCGGAATTTGTATGGAGAAATTTTTCGTAGTGTTAATTTTGGAAAAATAAATTTTCATAATGGCAGTGTTAAGGTTCTGCATATTTTATTTTATAAATTTTTTATTTTTTTTTCATTTTTGAATGAGCCAGAATTGAGATTTTTGCCATTTCAATGATATTTTCTATGCGATTTTCATAAAAATCTAAGTATGAAAATTTGCATTCAATTTTAATCTGAACACCAATTAACCCATTAACGACCAATGGTTTTATTTTTGACCTTGACCTTGAAAAAGAAAGATTGTTATTGAAATCTAATAAATTCATAAAATTTCGGCAATTTTCAAATATAAAATATTTAATAAAATCCACTTCAAGTAAAAATTTATCTGTGGGCTTTGATTTTCATCCATTTCAGAAGATGATATGATTTTTTGACTAGATATTTTATGGATTTATACAACTTCAATGACTTTACTTTTAACTTTGACGCAATTAAGTCTTGCAGTAGCCTTAAGAATTTTGTATTGGATAAAAAATGACGAATACCAATAATTAGCAGTAACAGCAACTTTGAAAACTGCCTTGGTAACGAAAATCAGTTTGAAAAATTACAAATTTGAGATTTTTGGAGATTTTTTGAAAATCAGCGTTTATCGCTAAAACTCAAATAATTTTGTGTAGCATCATAAAGCAAACTTAAGGTTGACTTGAAGCATGTAACCACTATAATGATTTTTTCTTCTTCTCTTATGAACTGTGAATCACCCCAATGTAAAAAAAAAAACATCAATTGCATTTCATATTTACATTCACTTTCTCGTTCACTTTTCATACATCAGCATCATTGTTTTGTTGTTGGAAGTGGCTTTTCCAATTTTTTATTTGTTTTATTACGATGCCTCTGACATCGACAACGAAGTAAGCATTTAATACTGTGGGCTCGCTTCATGATTTGTCGCATTAGTCTAACCGCTAATTGAATTGTCAATCAAATTGTGTTGACGAAATCGTCAACTATGATGCAATGAATGTGGCTCTCTTGTGTTTTGCTTTTGTACTCGTAAGTTTTAGCGAATGGTATTTGATTCATTCATACTACGATTTGACAAAAAAAGAAATTGAAATTTTTGAAAAAAGCAAAATGAAAGTGGGAAATCGAGTGGCAGAGTGGCCCGTCACTTTGTGTTATTTAATGAGACAATAATAACTATAAAAAAAAAAAAAAAAAAAATCGCACTAACGCACTGTTAGCCGATCGGCCCACACACATATGTGCTTTTATATTCATGTTATACACGCATTCATGGCATATACTACATGAGTACAACATGCGTGATTTCCTACAAAACTCGTCGTCGTCGCCTTTTTTCTACTCACATTCGAATAGATACCTATTTGTATAAAGTATATTTTTAGATTTTTCCCTTACGGGTGGTGATGTATCGTAATGGCAAACTGGGTTGGTCAATGATACATAAGTAGTGCAAACCTGTGTATTAAATGGTATAAAATGTAATGTGATTTTGTCAGGCAATGATTTGTGTGGTAAATTGTATGTAGTAGTCGCAAAACACATGGAAAAGATGATTTCATTGAAAATAATTAACCCAATGTTGGCCTTACAAAGGCCAAAATGTCAGTATGCAAGTGAATCTGTCCACACAAACAATAGATGCCCGTATAAACAAGTGTACATATGTATGTGTTATGTATAATCCATTGTCGGAAAAGTTATGACACCCTTTAAAGCTGATTCCATTCAATTTTCATTCAATTTTATTCACATTTGGGAATAGGGAAAATATAAACGGAAACAAATGACATTAATTAATTATTGGATTTCAAGATATCAGCCAATATATCTCTAAATATGTTAGTTTGTGCCGATAGCTCAGTGCCGTAGCTCAGTGGTTAGTGTGTTGACCTTCTGATCTGTAGGTCGTGGGTTCAATCCCGGGTGGAAGCATAACAAATTTAATATCGAAAATATTTTTTTTTCGAACGGTACCCACCTGTCGGCGAGGAATTGGCAATTCTTCCAAGCAGTAACAATATGCCATGGAAAAGCTTCTAAAAAAACTCTATGACAAAGCGCAGAAAAAGTGCTGTCGCCGTTCGGAACCGGCTAAAATAATTAGGTCCCTTCTAATACTGTCAAATATTTAACACGCACAATAGTAATGGAAGTGAAGCTCGGGCAAAGAGCCCTTCGGGGCATTAAGTGCCACATATTTATTTTTTCGTTCTTGGTGCAAATTGGACTTTTTTTGAACTCAAAGAGAATCCAAATATTGAGCCTACTGATTCATTTCAGTTCTTGGAAATGATCATTGAGGGTAAATTCATGAAAATTTATTATTTCTGCGATGTTACGATTTGTCGCCTATGAGATTATCTTTGATTAGTGGCTTTGTTCGGTTGGCTTCAATCGCAGACGAGCTTTCCGAACCTTTCATTGCCATCAAAATGTCGGGCACGAAATCTAATAAACCATTTTTGATGTGATTGATGAGATGGACTTGTTTGAGCTCATGAAGAACACAAATACCGGGCTTCAATCACAGACGAGCTTTCCGAGCCTTTCATTGTCATTAAAAAGTCGGGCACGAAATCTAATAAACCATTTTTGATGTGATTGATGAGATGGACTTGTTTGAGCTCATGAAAAACCCAAATACCGAGCTTAGCTTTCTTTAAGATGGTCACGGATGGCCGAATGATCAATGTTTAGTGTCTCAACGATGGTATGAATTGCCACATGTGGGTCTCACTTCGATGAATGCCTTTGTTGTTTAGCTTAGCTTTTTAAGATGGTCACGGATGGCCGAATAATCAACGATTGGGTCTCACTTCGATGTATGACTTTGTTGTTTCGTCGTCCAACAATCTGAGTTGAACTTTTCAAGCATTTCACAAATAAAAATATCAAATATCGAATTTTCTTGATTAATAACAGCTTCCGGAGATGGTCGCGGACGTTCGAATGATGAATATTACTTGCTTTGTGTTGTCATAAAATGTTACATTTGATTTTACTGCAATTAATGCCTTTATTTTATCGTCATCAGACTCAGTTGGGCTCTCCGGGACTTTTGTTGATATTAAAATCTTCAGAATTGTATTTAGTAAACCAACTCTGGGGCTCAAAATATTATGCAGAGCAATTTGTCATAGGTCCGCTTTGTGATTTTCTCTCTATGACAACACTAGAAGGTTTATATGGACATTCTCTAGGTTACGGACGTGACATGCGAAGGCGTAAAATATGGAAAAAGTCAAAAAAGTAGTGGATATATCTAATACAAATTTAAATTCTTTTGTAGAAGTATGAATACTATATTTTGAGCGAAAAAATTGAACATGTTAGAATGCATGATTTCCATTGTCGCGTCCGTATAACTATATATTGATTAATGTATTGAAATTAAGTATTCAATCATGCTAAATTTTTCGCCTAATTCTAGTACTCACTTAGTTTGAAAAAATACTTTCAATTGCTTTTGTTTTTCTTCATATTTTTTAAGATACAAATGTCACGTCCGTAACTCAGAGTCCGTATGTCCATGCGGCGCAAGTGGATAGTTTTATTATAGAATTTCAACTTGAACTCCAACAATTGTTTTAATAAGATTTAAACTGTCATCTGTCAAAATCGATAGCATCTGCGTCGATTGTGTTGACGTCTCACGCCGTCTAACTATGTCATGACTTTTTCGACAACCCAAAAATATTGTATATGAATTCAGCTCACCTACTTTGCAACTCGTTTGCATGATCATTCATTAGTTCGTTATTATTGTGAGCTTTATTTATTTTCAATTGGTTTTTGCCAACTTTTGAATTATTCTCACCATTGTTTTTGGTGCTATTGTTATGATTATTATTGTATTGTTGTTGGTGTATTGGTTTGCTTAGTTGCCACATTAGTTAGTTGTTCACTTTTCATTGCTCCATTAAACATGTTTCAAAATGGCTGTCAAATTCAAGTTCAAGCTTGTATATTTTTGCGCGGGACTACAGTCGATCAGTCAGTCAGTCTGTCAGTCAATTTAATTAGTTGAGTTTTTCATTTATTCATGCTATGGGACCGACTATGTTACATATGTGAGTGTGAGGAGGAAAATTGTGAAAAATGCGAAAGTGGTTTTCTTTTGGCCCCCATCACCCTACATACGAGTGTGGCCTCATTGACTTTTACCACAAATTCTTTCTTCGTTTCGTTTGTACGGGTATTTGTATATGTCTTGTCGTTTATTCTTATTTATTATTATTTCACCGTTTTGTTTTGTCATAGTTTCTTCTTTACGTTTTTTAGCGCATTTCTATTTTGGGCTCTCTTAGTATCATCATACATATTATTGTTATTTGCATAGTTGTTGGTATTTCGTGCTACATCTCATATGCTATGCTATGCTTCCAATTTAAGCCAATACTCCCAAAAGTGTTTCCTCAACGACCGACCGCAATGTGAAATAGCCAACACACAAGTATGTATTTACTTCATTTAACTTGTGCACAATAGCATGACTCAAACGACGAATGTGTTTAGTAATGCGGTTGGAATTTTATTCGTACGAGATTTAATATGAATACTCCGTATATATAATCGCTACAAGTTTTGCATTACATACAAGTACGAGTATATAATATTTTTTGTTTTTTTTTTTTTTTAGCGTGTTCTGTTTTACTTATTCGAATATTTATTTAAATAATAATATCGTAATAATAATTATTTTCAATTCAATGGTTGATTTGATGATGGGGAAGCTACGAGTACATGCAAGTATTTATATTGCTGTGCGAGTATTATCGCTTCATCAAGCAAAATTATACATTTTTAGATTATTTTACATTAAATATATAGCGATAATTATGTGTACTTTTATGTAGCTAGCGGTTATTGCTTCTTTAGTATAATTTTTTTTAATTTCTTGCTATCGCACCCACCTACTCAGAATGTATATGCTGCCACAGTAATCGATATTCGTTATTCTTCTTTATGTGATTTATTTATTTATTTTATTAAGTCATCTTCTTCTTCTTTGAAGATTTCTGTTTCTTTGCATACAATTTGCGAAACAAGTTTCAAATAACTATGAATCAATTATTGTATACACAAACATATGCACCTACTTACTTCATTGAATCATATGAAGAATACCTGACAGCTGTGTTCTATAAGTACTGAGAAGTAAAAAGAAAAGAAAAACGCCACCATCGGGGGTTTCAAATGTCATACATACGATATTTGTTTACTATATGTAGGTTTAAACGAGCACAACAGCAGTGCGGCATATTACAAAAGGGGCAATGCTGTTACACAGTAGGTCGTGCAATAGAAAAAATTCAACAAAAATTCATAGAATCAAAATTAAATAAATCTATTTAAATTATACTAAATGAAAAACAAAAAAATATGTTTTTGAACATTGCACGTACGAGTCGTGTAATTTGAAAAATTCAAAAAAAAATTTTAATTTACTTTTTTTTTTTAACAAATTTTCCAATAAATTTCTAATTTTATGTAATGTTTAATTTAAAAATTTCTTTGCAGCGTTTATACATTGTTTCAGTTTGAATTTTTAGTTATTTTTCAATTTATTTGTATGGGGTTGGTAGGCATGTTTTTAACCGAATCAACTAGTTTTTAAATCTATTTCATATTTAGTAATTTTAATTGTATATACTGAATTTCGGGTTGATAACTCTATATTTTTATGCGAAAAGTTTAAAAACATACATACGAAAGCATAATTTTGTATTAGAGGTATCCGCAGTTTTGAACCGATTCAGCTCATTTTCATATAATTCATTTCTAAAGAATAAATATAATCGTATGTACCAAATTTCAGCTTAATAACTGTATATTTTCGTGCAAAAAGTATTAAATCATGCATTAAGCAACATATTTTTATATGGGAAGTAGGCTTAGTTTTCAACCGATTCAACGCCTGTTTTCTAATATATCAATTTCGTGGTAAAATCAATCAATCACGCACAATATTTTATTCCGATAGATTTATATTTTCACGCATAAAAGGTGAAAGCACACATTTAAGAAGATACTTTTGTATGGGACATAGGTGTGGTTTTCATTCGATTCCAACCATTTTCTAATATATTTGCTCTATCATCCGATTAACTTGATGTGTCATCAGATTAACTTGATGTGTCAAGTTTTAGTTCATTGGCCTTACATTTTCGGTGAAATCACACATTTCATAACATTTTTTTGTATGGGGACTAGGTGTGGTTTTCATCCAATTTTTCCTAATTCACAAAATTTTTCGTTCGTTGGTGCAAATAGTCTTGGGCTCCAATTTTCAGCTTGATTGCTCTGTAAATAAGGCAGTTATCGTTCGAAAAGTCAGACAGTCATAGCTAAATCAACTCAAATTGCGATTCTTATCAATAATATATATATACTTTTTCATGTCTGTCACATTTTACCATTGTTAGAAACCTTCATTATTTGACATTCATTTCGTTCTTTGGTTGTAAAATCCAACTTTTAAGCTCAAATTTCAAGTCTGCCTTGAATTGAATTAAAAACGTAAGCGCTTTGTCTAATTTTGTCTTGTCATTGTGTGTCATCGAATCACTGTTTTAAGGAGTTAAGTGCCCTAAATCGCTTCTGGCCTCATTTTTGATATCAAAATCTTTGTTTAAAGGACTGAAAGAGACTACGAAAGACATTCGAAATTCGGAACTGCACAGTGGAAAGGGAGATGCATCCATAGATTGTCCGAAAATAAGTACTTTGTTTAGACCAATTCACCATTCACCAGTGCACAATTCCACAAGAGTGCGTTATAAAGGCCGGGGTCATCACTGTGCCGGCCCTAAATCGCGTTGGCCTCAGTTGCTATATAAAAACCTTTACGTAAAGCATTAAAATGCTATAAAAGTCGTTTTAAAATAAATCTGCTCTGTAAAAAAATATTTATTGAAATTGCATAGGGGCGAATCCACGAATTACCAAAATGTAGATGTATCAATAATAGCTCCCTTTTTATCATTGTTGAGTCATAACATTAATTACTTCCTTTTCTATGTTGCAGTTCAACGAGCAAAAGGTCTTCTGACAAAAGGCAAAAATGGCACCAACAACTGTTTCGTTACAATTGGATTGGGCAAGGAGAAATATCAAACATCTGTCAAGGATAAGGCGGAATCAAATGTCAGTTGGAATGAAGAATGTGAATTGTAAGTAGCAAAAATGGCATTGTGTACCGACGATAAGAACAAAGAGTAATTGATTTTTTCCCCCCACATATTCACAGAAAAATCCCCGATCAGGGCAATCGAGCTGAATTGGTTTTAACTTGTTTGCATCGCAATAATTTGGGCATTGATGAATTTCTGGGTCAGGCTACATTGCCGCTTAATGAAATGGACGTGTACGATCGGCCACGTTCAAAATGGTTTAAACTGGAGAGTAAGCCTGGCAAAGAGAAAAAGAACAAGGAACGTGGTGAACTGGAAGCGCGCATCACATTTGTTGTGAAATCTGGTTCCTTGACAGATCTCAGCAAGAAGGATAAACACAAGTCGTCCATCGGTCAACTGGCAACATCCGTTGGTGGCAGTTTACTATCGATTGGCACATTTGAAAAGCGCAAGGGGATAAAGAAATTCGCCAAATCGATCGGATCCAAAATGCATCTGAGTAGTAGCGGCAAAAAGAAGAACAAAGACGGTGACGATGCGTCATTTAATGGCTCTTTCGCGAGCATCGATACGCCGAATAGTTCACTTGCGGGCAGTAGACGTTACGGACAGCGAGCTGGTGAAGCAGATCCCGGTGTTATTAGTGAAGATGAAGATGAGTTTGTTTTCGACAATTTGTCTCACAAGAGCTCAGGCAGTTCGCTGAATATACGTTCCGGTTTGCATCAAGCACCACCATCACATAATTTTGTGCCACATCAACCGTCTCCGCTCTTGGGAAATGGAATTGGAAAAGCTTCAGGTAAGAAGCTGCCAAAAGATAACATCGAGGATGATTATATTATAGATCCGGAAGAAGCAGCAGTAGCAGCAGAAATCGAAAATGAATTTAGCTTACGCGCACGAACACTGCCGCCTCCCTCGAAACCACCTCGCACTCCCCAATTAGGAACGGATGTAGTGACGCCGCCGAAACACGATGAATGGGAAACGAAACTCTATGGTAAGCATGATTCGTTGAAGAGAAGCTCTTGGGGGCCAGCACCAATTCCGCTACCTACCGCAAATGAAGAAGAACGGGAAATGAATTCAATCACCAATTCGGATAGAATATCTTCTTCGTCGTCGTCGTCGTATTCAGATGAAGAAATACAGGAAATTCCACTGCCGACTGTAACTGAAACGGCATCACAAGCACAAGAATTGCTAATCGATACTTTGTCAAAAGTTTCAGCGCCACCACAAGCAGCACTTCAACCGCAAATTAATCTGATTTCGCCTGATGTGGAGAAGAAGAATGATTTTAACGAATTTAATGCAACCTTTGCCAAATTCGAACAGCAAAATGGTGCTAAACTGTTCGACTTTGATGCGGATATGAAAACAAATTCACAAGCCTTTATCGCTCAAGAGTCTCAAATGTCGGAGAAGCCACAGGCAATGCCTAGAAATCGCGACCTTGAAGTGAGTGCCCAGAAGGCTGCAGAGGCTGAAGAAATAAAACTGGAGATTGAGAGAGAACGCAAAGCAGAGGAAGAAAGGCTACGTCGCGCTAAAGAAGAGGAAGAAGCAGCTCAACGAAGACTCAAAGAAGAGGAACAACGACAACGCGAGAAGGAACAAGCGCTAAAGTTGAAAGCAGAAGCAGCAGCAGAAGAAGAAAAACGACAAGCAGCCGAACGACAGCAACAGAAGCAAAAGGAGCTTGAGAAGCAGCAGCAGCAGCAGGAGGAGGAGGAAGAAGAGGAAAAACGACTCGAAACTAAACGTCGTGAAGAAGACCAAAGAATTTTAAATTTTGCCAAACGATCAATGTCCATAGAAAACGGCGATCAGAGTCTCATTACTTCACAAGAATCGCCCAAAGAACAGGTGGCGGAGAAGCGAGAGAAACGCATTGGCAAATTTAAATATTTCAATAAACGAGGTGAGCGTGTGAGGGAGAGAGAGAGGGAGCGTGTGCAGTTGCTGTGTGTTTTTAAAAGCGACACAGAAAACGCTGGCGGATTCGTAAAAGCTAGAAAATTACTCATTTGAATTGAATGCGAAGAAATAAGGATTAAAGCAAACAATTTTGTTTTATTTGCTTACATTTTTTTTTTAAATCATTTTTTATTGTTATTTTGCATGAAATCATTTGTGATATGTACAGCACGCTTTTGAAATGAAAATCTGCCAGTCGATTTCATTGCTTTTGCAAACATACATTTACACAAACACTCACACACACACACATACACATATGCTTACAGACAATTTATATGTGTCATTTGAATTGAATTGTTCTTTTAGTTCTAATCCATGTGTTTTCTTTTGAATTCCTACAGATAAAAATGAAGATGTTAATTCGACTCCAAGTCCTAAATCCAATGAACGCATCATTATTGGCCATGAAAGATCAACAACTCATGCTGAACGTCGCTCGGAGATATCGGCTGCATTAGCGAAAAAATATGATGGGAAATCAAGAGAGGTTTGTTTGTTGTTGGTTGTTTTTTTTTTGCAATAACGGACCATAAATAATTGTTATGACAAAAAAAAATCCATCAGAATTTTCTGGGTTGTGGGAAACGTCATGACGTATTTTTAACCCAGTAGGAACCACCTTAGGAATCATCTCGAGGTCTATAGATTTTGGAAATGTATGCAAAAGGAATTTAATTGGTAAATTGCCCACAAACTGGGTGAAACAATCAATTAATTCAGTTTATTATTGCAAACTTTTGAACCAATTTGATGTAAAATTTTTGTGAAAAAATACCCATTTTACAGAAGAAACGAATAATTTTACATCAACACAATGCATCTGCTCACAAAGCGCAAGGATAGATCGCTAAAATGAGCAACATCCAACCTATTCGTCACATTTAACACCCTCTGGCTTTTAGCTTCTTGTCACATCGCAAAAAGTTCTTTCGTTGTAAATAATTTTCATCAACCCAAGAGGTGATACAACAAGTAGATCGACGTATGCCTGCAAAATGCCTTCTGGATTCTCATTTTATGCAAAGGATCTATAAATTGAAAGATAATTGGGTCAAGTGTAATGAGCTTCAGAGGGAATTTAGTCATTGTTACAACTAAATATAGCCAAAATAGTTGAAAAATCATTCATTTTTTGTATTGTGTATTTGTATTTTGTGTTCTATACTCCTACAAAAAACACCCTGTATTTATAAATGAGCTGTAATAATCAGATTAAAATGCGTCATGACTTTTCCGACAACACAAAACCAAAAAAAATATTGGCACTTTTTCGACAAAGTGCAAAAATGTATGCAAGCAAAATTTTCGACATTATTGCAAATATGTCGACATTATTGCAAAACAATTTCGATATTATTGCAAATCAATTTGTCAAAAAATATGTTTACGAATAAAAACTCAACATAACCGCAACAATTTCAATATCATTTTAAAAAAAAATAAAAACAAATGATATTAATTATTATGAATGGTCCCCAGTTGTAATTTTTGATATAATATATGATATAAATTAATCGCTTTGTTTTTCTTAATTTCCAGGAACTAATGCTTATTGCGAATGGCATGGAAAATGAAGCATTACTGCAACGTCAACGTGTCAAAGAGTTGGAAGACTATCTGGACAATTTGTTGTTACGCGTCATGGAGACACATCCGAAAATATTACAGAATCCCTATTCGCGGACGACATCGGCAAAGAGGTGTGAAATTAATGTTCTAACCTAGAGAATATGCTGCATGGCATATTGTTACCCTGTTTGCCCTTTCATGCACTGTGCTTTACAGTGTTGACATTCTCGTTTTGTTGCTATACATATACTAAATATGTAGTACATGAATTTCATTTCGTTTCGTGTATTCTTCTTGTAGTGTTGTGTTCTCTATTAGATTCGAGTGTACTCTAACATAAGTAGTACATTATAGGCAGCACTTTCTATTTGACTGCACGCACCTTTTTTTTTCTCTCTTTCTCTCTCTTCTTTTTTCACTTTATTATCCACAATGCCACAATTTTATTGTATCACAAAGTAGCAGCACTCATTCATATTCGAATTATTTGAATTCGAAAGTGCCTGTGTAGTTTTTGTGTAGGATAGATTTTTTTTTCTTTTCGTTCTTAAATACACAAATGAATTTTGTATACTTTTTTTATTGTTTGTTTTGTTTACTATAGTTTTAAAAATTACATCAATATGAATGACTTTTTATAAGAAAAGTATTTGATGCGTGCATGATTTATAAGACAATCGTTTGGACACTACTATGCAGGACAAGTAAGCAATAATTTTTTTTTTTGGTAAATTGTATACAAATATATCTACATCGTGGATACATTGGTAAATGTTGTCAATGGGTAGAAGGGTATATCGTCTTGTATCTACCATATGTATGTCATTCTCATCGATATCGACAATGAATATTTTATGTAATTTATTTACACGAACCCGAAAAAAAAAATGCATTTGCTTTGTTATTAATTGCTACATGGTCCATAAGTATATGTATACACATATTGCTTTTTTGTTGCTTTTTTCATTTATGTGTATATTCATGTTTGAACTACATGCTGTTGTTGTGCATATGTTTTTAATACCATTTTTTTTTCATAAAATTTCTTTTAGCGGCTAGCATAATGGCAAATTCTTCTACATTAACTGGAAATCACCAAGTTGCCTTCGATAAAAGAAAACTAAATTTACTACAAGTGCTTTATATTGCATAATTTATACATTTACATACATTTACTATATTTGGTATCTCAAGTGAAATTTTGTATTTGGCAAATATTACATAATTAAATGTTTATTATATGATATTTATTAATATGTTGAATAGAACAACAAAATGATGGAATAATTGATGATTTTATCGGGAGACGACAATACAACATTATTATACAACTAACACCACAATTTTATGTTATTATTTTACTTAACTTTAATACTGCATACGAGTGTAATGCAATAAAAAAGAATCTAGTTGATAAGTTAATTTATTTTTATTATATTAAAATAAGTACCTACATTCAATTCTTCAATTGTTCGAACTAAATAAAGCATCATGATGTTGGACTCATAGATTTAACATTCGTACCTAAGTTAAAAATATAAATATTTACATATTTATAATATCTATATAAATGATGAGAATGATTATTATGTTTTTTTACATACATAGAAAAGTTGCATTTGTTGCTTAATCTAAAAATGATGATATTTTGAACGTAATTGATTTTCTAATTTATTCTTAATTTTTTAATTTGTTAATATTTCAACGAGTTGACATTACATATATTAATCGTTTCTTGTAATAAAAAAATATAAGATTTATATTAAATTTCATAACACAAAAGAAAAATAAAATAAATAAAAATTATTTACATATTAAAAAAATCGTATTGCTTTTTTCGATAATCGAATGAAAGTAGGCTTCTGGATTATCTGAATGTTCACATCACATAAACCTTACTAGAACTAAAATCGACCTTGTTATGATAAATCGTTGGTTTATGAGCAGCTTTGTTCCACAAGGATATAAAATTGCAAGTAGAAAGGGATTTCATACTTCCGTTTATATCATATGGAGAACTTGTTTTTATGAGCACTTGAATAATGCATGAAACCACAGAGGCTGAAAAATTGCTTTTTGAGGGAAAAGAATATTGTGACAACAAAATAATGGGTTGCTGTTGTTGTAGTGTTTTCTATTGTTCATGTACGAACCATTTCCGTATTCTGATGAGCTGAATGGAACTTGGTCGACCACGTGGCCGAGTGCTTCCGGGACGTAGAACCATCCATTCTTGGCTTGCAAAACTTTATGGTGAATATGCTCTATCGGATACAATGAGAAAATATTGGTTTGCTTTAATTTAGGATTTTTAACAATCCAGAATCAAATCAACAATTAAAGCAAAGGATTGATATTGGTAAAAGTTGACCAAAACGAACAAAATTTCTGGCTACGATTGATTGAATTTGTGGTATGCATTGCTCCCACATCCACTGGATTCTCTAGATTTAGAATTCTGAGATTAATTTTTATTTCCAAACCTAAGTAGATAAATTCATGGGAAAAGATTTGGCGCAAACGAGGAGTATATTGCTGAAACACATATTTTACAGATCTTCCAATATCCGATTATTCTGATGGCATTATGAAAATAGAAAAATCACTCGAAAAGCTGTATCGGGATAGAGAAATAGCCTGTATGTTGAAGTGTTATTTCAAGCTTTAAGGAGAATGTTTTGGCTCAAAATGAGGAGATATAGCTGAAACAAACGCCTTTTTCTTTTGCCTCCCTTCCAACCGTTCATCATTCTGAAATTACAAGTCACTAGACAAATTGGATGAATATTGGAGTGCTACTTTGTGCTAAACAGGATTTTGAGGAGTTGAGCCCTCTCTCGAGGGCTCTCTATATATGTCTTTTATAATGCCTGGTCTGAAAAAGAGATAGCTGGCGAAACATTTTGCTATTTATACAGCTGAAAAAATATAAACTTCGTAGTGGAGTCTTCGTAAGTAGTTGGGCAGAAGAATTAATGAGCGTCAGTTATACATTTCACCGCTCTAAGTCTGATTTCTGAGCAACTATGTGGTTATTAGTTAATTGTCTGGTGTTTTTGAGTTAATTTTGTAAGGCAGCTCCTCTAAGGGATTTTCATATATTTTATCCCGCAAGGAACATTCTGGTAGCTTTGGGAACGAAATGTATAAAAAAGTCGATTTTGTAGGGGGTTTTTTTTTTATTTTCTGGTGATTGTAAGTTAATTTTGTAATGGATATCCTCCGATGAAAATATATAGAGCATAAGTATGTTCAAAAATTGTAAAGAAAAAAATTTATAGAGTTCGGTCAGATACTTTACCTCTGTAGTGGGGTTCTTTTATCATTTTGTTTGTAATCTTATTTTGTAGGAGACATACATAAGTAGTATGTGCAGAAAATAATGTTGAGAAGAAAATATTAAGACGGTTCAGTCATACATTTATAACTCATTGGATGCACTTCTGCTAATTTTAATGACATTTCTTAAATTTGTTGAGTTTAGGGACGAAATACAACCTAAGCGAATCAAACCAATTCGGAATTTAAATTCAGCGATCCCAAATTCGTATTAAAATATTTATATCGTCTGCTGGACAATGCCTTTTTTCTGTGCTGTGTTATCTTATATTTCATATTTCATCATTTGAAGGAACAAATATATACCAATGAGCTAGTGGAACCATATTTAAATTTTAAAGTGCCAAAATTAAACGTATCAATCGTTTTATTGATAGTCAATGTCTAAATATCACCAGATTCATATAAAATGAAAAGGAAATTTCCAAGGGACACAGGGTGTAAATGTTATTGGAGATTCTGTTAAAAGAGAGCGTTTTCATTCTTTTTTTAAATCATCTCTGATTTTGAACGTATCGAATTGATACTCTGAAAACAAAAGAGAGGACTCGCAGAATTTATTGCATATAGCATTGCCAGCTGTAATAAATATTTTAGGCATTTTTTACATATTTTTTTTTAAGAAAAGTAAGCAAAAAAATTAACGCCGGTAATTGAAGAAATAGAGTAAGAAAGTTATTCGAAGAGAATTCGAATTTGAACAGTCATTCGAAAACCAAGGGTTTTTTTGCTGTTAAAACACTGTCTATTAACAATGGGAATCTCTATTCTTCTAAAGTGTCTCTGCTAAATATAACATTTCGCTGTTAGTGAACAGAACAACGATTGAGTGGTGATTTCTCTACTAGATGTTTACATTGAGTTTTGATCGCTGAACGATCAGTCTCATCGCAAACTCGACGAAAGAAGGATCGATTTAAATTAAGAGGACGCGTCGGCGTTAAATAATAATTTAAAGAAAAAAAAAAACATTTAAATTTCTTTTTAGAAATTTTAAAAAAATACGGATGTTTTAATTTTTGATTTTTTTTTTTACCTATACTAAAGTAAGTTTTAGCATAAAATCAATTTAGTCAGAGAATAAAAATAATAAATATGCAGTGATCGGTTGGTGTGTGTATAGAAAATATTTTTTTTTTATTTCAAATTATTTGCTATTGCATTGTGATGTGCCAAAACAAAGATTTCTACTGATTATTTTATATGCGAGTGTTGAGAGATCGAGTATATTTAATCTGACGCTTCATTGCAGAGACGCAAGGTTCACTTCGCCCAGTAAACTATGTATTGCTGTATGATTTAATAAAAGGATAGCCACTGTGTAGTGTGCTCTCATAAGATGGATAAACATGTTGTTGAAGTGTGTGTGTGTGTGTGTGTGTGTGTGTGTGTATGTGAAATGAAAACAAGTGATTTATATTAATAAATATAATTTTGTATTTTTGATTCGGTTTCGAAAACTAACTATTTACTTATGATGTGTGTAGTACCATCATTTTCATGTCGGCATACAATTATGATGATGATGATGATGATGATGTTGATGCTGCTGGTTGCTACTTTCGCAGAGACTCAAATTTTTACAGTTTGCTTGTTGCTTGTGTCAACTACTATACTATAATCTACATACATATGTAGAATCTCTTGAGTGGACTGAACTAAATCGATGCCAGTCGCCGCGAGTGGT
Source organism: Megamerina dolium (assembly GCA_963854835.1). Taxonomy (NCBI): domain Eukaryota; kingdom Metazoa; phylum Arthropoda; class Insecta; order Diptera; family Megamerinidae; genus Megamerina; species Megamerina dolium. The sequence goes on along the minus strand of OY978527.1, from coordinate 58,122,716 downwards.
GGAATTTGAAATGGAATGGGATTAAATGAAATTAAATCTAATAAAAAAAAAACAAACAAACAAACACAACAAGCAAAAACATCACTTGCTGCTACTACTGTTGTTGCACACATATGATTTTATTTATGATTTTATTTGTAAATTTATTCAAAGTAAGCCACTCACAGATTCAATACTAATTTGATGTGGGTTCACTCACATAGCGCACTCGTATATAGTGGATGAAGTGCACAAACAGTGTATATAAACTATGCGATCGTCAATTCGATATTCAAGGATCATTTCGCGATTTCATAGAGATTGTTTACTATAATAAAAAAGTGAAGAGTGAAAAAAATACAATAACATAAAAGTACAAAGAAAACACTTTTCAAAAAGAGTTTAATGAAAATTTTATATCGAACACAAACGATCTTATTGAAATTGTTTCAGACACTTCCTCACAATACAAATACTCTCTCATATACATATGTATATAAAATGGTGATATTTAGTTTGGCAACATTGTTTATATGACGTATGTATGCTCAAATATTATATGTATATGCATTATGGCAATGATAATAAATGAATACAATTATGTTATATACAGCCGTCGGTATTTTGATTGAATATCATGGTGAGATCACATGAAACAAATTCTGATAGCTTAAATTCTAACTCATTTTGACAACCTGACTCAACGAAAAACATCAAATGAAGATAATTTCAAGTATTTCTAACCAAGGAAGTATTAAATATTCCTGAAATTTCAAATTCGTTGGGGAGCACTTCTAAAAAGTGGAAATCGGAGATAAGTTCAATCAAAGGAAATATTGAAGAGCAAAAATTATTGGGGGTCAGAAACACATTTCACTGCTTTTGGGTCGATTTCTGGGGGGTTTCATGTTTTTCTGTCTTATCATATGGAATTCCTCTTTAGGGGTAAATACTGTTGATACATATATTCGGCGGAAATATTGAAGAGGTAAAATTAATGGGGGTCGGTCATATATTTTATCCCTTTAGGCGAGATTCCTCGGGGTATTTGTTGTTGTTATACAGTTTATCTCCTAGTGAGATGAAGTAAGATCGATCCCCATTAATTCCGTATCCACTCCGTAAAAGGATACACATACAAAATGACCGAAAAAACATTTAATAATCGACAGCAGCTGTCTAGGAATCACCCCTAGAGCGATAAAATGTATGACTGACGCCGGTCTCTGTTCAAAATTTAGTCTGAACATATGGTATTTACCTCATATCTCCACTTCTTAGGGGATTTTACTTACCTCTTCCTATGACATTGCTAACATGTTACCCTTTGGAATAATTCTACAGTATATCACCACCGTGCCGTAGCTCAGTGGTTAGTGTGTTCGCCTTCTGATCTGTAGGTCGTGGTTCAATCCCCGGCTGATGCATAACAAATTTAATATCGATAAGATTTTTCTTTCGAATGGTACCCACCTGTCGGCAAGGAATTGGCAATTCTTCCGACAGTAACAACTTGCCATGAAAAAGCTTCTAAAAGAACTCTGTGACAAAGCTCAGAAAAAGTGATGTCACAAGTGTTCTGCCGTTCGGAACCGGTTAAAATAAGTAGGTCCCTTCTAATACTGCCCAAATTTAAGACGCACAACAGTAATGGAAGAGAAGCTCGGCCAATGAGCCCTTTGGGGCTTTAAGTGCCACATATTTATTTATTTTTTATATCACCACAAAAAAAATGTTCACTAAGTATTTTTTTTGAATAATTTATGTTTTGCCATTGAGAGCTTTTTTTCTTGTTGCAAATTTGGAAGATTTTTGAAAATTTGTATCGCTTTGAATCTATTATAGAGCATGAGTTATGAGGCGATTTTATGAACTCTTACATAATATAGTATTTCGAAAATAATATAGAATTTTGAAAAAATGAATTAAAAAAGAAAATATCGAAAAAAAGTTATTCTTGCCATCCAGGTGGAGTTGTGTGGGAAGTATATTCTTTCTAGTGACAAAAAATACATTTGTTTCAATATTACGTAAAATTTTATATTAAATTCCATATCAAATTTATTGCATTAATAAGATTTTCATTACGAAAGAGTTGCATCTGCTGTATTATGTGAAATGTTCGCAACATATATCTAGCAACATGTTGGCAACATTTACTTGATAGAATTATTGATATTTAAGATATCGTGAAATGTGATAGTTGAATGAAAAGCTAAATAAAAAAAAATACAAGTATTTTTTTCCATTTTAATGAGAACAAAAAATATGATTTTAAATTATTTTCAAAGTATTTTTTTGACATATTCCCCATACACAAATACATATGCGCAAAGGTTGATATTAATTTTAAAGTCGATTTTATTTTAACTATGACTACACGCAATTATGTATATTTGGAATCATCACACGGCTACAAAATGATTAATTTTGTTTAACCATCCAAATCATCTCATTGAAATTGTGGGTGATTCCAATTTTATGTATGAATATACGATTATGTATGTAAATTTATTTGTAGACTAACAACTACTACTATGAGTATGATAATAATACTAATAATAATAAAAAATACCGTAAATTCATTCATTAAGCATCGAAATGCTCATCAGAGACATGGAATGCAACATCAACAATAATCACAACAATAACAGCAGCCTCACTAGTAGTACTAGAAGTAGTAGCGACCACGTTGATACATTTCATGATAAATGACAAATGGATGGTGGCGGGTGTGTGAAGGTGTACATATGCATACATCATGTTTCAGTAAGCAATGCTCAATTAAAATGTATGCACATATATGTATATGCATACATATGTATAAATGTACAGTGCTTGCTAGCTAATGTTGTCACTGTAAAAATGCAAGGCATGTAATGGAAATTCTTCAGATACATGTGTATATACACATGTATATACTCATTTGTATACTTATGTATATATAATTTCATAAATTAAAATATCATACCGGTAACATTTGATGTTTCTTCATGATTATGTGATATATTAGTAATTCAGTGGGTATTTTCTGATGAACTTAACTAATCTTGACAACTAAGTTGTATTGCACGATTGTAGCAATATAATGTGATATATGTAGTAAGTACATTATTGTACATTGGTAATACACCAAATAAAAGATTGATTACTTGTACTTCTATACGAATTCCATACAAGCACAAAGCGCAAGGGGTTCTATCAAACTCGTTCCAAGCTTAAAAGTATATTAGTTGCGATTCTCAAATTTTTGGGAACCTTCAAAAATATTGTAGTAATTGGGAAGTGGGCTAGTTTGTTTAAAAATGGTCGTACAAGGATTGTACGCGTGGATCGTCACGCGAAGTCGAAAACGCGTATCACAGGATATGATTTTGGAAGATCGTCGATTTACCGCGATAGATTTAGTAGAACAAAGGCGTCAATTTTTTGGAACGCAAATGTTATTTTTTTTTTTGTAAATTATTTTCAAACCACAAAAATAGTAAACATTGTATGCAAAAATTATTTTTAAAAGTACCAGCTTTATGGAAGAAAAACTTAAATTAAATTTTCAATACGACTTTCTTCCTTATTCTCACTTCAGGGAAGGGCTTCATAAATTGAAGGGTCATTCGAGTTGGTCCGGTTGATGACAGTAAACTTAATAATTGATTTTTTAAAATGAATTTTTGGCTTTAGAAGTGCTTTGATCCGGTTTTATTTAATTTTTTCCTGAATCTCTTGCTTTTAGCAATTTCATTTCTCGTTTCTAGAGACGAATCTTTTCAAAAAAAGAATAATTTTGTTTGCGTTTGAGAAGCTCATTGCGGACAACAATGCAACGGAACAAATGTATTCTTTAAAAACATGTGGAACTCATATGGCGAGTTTCGAAATGAGACCAAGTTATCAAAATTTAGTCCCTTAGGGATTACACGAGTTATTTTTCGACGGTTTTCATCAATCAATGCCTTTACTTTTAAGGGGGAAGACCACCTTGAGCTGTCGGAAAATAAAGTATTTTCGGAATTTTTTTTTCAGCATTAAAACAACTTGCAATGATGAAATGTTTTATATGATTTTATTAGTTATCTTTTTTACAATAAATGTCAATTTTTTTTGCTTGGAATTCGGGCTCCCTGTACACGCTGCACCAGGTCGCGTAGCCCCCCTCCAGCCCGGTTTTCCCCATCGGTGGGACATCTGAACCCTTGGCAAGTGAATATGGAACAAAAGTTAGATAGGCAGGTTATTCTCCATATAATTTCGCACTGAAATACTGAAGCCGTTTTTTGAAAAGTTAATTTTAACGAAAATGGTGGCTATTTATAAAAAATTGTTAATTTTTTACCTGTAAAATTTGCCTCAAAATCGTGCTTTAAAAATCCAAATTATAAAATATCAAAAATCCCATCCAGTATTTCGATGCAGAATTAAATTCTCGATAATTTTGCAAGGTTTCATCAAAATCGGTTGAAAACTGCAAGCGTGATATGTCCCACCAGTTTACAAAATGTCGTTTCGAGATAAACGCGTTTGAAGTTTTAGAAACTCGCTCAGTGCCCCGGGAAATTTTTTAAAAAATCGTCTAGTTACCTCGTTTAAATGTTTCTGGCGGACTATAGATGCATACTACATAAAAATACACACATTTCAAGCAAAAAAAAAAATAATTCGATTTTTTCAAACCGTCAAAGTGGTCTTCCCCCTTAACTTAATCAGCTTCAACAAAAGGTGCAAAATGAATTGCATTTTCAAGATGAAACTTACCAAAGCGACATTTCGCAAACAATCAGTTTTGACACAGGCATTCTTATAGCGTTGATGCAACTCGACATATTAAATAAAATTAAAAAAAAAACAGTCGCATAAATCCAATATGACAACAAAACACTCCTGACTAGGTGATCGTATTTGCTTATTTCACCTATCCACTAACGATCCACTATTTTGATTAGCTTCTACCATGATATTAGTTCGTACTTATGCACCATTTGGCCAATCATATCCAAATGGCTTAACTATCGTAATTATTACACTCAATAGTGCTTGAGCTTGAGTATTTGTCCTATTTCGTACTTCAACTAATACAAATTATTGGCAACATATTTTGCAATGTGAATACATACGAGAATCTGACATTATTTCTATGGGCGAAGAGAAAAACGTTCGTTTTTTTAAATTACCATTCCACATATTTTATACTCACATATTGCAGCTGCCAACATACAGTAGTCAAAGCATATATAAGTTCTACAGTCAGCTGCATCGTACAGCACCACTATAAATAACAGCAAAGTTTACGATATCCGCATGACGGTGAACGAAGCCGGTACCAAAAGGGCTATCGTACATAGAATGTACAATATAACGAAAATAGCTGTCCCAGATGTTGCATTGTGATTTTTCATTACGAAAAACGAAAAGACGAAATGGAATAAATTTTACATACTAGTACAATATAAACAACAGCATTTTAAAAAAATATTGTATACTAACAGATACATATGCATAGAATATACAATGCTTGTGCATACAAAAATCATTTTGTAAACATCAATGAAAATAGCTTTTTAATTATTTGTAACGTGTATGTGTGTGTGTGTATACACATGTGTGCATATAGTCTAGAATGTAATAATTTTTCCTTTAGCTCCAATAGTGGATTTTGTTTTCGTCGAGTCTTTTCCATGTACATATAATATTACAGCCAGCATATATGCATATGAAACCCTCTCCACAGTACGCGCTCAATTAACCGAATGTACATAACGTTGATATGAATTAAATTGCTGTCACTGTCAGTCAGTTTGCAATGTTGATGTAAATGTTTGTGTATTTAAAACTATTATACATCTACTCGTACTATGTTATATGCTGTCTATTCAATACGTAAATGCATATGTATGTAACATAATAATTGCAAGCCACCAAAAACTGTAGCGTGAAGGATTTAATGCTTATGTACCATTTTGCTTACTTATTTTACGATTTGATTGTAAAGCCTATCACTACCCATCTCTCCACTTCTCTATTTTTATCCCATTACATATACATACATATATTCTCCTATATATCATTATATCTACACACTATAAAAATCTATTCAGTTAACAAAGCATTTTATTAGGTTATTCATTTGACAGCACCACATACATATCTTGACTTCATTTTGCAATCATCTTTGGCATACAGTCAGTCATACGTACTTAGTAATTGTAGTTTTTCTTTTACCACTGACAATTGCATCAATCTAAAAATAACATTCACTGTACATACGTACATTCTATTAACAGAGAATTTTTTAATGTTACAATACTCACTGCATACGTATGTTGTCTTTTTTTTTGCTGCCGTTATTCATTGACACGTGAACATTGTATTCATTGCTGACATTGCGAAACTCTTGTGCATCATCTTCAAGTCATGTATCATACAAGGTGCCTCAGTAAATAGTAAGGCTTGTAGTTATAGTCAAAACTGAGAGAATCTTTAATTTAGTGTCAACTTTTTGACAGATTTTTGTATGGGATATACTCTATACGAGTCGATTTTAAATTTAAGATGATTTTAACTTTGGCTATATTTACGATAATATGAGTTTTTCAATTCGTTTTGAGATATTTTGGATAATACAATATAAATATAAAAAATTTTTCTACTAATTTTATATCTACAACAACAACAATAACTGATTGTGATGCACTTAGAAGTGCTTTTTCTTAATAAAAAGGCCTTAGCTTGAAAATTTGATTTAAAATTAAGCATTTGGTAACCAGTAACCACATTTAGTGATCTGGAATGTTTGATCTAACTGCATTTTTACTCCATCTTCATTTTCTTTACGCTAACCTTCTTCCTACTTTTACTCAGCTCTCCCTGTGCGATATCTTCAGGTCATTTGATTATGCGTCGTATTTACATTCAAACTTCTCCATCATATATAATTTTTAATTATGATTTTTCTACATTGTCCCCACCCCCCGGGTCCCTCTTTTCCTTTTCTCCTAGTCACTTGTCCAGTAAAGCCAAGTGCCTACAAGTTTATCACCAATATTTGCCACTTTTTGTTACAGCGAATGTATGTATTTTGGACTATGTCCACCGTGGTATAGGCATACCTGCTACATGTAGTTTTTATTCCCGTCTATGCATCACTAACCTGTGCTAAGATGCATTTTTGTGATGGCAGGTATGATATCATAGTTGGTTGATTACGATGGTTCACACACAAATACCAACTGTGAGCTCGAATTAGCGATATACCGTTAATTTAAAATCTTCTACATACGATCGTACTTTTGTAACATCTATCTTCCAGTCGATATTTTCTTGTCGCATGAAAACATCTGCCCAACTTTGACATTCGCATCGGATCCTGTGAGCAATTTCTCTGAGTTTTCGTTTGCATTGCTTACGCCTTCTTGAAGAACTGCTTTATTATTTGCCGATAGAACAATGTTATATGCATATAGAATCGTTTCAAGCCGACTTTCTTAAATCTGTCGCATTATATTGCCCATCACCATGTTAAACAGCTGTACAATCAAGGCTGATTTTTTTACGAATACGCCCTTTGACCTCAACTGGTTTATCATCGTAGTGAATTTATTGGATTTGATTTTTAAGGCTTTTTCGAGAAACTTCGTTTCTTATAGCTTAGCACTTAGAACGTCAAAGTCATCAAGATTTTTTAATGACAGCTAGAGAGATGTCACTTAATCGACTCAGATCATGATTCTGATCAATAATACTTTATATACTGGTTCATATCTAAAACCTATATTTCTGGATGTTCAAAATACTTTAAGTGCAATTACTTTCTATTACAGATCACCCTGTTCGATCGCTAAATTATGTGAATAAATAAAATTCAACACTTCTTTGGAAATAATTTTGTGCACCATTGCTATTTATATTCATTTAGCAATACTCTAGAAACGCCGTTCGCTATTTATCGTTTATCTTGAATATCTCGCATATTTCGCTCGCTCATTGAAAATCAGCTGTATTTTATGTAGCCTTTATGCAATTTTGCATCATCAAAATTGTAATCAATACTGCATTCAAGGGATTTGTAAAAGACGTGTAATTTAATTATTTCAAGTGCTTAAACTCTTTATAATCATCCTAATGAAATTTATTTTCAACAAAATGTTGCCAAAATGTAAATTATTTTTTTTTCTGCAACACCTTGTACTTTGCACGAACATTGCGTTTGATTTGTTTTTGGCACATTGTCAAATAAAATTACTGGCAAATTTACAATTTCGAATGGACGGTTAATCGTCACTAAAATTATAGTTTACTTGGTGCTCTGCCAACTGCATACAATTTTGTCGTATACATGAATAAAATGGATTAATTTAGTCAACCGGTCGTGCTTATCATTTTTACTGAAAGCGTGTGTTTTGTTTTTATCTCGATGTGTTTCATTCGTTGTGAATGTAAGTAAGTAAGTAAAATTAAATATTTTTAAATATTGTTTGATAAATGAAGAACATTTTTCATCACCTGTATGTATGATCTCATTTTAGGCTTAGCTTAATTAAATCATCATTGTCTTCCTCAACAATAGTGGCTATTAGTCATTTGGATTTCCGTCACATTGACTTACATAGTGCGAGTACAAACGTCAATGTTATCCATATTGAAAATATATTTGTTAATACCTTCCGGTTTTCTTTTCACTGCAATGGCTTGTTTTTAATATCGATTTTTGATAACAAATCGATCGAAGACGAAATTGAAATACTTTCGTTTGCAAAAAAGGAAAAACATCGAATAATCATGTTGTCCATTAACCCAATGAGCTAATAAAATCGACAATAAACAACTATTAAAAATATGTTCGATTCGATGTTAATGTGTATAGCCGAAGAATCAATAAAATACTCACAACGCATAATGACAATTTCCGATTGGAATTAATTATGTATGCACTAAAATGTAAAGAACCATGTAACAACAAAAGGCAATAATCAATTAGATCTGCGGAAGACAAACACACATTGTGGCAACAAGCATGTAAATATGCATATACCTTCATCCCCCATCCCTTTTTGGCTTCTTAAATTTTTGTGTGCTCAAAGCACAAAAGTCAAAAGTCAAGCCAATTGTGTTGAACAATTTCATTGAAGAAATTGAGTTGTTTGTGGCAAACATACACATAGTACGTGGAGTGATAGGCGGAGGAGGAGCTTATTTTTTTGTATATCAATTGATTGGCGTTCACTTCGATCGGGCAACAATCAATTAAGTAGCCTTTTTTGGTCCGCCAACTATTTCTACTTGGTGCGCTTGGTGGGCAATTCGTAGATACACTTCCAAAAGCGTCTCGTCGTCATTGTCGTCGTCGTCCATAAAGACTGAAAAAACAGCAACTCTAAGCAACAGCTAATGAATAAATATTCGAGCACGTTTGTGACTGACTGCGACTTTGTCAACGTTCATAACCATAACTGCCTAGCATTTATATTATGTGTACCTACATAGTTATTACATATATACACACACACATATGTATATATATGTACTATTTACTATGTACATATATAGCTATACCATAAGTATGTAAATATGTTGTTTGTTGTTAGTGCGCGATGTATTGCCCTGATCGACGCCGATGTTAGCGGTGACGATGACGGTGACGGTGACAGTAACGATGGTCATTGTGGCTAATTTTAATTAAATATTTCTTCCTGTTGTTCTCTCTTCTGCATTTGAGTTTTGAATTTGAATTTGAATTTGAATTTGTACAAGCACTTGTTGTCATTAAGTACCTACATACGATATTATTGCTGCTATATAGTGTTTAAATGTGGGTATTTTCCCTCGTACAATAGCTAATGGGGCTGAATTTGGGTAAAACCAAACAGACAAACAGTGCCGGCTACCAAATAATGTGCGATAGTGTTTACAAGTGCGCTTGTGTAGTACTTGGGTTTGACAACACTTCTTCTGTACTATGTGCGAAATGTATCAATATCAAGTGAGTATCATATAATCATATCTCCAATGTCTTTTTGCATTACTTTTGCATTAACATTTTTTTTTAATATGTAAGTCACCCCTTGGCGTAAATATGAAACAAAGCAATTCATTATATTCAGCTATTTCACAGTAAAATTTAAATAAATCTAGTGGTCCGATTTTAAGCACATATATTCACTAATAAATATTATTTCCATTGAAAGTCGAACCAAATTGAATAATCACCATTGAAAAAAACTGTAATAAAAATCAGCTCAAAGTCAAAATGCAACCCTGCGCCTGCTATTTTCATCAGTAAATTTAATTTCTAATGTGAATCAAATGAAACTAAATATTCGGAGTCTTAATGAGACCTTGCAACTGCCGTTATTGTCACGTCTCAACGCTGTTTAGACTATAAGGATGATAGTAAATCTGCCATTCTTATAGCCCTGACAGTCGGCAGCGTTAATCCCGATTAACGATTTAATTCGAATTAACTCGGGCATTAACTGCAGCTAATCCGCATTAACTCTACGAGTTATTTCTCGAAATAAAAGAGGATTAGCGCAATTTGCGATGGCAACATTGCTGAAAACAACAATACAAAATACAAATACAAAACAATAGGTGTGTTCGCTTATAAAAAACTTTCAACAATTGTTAACAGTTTTTGACATGAAAAGCGTTGGCGAAAAAATAAATCCAGCTGTCAGTTACGAACTGTGAATGTCAATTTACAAGGTTCTGATAGATTTCAGTTCACGTACTTCTTGTAGATTTTCTCATATCGAGAGTGACAGATGACAGAAATTGATAGTGATAGTAATGTAAGTAAGCAGACCTAATAAAACAGCAATCAGCCGTTTAGTTAATCCGCAATACTGCCGTCTGTCAGGTTAATGTTTTATTCGGATAAACTGCGCCGGTAATCCAGATTAACGCTGCCGCCAGTCTAGGCTATTATGAGAAAATACTTGTCATTTGGCGGCACCTTTACTTATTTTGTAATAGAAAACAAATATCTTTAAGTAACTCTCATAAAAAAAAAAAAAAATAAATAAATATGTGGCACTTAAAGCCCCAAAGGGCTCAGTGGCCGAGCTTCTCTTCTATTACTGTTGTGCGTCTTAAATTTGGACAGTATTAGAAGGGACCTACTTATTTTAGCCGGTTCCGAAGGGCAGAACACTTGTGACATCACTTTTTCTGAGCTTTGTCACAGAGTTCTTTTAGAAGCTTTTTCATGGCAAGTTGTTACTGTCGGAAGAATTGCCAATTGCTTGCCGACAGGTGGGTACCATTCGAAAGAAAAATCTTATCGATATTAAATTTGATATGCATCAGCCGGGGATTGAACCACGACCTACAGATCAGAAGGCGAACACACTAACCACTGAGCTACGGCACCCCCAAAGTAAATCTCTTATTTTTGGCAAATTAATCCTAACCAAAATATTTTCTATTTTTAATATAATGCCTTTATACTGTAAGCAGTATACTCATGAGAAAATTTTCACTCTTTGGACGCACCTCTACGTTTTTTTTTTTTAATAGAAACAAAGCCAATGGATGGGCAGTAAGTTTGTTTAGATGGGACTATGACACTTTTTTCTACTACAGAGATGACAAGTTTCTTAAACAGAGATGATTTTTTTTATATTTTATGATAAAATTTAAAAAAAAAATTGTGGGATAACTGTGATGTATAATTTTTCATTTTCTTAGGTGAATTATAACATTTTTTGGCGTTTAAGTGAAAAGATAACAAACCGCAAACATCTCTGTGCAGTAGAAAAACTTAGTACTAAGATTAAGCATATTATTCTAAGTTATTTAACGTCTATAATTATATGTGCTAAGTTTAGCGTCTTTGTTGTTGTTTTGTCATATATTTATCGAGAGCTATAGCTAATTGACATTTCTATATGAAAATTTGTGCAAATGATGAAGTACCGCCACTGCTGTGTTGTAAATATTAGTAGCTATGTATTTGAATTTATTATTTTTGTTGTTGTTTCTTTTTCATGATGTTGTTGTTGTTCTTCCTCTTCTGTTTAGTCTTTCTGTATATTTTTTTTTTTCAAAACGGAAGTATGATATGTTGTCATACTGACAATCCATTCACGTTGGCCTCGCATGGAAGCGCAATAGCTGTGCTGCGTTGTGTTAAACTGAAAAAAAAAAAAAAAATTATCATTGGTAGGCTAATGTTGTTGCACGAAGAGTATAAAAAATAGCAAAATTCATACAGAAGCGTTTTATTTGTAGGTATATTTAGTAGTATGTGTTTGTACATACACACACACACACACACAGAATTACAAATGGTGTTTTTGTATTTTTTTATTGTACATATATGATCATCATATATTGGATGCGTGCTCGATTGGCCTCTAAGCCAAATGGTCAGCGCGTTATCAACCAAAATGGGGGACTTTAGCTTCGATTTTCACATCTACATTGGGTCGACAATTGACTATACTGTTTGGATACTCAGCGAGTGTTATGCTAGATTAGTGTCATCTCAAATGTTTTGTGATCGTTTACATAAGTCTGTCGAAATGGCGATATTTGCGCGCGCATTTGCATTACGAACGCTGGGAGTCATCGCTTGATGCGACTGTTGAGGTCAGTTTGTAACTCTTTGCTCTTGTGTGTGTGTGTACGTGTGTGTGTGTGAGTATTTTACCCCTGCATAAATCAACAAAATTAATCAGCATACATATTTCATTTTGAACGCACATCGTTGTGTTGTCACAAATTCGTGGTGACGTTGACAAACTCGCGTATCTGAGTGAGATCACACAAATTAAAGTAAATTAAATTAATAATAAAAAAAATAAAAGAAAAACAAGCATTACAAAATCCGAATCTCTGCTCGCTCTGCTGTGATTTTTTGTCATATCACTTTCAGTACCATATACGATTTGATTCGCTTGTGTCACGCCAAACTGTCAAAAGCGAATGAACTTATATTTGACCCTCATGTCGAGGAGTGCACCACCACCACCACCACCACCAGCTGATATCATTTGTTTGGGGATGCCTCGGACTTGAGATAATACACACAAGTAAACGACTTTCGAAATTCGGAGTTGCAGCAGCGCCTTGCATTGTCGTCATGTTTTATCTATCATAATGATGATTCGTTTTGCTGGTGTCGCGTTACGTAATTGAAAATATTTCTCATGGGAACAATTTATCCTGCTATTTGTACTATGTAGTTATTATTATGTGAATCACACCAATCAAGGGTTTTCTAAATTGAATTTATCTATAAATTTAGATGTTTGTACAAAATATTTATGTTAAAATGTGTTTTGGCAATTTTTTTCGTTTTCTTTATTTTGCAGATAATGCCGATTCGAAATTTAACCGCGACACGCATACAACAATCAACGACTAAACCCCCTCCAACTTCATCATCATCATCATTATCATCATCAGTGTCACAATCGCACCTGCATAATTTTACAATGTTGATGCGGCATAGATTTCCTTGGCGACTACCAAATCATTGGTCGAAAACAATTGTAGCACTTAGTAGGCGAAGAAATAAAAAAGGAGCAGTAGCAGATAAAGCTTGCTTCGACGATCCGATTACATCGCCATTTATAGAAGTCGCAGAAACACTTGTCCAAGCGTCAACCACACCGTTTACCTGCAACGCCAATAATACAATCAATCCAAGACGCACCGCCCTATCAACATTATCAACATTATCAACGACATCAACATATTGCAGCGCTACACTTCTGCCCATATCGAAATACACCACATCAATTATGGCATATGTGGTAGCGCTACTATTTTTCGTCACAACCTGCATCGCCGCCTCACCTTGTGACTCGCACAGTTGGTGGGATCCAGTCAAGGATAAATGCATTCCGTGCACGTTATGTCAGGGCGAGATGATACCATTGCGTCCATGTCAATTGCATCGTGACACAATTTGCGGTTCGATTTATGATTTAAAAATCGATTGGGTTGTCTTGGCGAAAACTGAGCCCAATTGGAAAGAGGTTGGTTCTGATTCATCTTCTTCTCAATCTAATCTCAATTTAATACACAATTATCTATACTCCTTCAGCTTCGTATTAATAAAGTGAATATACATTTTTTTTGCTCTGCCTTTCACAGCGCCGAAAGTATTCCGAAGGTGACTATCATTTGGAACAACAATTAACACCGGAGGAACTACAGCAATTGCATGAAGAGTCAATACCATTGGATTGGCAGACTATTGCACTTTTTATGGCCGTCTTGGCATGTTTGCTATTCTTCATTGCAGCCGCATGTATTCTAGTGCATCATATGCGTCAGTGGCGACGCATGGAGCGGCGTTTAGACCAAGGTAAGTGGTGTGATGTATACAAAAATCTACTTTTACATATTGGATTCTATGAAAAGTCTTTCAAAAATGCAAGAACTAATTTCTTAGTGACAGAGATGTGCGCTAATGGGCTCGAACTGCCCATTAGCCGAGCTTCTTTTCCGGTACTGTTGTGCGTTGCAAATTTTGAACAGTATTAGAAGCGACCTACTTATATTATCCGTAGGCGTAGTTCAGTGATTAGTACGTTCGCCTTCTGGCTTATAAGTGCTTACTGAGTTACGGCACCTTCAGTGCTAGTGATTTTTCTCGTCGTCTGTAATGAACTAATAGAAATTTTAACTGCTGAATTATGTAAAGTGCAACGTGACGAGTCACTTTGATTTGTAAAGGCTATTCCATTAAGACTAGTGGTACTTTGATTTTGAATAACACGCAAACGGTTCGGTTTTTCCAAATATTTTATTTCATTCGAAAGGGCACACAATAGGATTATTCGCGGATATGTTCACCGCGACTATTCTGTAGATATCTCACTTATTCTTAATTTCAATCAATTATTATTGATTGATCGGGCCGAATCACCGATGTAATATTGAATTTCAAGTCTGGAAGTCCAGATCCTTCACATAGACTTTTTATCCTTCGTGTAACCCCACAGAAAAATGATTAACAGCGTCAAATCGTATATCTGGGCGGACAATTCACATAACCGCAACGAGAAATTACACAGTTCGGGAATTTGGGACGCAAAAAGCCCAAATTGAGGCGAGTTATGTGTGGTGTAGCGCCGTCCCATTGAAACCACATATCGTCCAAATTCTGAGCTTCAACCTCCGACACAAAATAGTCCTCCAACATAGTGTTGTACAGCTCAGAATTGACATTTTCGGTGTTTCCGTCCTCATCTTCGAAAAAATATGGCCCATAAACTGCACCAAACAGTGACTTGTGGTGGATGAATTGGTTCCTCAACAATAACGTGTGGATTTTCCGAGCTCCAGATACGGCAATTTTGCTTGTTAACATAGGCGCCAAGGTGGAAATGAGCCTCTTCCAGAAAGATGATTTTTTTTTTGGAAAAAATCGCCATCTTCAGCAATCATTTGCAGGGCCCAATTAGGGAATGTACGACATTTTGCATGGTTACGAGGCAACAGCTGCTGCGTCAATTGGACTTTATATGGGTGTAACTTCAAGTCCAAACGCAAAATACCGGGCGACTCGACGACACTTTCCCTTACGGCAGCAATAATTTCAGCACTGGGTGCATTCCGCACTCTGGCTGGCTTCGGAATTTCAAGTACGGACCCAGTTTTATCGATCATAGCGTTTGCACTTGGCATTTAAGATCTAAAATTCGACGTTGAAATCGTCGAATCGTTGTTCGCCTTTTATATGATTCGGCGGTAAATCCCTGGTTATTTAAGCAGTCGTATTCCTACAGGAATTCAAACATATATAGGCTAAATATGTAATTTGAAATTTATATTGAACATTTAATTCAATTTCAATTCAATTCTGTAATTCTGAAGATAATCTAAATATTTCCAGCAAACCCCCCTTTTAATTAAAAAAAAAAAATATATTTCATGTTCAAATTTATGTATTCCAAATGTGTTCGATATGACGTTCTTTGATTTTATTTTATTTTCTCACAATTCACTTAATCACAATTGACTACGGTAGCGTTCTCATTGTCAAGATCACGAGCTTGATCATATCAAAATCATATTTAAAATTCAATTCATGTGCAACATTTGGTTGTGCAAAGGGTTTCTACTTATAGATGTTTCGTTTCTAGCATTTGAACATTAGAATAGGATTGTATGCTCGATAAATAAATATGAAGAGGATAATTTTCATAGTTTGGCCCGTTGACATTCCGAACATTGCATTCGATTAGTTTGTGTAACTTTGTATCAAATCGAACGGCTGTTTGATGGTTGATGATTTCTTTGTAAATGACATCGCCAAAATCATCAACAACAATATTTGCGATAGTATTGTAGCTACATAAATCGTAATATTCCAACGAAAGATGCCGCCCGCCGGTCTTTCAATGCCAATACCACGAATATGAATATCACCAACATCGTCAACGGCATCGCCACCGTCGTCGTCGCCAGCCATTCCATGCTGTGTCAGGCATAATAAATTAGTTACGCAGAAATGTGAAATGTTGCGCTACTCTATTATGCTCGTACGTACCGTACTCTTGTGCGCTCTTCGACGCCCTTTGAGGCTCTTCTGGTTTTGTTCTTTCTGCAAACAAAATATACTTATTGTCCAACAAGAAATTTAAATGTTTTCGGGCGAGGCGAATTCTTCAATGGTTTCAAGTCATAAAACACACACACACACACACACACAAAACTTCATGTTTTTATGATACCAAAGTAGGTGAAGTAGAACATACGTCAAAGTATTTTGATGGCAAGAAAATATTTTTACGAATGCTTCGAAGAGGTGTGTTGCTTCTGATAATTCAGTGGTCAGAATTTGGGTGTGTTTTTTTGGCGTTGATATAAAAGTAATTGTGCCGCTCTTTGCGATATGCAAAAGCACAAAGAACAAAAGAAATTTGCACGTACTAAATTCTGTATTCGTGTTTTGGATTGACGCCACGCCACCATGTTGTGGTCAATTTGTGCTGCGCTACCTTTTTTGGGAAGCTCAACATGTAGTAAGCGGTTTCCTAATTGCGGTTCTAACGGTTAAATGTGATTTTGCCGTCTCTCTATTTTTATTGTTGCTATCGGTATAATCAATTCTTCAGCATATGACTTGTAATGACTTCATTGATACGAAAGCCTTTGGCATTCATAATTCATATCATTTACTGGTAGTACATACATACGAGTATGAGTACAACTAAACAACAGTAGTTTGTTAGCGAGATTTATTATGACGTGAAACTGTCCTTGGCCATGATTTATACAAGAGTATAGAATACGTCTATGGAATAAGTATGATTATTGTCGTCGCTGTTGTCGTGATGGTTGTCGCCGCCGCCGCCGCCATCGTCGTCGTTGTGGTATATTCTTCTTACGTTTAACAACTGTAATAATAAGGGCGAGCAGCATAGCTCTGTGACATTAAATGTAGCATAAAACTTTGGCAGACTTTGAGAGTATATACGAAATAAAGGGTCACTTTTTTGAATGACGTAGTTTCGAATTGAAACAAAATGTCAATAATTTTATGCTATTTTATATTCAAATATGATTTTATGTCATTTAAAACTTGCGATTGTGCTAAACATAACACAGTCTGATGGATAAATTTTCAATAATCGTTTCAAACGTCTTATTTTGTCAATATTATGGGAGCACTTTCCATCAAATTCACATTTTTATACGATTAGCCTATGAAGTGTAATATATATTGATAAAACAAATACACCAGAAACGTCAAATATCATGGTCTAGTTGACCAGTTGACAGGTCGATGACAGTTCGAAAAACTTCACCGCTTAAATTTTCCTTCAGTAAATTGGTTTTTTTAACACTCTGTATGCCACTCAGTCCTGAAACCACATACTATATAATCCTTTCTCTATAACTTTCCGCAATGAGGGTTTTCACTACTTAAAAAAATACTTCCTAATAACTTCTTCTTTAGAGCTCATTAAATGTCCCAAGTCCGAAGTGTCTTCTGTGGATTTTGTATGCACTAAAGGTGACTATTCTATTCATTGTTGTAATCTTTTAATCAAAAATGAACCAGTCTCAACGCTGCACAACATTTTGATATGAAAATAAGGTTTCTGATCTATTCAGAAGTCGCACGACACAAAGCATGGTTATTCGACTTGGTTCTTGTCTAAATCACTTCTCTTTCTGCATAAATATCCACAAAGTGAAGTCTTTCTCGACACTAAGCTCCACTACATCCATCTACAAGGCTCTTTATTAGGTTAGGTTAGGTTATGTGGTCGCCCTCTCTCTGAGAGGACACACTTAGGCCAGAAAGGCCCATTGTGATACCACCGAACTTCTCTTACAATACTGTTGTGCGTGCTAAATTTGGACAGCATTAGAAGGGACCTACTTATATTAGCCGATTCCGAACGGCAGAATCCTTGTGACATCACTTTAACTTAGTTTTGTCACAGGGCTTTTTTAAGAAGCATTTTTGGCAAATTGTTACTGCCGGAAAAATTGCATATTCTTGCTGGCAGGTGGGTACCGATCGAAAAAAAAATCTTTTCGATATTAAATTTTTTTATGCTTCAGTCGGGGATTGAACCCATGACCTACAGAACATAATGCCAACGCACTAACCACTGAGCTACGGCACCTTTGTTATGTTGATAATAAAATGAGCAAAGTTATTTCTGAGTTTCAATATAGGACGCTCGAAAAATCACCCTTTACACATGTTAGCATTATAATCCCCAACATCATTTATACAAAAGAATAAGTAAAGTCTTTGCTACTACTAGGTACTGCTTAATCCATCAAACGACAACGACGTATGCCATTGAAATAACATGAAGAAAACAAAAAAAAAAACAGTAGCAGTGTATGTAGTAGCAGCAGCAACAAAGCAAAACAAAACAAATTCACATTTCCACACTAAAATTAAAGACTATACATAAATAATGGATAGAGTAAAGAACGAAAGAGGCTTCTGCTGGAAAAAAAAAAACATACACAAAACAAACTCCAAACAAAAAAATTCTTGAATTCACGAGGGAACTATGCAGGTCGTTCCAAGAGCGCGTGTAGTATTCAAAATATAAAATCTTGGTTTGTAAAAGACACATCGGATGATCCAATGATCTGTGTTCTCTGTCAGCAATAAGTACTCAGGCGTACGTATAGTAAGTAGCCAGGAGGAAAAAGAAACTTTTCTGCGAAATAGTTTTCGTTGTTGCTATTAAATAGTATGGCTGATGCTATTTATTACCTACTACCGCTGCTTCTGTTAAAGATCATCTACTCTCATATTAATTAATGTTGTTATATTGTAATTGGAACTCACCTTAAAACCCATAGTAATTCAGTGTCGATACTGAAGCAACATATAATAAATAAAGTACACATAAAATTTATTATGTTATTGCAATTGATTTTTCTTCATTAGCTTTTTAAAATACATATAGTTATAATGAAATATTTATATGTACAGGGTGTTTGATAAATGGAATACATTTTAAAATGGTTTAAAAAGCAATATGAGCAGAAAAATTGCTCAAATTGCATGTTAAAAATGGAATAAGAGCTCTTTCTTCGAACGTTACTATTTGAGGTATTTTTTCGGTAATTTTATATGAAAATTTCCTTAGGGAGTGTACACAGGGGGTAACTATGTTTGGATACAATGTTCAGGAAATATCGAAAAGTAAAAAAATAATGAAGCTCATACAGTTCACGATTCTAGAGAGGATTGCTGTGGCTACTCATCGATTTTCAGAACATCTAAAATTTACAAATATCTCTATAACTTGTCAGGGATTGATCCTAGCGAGGTACATTGTATAACCAGCCCCCATTAATTTTTCATTCTCGACATTTCCTCGGAACACACTTACCATGCTATTTGGGGGACTCCCATACAAAATTAACAAAAAAACACCTGAAAATCGTCAAAATCCAAAAATCACCCCTAGAGCAATAAAATATATTACCGAACCTCTTTAGTTTTTCTTTCTCAACATTTCCTCGGAACATACTTACTCTCTAGCTTTGCTCCTTAAGCGGATTCCAATATAAAATTAGCACAAAAACACCTGAAAATCGTCAAAAGCCAGAAATCACACCTAAAGCAATGAAATAAATTACCGAATCCCTTTAGTTTTTCTTTCTCAACATTTCCTCCGAACGTACTTACCCATTATATCCACCCTTTAAGGAGACTTCCATACAAAATAATTGAAAAAAAATCTGAAAAACGATAGTAGCTGCCTAGAAATCGCACCTACAGTGGTAAAGTATATAACCGTTCCCCCCCTCAAAATTTCTTCTGAACATACTCATCCCCTTAAGGGTACTCCCATACAAAGTGAACATTAAACGTCTTAAAATCGACAATAGCTACCCAGCCAATCGTCTCTGGAGCCATGAAATGTATCGCTATTATTATTCCACTCAACATTGTCTCCAAACTTTTTGCATTTTAGAAAATTCCTTTATACTTGAAATGATGCAAATTCATGTCAAAATATTGCTGCATACAATTTAGCCCGCCTTAATGTGCCAATGTATGCAATGACTTGTTGTTTTTATTGTTACTGCATTCAACTTCTTCGAATTTGTACTTTAGAAGAGTTTCAGTTATTATTATTATTTTTTTTCTTTTTTTTTTTTTGCTTTTGCTTGCTATGCTGCCTGCAGCATGAATGTATTCTTATCCACCCACAAAAACAAATATATCATTCATTCATACATTCACTCATGCTGAGCTGAGAGAATGCAATGTAATTTCTTGAATGTTTTTTGTTGGTTTTTTTTCTCCACTTCGTTTTTGAATGGTGCTGTGGGTTGAATGGTGAATTTTGCATTTAATTTATGAACTTCATTCTGTTGAGTAGTCTGTCTGTTCGTTCAGGATTAACAAGATCATCTATTGTTATGTTGTTATGCTTTTTATGGTGATGATGGAACGTGTCCAGATGCATACATTGCCATATACAACCTTACACACCCACGTGGTAAATGAAAATTTGGACAGCCATGAATGAATTATGAAAGCTTGCGAGTTCAGTGATGATAATGCTTACAATAAAAGTGTTTAATAACAAACGAATAAAACAGCAACAAGAAGACGAATTTTAATTACCAAAAATATATTATTATATTGTATAATATTTGATTTTAGATATCTTTGATCAAGCTATAAAAGAACCGGAAGCGGTAGTTCCTTCATAAATATGTCCACAATGACAAGTTGTATATGAGACGTGAAAAACAACCACAACAAAAACAACAATACGTAGTACATTTGGAAAACAAAAATATTTATGATTTACCTTATGTACTCTACTTCACCCCTTCTCTATCAATGCATGATAAGAACGCCTACAACAACGACTAGAAGTCACGTACATATACATATCATCATCATCATCATCATCAGCACTTCGATCAAACGACAAAAGGACAGACAGACAGACATTCTTAATTGTATTTTTTTTTTTTTGATTTTACAATAAAGTTTGGAGAGAAAAATAAAAGAAGAAAATCCAAACAACTTAAAAAAGATGAAGCAACACCTCTAACAACAATCTAAATCAACAATAGGATAATATCATATTATGGGGATAATATAATGAAGAGGCGGAACTATAAAAACCACAAATACTCTTACTGTGTACTTCCGGTATATGCTGTTGTAACAAGCTATGTACAACAACAAATTAAAGAAACAAACCACTTACATGCTAAACTGACATTTGTATACATGCACATGCACATAGATATTATGCCTTACAAACAAAATTCCAATAATGTCACAAATGCTCATTTCACGCATTTTGTACATACTTCAATAAATATTTATCAACATAGATTTTTGTTACAAGCAACGACACCACCAATATTGCTTTTCGCCGCCCCTCGCCCCATCCAATTCCCCATTCATTTGATGGCACTTTAGAAATAAAAAATATTCAACAACAACAACAACAGCAGTCACATAAATAAAAATAGATCAACTAAATTTAAAAAAACAACAACAACAAAAATAGAAACAAAAAACACAAATGAATTCAATAGAAAATGATGTTGCACCTTTGAAAGATGAGAAAAATGAGATCTGATGCTGCTGATGATCGATGATGATGATGATGATGATGATCAATGACGATGATGATGTTGGTTGTGGTGATGTTTCTGACGTAAATGATGATGATAACGATGATAATGACGATGATGATAAATGTGGTAAAGATGGAAATGAAAACCATCGATCATAGAGCAAATGAAAATGTGTATATTTATACAGGTTGGAGAAAAAGAAATACATTATTTTTTCGCTAGATCGCTTTAGTGATATATATCGTACAAATCTCTAGGGTATTAATCAAAAAAATTTAGACTGCATAAGCTGTATTCAAAAGGTCAAAAAGCTCTCTGTTTGGATGCCATACGAATCGGACGCAAAACCAACTTTCGGGATCGATAGATCCTTCTGCGAAGCATTGGTAAAATGGAATAAAATCTGACCATTTCTTAAACGAATGATGACTGGGTATGAGAAATAGAATTGGAACGAAAATGATCGTGGTTAAAGCGCGATGAAGAGGCACGAACAGAGGGCCATGGTTGCTTTCTCTCTGAGAGGACACATTTAGGCCAGAAAGGCCCATTATGATACCACCGAGCTTCTGTTCCAATACTGTTGTGAGTGTTAAATTTGGACAGAATTAGAAGGGACCTACTTATATTAGCCGGTTCCGAAGGGGTCCGAACGGCAGAACTCTTGTGACATCACTTTAAAATTGCCAATTACTTGCCGACAGGTGGATACCGTTCGAAAGGAAAATCTTTTCGATATTAAATTTTGTTATGCTCCAGCCGGGGATTGAACCCAGGACCTACAGATCAGAAGGTCAACGCACTAACCACTGATCTACGGGACCTACAACAGAGGGCCATACTTAAGAAGGCTTTGCTGTGGGACAGTAAAATGATCATCTACTATGAGCTCTATACTAAGTTCGGACCTCTTCTTTTATTTTTATATTTGGCACACTCCGAATTATGTGTGAAATTTTGCCAGTTTCCAAGCTACAGGCGTTTTAATGTCGAATTATAACTTCCAAAGGCGTTACCAATTGCTTATCGACAGGCTAGAACTGGCCAGCATTAGACATCTTTTGTATTGCATTTCTGCACAACTCCGGGGCACACGAGCTTATAACTACTCGCCAGAAACTCTGGGAACTTTTTTATAATTGCAAGACTTCGTTTGTGCCCATAAAAAAAAAATATTTCAAGAAATTGTGAATACCATTTAGTCGAAAGGGACGTTTTTGAAAGAGACATTATTGAAGTCAATTTAAAAACAGCAACAACTTAACAAAACAAGTCTGAGACTATTCGAACAACAAGGGCAACGTTATTAGAAAAAAGTCTTGAGATATACTTACAACTACTTGATTTCTTTTTCCCTAACACAATATCTAAGATTTGTGAAATTGTGTAGAGTAAAATATGCGATAAATTTGCGCTAGAACTAAGAGAAGTGATGTAAGTGTTAGAAGAAAGTCGATTAGGTGGTCGGAAATCGCTACGAAATCTCGGTAAAAACGTCAAAGGTGGACTCTGGGTTATCATAAGATCTATAAGTGATTTATTTTAAACAAGTCGATGGACGATCAAAAAGTTGGACGTTTGTAGATTCCAAAGAGCTCATCGAGTTCAACGATGGTAAAACGTGTTGTTTGCAGTAGGACTCGGAAACGAAACGATAACATGTCGAATAGAAACTGCGCGAAGAAATCAAACGTCAAAAATATTCTGATGACTGAAAATATTGAATACTGAAATTTAATGCGAAAATATTTTTGACACTGACATATCAACTTTACATTCATCAATAGGTTCATTTGATTTTATCGCTTTGGACGATTCCTCCAAGATGGCTGCTCAGCTTGAAGGAATCATCCAAAGTAAGAAGTGTAAAATGCCCTTCATTTTTTCTTTCATTCAAAGTGTACACTAAAGATGAACGATGAAAGTGCAGTGAAAACAGTGAAAGCATCTAAATTCCATTCACTATTCACAGTGATTTCATGGAAAATATCAATTTTTAGTTGAGAAGATAACATTTCATTTTTATATTACTTGCCGTGATTGTGTCTAAAATTCTAATTGACAGCAAAATCATTGAGTCCAACGACCGGTTATGGTTTCCTTCAACTTGTAGCCATATCCATGCATATGTTTACAAGACAAAGACATATATTTTTGTATTTTTTTCTTTCTTGTTTTTGTGTTGTTACCCAACATCTCAAGCAACAATATC
Organism: Megamerina dolium; assembly: GCA_963854835.1. Taxonomy (NCBI): domain Eukaryota; kingdom Metazoa; phylum Arthropoda; class Insecta; order Diptera; family Megamerinidae; genus Megamerina; species Megamerina dolium. The sequence goes on along the minus strand of OY978527.1, from coordinate 58,098,472 downwards.
AACAGTATTGACAATTGTAATTGTCATTGCCAATGCAATGTGTGCACATGAATACATTACTCTACTCACTACTACTGCATACCATTTGGTGTGAAATTTTTGAAATCTAAAATTGTATCATTTTCTATTTTCTTCAATTTAAATTCTTGTTAAATATGAACATTTTTGAAAATATTTAAAAATAACCACAAATCTAAATGAAAAATAATATAAATAAAATCGAAAAAATTAATTCATTCATTAATGAAATAACTACAGAAAGCATATGAGTATGAGTATGTATTAAAATAAACTTCCTTTGGCTGAACTCAATTTTATTTCGGAAAATAAAAACAAATTGTGTGCAATAAAATGTGTAAATACACACGTCACACACACACCTATACTTATACGAGTAACTATATTTATGATACAAAATAATATTGTATATGAACTGCGCAAATTTGAAAGTAATTTTCGATATGCCTTCTCGTTGGAATTGCTCAATTGTTTACATATCACACGTCAAGAGCTAGTTCCTTTGGCCTCAGCCAAATGTGCAATGCCAAATCGATCGCACACCGTTCGACCAGCAGCAACAGCAGCAGCAGCAGCAATCATGTGATGTAAAAATGTTAGCACGTATCGACCGCTGTGGCTGCCTGTAGTGGTGGCTGTTTAACATCACGCACAATGGAGGCACCAATTATGACAGTGGGCAGCAAGCGGCAGGCAATAATGCTTGTTCGCGCAATTATTGAAAAATTTTAGAAAAATAACAAAAATATTGTACATACATTAATACGATACAAACTTGTGTGGAAAGCTAAATTTATTGCTGTTGTTGTTGTTGTTGCCAGTTCAAAAATAAATCTGAAATGAAATGAAAAAAAAAAAACGTTGCCAGCAGCGGAAGATTTTTGTTTGTTTATATAAACGTGTATACTCATATGCGTATATACATTAAGGTGGTTCAACTCTGGTATGGAACACATATCAACGGTCACCGTTTCAATTTTACAGTGCAAAATGGCTTCTATTATATATTTAATTCAATAATTCGGGATCAATATTCTATATTTTTGTTAATACCTATTTTTGAAAATTCTTCAGTAAAGGCACTCAAATTTTTTTTTGTAGTCTAAGGAGAGTATTCCAAATTTCTTTTGTTTAATAAAACTAGTAATTTTTTTTATAGCATTAGAATAAATATAAGGGCTTGATGTCAAGTTAAAATTAAGTTGAAATATAAACTTTATATCAAATCTCAAACTCTGAATGCCAACTCCAAATGATAATTCTAGCATTTTCAACTCAGGGACTCTAGTTCTCAACTCAAAAGAATTGCCAAAAATGGAAGCAAATGCTATGTACACAGATTACATAGAAAAGAAAAAAGACATGAAATACTAGTCTCTAATTTAGTGTTATAACACTGTCAATTTGAGATCAAGTTGAAATTTATATTGAACATCAAGTTGAGATTTATACTAGATATCAAGTTGAAAATTAAAGTTTTTGTGAAGCGTTTGAGAATAATGTTGGATATCAAATTGAGAATTAAGTTTTTTCTCAAGCATTTCAAATCTTCTAATTCTATGATTATTGGGTAAATTCAAACGAATTATTTCTTACCTTAAATTTCAAGAAAAATCTTTTTAATAAAATCAAAAGTTTTTTTTTATGAATTTTAAAAAAGCTTGCAGTCCATAATAATATAATATTCTGAACATCATTTTTTGGGTATTTCTAATTCACATAAATTTTTTTTAGCCGATATGTACATTAAGATGTCTTATCCTCAATGCAAAAGAAGTTGGTAGCTATTTTTACCAGCAAAACATGAGCTTTGGCTCTCCAAAATTTTTCAGCTCAATAGAAAGCCATTCGGTTTGAAAAATATCCAAATTCTTTATTGAAAATCCTTACATTGCAAAATTGTTTTTCCAATAAATGAGCTCAGATATTAGACAAAATTAATCTACTGCATAAACATTTTTAGTTAGTCAGCAGAAAAACTTAAAATAATGACGTTAACACACACCGAAAGAATTACATAGAAGATGAATACACCTTTCGAATGATGTACAAATCATGTTATTGAGATTAACCATTCTGATTTTTGATATCAAGTGCAAAAAGATGCAAAAACACGTTTTTATCTCGAAAATTTTTATAAATTAATAGATTTAATAAATTAGTGTCATTTCCTTTTTCATCAAACAAGAAGAACGCTGTTTTTAATATACATTTCTTGTATAAACTAATATTATAATACTCGTATTAAAATATCGAATCTCTTTGCCAACACTTCTCACTACAGGAATCAAATAATGTGGTTTCGCGCTGCAAAGATATCATGAAAGAAACTGTTTTTGAATCACCTTAATGTATATACACGCGTATAACTCTTCATCTGCTTTGAGCACATTTTCTTTTCTCATTTCGTTCTCACTCTTCAATGGCCATCGCCATTTTACTACTACGTTAATACATATTTGAAGGCAAACGGCAAAAAGCGTGCCTCTCTCTGCAACTTCTTGCTGTAATATTTTTATTTTTATTTGTTTATAAAATTATATTATGAATTTTATTTTGCTCTTGTGTTTATTCAATATTTTCTATGGAAAAAATTAAATACATAATAAATGTTATTCGTTGCTAAATTTGAATATAACTTCCAACGACAGGGTTGTTATAGCATTACTTTTTCAAAAAAGCAACTATTTCTTTCATGGCGAATTTTTACTATTGAAAGGGTTGCTAATGAGTTGATCCATTAACTCACCCTGTATAAATAACGAATGTATATACTTCTCATCGGAAAGAAATATGTACATTTGTTAAATTTTTTTTTGTTTTTCACAACCGACACATGTGTCCAATTAAATTCATTCGGAATATATTTATACGATTCTTTTAGAATTGTCATTAGTATCAATGCAGATAAACATTTGTTCATGAATATGTCTTCTTTTCCCTGTTTGCAGATGTGGAAGAGCTATCAACTAAGCTTATGGCAAAATTAGCCGAAGTCCAAAGTCTTGAGGGTGGAACATTTTTCATTGGCAACGCCGATGCCTTAAGGATTCCAACGACATTTCAGCCACAGCGTGTGCTATTACCGGGTAAGTAGTCAAATTTCCAAAACCAAATAGGTACTACATACTCCTCTATTTTATTGTGTTGTAAAACAGCGGGTGGTTGCTCAAGATGGTATTGTTGTTTGTACATTTAAAAAACCATTTACCAACCACTTGAGATCGACAATGGATTTTTGAAGTGGATCGGGAGTCTATACGTGTGTGTGTGAGTGTGTGTTGGACGTTTTTTTTTTATCAATTTTAATTGTTTTTTCTTAGTCGTTTTATTTTTCCAAATTTTTTTGTTTTTTGTTAAAGTACCCTAGCTTGTTGACACAAGGCCATTTCTATAATGTCTCTGAACGATGAAGATGATGATGATGATGATGTTAGGCGTCATATTCGCAGCGTGCTTTTTGTTGGGCGACTCAAACAAGAAAGTGTTAAAATTTGCATATTCTTGTGCACAGGAGGGTGTTTTTTTTTAGTTTTTTTTTTTAAATAATTTGTGATATTTTAAGAACACAACACATCAGACACATGACGCCCATATAGATATACATGTAAATAATAATAAATATAAATGTATTTTAGCCCATTGAAACGCACCCTATTGCACAGTCTGCAGAAGAAGCAGTAATGTGCTTCGATTTTCGATATTCTGAAGATGGTGTTGATTATGGGTGTGAATATGACTTTTCGATGAGCAAATGAATTTCATATATGATTTACTGGCCTTGTATTGACGTGGCGTCGAAAGCACTTCACATAATGATGCGTTCCTCAACAAACTGCTGCTTCCCTGCATTCGTTTTGTTTTCTTTTTCTTTTGTTTTCAATTCAATACTTCACATATAAATCTTATTACATTTTATTGTTTTGCTGGCAATTATTTACCAGATCACGTTTGCCATTTTTGACAGACATTTTAAGCGATTACATAAAGTCAGTAGATTTTGGTTTTTTTTTGTGCTTTTGAGCACGTTTCAACAAAAAATAAATATTGCCAAATAATGAACACAATAATAATTCTTGTACAGATATGCATTTTTAATGACAGCAGACACGCAAGCAACATTTCTGTTTGTCAAGTGTCATCGAGACTTGTCAGCAAAAGTCTAAAAATGACAACTATGTATTTCACAGTGGTGGAAAGTCAAATAAACTCAAAAAAATCGAAATTTCTGCATTCGAGCAAGCTCATTCCTCACTTCATTGCCATGTATGTCCCGATGTCCCGGGATCAAGGCATCTTTCTGCTTATTAGCCTTTTCAAAATCCATTATTATTCAGTAGTTTCGACTTTTAGAAGCTTTAAATAAGTGTTCGAGTTCAATCGGAGTGGAATGCAGCCGATTTGGTTCATCCGGTAAAATCTGTAAAACCAAACTAAATCATTATGTCGCCATCGCAAGGGATTGGAAACCCCTTGATTGGAATGATAATGCTAATGCTACCAATACCTGTCAATACCTATGGGTGCCGTAGCTCAGTGGTTAGTATGTTGGCCTTCTGATTTGTAGGTCTGGGTTCAATCCCCGGCTGAAGCCACCTGTCGGCAAACAATTGGCAATTCTTCCGGCAGTAACAATTTTCCATGGAAAAGCTTCTAAAAGAACTCTGTGACAAAGCTCAGAAAAAGTGATGTCGCAAGAGTTCTGCCGTTCGGAACCGGTTGAAATAAATAGGTCCCTTCTAATACTGTCCAAAATTTAACACACACAACAGTAATGGAAGAGAAGCTCGGCCAAAGAACCCTTCGGGGCTTTAAGTGCCACATGTTTATATAAATTTTATTTTCACCTGTCAACCAAACATTCTCATAGCTTGTCAATTGTGTAGAAATTCTAGTTTACTAATCAAATAATTTTTTATATTTGAGAAAATGAACTGTAATTGTTTTTGAAGCAAGAAGTCTCGTTACAAAACGGCGCTTAAGCGCTAATTGAGTTCATGGAGTGAACTACAATTTTAACCAGCCAATCATGTCCTCAACCATTCCTTGATTTCTAGGTTTTCTTAGCATTCATAATGTCAGCTTAAACCATTAGGATTACACCGTCAGATATTCTTTTCATCTTGAATTCATTTTCTATACTCGCTTGTGATGCCAATAGCACTGAAACTCCCCAGGCGCATCTAAATTAAACTTAGAAGGGACGACAAACGTTCTCGATGATACATTGGCATCTTTCCAATCTGATCCTATTATCGCTAAATAAGCTTTTTATTACATAAAAAACCACCTGTGTTCAAAAAAAGTAATAAAATATCGTATAGTAGTAAGACCTGTGTCTACATATGAGGGTTCTCAGTGCAGTAGTATTCGTTGTTTTAAATTTGGAACCATGCCATGGGCTATATGAATTAAGTTCGAATGAGTTAATGTCATTAAATTGTACAAGAATGTTGAAAAAATGTCGATACCTTTTACGACATTATCGCAAAAAGATGGATTGAGATTTCGACATTATTGCACACATGTTTGCAATAATGACGACAGAAAATTTAGCAAAAATGACATGCAAAAATATTTCGATATTATTGCAAAATTTTTCGACATTAATACATTTTTGCTTAAAATCAAAATTATTTTGAGCTTATCGAAATTTCTACCACTATACCTTATATATATTACTCTCTATAAGCAGCATACTTATGCATGTAATTTACGAATGAAATTAACAACTTTTATTTTCAATTTTCTTATCATTTTACAGAAAAACCGGCTAAATATAATGATCGACGTATTATTAAGACATTACAACCTGGTAATGTTTATATTGAAGAGAATAGTTCGAAAGGTTGACAGCCTTTCAATGGGGTATCACAATGATCATAATGATGATGATGATGATGATGATGATGATGATGAATCCGCCGGTATTCGATACAAGTATTGGAGGATAGGAGGATTGAAGATACAATTATTGAAGCAACAATACATGAGGATTACTTAAGAGCTTATAAATAGTTGTGAATGTACACGCATACTTACATACAATACATATATGATATATGCCTACGTATACTCGTACAAAGGAAATGATGAAATATGTATAGATACGATACAACTTGTGTCACAGGACAAAATTTCATAAATTCGTAATATGTGTGTATTAATGTGCTCCTTTGGCTTAATGGACGTGTTGTTGTTGTTGTTGACTTGTTGTAAATTTTTTTTTTTTAAACACACATCATCAATTTATATACTTATGCATATATAGTATATTGCATATGAAAATGAAAATTTCTTAATCATAAATAATCATATTGTACTAATATAAGTAAGTAGTACTAATATACGAATGTCTATTAAATAAGCTTTCAAATGTGGCAACTCTAATTATTCTATTTCAATATATCTAAAGGCTATTATTATGCATTGATTATGTTTGTTCTATGTAAATAAATATATATAATTTAATATGATCCTTTTTTAGTTATATACGATATATATCATACATATGTATGTATGTATTTATGTATGTATTTAATGTTAACTTTATTTAAAATAAAGTTATACATACTCACACACACATACACATACAATTTTAATTAATTCATTATATTTCTATCAATCAATCAATCAATCACTTTTACTTAATGTAAATACATATACATATGTATATATAATTACACATGCACATACATACATAAATACCATATATATATACAATATCTATGATTATTCTCTTCTATACTACTTACATATGATATATGAAAATAATTAAAATTATTAAATGTACGTAATAATATTGTATTATGGGCAACTGAGCATATCTAAAACATATCCACGCATATACGAAATATATATGAGTACATATACAATATACTCGTATATATAAATAAAAACAACAACAATAAATAGTTATGCTAATTTTATATGTTAATGATAATGATATTATATATAATTGCAATAAAGTGAATAATTTCCAAAAAAAAAACAACAAATCAGTGAATCATTTGAATTACTACTTGAATTAAATAAGAACACATGTCAGCAATATATATGCATTTGGAAAATATATAGATTTTTTAGATTCCAAAAATAATCGTATCATAAAAACATCAACAGATTTTCTTATTTTCGTTCAAGTGACGCATAATTTTCAACTTTTTTCTAGGTATGTGCTCCAATTGTCAAGAAGTGGTGAAAATCGATCCCGACTGTTAGTCAATTGAACCCAAAAAGCCATGAATATGATATTTTACAACATTAAGGAACGGATGTCTCGAATTATAGCATCACTTATAAGCAAATATGTATTTGGAGAATAACATTGTTTAAGTATTTAAAAGAAACAACCATTGGTTAATAAAAGAGTTGAACAAGATTTAACCAAAGCCATTAAATACATTTTTATACCAGAGAAAATAGAGGCACCACTTTGATATTTTAGAATAGTCGAGGTATGGATAGGGATAACGGTAACGCATATGGGTAACGCATTCCCAACAAACTCTGTGTTAACTAAGAGTTAACTAATTAAACGCGAGGTTTAATTCGAGCGAAAAGCAATATTATTACGTCACAATATTAATTTTTTCATAGACCAGCGATTTCAAATTATCACCAAGTTCGAAATTGAACATCGATTTATTCCATCACTACAAATTTTTGGACATATACTTGAAGTGAGAGAAAGAAGGTTGTCGTTTTTGGTGTCATTGGGAAAGCCAAGGGAAATATCGCTCTATAATTAGAAATGAATATTTCGCTGACTTAAAGAAATTATGATATTTTAAGAGGCAAAAAGACATAGAAATTTATTAATTTTTTATACCAACGATATAAGGTTTTCAGCTTTAATGAAAAAACATTAAAATACTTCCAAACGGCGAAAGGTAGCACTTGCTAATTGCTTGTTGTCTAGTCTTTTGAGAAAATACTGTTGAATTGTTTGAACCGAGGATCGAATAGGCGAGAAAGGCTAACTATTAAATTACGACCCTAAAGATAGATCAAAGGCTCATGTCGCATTCTTCCTAATAAAAAATACTCATTTGTTAGCCTTTATTATTAGCAAAATTCCAAGATGTTGACAATAAGGTCAACTTTAGAGAAACGCATGAATGAAAAATGAAAATTAAAAGAACAAAAGCGTAACAGAGTAACCTAAAACAACCTTGGCCCCTCAATCTCTACCATCATTTTATTTATTTTCTATTTTGCATACAATAATGAGTGACGTCGTGCGCTTTGAATTGCATCACAAATGCATATGCAATTATTCAAATTATTGCATTGAATGCAACAATAGCTACAATGAATATAGTTTGATGAGGCTTGTATGGGAGACATCATATTTTTGTACATACAAGTAGATGCTTAACATTGAAATATTTTCTAAGTATATTTACTTATTGTTGTTTCTATTGTTTTCTTATTATTTCTCTTGATCTTCATTTTATCGTTGTCCCATGTTTGTATATCGAAATGCAATTATGCAAAAAAAAAATAAAAAGTGTACACCGTTAACCAAAAGTAGCGTCACAGAGACTACCGACAACACATCATATACATGCATACACATTACATTGTATTGCATGTACATTAATGTGGTTCAAATTGTATGAAACAAAATAACGTAGCTTAACGAAGAATATAAAATTTGAATAATTTCAAGCGTTATTTTCGCAAGGGAGCAAAATGAAATTCAAAATTGGACGCCCTGACTACTTTTTAGTTCTTACAGCCATTATAAAAGCATAAATTTTGTAGGAAAGCGATAAGTATGTTTGGAGGAAATGTTTGGAAGACAAAATTAATGGGTGTCGGTCGTACATTTCATCACTCTAAGGATGATTCCTGAGCAGCTAAATGGTTACTTGTTGGATTTCCGGTGATTTTTCGTTCATTTTGTACGAGAGGCCCCCAAAGGGGTATATGTAAAGGGTAAGTAATTGGTGGAAATGAAACAGTAATCAGTCAGGGAGTCAGTCACATATTTTACCGCTCTGTGGGAGATTCCTGGGCAGCTATGGCATTAAATTATGATTTTCAGATGCATATATGTATATTCATTTTGCATGGCATATTTGTCGAGTTTCGTCTTTTTTTGTATGAATGCCTTTTTAAGGGACAGAAATAGGTGGCAAGTATGAGAAAATGTTCTGATGAGAAAATGAATGAGGGCCGGTAATTACGCCTCTAGAAGTAACATTGGAATATTAATAGCGAATTTTATGAAAATGTTAATTTTATAGAGGAGCTCCTCAAAGGAATGGCATGCACGTTTCGGAAAAATGTTGAGGGAAGAAATTAATAGTGGTCGTTCATGCCCTTTTTATCCCTCTAGAGACAAGATTTTATAGTTAAATAATAAGAAAAGTGTTGAAAGACCATTTTTCCAAAGTATTTTTTTTTTATCATATGATATATATTTAGCCTATGAGAGATAGTAAGACAAAAGACAAAACACGGGCCACCTTAATATGCATATATACATGCTGCAAAAACGAATAGCAAAATAAAAAGCGAAAATTGTCAAGTAAATATTTCATATGCTGCGCACGCGCCATAGTTTATACCAAGCATTTCTTTATTATCATACAAAAGCGGCATATGGTATGTAGAAATCAATCAGATGCAGTATGTAAGCAAACAACATCTTCTAATGCGTCGTGATTGTGATTGTTATTATTATTTTTGTTGTAGTTGTAGAGTAGCTGACCAAACGTCTATAGTAGTAGTAGTAGTAGTATTTACAATGATAGTGTAAACAAGTCTATTATTATGGCATTTTTCAAATGCAAATTACAAATGCAAAACGACACAACGGACATTCGCAATAATGATACGTGCTGATGATGTATGTACGTAGCTAATTTAATCGAAGGATAGAATTGATAGGGTTTTATGTACAGTGGCTCACAGCTTATTTCGTACAGTGTATATATTTTTATGTACATGGCTGTAACATCGAAACTAAAAAACTTATCGATAAGTTTTGAATGTAGATGTCTGTGTATGTGTTTAGTAAACCTAATAAGAAAACGGGGAACCCCAAAAATTTTTCTTTTTGTTATGCAAGAGAGAAAAACTATTGATCAGCTGATTTTCAGCTCACATCTTATTTCGTACACAAACTTCAATGTAGGTAAGTTTCATTCTGCCGCGCAGTTACAAAGTTTTTTTGAATTGTATGAGTTTTTGGACCTTTTTAACTATTATAACAATTTTTATTATTATTATTTTAAATAGTTAAAGTGCTGTAAATTAAACATTTAGCTTTATGGGTCATCGTACAACGATGGAACAGCGAAAACTGGTAATTAACCATTTTAGGAAAGGTCAGAGTGTGCAAAAAATTGCTGAAATGACAAATTTAAGTGCCTCAACTGTCCAATACATCATTCAACGCTTCGTTCGCGAAAATCGGTTGGAGAACAAGGGCAGAGAAGCACCTAATAAGATTTTCAACGCATCAGACGAGCGTTATATTGTACGAAAAATTAAGAAAAATCCAAAGTTATCCGCTCCGAAGTTGGCTGCAGAGGTTCAGCGTGAAATAGGAAAATCATCCAGTGCTGAAACTGTCCGACGTGTGCTGCGCAATCATGACTTGAACGGTCGAGTAGCCCGAAAGAAACCATTCATTTCGAAAATGAATATACAACGCCGACTTGACTTCGCCAAAGAGCATATTATTAATACTCCTGCGTTCTGGAATACCGTTATTTTCGCGGATGAGTCTAAGTTTAATATTTTTGGCTCGGACGGAATGTCATATGTTTGGCGTAAAGCTAATACCGAGCTAAACAAGGAGAACCTTAAGCCCACAGTGAAGCATGGTGGCGGTAGCGTGATGGTTTGGGCCTGTATGTCAGCAGCCGGAGTAGGTGAATTGGTTTTTATTGAGGGAACAATGGACAAAATGAAGTACCTCGAGATTCTGAAAAACAATTTACTTCAAAGTGCAGACAAACTGGGTTTGCGGGAAGAATTTCGGTATTACCAAGATAATGACCCAAAACATAAATCTGGGATTGTGCAATCTTGGCTTATTTGAACTGCTCACACTTGATGTCTCCACCACCACAGTCACCTGACATGAATGTGATTGAAAATCTTTAGTCTATTTTGGACAATAAAATAAGAACACACAAGATTTCTAATAAGCAAGACCTAAAGAAGGTACTGATGGAGGAATGGAAAAAAATCACACCAGACATCACTCAAAAATTGGTGGATTCAATGCCAAGTAGACTCCAGGCTGTCATTAACGCTAAGGGATGTCATACTAAATATTAAAATCAACTTACTTTGTTTTTAGTTTGAACTTAAAGAGACTGTACGAAATAAGCTGTGACATGAATTTTCCTATTTTTTTCTTATTTTATTTTTTTATAGTGTCAAACACTAAAATTTTGAAAAAGTAAATTTTGGAAAATAAAAAACAAACCTTCCTTTCAAAAATGGCATTTATATTTTGTTCAAATTTTTGCTATATTAGGAATTACGACTGCAGCAATTTTTAAACTGTCACTGTACGAAATAAGCTGGGAGCCACTGTATATTTATATGGTATCGTAAGTACCTATACTAGTGGTTAAGCAAGCTAATCAATTGAGAAAAAAATATTGTGTATTTAATTTGAAAATATAATCGAAAAAAAAACCCATATGGTTATGTACATATATTCGCATATTCCAATATACTCGTATACAAAAGGTTGTGTATATGAAATGAACGTATCAAATATCAGATATCACTACAAAGTAATTTTGTAAAAGCTACAAAAGAGATAAAAACAAAAGCGATGAGCCGTTATTTTCATCTTATTTATTGTGCGTTTATTCAAAAAAGCCAATCCCACCTACCATATACGAACATACGAGTCTTTTTATGTATAGTGAATTGTAAGAGTCCATTGAAATTAGTTTTTTATGATATTTTTTATCCGAAAGGAGGCATTTAAAAAAAAAATAATTTTTTTTTTTCAATTAAAAATATCATATTTCTAGACGCAAATTAAATATAGATACCTCATAAATTGGTAATTGGCAATATAAAGGTGATTATTTGTATAACAAAAACAAGATGTAACATATAATTTATTGTCATTTCATGGCAGCAGGCTGAATAAACAACACAATCAATTACATTTGATCAAATTCGGTACCTTGTTTAGAGCCATTAACTCGTCTTGACAGCCGTTGCAATAATCTATAAGTCGGAAGGTAAGCTTTAAGCACTTTCTGCTCTTCCATACAACTTAACATAGAACCATCGTCTCCTGCAACATCAATAAGAATCCACTTCTTTCCAGAGGGTATTTTTCTGTATTATTTGGCACAATGGAGCACTGATCTAGGATTATCGGAAGACCCTATTCGGCCTAATACCTGGAATTGATACAATAAGGTGTAGAGTACCTTAGAAGAACTTGAACCCATGGCACCTGTTATGAAAAGAAAGTTTCTATCGAATGATATGTGTGACCGAAATCAAGATCTTATGCTTATAAAAGGCCAACACATCGATTTTGGTCCTCAAAATCCACACAATGTAACTACTCTGATTTGTCATATATATTCCTTTTTTTATTATGAGGCAGTCAAACGAGAGCTGGATTAGTCAAATTCTATTTAATATTACATATTAGCTGAATCCGAATCCGTGGTCCGATTTGCGCCATCACCCTCACTTGTATTTCTAACCTCAAAAAATTACGTTTTTCGGCTATTTTTCAGATTTCTCGAGGAAGAAAGAAACCTGAGAGTGATGATGGAAATCTGAATGCGAAGTCGGATTTAGCGATTTAAAATCCATATTTCGATTTATTCAAATTTTGCTTGTTATTCACTGCTGCCTCCCATATATGTTGTTTTAATATTGCGAGAAATTGCAATTGAACGAAATATTTGTAAAAAAAAAAAAGAAACAAAAACTGCTTAAAACAATTTGAGTTGAGGTCACTAACTTCTTCCAACTAACTTCGTTCTCAACCCGACTTGGACTTTTGTCGCAAAAAACAATAAAAACAACACCGCAAAAGAGTGCTTAATAACACACACAGTTGCATTTTGAAAATTTCAGTTCTTTCTTTCTTCACTGCTGCTGCTACTATTACGAGTAGTGCTACAATCCATGCAGATCATGCCAAAGTCATTTAGACTATTTTGAACATCTTCTTTTTCGAATCACCTTTTATTTCCTTCTCTCTCTTTTTTTTTTTTTTTTTTGTTAAACAATTAAAGCAGCAACGGCAACTGTGGCAGTAACAGGCAGTAACAGTAGTGGTTGCAAATGCAAATGGCACATTTTCTAAATGCAATTGACACGCGCTTGCATAGAATACATTGAATTTTCCACTTTTTGCTAGCAACGATGCAGATTCTTAATGACGTTGCCAGCATGTGCCTACTCGTAGCATACATATACTCGTATGTATTTACTTGTATGGTAATATCAATTGTTGAGGAAATCAAATGGGAATATCATTAATGATATGCCGGAAGGAAATGTGAGGCAGATGGCAAGTGAAGCGGTGTGCAGCAATGCAGTGAAGTGGTACGATCAGATCGTATAATATGCCGTGCCACTTATGAAATCAATTAAAAACATAATATCGAGCGCATACTACATATGTACGTGGTGATTTTTCTAATATTAGTCAACTTCAAGGTCTATTGAACGAAAGAAATATTTACATAAGACTCTTCCAATGACAACGCACAGCTTGAGTATGTTAGGAATGCGCTGTTTTAACAAATTTGTCACCACTTTTGTACTCCTGCTATGGACAACAATGGCAAAATCGTACGAAGCAATCAATTAAATTTTAACTCAAATGGCAAACTGATGAAATTAATGTCGCAATTTTGTTCAAAATAAAATTTTATTACTTTTTAATAGTTTGCCTACCAATTTGGTACACCACTGACGATACACTTTACCATTGTACTTACCGATTGATTACAAAACGACACGAGCTTGCACATACTTGTTCACGTATGTATGTATGAGTATGTGCGCGTTGTATAACGCATTTGGATTTCAATTTCCGCTGCCACTATTGCTGTTCGTCTTTTATTTACCACTTTATTCATATTAACGGAAATGTATGTGCGCCCATTAAAAATTAGAAATCGCAAATTACTTCGGTACAAACTTGTGATTTGAAGCTATTAGTTGTCAATACCCACATACAGTATACGTATATTAAATCGTCGCCTCTTCATCATTCGCCAGATCCGACAAAAGCCGAAAACCCCCGCATATGTCATGAACACGCCGCTGACGCTCAATTTTTCTAATTTAAACAATTTCGAGGTCAAACATATTTTTTTTTTGCACAAAGGAAATGGAAATGGACACTTCCGTTTTCAAGTAAATTCAATAAGTAAATTTTCGGTATATCTATTTGATGCTTGATCTTTAATTTTGAGACTCAGTCAGAGAGTACGTACAGTCATAGAGTCAATCAAAGGTGAACATTTCATCACGTCCGCAGTCAACCATTGATGTATACATATGTACATATTTACGAGTACGTATGAAAAGAGTATGTATCCCTTAAAATCGTGAAAGGGCTAATTACGAATTCATTAAAGTCGGTTGGTTTGTTCAAGCATTGAAATGAAACGTCCAAATAAAAAGTGAATCTTATTGTTAATAGAAATCCATACACCACTCCGAATGCATCCTAACCAAATGTAAGAAACTTGAATTAAAATCCATACACCATACAACTACCGGGTGCATCGGTGGATTTATTGTGCAATAAAATATTAAATCAATAAAACCGATCGTGAGCAGTCGTAAAATGTTAACGATCAAATTAAACGTTAATTTTATCGTCGATGAATTACGTTCTTCAGTCACGTTCAAAGAAGAATGAGAAGAAAAAGGCGAAGAAGAAGAAGACGAAGCTAGCGCATGACAACATGAAAAACCTGTGGAAAATTTCATTCGCTTAGACATTGCACATATTCCTATATATATGGAATGCTGCCTATTGCATACAAAAGGCATAACTCAATTCCAACACTTTTTTTATTTTCAAATTATTTCTATTTTTCATGTTATTCCGACAATCTAGAACGTCAATATCAAATATTTACAATATGGATGTCGCCACATATTTTCTGTATAGCAAGGACAACAACCTACGATGATGATTTCTTCCGTGCCATGGTAAAATGCATTAATTGCAAAACTATGTTTTTGAGAAAAATCAGTTTGTAAATTTTTAGAACCGTAATTATAGCCAAAGTTAAAATTATCTTAAAGTTAGAATCGACTTGTTTGACATATTTCCCATACAAATTTCAAAATCAATCAAATCAATCATATTTATTTGTATTATATAGCTGATATCAGTATTTTTCTGACATTCAACTTTCATAATGGCTACAACAAGTTACTGTGCTGCTTTTATGAATCATTTTGAAATAGATTTTAGGAATTACATATACAGCACTACAAAAAATTTTCACTTGGGATGGATACTGCCGATTCAGAACATTCGTCCAATTATAATTATTTTCTGATATTTATTTTACTTTGTTTATAGGTTTGATATATTTCTAATATTGTTATTTTTAGGATCATTTAAACACACAATACAAAAGTATTGGTTTTCGAATATATCATTTCAGCTTATTCACAAGAGCCTTTCAAAATAATGAGTACTATGAGATAATATTAATTGTGTATGGGCCACATATGTCAGGAAGAACAGATGTCATTAGAATTTTTTTTTCATCCATCAATCAGCTGTTTCATAAATCACAACAAATTGATATTTACACAATAAAATTGAACATTTGGAAACAAACAAAAAATTACCCATGATTAACACTTGTGATGGACAGGATTGTGAAATAAATCAAAGTGATTGCTGTGGCAATGGCTGTGCGAATTGTATTTTGGATATTAAACCCCAACAATTTTCCCTCGCTGATGACCCAAACAAGAAGAATATAATTGCAAAGTATGTAAAATTCAAAGTAATGGACAAATGTGCTCATACAAAAGACACGCCAGATATTATTGAAATACATTTTGGGTATGTTGATGCTACCATAAAAAAGAATGATTACATTTTACGTATACCATCAGGTCATCACATAATGATGAGAGCACCATTAGACCCACCGATAGTTCGACCATATTCACCTTTTTGGATGGATGCTATCAAAATGGAATTCAAAATTTTAGTAAATCTGAAGCCGCAAGGAGAAATGTCTCGATATATTTCGAATTTGAAACTTGGTGATGAAGTGGAATTTCGTGGACCAGTTGGAAAATACTGGTATACCATAGACAATTCTTCAACGAAGTGCATTTACATTATATCCCAAGGTGTGGCTATATCACCGACAATACCGATTATTGAAGAAATATTACGTAATGAGGACGATATGAGCCGTATCATCCATTTGGCATGTTTTACTGATTTGGCACATATCTATTTTCGTGATTGTTTGCATGAATTTAATAAATATTGGAACTACAAAAGTTATATATATTTGGCACATGAATTGTGTGATAGTATGCAATGCATTCAGAATGGCAACTGCATTGATGGCTGTGAGAAATTTTTGAAGCGCTTACGATATAAAGAAATTATACTTACGTTTAAATTAGATGAAATGCAATTAGGTGAATTATACAATAGCAGAGATAATAATGTGGGAGATATAATTATTATAAGTGGTGCAAGAAATTTTCAAAATACAATTGTAGAATGGATTAAAAAACTTGAACTTCCTATTAGTAATGAAAATATTTACGTGTTATAATTTATAATGCAAATATATAACATGGTGTATGTGTGTGATTATTTTATTAGATATTCGGAAGACAATTTTAAATAAAGTATTTTTGTACATATACGTGTTGTTTTTCATTGTACAGTTTTTATATTTCATATTTGGCACTTTAGCTATATTCCTGTTTAAATGGAATTTCGTATAGGTTTAGAGTATTCAAATACTCCTGTAACGATAACTGTCACTTTTGCTGATATTTACAAGTGCACCGTGAGCTGCTGGCCAGAAAAGGTGATAACAATTCCATTGGCAGGGGGAAAATAATTGTTGAATTCTTCTCAGCCGATATGCTATTCAAGGTTTGTAGATAGCGTAGCTGAAAAATGTTAATTTTCAATATATATGAATAAATGAAAAAGAAGAAAACTAATTCAATTTTTGAGCAAAAACAAAAAAAATAAAATAAAATAATAATTTAAAAATACCAAATCGAAAGGTAAAAATTTAAAAATAACTGAATTTTCTATTTTTTATTTTACGATATTGCTGAAATATAGACAAATGGAAATACCTGTAAGGCAGACGGACTCGAGGATATAATT
Organism: Megamerina dolium; assembly: GCA_963854835.1. Taxonomy (NCBI): domain Eukaryota; kingdom Metazoa; phylum Arthropoda; class Insecta; order Diptera; family Megamerinidae; genus Megamerina; species Megamerina dolium. Next base: position 58,081,083 of record OY978527.1, on the reverse strand, counting down.
TCAGAAGCTTCTTTGAGTGCTCGCGACGATTTCATTTCTCCTTCAGCGGCAATTACTTTCGCACGTGCTTCACGTGCTGCTTCTGCTTCAGCCGCCATGGCACGTTGCAAAGCAGTGGGCAGTGATACATCTTTACTGCAAAATTAATTGAAATCGAACAAGTGTAAGAAAACTGCATAAATTTAAACAATTACACATACATTTCGACACGTTCAACTTTAACACCCCACGGATCGGTGGCCTCATCCAAAGACATTTGCATTGTATGCGAAATGGTTTCCCTTTCTGTCAGCAATTCTGATAGATTTCGTGTACCCAATACATTACGTAGTGTCGTTGCAGCCAATAGCCTCGTCGAATGTGAATAATTGGACACTTGTATAACAGCTTTCAAGGGATCACTAATACGATAATAGACGACCGCGTCAACTGTCACTGTCACCGAATCCTTGGAGAGTACTTCTTGTGGTGGCACATCGAATGAGACTGTTCGCAAATCGACTTTACAATAATCATCAACGCAAGGGAGTACAAAAAACACGCCGGGACCACGTGCACCACCGCTACGTAAACGTCCCATACGAAAGATGACGGCTCGTTCATATTCGGACACAACTTTGAAGCAAATGAACACCGATATGGGAAATGTTATAATCATTATTACAATGGAAATGGCAGTAGCAAGTATCTCAACACAGCCCATTTCGTCATTTTCCGCTAAAAAAAACAAAATATTAATGAGCAATTAATATTAAATAGGCTATAATTTGGTTCATTATTTTCAATTGAAGTTACTATATATGTACATATATTTAATGGCACAGGATGATTAGATACTGCACGAATGACCTCGATGACTTAGTTTGGTTGCTCAATTTATTTTGATAAACATTGATATTCATTGTAAACAATTATTGTATTGTTGCAATTAAATTGACGATCAAAAGTAATAATTGTAAATTATATTCATATATATTTTATAGATCTTATATATAACTTTGATATTATAATTTATGATATTGAAGTGTTAGTGTTTTCATTTTTTCTCTTGTTTATACCAAAAATATTAGACGAGAAATCTTCAAATTATGTATTATACAATTGCAAAATTTATTATTTATTATATCACATATACGATACATATGTATATGTACGTATGGTCGTATGAATATGTATGAGTATGTACATACATACGTTTTTATTGTTTACAATTTACTATTTATGTTATATGCATAGCATATTCGAATTGATCATTTGTTTATTTTAATTGTTTGTATGAACTAAGGCGGGTCAAATTTTCTTAGCCCATTGGCTTAACGAGACAACATAAAGTTTCAATAATTACGAGGAATACATAAATATTCCCAAAGATAGGGGTAAAAGTATGAAATTTGTAGGGGAGTCTCCTAAGAAATGGAGATGTGGAGTAAGAATTTTTGGATTAAGTGTTGAAGAGGAAAAATTAATGGGGGTTCGTCATATATTTCATTCTTTTAGAGGTGAATCCTGGTGTTATTTGTCGTTTCGCAGACCTTTTTCTGTCATTATGTATGGAAGTTCCCTTAAGAGATGGAAATGGGTATAAGTAGGCTTAGAGGAAATGCTGAGAATGAAAATTGAATGGGGGTCGGTCTTACAATCCACTGCGCTACAGATGATTTCTAGGCAGCCAATATCGATATTCAGATCTTACACCCTGATATATTTCATTTATCTAGGGGATATTTCTGAGATTTGTTGTGCATTTTCATGTGTTTTTTTAGGTCATTTTGTATGGAAGCCCCCATAAGATATAGAGGTATTAAGTAAGTATGTTTGGAATACAAGTTTAGCGAAAAATTGAAAGGATTCACTTATAATTTTTACTGCTCCAGGGGCGATTTCTGACGCTATTTGTAAATTTTCGCATGATTTTTTTTTTGTCATTTTGTATGGTAGTCCTTTTAATTGGCGCAGATAGTAGTAAGTATCACCATCAAGAGTAATTATTATGTAAATATAAAATAAAATAAATAAATATATGACACGGGTAAGCACGGAAGGGCTGTTTGGCCGAGCTTCTCCTCCAGTGCTGTTGTGCCTGTTAAATGTTTGGACAGTATTAGAAGGAACTAACTTAATTTAGCCGGTTCCGAATGGCAAAACCCTTATGATATCAATTTTTCTGAGTTTTCTCGCAGAGTTCTTTTAGAAACTTTTCCATGGCAAGTTGTTGCTGCCGGAAGAATTGCAAATTGCTTACCGACAGTTGGTTTTCGTTCGAAAGAAAAATCTTTTCGATATTATTCTGCACTTATGTCAAGTTATTAAATATACTTAACGTATTTCAGCGTTAATGTGTGGATTTTGGAATTGTATGATATACAAAAACAAGTTTAATCGTAAAAAGGAATATTTTTATAAATAATACTGCATCATTATATGCACACGCTTGTACATTCTTTATTCGATTAATTTATTTATTTAATAACTATTTGAAGTCGATGTCTATGCGGTATAATTCTGGATAAAAGTGTAAATATACTTTTCAACTAAACTCTATATTGAAAATATTTATCTCATTTAAAAGGGTAAGTCCCTCTAATCCCACTTTTAAATAATACCCCAAAAAAATCAATTAGAATGTGAATTTCAAAGTGCTAATATTATATGCTATTCTTCATTTATAATATTCTTCATGGTCAGAGCACTTTAAAAGTGAAATCCGCTAAAGATTAATTACATTTACTAAGAACATTCATATATCAACAATTGTTTGTACATAATATTAAAAGAGATTATGGTACTTATGACATTTTGCTGTATAATGTCAAGGAATATCACCTATATAAAATGTATTTAATTTATAGTTATGACAGTTTTGCAGTAAAGTCAATAAATATCCTTCCTCTTAAACGTGTACAACATATGTACATCATTTAAAATGAGCATTTTAATAGAGATGAAATTTTAAATGTATATATCTATGAGTACATGGTATATAATAAATAATATTTTTTAAACATTCTATTGCTTGTGGGTGTTAATGTTTGAATTTTAAGCTTGATTAATGCTGAATGTGAAATATATTGTAATAAATTATAAATTTTATGAAAATGAGAATGAGAAGTATACTACATGATTTCTAATGATGGCACATATTCGATATTCGATATTTGTCTCTATCTATCACGTTCCACTATGATTTACTTCAGTCAGGATTAGCCAAATGCCATTTTAATATACAGATTGCATCTGATGACTGAAACGGACTCAGTGATTAGAACACTCAACTACTATGTACAAGAAAATATGTATATTATTTACTTTTTGAGTATAGAGCGTTTTTCAGAGTGTCACATGTTCTACTAAAAAAAAAATAAAAGACAATTAATTAAATCTGTCAATCTAAATGTCACTTGTTTACCATTTCAATCGTGAGATATCACTGAGATAAAAAAATAAAATAAATATGTGGCACTTAAAGCGCTGAATGGTTCATTGGCTGAGCTTCTCTTCCATTACTCTTGTGCAGCGTTAAATTTTTGGACAGTATTAGACATTATCACTGAGATAACTTTGCTTAGTTTATCGTCGCTTTAGAGAAGAACCACTTGGCCGATTTTTACCCTAATAGACTCTAGAGAATTATCGAACTCATGGACAGAAATGACGAGAAGTGAACACGGAAAAGAAGATTGCCATTATTAAGCAGGGAAAACGTGATTTTTTTCTGTATCAAAAATCGTCATTCTATCGACAAAACTCAAAGCTTAGCTTGTTTTATATTTAGGAGATTATTAAGCAAAATGTTAATCGATCTATAATAAAGTGAATTAAAGGCATTCACACTTACAGAAGGGCCTATGAGTCAATTTGCCACCGTCCGCAGTATTTGGAGATATATCATCCATTTCGTGTGAACTTTTGCAGAAAAACTGTGATTCTTCTTCCTTTCAATTTTCAACTGATTGAAGAAGAAGAATGACCGAAATTATTTAATCGTTCATCCGGTTTTTGTCACAAAATTTTGTTTAACAATTTCTTCGTGATTGAACTGAACTGCAAGAACTGAAGCCATGAACTGAAACATCGTTTGTGTGGTTTGCGTTTTCTGACATAAAACCTTTAGTCGTTCGATCGGTTCATATCGCAAAATATCGTTCATTTTTGTTTGCGTGAATTTATCGAAAAAGAAAACCAAACTTACTGGACTTGGTGTAAGAAGAATGCCCAAACGGTTTTCATATGCCATTACAAGCATTAATTTGTCACTGTTTATTTTGCTCTGTAGGTTGGAGGAATCATAGTGTCGTACACCTTCAGGCATAATACCGGTTAGTGCGTGACAAATACTACAGAACCATGAGAATATACTATTTCGGCTCTTGCTACTGGGAAAGTTGAACCGTTGCGGCATATACCGGAAATATTAAGTAAATACAAAATGGAATCAAAATATCTACACATCTGAAATTCAAGAACTACACTATAAAATAATACCCCGTACTTATGATTGAAAAAAAAAATGCTTAGAAAACACCAATAAAATAAAAATGTGATTTCCATTTCAGAAACATTAATTCCGAAATATCTTCCGCCGACCTTAAAATAACACACAGAACAAAAAATAAGAAAATCTCCCATACATGTCTTTAATCCTTGATATGTTCTGGAAGTGTGCGTCTGCATGTGCGTTCGCACATCTGTGGATGGGTAACATATTGTTTCTGGTATCGTAATACGCTGATGCTCCTGCTGATGCTGTTGCCGATGATGATGTTGTAATTGTGGTGAAGAAGTATTCATATTTTTTTGCCACTTGTTCTTAACGAAACGAAAGACACACGAACGTATAGACACACCAAAGAACAACCACGTTTAAGATTAAGTAAAGTGCTTTAGAGCACAAATGGCCGCTATCGATCAGCACGTTCTAAATGCTATGAAGTGAGAAGAGAAACTAATAGTGGATCGAACGACCCCAGCGAGCAGCGCAAAAACAAAAAAAAAACACAACCACATACATAATTTGAACATTTTCACATTTCAATTTTTACCGTGCTATTTTTTTTTGTTGTACTCGATCTTTTTGTTTTTCCTGTTTCACTTACATACTCGTATGTACATATTTTCCAGAGGTATTTTGCTGCCGTTGTTGTTACTGTGGCTATAATGATGATTTTGTTCACGATTTGTTTATCAGCAACAAAAAAAAAACAATTATAATAAATTTGTAAACTTTTAGAACCATAGTACAACACTAACTACGAGTACAATACTCGTATATACATAAAACGGCAACACATTTTATTTTTGGGAGCATTTCTATTAAGTTGTACAGATAAATGCCTATGTACGTGTGCACATGTACATATTCATATACATATACTCGTACTATATGTATATGCGATGGTGGTGGACGACGACACCAGCATTGTTAGCCATATCATCAATAATGGCAAAAGCAACTGCTTCTTTTTCTTAATTCTCCAGTGGCAAAATGCATATATACTTGTGTGTGTGTGTGTTTGTGTGTCTTTCTAAATTATCCCCAATGTAAATATAATATTAACGAACAGATTTACGAAAATCTATAATAAACATCTCTCTCGCTTATGTCGACCGATTAGATGTGTTGATTATTATTTTACACAAAAGGTGAGAACAACAATAACAACAATGACAGAAACTAAAACAACGCCAACAATAAAAATATTAATAATAAATATAAAACACTTCACACGGCATAAAATTATACACACATATTTACTGACATATAGTTCTACATCTATATGAATGTCCATATACAGTACACGAAATAAAATAATATTCATTTCTATTGTTTTGTGAAAATTTCGACTATGTTATTCTTATTTTGTATTAAACGATGTTCAATGTTTTGTGCTTTGTGGTCTGTTTTGTGTTTATTAAAAATTTAAAACAAAATTTAAGTCAGCTGAAACGAGTTTTTTGTTCATCGAGAATTTTGTTCATCGACTAGTCGACATCGACTAGTGCATTTGAACGACGAAATCGCAAAAAACTTGTCATAATTCGTTGGCTGCCATGGCTAAATTGCATGAAATACACTTCAAGTTGCTTCAGCACCCACTGTATTCCCCAGATTTGGTTCCCAGAGTGATTTTTACCTCTTTGCAGACCTCAAAAAAATGCTTGCCGAAAACAGTTTTGGCTCGAATGAAGAGGTAATCGCCGAAATAAAGACCTAGTTTAAGACCAAAAATGAATCGTTCTACCAGAAAGGTATCGGAATGTTGAGAAGCGTTGGAATGATTGTATCGCTCTTGACGGAGACTATGCTAATGAGTAAAATTGAATATTGCCAACAATTTGTTGATTGAATTGTTATCTTTCGAACTTTTCAGTCGATGTGTTGGAGGATTTTTTTGTAAGAATATTTAATGCATTTTAAAATTCGATAAGCGGAAATGTATGGCAATTCAATTTTGTTAATTTTAATGCATTTATACTATAGGTAGCTTAAATGTCAAAACTAACATTTGATAAAGGACGTTTGTGATAAGTATTTTTGTTTTTATTTATTTATGATATTTTCTTTGTGCATTTGTGCTTTGTATGCTTCATAGACTTTTTTTGATTACACGAAAAAATTGTGCGGTTTAAGGGCCATTTTCACAGTAACAAATGAAAATGGCCTAAGCCGTAAAGGTTTAAAAATTTATATTTTTGTGTAGAATTTTCAATTATAGCAATTTTAAGTTAGAGTTTGATGATTTTGATATTTCTAAAGTGTTTCTTCTGTACAATCCGAAAGAAAGCCCGAAATTCTACATTTGATTTAACAATTGTGGTTCATTTGAGTTATGCTTTTATTGAAATTTGTTTTAATACATTTATTAATTGCCAATGACTGATATGATGAATCATAAAATTATTAAATTTTTTTTTTTCAATTTTATTATCTTCCATTATATTCACTTTTAACGAATTTTCTTTATTTATTTATAAATCTGTCTGAACTTTGACAACTATGGGGAATTTTCAGCTATTTATAATATTTTATCAAATATATATCTTATAAATATAAATATAATCCATATATGAACATTCTTTAGCAAAATTTTTCTTATAAAAGTTTTCTTTTGATCCAGATTTATGGATCATCTTTTAATAGTAAACGAATCTTATACCAAAAATTCGAAAATGGTGCTTTAAAGTTGAAATGTTTTGCGAATATATACTGTAATATATTTCAATAAATATCATCAAATACGAGATAGATTTAATATTGATTAAAGCAAATTTGTAATTTATCAGTTGTCCAACATCGTATTACGCCCTTTCGTCGCTGTTGTGGTTACCGCATTTGCAATATGTCGGTACATTTGCATATGCATTTATTTAGCATTAAATTTAGTCAAAATGATGGATTTTCAATTATTCGATTATGCATCAAATTGACCAATCAACTTACTTTATATACATAGGAACCAGAAACTGTAATTGCCAGTAAATAATTTTGTAAAATAACCAAATTAATTTATTTTGTTGATATTTTTATTTATAGATATATATATGTATACGCTCATATAAGTAGATGTAATTGTTTGTATCGTAATTTTAGATAATTAGATAATTCATTAAAAATACATTTGCATATTGCACCTAGGTATATACATTTGCATGCATGTATAATAACGATAATATTTCACAAAGTATGTAATTTCTTTCATTTCGTATCATAAATTTATAAACATTGGCATGCAAAAAGAAAATAATATGAATTATATATATATATATATATATATATATATATATATATATATATATATATATATATATATATATATATATATATATATATGTGTGTGTGTGTGTGTATGTTGATATATGTATATATGTACATATTTACATCTAAATAAACGTATATATGTATGTATGTATGCACGCAGAAGGAAATAAATTCATACACGAACGTTTGCATAGCGAAAAATTTCACAATAAAAACTTCAATTGAAAAATTCTTCTTTCGTCACACTAATGCAATTGGTAGAATAAAAAAAAAATGATGAAATCAGCAAAAAATTTAAAGTAACAGCTCATCATACCTACATTATTGATGAACTTGTAAATGAAATTTAAAAAAAATTATGCAAAAAGTGTTCCTATAAACTTGATGTATTGAAATTCACCGCTTTATCAAATTCTACATTATTATTTCCTTCTGTGTGCAAATACTATTTGTTTTATTGATTATTAATTTTTATAATTAGTTGAATCGTGTATATAATAATCATTCAATTAATTCGTGCTTTTATGTAATATATAATTCAATTTTTACGTTACATTTTCAAACAGACTGTATATCTTTTTTTTTTTAGTATTTAAGGCACTTTTAAATGAATGTGTATTTGAATGACAAAACCATGGAAATTATTTCATTAAATGCTTACAATTTATTTTGGGAGTTGTTAAATTTATTGTCTCTTCTAGCTGTAACAGCAAAATATTTTAGAGAAAAAAAAAACAAAAACAATCATATGAATACAAAAATTAGTCACGGATTGAGAAATTGCATCACTTAAAAAATCACTTATCAAAGTACAGATGCACACTTAAATGCTAATTTTTATTATTATTATTAGAAATATATGTCTGTTCTTGTATACGAAGGTTATATAATACATTTTTTTATTTATTATAGGTAATAACTATGAATACAAAAAAATTAAAAAGAATTGATATCATAGTTTATGGTTTAATTTATAAATTTGGCATCAAAATGTACGTACGAACGAATGTCTTAATTGACTGATATTATTTTCCCCTCCTTTAAATACATATATGTACATACTACACACATAAATGCTGCAATACAATTTTATATATTGCACCAAATTGCAACTTCAATTTCACAGACGTAAATAATCTTATTCGTATAACAGCTTAATATTAATAATAAAAACAATATCTCACTTGCTTAAATTTAATAAAAATCATTCATTATACATCCATTTTCTTTGCCGATCAAATTGCTAATCAACTTCCATGCTGCACTCCCTGTTCCATCTAGTACTGCGGTCAGTTCTTGTCAATTGTCAATCATTATACATGCCATCAACAAGAAAATCCATACGTCTGTAATGGCGTGTGGACCAACAATCTCTAAAGCGACGATAACTCGTTATAACAATGCCGATAGCGAGTGGTATTATAAATATAAGTGTTATAATAGGTGTAACATAATTGCGTCCATCATTATAAAAGTTCGAGTCCATTTCCTGTGAGGGTTGTACAATTGGTGCCTCTTGTATGGGTGCAGTTTGGGGTGAAGGTCGTTTAGTAGTGCCATCAATGATGTTCGCATCTAAATCTGGGAAATCTTCTACACCATATGTAATAAGAGGTTTCTTCGGCTTAGGTGTTGTTGTGGTAGTGGTGGTGGTAGTAGTAGTAGTAGTAGTAGTAGTGGTGGTACTTGACGTTGTCGTCGTCGTTGTTGTGGTTGCGATCGTTATATTGGCCAAACGGGTACTGTTACCGGAAATATTCTTATTATCCTTGTTCACATTGGAAGATGTCTGTATTGTAGTAGCATTAATAACGGTAGGTTTTGTTGGTATCTCTGTTGTAATTTGTTTTACAATTTTCGGGTTTTCTTTATCGGTTACCCTTGATGTTTGGTTTCCTGCAGCGGTTATATTAACATTCGATAATTTTGTAACATTTAAAACGACATTTTCAGCAACCATTTTCTCCTTGGGAGTGGCAATTGGTAATGTTGTTTTTGTGGTGGACGTCGTTACGTTTGAGTTACTTGAAAATGTTGGCAATTCTTTGCGATTCATCCGACTTGGTGTTGGTTTCGCATTCTCAGTTGGTGTAATTTTGCGGCGCAATGTTTTCTCACCACTACCACCACTGCCATTTGGCAAAGTATTGTTCGTACTACTACCTGAAATTTTTACATCGATACTATCCTCATGTGTTCTCTCCAATTTGGCAGCTTTTTCACTCTCGAGCATTTGAACTTTGGGAAGATCCGCTGAGTTTATATTCTTAATTTGATATTTTTTAATTTCAATATTATTGGAAGCATTTTTGCTGTTATTTACAATGCCGTTGGCTGCAACACTACTATTGCTTTCACTATTTACCAAAATCGGACATGGGTGTAGCAACCAGAGTGTGTACAATGTAAGAACAATTTTCAAGTACATTTTAATAAAGTTATCAATTTATTTTTCTCAATTTTTTGAAGCTATTCACATAACTATGTCGAATAGGATAATGTTTTTTTTTTTTGCAAATATCAACTTTATTTTCTTTATGATCTCAAACCTCCTTCGTATACGTTGCTATTATTTTTGCAATCAGCTGGGTTTAGGAAACGTTCAGAAAGTTAAATAACGAACCAAAGATTATAACAGAATACACTCAAAAATTTTAACAAAAATATAGTTTTGTCATAAATCAATTTGAAAATATGATTTCTTACAGCTTTTGATAGCATGTAGTAGCCTAAAGGAATAGGTCGGTTTTAATTATTTTGTTTGTAATATGATGGATTTTATTTTTTGATTGTAAAAATGTTGCTCTGCCTTTTGTGGATTTTGTAGTTCAAACATGTCATATATTTTCCTACATATACTGTTACGATATTTGTTAAAAAAAAAACAAAAATTTAGGATTTATTATTTATAAAAAATTTTATCAAGTTCTTATTTGATTTTTATTGGAAATACTGTATTTGTGGACCATTATTAAAAGGCATTATTGTTCAAGGTACGATGGGAATTTCTTTACTTCTTCTTTAAAGTTATAGCCGCGTATACAGAGTCAAAATTAAGTTACAACTTATATTAGTGCGCCATACCCTCTAAGTCAATATCTAAATAAATTTTCTTACGTTTGTAGGTGTAGACATATATTGTATTTCATTATCACCTTCTTGACTGAAAAAAAAACAGTTCTTAATTTTAAAAGTCTGTTGGAAATACTTGCCCAATGATTATCACAACTAGATTACAATAATCCCAGTAAAGTAATATTGTTAGTTTTGGCTTATGGTTTTGTATTCTTTATTACAACAATTATTTATGGGCATAACTTAAATGTAGATAAATGCTAATCCATTCAGTGACCACAATAATACGTACATATTTCAATGTAATTTTCATTATGTAATTCAGTGCTAATAAAAAGTATCTACTTGCTTGGTGCTTCTTATTTATTAGGATAGTGTAACACAACACAGATATGGGTGAAAGGTGAAAAATTAAAATCTATGAGAATATGATATTTATGTAGTTAGGTATCACATACAAAAATAAAAGAATTCTATTTGGGTGAAGACGCACTTATTTCGTCATATTGAATATTAAAGCTATTTTCAGTGTTAAGAATGCAAATTGTATTGCTTCTTTTTCTGCTTCTGCTTCTCATCATCATTATCATCTTCTTCATCAGCATTTAATTTATTTCATTGTCGAATCCGGAAAGGCTTCTCGCGGTGGTACAAAACTTAACATCATAATATGGCGAGCATATGATTTGGTTGCTCTAAACAATGCATCAGTGCCATGCAAACGATCCAAAACACCCAAAACTCCAAAACAATTATTGAATCTATCATACAAGCAAATAGTAGAATATTAAATTATTACAAATCTCATTACAATTTAAGAAGAAGAAAAAAAATCACTTTACTCACTTTAAATGATGAAAATCATGTGCCTCAGGGCTGGGAAAAAATGGTAAATGATAGCCAGAATGTGCATTTAATGTTGAAAGTATAGCCAAAGCAAACCACATCCAAGCGGTGGCAACATGACTGCCCAATAGAAAAACACCCAAGAATGGTGGTAACAAATTACTGAATATATGCTCAATGGGATGACAGTATATGGCCGTTACAGCAATCGGTGCTGTCCATTCGTGATGTTGTTTATGTATGAATTTGTAAATGTGCTTGTGATGTAGCAAACGATGTGAATAATAGAAACCTAATTCCTCCATTAAGATGCAAATTGTCAACTCGACGCATACCCAATGGAATGTGGGCAATTCACGTATGGAGCATAGACCACGTAATTCCATCAGTTTGTAGCTGACAAATGCAAATGGAATGCCAATGAATAATTGATTACACACCACACGCGATATTACCTTAAAATAGAAATTATGATTATTAATTAACTGTAAAATATCAAGTACCTGGGATGGGAATGGGAATTACTTAATTACAAGGAATTGATATTGGCAATCGATTACTTTAAAACGATATTAGAAGAATTTGTGTGTGGTTTTCTTTTTTTCATTTTATAAAGTAATTTAAATTATTTCCATTACATTACAATGATTTATAATTTATGAAAATATAAAATACTATTTCAATTACATTATGAAATTGAAAATTTAAAAAATATAAATTTCAATTCAATTGTAATTGCAATTGAATGCTTACTTTCATTAAACGCGTTCTCTCTACAGGCTCATTAGTTCCTGGTTGTGTTTTATATTTACGCAAGAATGCTGGCTTATTTGTTAAGTCCATGCAAGTATATAAACCACCAACAATCCAGTACACCAACATTGTAAATATTGTCGTTCCAATTACCCATAATATGAATGGGTCCTCACCTGAAATTTAGAAAAATTTAAATAAAATATAATTATTACATGCAGAACTTAAAAATACAATTATATAAATAAAAAAAAGGTGCGAAATTGCGCTTAAAAATTCACATAAACATATGTAAATATTTGTAATAATTGATAAAATAAAAAACATGTACATATGTTACATGCATCGTACTATATACGAGTACATATAAGTACTTTGTTGTGTTTGTTGCTATCTCTCATTGTTCTTGTTTTGTGACTATTGTTGTTTATTCCATTTTGCATAATCAAATAAATTAACAAATCATTGTTAGCATTATATGCGTACATACATATGTACAATACATATATAATATTATATGAGAGAGAACGGGTGCAAATGAACTCACATGTTGATCAAGCGATAGAAAATATTTGCCCTACAAGAAATTCATTTGCAACTAGTAACTAGTAACGAGTGTAGCGCTCCTTTATTTGGTAAATTGTGAATTTCTATGTTGATTTAAAAAAGAAATTGCTTCTATATTTTGTTACAATAATAAAAAAATAGTTCTGACGTTAGGCATAAGGCAGTAATCATACAATAAATTGGGAACAGAGCGAGTTATTGACAAAAATGTTTATAATTTTTTTTTATGTTAATCATTCAAAAACGTATATGTCACGTAAATTTATTAGCGAATGTCATGGCAAACATTTTGTAATTTTGTGCATACTAACTAGTTACTAACTAGTTACTTCCGGCAGTAACAATTTGCCATGGAAAAGCTTCTAAAAGAACTCTGTGCAAGAAAGTTATGCCGATCGTGACCGGCTAAAATAAGTAGGTAGGTCACATATGGGTGGGTGCCGTAGCTCAGTGGTTAGTGTGTTCGCCTTCTGATCTGTAGGTCGGTGGTTCAATCCCCGGCTGATGCATAACAAATTTAATATCGATAAGATTTTTCTTTCGAACGGTACCCACCTGTCGGCAAGCAATTGGCAATTCTTCCGACAGTAACAACTTGCCATGAAAAAGCTTCTTAAAGAACTCTGTGACAAAGCTCAGAAAAAGTGATGTCACAAGTGTTCTGCCGTTCGGAACCGGTTAAAATAAGTAGGTCCCTTCTAATATTGTCCAAAATTTAAGACGCACAACAGTAATGGAAGAGAAGCTCGGCCAATGAGCCCTTTGGGGCTTTATGTGGCCACATATTTATTTTTTTTAGGTCACATATTTATTTATTTATTTTTAACTAGTTACTAAGTGACAATTGACTTGCACTTTCTTATCGGGTGTTTGGTTAATACTAAATACATACATAAATATTTACTTAAGTACATTTGTATTTTTTTTTGTATTTGCATTGGTTTGAAAAATATTTAAAAATATAATAAGAACTATGACAATGTTCATGAACTTGATGTTATTATAATAAACCATATCTGTTTTAATGCTATAAGAGAGGTTGTATCGGTCAGCTATTTGCAAGACAACACACAAGAAATGATTAGGAAAACGCGCAAATAAAAAAAATTTTTGTTCTTAAATTAATAATCTTTGACTACTAAAAATATAACGTACGCAAACATATATACATACAGTCAGGGACTAAAGTTTAAATACACCCCACAAATCTTAATTTTAACTCGTATAAAGCATTGCTGCGAAAATCTAAGTAAGCAGTTTTTTTGCAGTCTATCAGTAAGCAAACACAATAACAAAAAATTTGTATTTGTCGCATAGATAACTGTAAATTCATCAAAAACTCAAAAAATACGCTGGACAAAAGTTTAAATACAATACAAGAAAACACGTGTTTTTGCAATTTCTTTGGAAAAGTACCGTTATATTTTTTTTGCTTTCTTCACTTACGCATATTTATTCAGTATTATTAGTGATTTCATCGTTGTCGGTAGACTTGAAAGCAAAATAATGGGCAAAGGAAAACAAATAGAGTCTGGTGTTAAAGATTTAATAATTAAACACTTTAAAGAAAGCAAATCCTACCGTGATATAGGAAAAATTTTGAATTTGTCCTGTGCAAGTGTGCAAAACGTAATAAGAAAATATAAAACTTACAAAACAGTGGAAAATAGGCCCAGAACTGGTCGACCAAAAAAACTTTCTCGCCGAGATGTAAACCTTATCCTAAGAGAAGTGGACCAAAATCCAAAAATAAGTGCGCCAAAGTTAGCCGGTAGTATTGCTGCGGTGTCAGGCAAACATGTTCACCCTAAAAACCGTACAAAGAGCTTTACGGTATAACGGCTATCGAAGCAGAGTTCCACGTAAAAAACCGCTTATTTCTGAAAAAAATAGACAACTTCGTCTGGATTTTGCAAACAAGTACAAGGATATGGATGAGAACTTTTGGCGAAGAGACTTATTCACAGATGAATCTAAATTTAATATTTTTGGCAGCGATGGTCGCGCAAAAATTTGGCGCAAGCCCGGCACAGCACTTCAAACCAAAAATTTAATACCAACCGTTAAATATGGGGGCGGTATTGTGATGGTTTGGGGAGCAATTGCAGCAGGTGGCGTGGGACACTTGGCTTTTATCGATGGAATAATGGACAAACACGTGTATAAAAGTATATTGGAACAAAATTTGCAGCCTTCTGTGGATAGCTTGGGTCTGGGAAGAAGTTGGATATTTCAACAAGACAACGACCCGTGCATTTGGTGAAGGACTGGTTGCTGTATTATGCTCCACGTCAGCTCTGTAGTCCTCCCCAATCACCGGACTTAAACCCAATTGAACACGCTTGGGAATTATTGGACCGAAAAATCAATCGCGCAGCTTTAAAGAACAAAGAATCCCATAAAGAGGCTCTGAAAAAGGCCTGGTCAGAAATCAGCACATCCGAAACAGAAAATTTGGTTCTGTCTATGCCACGTCGTCTGCAGGCAGTCATTGAAGCTCAAGGCGGACCTACCAAATATTAATTTAAGTTTAACGTTTTTTAATTAAGCTAAAATCAGCTAAAGAAAGAAAATTTTGTATTGTATTTAAACTTTTGTCCCATGTATTTTTTCAGTTTTTGAAGAATTTTAAGTTATCTATGAAAAAAAGTGAATTGTTTTGGTTTTCGATATTGGTCATTATTCAACTAAAAATAAACTGCATACTTACATTTGTGTTAAAATGCTTTATTTTTATTTAAAGCGATGTTTTATGGGTGTATTTAAACTTTAGTCCCTGACTGTATATTTGTGTACAAACAAATTAACATAGATATGTGCATATTTATAAAATATTTTCAAAAACAAACAAAAAGTAGCTAAACAAAATACAAAGTACACTACTACGACGTAATGACAGTTAAAAATGTCTATTAAAACAAAATATAATAAAGCGAGAGAGCGAGACCGAGAGATCAATAACAATTGTGAAAGTTTGCAACAAGGAATCTAATAATAACAATAACAAAAACTACATACAATTTCAATTGTGTATATACAATATTCATTAGATTTTCATTGCTTTTTGTTTTTCTTTTCTTTGTTTTGATTCATTGATGTATGTATCACAGCATACTTTAAATTAATGTTACTTACCAGTAATATCAATAAATTTATCCCATTGTGATTGCCAAAAATTTCCAGACGCACCCCAAAAGCTTTGTAAATGCCTAACGGATAAAATGGGAAATTGGTCAAATTTCTCCATAATTATATACGATATATGTTATTTGTTTTGCACTTTGCAATATACTACTACATATACATGTACAAATTGAAAATACTATAGTAGATATTAACAAATAAAAAAGATCACTTCAATCCTAGAGAAGAAGAAAAACACCTCACAACTGATCGCTTGACAGAAATCAACTGAGCTCGTTTTACTCAATGCTTCTTTTGTAATAAGCTTAGTACCACTCGTCATCGCTTTGTTTATTGTTAAATGGAGAATATAATCATATAGCTTCTTAAATTGCTTGTTCATACGTATATGTATGATAACTCACATACATATATAAAACTGAATATAAAAAATAAATCAAAATTGTTGAATAATAGCTCATTCCTGCTGTTAAATGCTCGATCAAGTAAGTACTGGCGAGTTTTGAATCTATGTACATAAATTAGGAATCGAAAATAATAATTATTTAAACAGAGTTCACAGTTAAAATTAAGTGCCAACTTTTTAACAAATATTTGTATGGGGAATTGGCTAAGAAAGTAGATTTTTTTTTTATAATTTCGACATTTTTGAAACTAGTCAGATAAAGATTAATACATAAAAAGGACATTATTAAAAATTAATTATTTCAAACAATTCACATATATAATTACAAATTGCTTTCGACTGGCTTAATAACTAACTACTTATACTTATTTGAATGTAGATTTGAACTTAAATCTATATATTAGATTTATAGTGAGAATCATGCGAGTAGTATTAAATTCTATCATCATACTTGCCATGTTAAAACATTTCGAAAAACAATAAACACTGCTAAGGCACACGTAATAATGAAAACGACACTGTGCACGCACTGTAACCAGCGTGGTCTTTGTGGTTCCGTATTGGATGGTTCAACCGGCATAAATGTATTTTCCGCAGTATCATCTTTAGGTGAGCTAATCGATAGATCTGATTTACAAGCAATTTTTTCATCAATGACAGTGTGTATTGATAACTCAGTTTTACGATCTACTGGCTTAGTAGTATTCGATGTTATATTTCCATTTTGTTGTAATTTTGACGCCATTTTTCTTATAATTCACTACAATTTATTGTAGAACAATCGAAGGTGCTGTTTATGATATCGCTGCTTACATATGTTGTTGTTGTTCTACGATTGACCTTGACATTGAATCAATTTCGATTTTTCCAAATTTATTTAACATGAATTTATTGTAATTGAAATGTTTATCATAACTTGTTGCCATAGATAATTTTCATTAAATTATTGATAACGAAGACAATTCCAATATCGATTATTTCATGCAAATGTAATTAAATTACTTCAATGATGATTTTTCTCATAGTTTCTATAACAATTAGTTTCGTTGATTCTTTGCTGTAGTTAATGATTTTCGTATATACATATTATTTATATTAAGTAGGTACTTTCGCAGTTTATATTTTTTAATGATATGAAAAAGTAAAATTGCTAATTCTATCTTTATGTGAAAAGTTAATATTGTTTGTTTTGTTTATGTTCTATAACCGATTCAATGAAGACATGAAAAGCTTAATGGGATGTCTTCAAAAACTTTACAAAGCTTAGTTATCGAATCAGCTGTTTTTGTTTATGTTTACTTTTCGTTAGCATTAGTGACAGAAAAAACGCATTTGAAAAACCGGACCAAATTCAAGCATTGCTTTGATGATTGATAAGAATTGCCATACTTGTTAATAGTAAATTGTTTGCGTGCCACAAAGCTAAAAGAATTTGTAAGTTGTCCCCGCGTGCAATGTCAAAGTATCTCAACTGCACAAATTTAATAGTAGAATAATTCTTACTTTAATATAGATGCTTCGTTGCCCAAATTTAATTCACACCATCATTAAAATCCTACCATTAAAACTATTCTAACTATTCTATTTTAATGAAATAAAACAATTTATTGCGAATCCAATCGCTGTATTACACCTAATTTCGCTTTATTTATTTTCTTATTTGACACAGAATTGATTGACTATTAAATTATAATTGATTAATCTTTAATTCCAATTAAATTTTTCTTCATAAAAATCCTCAAAAAAAGATACAAAAATATTAAAACACGTTAAAGCTTTAATATTAAAAATTGCTTCTATCTGGCAGTACCAAATTTGTTTTAAATCTGAGGCGCCCTGTAATGGCGATATCACACCAGCAGCAATTTAAGTGTTTTTCTTTGTGTGACATTTCATTTAAATACATTTTCTAAAAAAAAAACACTGACCCGTAGGTATAATAGTTGTTAGAATCGGCTTTTCACAGATTTTTATATGGAAAATATGTCAAACAAGTTCTGTTTAAAATGGTCATAATCAAAATAAAGACAACTTTAAAAATAGTATCGGATTTTTAACAGATTTAACAGTGCGCATTCGAGTACTCGATTTATGTGACAGAGAATTCTATATAAGAGCGTAAAAGTTGAAGAGAGCTGATAGTTTTTGATAGTAAAATTTTTGCTATCACTTTTCATCACCTATAAAAAATTCAACTGTCAATTAAGTACTCTGATTGTCAATTTGCAAGTTTCTGATAGGCTTTCGTTCACGTACTTTCTGTCAATGGCAATTCGAAAGATTATGATAGATTTTCGTTCGCATACCTTCTACTTATATATTATTGTTTTATTTTTGGGAACTGAGAGTTCATGAAATATTAATGTTGACAACAAGAACTACTGACGTCATCACGTTATGTCGCAGTATTTCCGTTGAAACGATTGCATATGCAACTCAGCCTTATGGTTGTATCATCCCTGTTTATTTAGCAATAAAATATCAAGGTTTTCATTTTCACTGCTACCGGCGATAAGAGATATAAAGTGTTGCAGTGTTTTGCAGGATAAACGTTTTAAAGAAAGTGAAAATACGAAATAAAAATATTGTTCAAAAAATATATAAAATGGCGATGCATAAATTTGTATACATGGCGGTGATCTGCATTGTAACGATGTCGTGTGGCATTGTTCATTGTACCGAAGGTGGGGAGGATGTGGAAAAACATTATAGTAAAGAATTAACTATTGACAATTTTGACAACGCCATCAAGACAAATAATCACCTTGTTATGTTCTTCGCACCATGGTAAGGTTGGGCATTTTTTTTTTTGTTTAATTTCATTTTTTGGGAATTTCCCCAATTATAAAATAGAATCATGTAGAAGTTGACCGGCATTGTTCACAATGACTCACTGCATAATTGCCAACAAATCAAAGTAAACGACCCACATATTCCAATAATGTCTCTTCGTCTACCTTATTACGTTATATTCATTTTAAAATTAAAATTTTTAGCCTTTGATTGTAATCAGTTCATGTATTTATCTTAAGCTCTATTAAATCTAGTACTTCAGTGTTATCAAATTCCGCAGTTATAGTACTACAAATAGATTTGTTTTCGCAACTATTTGAAAGAGTAAACAAAATTATGCTGCCTATTTATTGCGAATGTATCATTTTGTATTAGGTGCGGTCATTGCAAGCGTCTACATCCACTTTGGGAAGAACTCGCCGAAATGATGAATGTTAAAGATGACGCCAAGGTGCTCATCTCAAAAGTAGACTGTACTCAATACATAGATCTTTGTACGAAACATGAAATAACGGGATATCCTACTTTACGCTTCTTCAAGCTTGGCAGTGATGTTTCAGTTAAGTTTAAGGGTACACGTGATATGCCAGCAATCACAGAATTCATTAACCAACAGTTGAATAGTGAAGAAGTAAGTAATTTTTTCTGATTATTCCAAATATCATTAAAGCCGCGTTTAATGTAATATTTGTTTAGCTGAACGAAATACTTACTGATGTTGATGATGACGTTAAACCGAAAATCAAGACCACACTAGTGGAACTCACTGATGACAATTTCGCTCAACATGTATCTAGTGGTAATCATTTTGTGAAGTTTTATGCACCCTGGTGTGGTCATTGCCAAGTAAGTATCATAACAAAAACAAATTTCGATCATTTAGTCATCTATGCATGTATTTAAAGCGTTTGGCACCCGTCTGGGACGATCTGGCTAAATCATATGAGAATCAAGCCTCTGTAAGCATTGCAAAAATCGATTGCACCGTTCATCGTCCAATTTGTGTTGATTTCGAGGTGAAGGGTTATCCTACACTACTGTGGATTGAAGATGGGAAGAAAATAGAAAAATATTCAGGAAGTCGTGATCTGGAATCACTGAAAACATATGTTGATAAAATGTTGGGTACCGAAGCAACTAAAGTACCACCTAGTGTTGAAGTTGATGAACAAAAACCGAATGAAGATAAACTTCAAGTTATTACACTATCAGCAGATAATTTTGATTCAACAGTCGAAAAGGGTGTTACATTCGTGAAATTCTATGCTCCATGGTTAGTAGAAGAATCGGATAATTACGTATGTAGGTTTCGTTTAAACAATATTTGTTTTCATTTTGACAGGTGTGGTCATTGTCAAGAATTGAAACCAACTTGGGATAATTTGGCTCAAAAACTACATGCTGCAGATAATGGAATCAAAATTGCCAAAGTCGATTGCACTATTACAGAAAATCGAAATCTTTGCTCTGATCAACAAGTTGAAGGTTACCCAACACTTTTTGCATATAAGAATGGTGAAAAGCAAAACGAATATGATGGCACTCGCGCTTTACCCGAACTGCTGCATTATATTAATAAGTTTGCTGATCATGATGAACTCTAAATTGGGATACGTTCCTATTGTTTGAGATTTCTCCTTCGCCATGCATTTTTATTTATGTATGTTCTGAAACAAATTTACTTATTGCTTTTTTTTTAGAATACTGGTACTAGTACGAATCAACGTAAAAACGTTATACAATATATAATTTTATGAAACCCTTTCGAAATTGTGAATCTATTTTTATTTGGATAGTGGTGAAGGTAAATTCATAATTTTCTAATTACATGAAATTCATAGAAGTGTATTCTAAGCCTTATTCGGCTGTATGCGCTGTATGCTGATATTGACATAGTAAAGCACATCAAAATCCAGAGGCTGCGCTGGCTAGGTCGTGTCGAGCGAATGGAAGAACACGCTCCAGCTAAGAAGATGTTATATTCGGAACCCGCTGGAGGACGACGCAGAAGAGGAAGACCTAACTTCCGGTGGAAAGACCAAGTACTGGAGAACCTGACGGCGCTTGGAATTTCTAACTGGCACCAGCTAGCAAAGAACAGAAATGGCTGGCGAAGCATGTTATTTTCTGCCTAATCGATATTTGGTTGTTATGGCCAGATAAGTAAGTAAGTAAGTATTCTAAGCCTTAAATTTGCTGGTCGTTCGAAAGAGTTCAAATTAGCTCTTTGTTGATTAATACGGGAACTAGAAAATCTTTCTAATAAACCGTATAATTGAATCGAATCGGTCATAAATACAATACCAATAATGAACATTTTAAGCAATTTCATTTGTTGAAGAGATGAATTTTAGCACGCAGGCGAATAAATTAAATCGGCAGAAGAAATTACGAATGTTTCGTCGTCAAGGATTGTTATATTCAACACTTAACCCTTAATCTTCAATACGAAAAATTATTGAATATATGAAGGTATTATTAAAAAATTGAGTTTAAAGTGTTCAAAGTGAAAAGTAGTTTTGCTACAAAATTAACTAAACGACGCTATTACTACTAAGGGCCAGTTTTCAGTGCGAGTCGCTTAAACTAAGTTTAAACTCGATTTGCAGTTCTTCAGTGAAATTCCAATGCAGTTTAATATCAGTTGTTCAGCTGTTTGTTCTTGCCACCCAGAGCATCTTTTCTTGCTGCGGTTTTAAAAAGTTTATATTGAAACTCCGTTTACGTAAATTTAGTTTAAACCTAGTTTAAACTTGTTCTAAAAACTAGCCCTAAATGGCCTACTGATGCACATTAATTGCAAGGCTGCGAGAGGGTTCACCTAAACAAAAAAAAAAACATTTTATATTGAAAACAACTCGTAACTCGTGACTGCCTGTATAACATCTACCTTAAACTTTTACAACCTTTAACATAATGCGTTGCTCAAATCCGTTGAAACAAATCATTTACTAAATTTCTATTCCAGTAAGATTGGCGAGATTGGTTTTCGGAATGAAATTGTTACAAAATATTATCTTCATCCGATGACGTTTTGAGATGCCCTGCCTAATGTTGCAACTAGCCACCGACGTAGCGTACGTACGTACCGCCCGTACGTAAGAGCAAAAATTTGTCAAAAGTTATGCCCGTAGCAGCGACGGAGAAATCGACTGTTCTTTCTTATATACATACATAACAATGTTGCCATGTAACACTGTGCATGCATGCTTTTAATCACACTTACCATTTCATGATCAAATTTCATAATATATATGTTAGAAACTAAAAAAAAAAATTAATATACGTGAAGTATATTTTAATAAATAACTAAACTCGATGATAGTTTTGATTAATTAAAAAAAAAAAAAAACTTTTTTAGTTAATTTTTTATTCATTTATAAAAGTCTAAGCTGGTAACCCTGTAAACATATAGAGCGATCAGTTGACACGTTTTACGTTAAAAATCTAATTGCTGTTGATTCTCTCCGCTACGACCAACGTCTACGTCGCCGTTATACGGTGGTGAGTTTTCGTTAACACGACGTTCCCATAAGATAGGTCGTGTCAGCTGACACGTTCTACGTTTTTACGTCGGTGGCTAGTTGCAGCATTCTACGTTTTTACGTCGGTGGCTAGTTGCAGCATAAGACAATAGATTTGTTCATACCTGACAACTTTCAACAATTGTTGACAGGAAAGAGCGTAAAAATTGAAGAGAGCTGAGAGTTTGTGATAGTAAAATTTTTGCCATCACTTTCCATCACCTATAAAAAAAATCCAGCTGTCAATTACGTACTGTGATTGTCAATTTGCAAGTTTCTGATAGGTTTCCGTTCGCGTACGTTCTGTATATTTTCTCACATTGAGAGTGTAATTGGTTTTTACTCTCTCAATGACAAAGTGATGATAATGTATGCGAACAAACTTAATGTCAAAAAATATTGTAAGTTCAATTTTATACTGCTTTAAAACAACTTCATATATCTATAAAATGTATAATATTTGTGGAATAACAATCTACATTGTTTAGAAGTTGTTTTTTATTGTAGTATTTAAAAAAATTCATATATGTATGCGGTTACCCTATAACGTATAAAATGTAGCTCTCCCTGGCATTATTATTAATTACAAGCATGTGAATCAAGACTTGACAAATTTAAATGTTTATGAAAACATATGATAAATCGATAACACAAAAAAATCGACAGTCTTTCTCTAGAATTGAGAGTACACGTAAAGGTAACGCATAAATTGGAATAGTACCCATCAGTACCGAGTACTATTTTTATAAAAAAATAATAAAATCTTACAAATGCTTTATTAAAAATACATTAAACCATAAACAATTAAAATTTTTTTAGATTAGAAAATTTCTTATTTTTTATATAAAGAGATATTATGAAAACATACCAATATAACTACTTGCGTAATCGTTTAGAGTATAAGAAGTACTCGAATCGCAAAGAAATATTAAATATCTATTTCTATATTTATTTTTATTTACATTCAATTGTCATTGCCAGCAGCAAGAAGAGGAAAATTTATAGTAAAGTTATAAGTTTATATTATCAATCGACGAATTTCAATAGGAAAAGTAAGAAATCCAATAAAACAAGGTAAAGAAGACATTGCAAAAAATTTTCCGGATTAGTGTTTTGTCGAAAATTGATGCAATTTTTCAATGCACTAACAATTTTGAACAAGTTTTTGAAACCATTTGCTTTGGAAGGACACTTTATTCTGCATAAGTACAAAATTGTTCTAAATTAACGTCCCGGCACAAATACATCAGAATGACCGACGGCGGTGGTGGTGATGGCATTTCGAATATCACTGTTAAATTGGAGGAAAGTGAGGAACTCAGTCAGGATGCAAGTGTGGTAAATATCAATTTCACAATTTGTTACAATTTCTTCCTAATTATATGCTTGTATATAACACCAATGCAGATGAATAACTCGCAAAGTGTATTGGAGAAGATTGCCAACCTCTATGCGGAGCAACTGATGTCTGATATAATATTGGTTGTTGATAACCAACAGTATCCAGCCCATCGTGTTATTTTGTGTGCGAGTAGTGAAGTGTTTCAGGTGATGCTCATGAATCCAGAATGGAATGAATGTCGAAAGCGTGTCATCGAATTGGTAGAGGAGCCATGCTGCACTGCTGTATTTCCACAATTTTTGAAATATTTATATGTTGGCCAAATAAAAATATCACTACAGACGGTGATGCCAATGTTAGCACTGGCTGACAAGTACAATGTTAAGGTAAAGTGTAATAATTATATTCATCTATTAAAGCCTTAATGCCTAATCGAATGTCCACATAGGATCTCGTTGAACTGTGTGTCGATTACATGATGAAGCACATTGCCAAAGCAGCTACCCAGGGATATCTCGTTTCATGGCTTCAGTATACTATTGCGTTTAGTCCCTATCACAAAGATCTCACTGAAACACTGAAGCGATTCCTCAAATGGAATTTAGAAATGGTCAGCGAATCGAAGGATTTCGTTGAAATGGATATTAGCGTAATGGTGTTGCTATTGCAACAAAACGATATTGTAGTCAATAGCGAATATCAATTGTTCAGCATATTACAGCGTTGGCTAATGCATCGCAAAGAGGTGATCGACAACGATGAGACACTCACGGTAGCCGATAAGAATGCAACATTCTTAAGCTTAATCGAACAGACGGTTGTACATATACGTTTTGCCATGATGACTCCACGTGAATTGGCGCATTTATTGATTTTTCCATTACTCGAGTATCACAAGGAGTTCATTGTACAGCGTATGGCTATCGGTATGAGTTATCAGTCGGGGCAAGAGGAACGTGTGCAGGAAATACGTAACAGTCTCGAAGGTACACTGCAATTTACGCCACGTTTGTATTCGAACGATACATGGAGTGTGAGCATTGATGTAAAGGAATTCGATGAGATTGAAAAATATACCAACTATGTGACATGTTTCTTTTCACAACGCAATATTGCCGAAACTGAAGATGGTATGGCATATTGAGTAATGTTAAAAATTTATTGAAATCATTTTTCTTATACTTTTGCAGATGCAATAACTTGGGAAATTGAATTTTTTCCACGTGGTGTCAAATTCAATAAGGCAAAAATTATTTGGGGCGAAGATGTGCCCGAATTCTCATTGAAAACAGTACGTTTGCGAGTCACATGCAAATATCCACAAATTGACGAAGAACGTTTTAAGGTTGCATATATGACTAACCCTGTTTTATTTTCAATTTTGTTAATCCATCAATTGCAATTACAGATTGCCGTTCTAATCACTGGTGTACAAAATAAAATTAATCATATACTGACTGTACATGAACGAACCGAATACTTTTCGAATAAAGTACGAGTATTGAATATAGACAATTTAATACCATACGATGAGTTGGCGCTTTCTTCCATTAAGCTGAGTCCACATTTGATTGGTGCCGAACGTAATAATTTATCGATACAAGTGATTATAGCACCCATGGGACCCTATACATGTCGTGATGCGCCACCTCTTGATTTTAAATAGAATTCATACTATAGTTTAAATTAAGTTATGATCAATTTACCTACTTAAATATTATTGGCTTTTGGTTGTACGTACATTTAAATTAAACATTTGTTAAATAAAGCATTAACGAGGAGAATTTAAATGAGCATTTTGTAATGGTTCGTTCAATTTAAACAAATATTGCAATATACATACAATTACTAAGCATTAAAGCACATGATTGTTTTATTATGTGGTATTGCGGCCTATCGCGGCGTATGAGTTACAATTTACTATAGGTTTTACATTGAAACATTGATATCGCGGCGATGTTGAAGTATTCTCTGTTGTCAAGAGCAGCTTTTGCTTTTACTCACATCGTATGTATGTGAAATAAAAGAAAATTATCTTGATTGTTCTAACTATCTGGATGCATGTGCGTACACCCGTTTTCGTTATTAAAACTAATTAATGCTTTGTATGTGTGTGTGTGTGTAATAGCTATTATAATGTTTTAATTTATGAATTTATTGCAATTTCTGTTTAACATTAGTGTGCATACATACATATGCAATTACTTAAAAGAAGAGCTATGCTTTTGTTTCTTTTTCGAAATCTTAAATTTGCTAAATAGTTTATCTAAACAAATATCTACTCATGTGTATTGTTCTTATCGGAGTGATGATTCTTTTATTAGCATATGAAGAAAGGAATAAAAGGCATATACCTACGACTATCATTTTGTTCGTTTCGTTTTTTAAACGCATTTGTTATTGCTGTTATTATTATTATGAACATATTATTATGATTATTATTATTATTATTGTTGTTATTATTGTTATTGTTGTACATACATATTTAATTATGTACTAAATGTGACATTTTGTTTGTCTAGCTAGGTGCTTTTATATCGTATATGTATGTGTGTGTGTTAGATATCACCAACACAAAGCCGTAAACGTGTTGAAATTGTTTTTAGAATGAAAATAATAAATACAGATCAAAACAACAAGAACGACATCAACAATGTAATAAGAAAATGAATTAAACAGAAAATCATCACATCACACATATACACGTGCACAAGTAAATGATTATGTACATTTAAAAATTCCCAAAAAAAGAAATTTTTTTTTGATTAAAATGCTAACACATAGTACGGGTTTGTGTCATTCGTTTGCTAGAGCGTTACGCTTAATGTGTCTCTATATCGAGGTAGTTTTCATTATAATAATGCATATAATATATATAGTGTATATTTATTTATAATCATTTGTCGTACGATGATTTCGATTTGTTAGTGTTGAAGTGTTGAAAGGATCAAAAGTATGTACATGAATGAAATTACAAATGAATAAGTTAAAAATATTGAAATGTACTTAATAAAATAAAATAAAACACAATTGAGACAACGTGAGAAAATAGATAAGCACAAAAAAAAAACGCTAATTATTGCCAAAAAGTTGCTACTATTTTATTAGTGTCACATTTTAAACAATTTGCATCATGGATAATCCAGCTTATGTAGTAGAAACTAATATTGGTAAGTAAAAAATTGAAAGTTTTAAATTAAATTCAAACTGCCATCGTATTTTGTTTATGTAAAAATTGTGGTAACATTGTAACGTTACGATTTCGTCGTTCTTTATACATAATATTGAGTGATAGAGAAAAATTTCAAAAGCTCTGCGACAATGCTCATAGAAATACTCATGATTATCATTTATTTACAAAAAGTGCAAAATCACGTTGTCACAATAAATGTTCGAAACAACAAAATACAACTAATTGAGTAAATAATTTCAAAATTACACTTTTGAATGGCGAGATTTAGTTCTCAGCGATATATTTATTTAATTTCACTTTCAATTGAAAATGATTTGGCAAAGTGCACAAAAATAATAAATTTTTTTTTAATGTAAAAAAAATTTAATTTTAATTTCAAAAATAGTCAATTGTTTGTGAATTTTCAGTTGATCTAAATTGTTCTGAATGACGACTATAGTATTCACATATCATATTATGAAAGGAAATCTATGTTAAAAAAATTAGGAAAATTTTATAAAATAAAAATCAGTTCAATGTAACTTACCAGAAGAAGCAGACTTTGATCGACATCGACATCGAACATTCTGAACATTAAATCAAAATAGTCAATTGTTTGTGAATTTTCAGTTGATCTAAATTGTTCTGAATGACGACTATAGTATTCACATATCATATTATGAAAGGAAATCTATGTTAAAAAAATTAGGAAAATTTTATAAAATAAAAATCAGTTCAATGTAACTTACCAGAAGAAGCAGACTTTGATCGACATCGACATCGAACATTCTGAACATTAAATCAATTTGATAGGAATCTCATTCTGCATTCAATTCGATGTTGGCTAACTCAAAAATTAATTAGAAAATCAATTTGCATCCATGAGACTTAAGCTTGGTCGACTTTCGCTTTGTTACGTGGGTCATATCCCCAATAAAGCAGTTATTGGCATATACGATAGTACTTTGGCGTTCAAATAATTTGGCTATTTTTTTGCATAAACTTTTCGCCCACTGTTTTATGTTAAAAATGTACATTGGATTGTCGGATTGTAAAAAAAAAACACAATTGACGCCAAATAGCGCTTGCCTTTATTAACGGTGGAAGCTGGTATTCAGTATTTTCCTTTTAGTACGAGGTAATGTTAGGCAGTGGCATATAATATGGTCGGACGTTCTGTCGTCTTTCAAATAAAGTTGACAAAAATATCTCTTCATATAGACATATTTTATGAATGTTATAACTGAGTGTATGATCACCCTGTACTAGAGCAGTGAAATGTATGACTGATATCAATTCATTTTTTTTTTCTCAACGTTTCCTCGGAACATACAACGTCTTATCTTTACCCTTTCAAAGAACTCCCATGCAAAATTATCGAGAAGATGCTTAAAAATCGAAAATCGCTGCACTAACATTGCCTCTATAGCAGTAAATTGTATGATAGATCCCCACTAATTTTTTCTCTTCAACATTTCCACCAAACATACTACTCCCAGGGTGGATCCCTGTTAGTGGGCTCTCATACAAAATAATCGAAAGCACTGAAAAATCGACAACAGTGAAATGTATGATTGACCCCAACTAATTTTATTTCTGAATAAAATACTTATCCAAGGCACTGTTGTGTTCTTCACTGGGGGAGGGTTTTTATGTGGTGGGTCCCAAGCCCAACGCACAGGGAAGTTTTCGTCACTCACTATAGCCGTCGATCAGCGGGTGCTGGAATTACGTTGCCCGGTAGTCGCGTAGGATCTTCGGACCTATTTGCGTTGATGGCGAGTACCGAATGAGGTACAACGATGAGCTGTATGAGCTGTACGCTGACAATGACATATTCAACCGAATTAAAGCAGCTGCGTAAGCTGTGTCATGTCGAGCGAATGGAAGAAATCGCTCCAGCGAAGAGGGTATTTAATTCTGCACCCGCTGAAGGACGCAGAAGAAGAGGAAGACCAAACCTCCGTTGGAAGGACCAAGTGTTGCGTAACCTGGCTGCGCTTGACTGGCGAGAAGACTGGCGCTGTATCGATCATCAGTTGTTGTGGCTATAAGAAGAAGAAGAAGAGAGAATAATATACTTACTCTTTATCTCCATTCCTTAAGGAAACTCCCATACAAAATGATTGAATAAAATTTTCGAAAATCGACAATTGCTGCCAAAGTATCTTCTCTTGAGCAACAAAATATGTGACCGGCCCCTCTAAACACACTAACTCCCTATCTTTAATTCATAGGGATGCTCCTTTATAAATTTAATGCTTATATAGTGGCTGTTAAAACTAAAAAGTCCATATCAGGAAATTCTTTATTTCTCTCGTGGGAAGAAATGTTTGAAATGATGCAATCCCTTTTAAAATTTAACTCGCCTTTCCATAAGGTAATGATATTCGTAGTACGTAAACCCAAAATCTACTTTATAATATCTCATGTTTACCATTGTTTTTGTTATCCTACACTAGTATATTATAGCTTTTGTTCATAGAATACATTGAGATGATGATTCAAATTCGCTGCTTCCTATATATATAAAATTTATAATAGAAAATAAAATATCCAAAACACATGAATAAAATGCAAATAAAACGATTTCTTAAAAAATGAAAAAAAAGCACGGATTCTAAAAATGACGCATGCAAATAATAAAACTCTGGTACTGTGTGTAAATATTTTTTTAAGTTATATATTTTGTCATTTTTTTTTTTTTGAACAATAAACCTACCAAAATTATTTGCATGAACGGGTGTAGTGTCACATTAATATTATTAGGTTCTATTTTTTTTTTCTCTGAATTTTTTAAGAGGAACATGAAAGTCGTTAAAAGATAAAAGTATAAAAGTATAAAATATATATGATGTTGAATTATAATCCCATATCTTTATGATCAATTTGTTTCAATTGCTTCTTTTTTCTGTAATGACGCTTTTTTTCGAGTAAACTGCGATTATATGATATATAGTAGTTTCACAGATAAGCAACCTTAAGAGATTTGTGAATGATTAAATTTTGTTAAAAAGGTAAATAAATAGATGAATTCTTGATATTATGAAAATAATAAGAGAAAGGTGTTTATATTAAAGCAACTGAGTGTGAGTAAGATAATATAGCTGGATTAATTGGGATTAGTTGATTTATTATTATTATTATTGTTTTTTTCATATGCAGATTGAAATTTCCTGAAGGATTTGCATTCATAAATACATCCCAAGGAATTAGGTCATTCTGGCTGATCACGATGTCACCTTAGGGATAATCTCAAGAAATTGGTTTCATAAATTATTAATTACACATACACTTTTATATTTATTTTATTCTCTTTTATTGCTTTCATATTTAATTTTAATTTATACTACGAGTATATAGACATAGGATTGAATTGCTTCTTATGCTATGATACATCATACAGAGTAGTACATTGGCTACAATAAATATATATATAATAATCGTGTATTTTTGTTTTTGCATTTTGTTTGACTTACATCCAAAATTGTACGTTATCAAACAGTACAGTAAAAAACGACTTAAAAATATTCAAAACTACTCTCTAAATAGTGCTGCTACCGTTGCATCGTCTTGTATGTTTGCTTCTTGTATCTTCCTTCTACTATATATTTATAGAAAATTCGATACTCTTCAATTAAATCTTCTAAAATATAGTGTTACAGAGTAGTTTCGTTCTACCATACATACATATTTATTTAAGAATAAAACCATCGATCTACCTGATAACGTACATCAACTAATGAACGATCCATCCCTACATCCATCTATTGGTATTATTTCCATTTCAGCTACATACAGATATTGTATATTATATATAATGTACATATAGTTAATTATTGCATGTGTAAACATAACGGTGTAGTAGATTGGAAAGGTCCTAATAGGTTTTATCCCCAAAAAATTCTCATGGCTCACACTCAATGCGCTATAATTGAACATGTAGGATTTGCAAGCAAAAGTGGCTCGAATTTGATATTATCAACTGATCTAAAATGACATATTAAATTATATATTTGAATTGTATCTTTGAATTTTAACAATTCAAAAGTGAAAAGTGTTGTTTAAGATAAAATTGTAAGATCAATTACAATCGAAAGAGAAAACCTTAATTAGAACCTTTCGAAACTGAGCTAATGATATTTACTTGCATATTGTACTACTACATTGTAACATTTTTACATTTAACTATAGTTAACAATAATAATATTTTTATTATTTTATGTATTAATAATTTAACGTCGATGATTCATTGTCAGAGGAAAACTTTATAGTAAATTATTTGGTGGAATTATTGTAAAATAATTATCACAATATAACTTGATAAATGGTAATTTTACAAAAAAAATTAGAATAAAATTAGAAATGTAGCAATTTGTGAAATAAACAAAAAAAAAAAACCAAAATATATACAAAATAAAAATTAGTCATATTACGATTCATTACTAGTTATCTTTTATTTTATCATATTATAAACTATTTGGAATAAAATAATTCCATATTGCATATCATTCAAATTTATTATGGCCTCTTTTTGCATCGTGTGAAATAAACTATACATATTGTTAGGGTGCCGTGGATCATGAGTTTGTTTTCAAGTCGTAAGAAATTAAAAAGAACGGTATCCACTTAGCGGTACAAGAATGGAAACGATTAGACCTTCTTTTGATAGTAACAATTGGATATGAAACATATTCTGAATCAGCTTTGTAATAATAGACTGCTTCCAATAGTGCCAAAACTTAATAGCTAATCAATACTGAATGAGAAGCTCAGCACAAACGTTTTTTGAAACCTGTAAGTACTAACTCTATAAATAGTTTAGTGATAAATTTTAATGCGTTATAAACATTGAGAACCAAACGCTCAATAAAAAAAAAAAACAAAGAATCAAAATATGGTTCCATACAAAGTAGACAGAACGAATTCCACTTTTCTTTACATCGGTCCAGAAACATGCTTTTGGGTTCCATGGCCTTTCATGCGTTCACTTGTTAAGGGCTGCGTAATTCTAGCAACATCCCTGGTCTCAGGCAAGCCAAAGAGCTCATCAGGCATAATTCCTACAGTTTACTATTTAAGTTAATTTAAGACTATCATCAATCAATATCATTACTATAAGGACATCACACCCTCAGATCATAAATACATAGTAGCGATTAATGAAAAATCAATACTTTCGGAAGAATTTTTTTTTCCATATTTTCCCATAGACCCGTTGATAAACTAAGGAGCGAATGCCTAAGACCTTAGATCACTGTCCTTATAATACTTTGTCGTCGTCACCAGCATTATTTTCTCTAAATTATATTCATTTACTTTAATAACTAATGCTAAAAATGAATGCGTTAAAAATTTGATCTGAAATTTGATTTGATTTGAAAAAGACCTCAGGTTCACAATTCCTCTCAAATTCAAACATTTACATATTATGACAATCAAATCAAATTTCTATTAAGATCGAAATGAAATAGTCAAATTTTTTCATTAAAGTATTAAATTTTTGAGACGAAACCTTCACTTTTTACATACTCAATATTTTTTTCTTTTAGGTCGCAGAGTCAGATCTGTAGAGCAACCTACTACAGTTAAATTATTATTATTTTATTATATTCAATATTTGAATGACATTGAAGTATTTTAAAGTGAAGTAAATTAAAGCAATTTTGCTTTTAAATTTGAATTTCAATAGCCAACAGAGTTGTATATTCAAGAGTTGATGACTGAAATCAAAGCCATGAATTTATAGCCTTATAACAGTTTATATTCGTTACAAAACCCTAAAAGTTACCATTGTGGATATGAAATTGAAGAATTGTTCAAATATGAACTACTCATGTCTGGCCGTAGCTCAGTGGTTAATGCGTTGGTGTTCTCATATGTAGGTCGTTAGTTTAATCCTCGGGTGAAGAAAAGCTCTAACAGCAATAACTATTTTTCATAAAGAGTTACGACACATGGTTCTGCCGTTCGGAACGGGCTAACAAAAAGTAGGTCCCCTATTTAAAATATTTAACGCTGAAAAACGATCAATTAAATTAAATTTTCTACAAGTTTGAGTAATCGAAAATTCAAATTTTTATGCTCGAGTTTTAAGGAATTTTTAGGGTTTTTGTGAGTATTTTCTCAAACCAGGTTTTTCGCTCTTAATGTTATTTATTTCTTAAGTATTCCCAATATTTATAGCAATCATAAAATAATCAATAAAAAAAGCATGGATTCATGAATTACATCCTTTCGAGCACATTTATTTATTTATTAAGTTATCATTATGATTATTATTGCTTGATGAATGTTCTATTATATTTGGAATTGTAAAAAAAAATTATTGAATGTGTGAGATATTGCCAGCCTCAAAAATATTAAAATAGCATTTCCAATTATTTTAAAAATCAAGCTAACGATTATACCTAATTGTGATATTATTGAGATTTTTATTATCATCCTTTTCAATCGAAAAAAGAAAACGAAATAAAATATCGCTTGATATGTTAGTGAATCATTATTGACTACTATGAATTTATGTACCTTAGGGAAAATAGACCAACCAATAGTTGTTCGAACAGAATGTGCTTGCTTCAGATGGAATCTGTGGGTGCTCATTTTAATTGGGTATATTTTGTTTTGCTATTATTAATCACAAAGTGTATATATGGCTTAGTATATTTTCGTTATATATTTAGTTGGTATGCATTTGATAATGACAACATTCATATTGATATTGATTTATTATGTGTGGGTGTGTGTGTGTACGTAAGTTAATACTTGATATGACATTTAGACGATTATAGTATTTGCTTTTAGATCGAATTTCATTCCTTTCTCCATGTTTCATTGCATTCTGAATGCAAATTTGCTTATAGTAATTTTGCTTTTCTTTTAATTTTGGCATTTTATGATAATATCGCAAGTATTTATAAATTAAAATTTTACTAACAAAAAAGGAGGAACATCTATGCGGTGTATGTGACATTTCATGTAGGACGTGACGGTTACTTTTCAAATATTAGTTCACCAGTTAGTAAAGGATTTAAGTACGTGGGTACATTATATCCATGTGCAGTGGCAGATGTTAAACGTTTTCGTCCACCAACTGATGCACTACCACCGCCGATACGTTTATCTGCATGTATATGATGGCTGTGTGTATGAGTGTATGGATATTTATCTTCGTTTGAGTTTAAAATCAATGGTATGGGCATTGGTGTATACTGTTGGAGGGTGCTGTGTAAGATAGATGCGGGAACATTAAATGATGTCTCCAATGGAGATTGATTTGTTGCAACTGTTGCGCTTCCAACTCCTGTTGCTGCTGCTGCTGCTTCTGATGCTGCTACTGCTGCTGGTGTTGTTGTTTGATGTGGCACAACTTTCTTGTGATTTCGACGTGTATTATGCCTGTGATGGTTTTTATTACTAAGGCTGCGGCTGTTGCTGCTGTTGTTATTGTTGTTGTAGTGTTTACGACGTGACCTGCGTCTGGTAAGATGTGCTGCAATGGCTGTATCCAAAATGGGTATGGGATGATGTGATCCCACCGGCATATCAATCAATCCAGCATCAGCAATAATATATGGACGAGGAACTGGTTGCAATGCAGATGTTGCTATTGGTAGTGATGTTGTGGCTGGCCATATTGGTGCTGGTGCTGTTGGTACTGGCGGTGCTGGTGGTAGTTGTGGTGGTGGTGGTGCTGTTGCTAATAGTTGCTCTAATAGAAATGTACCATTTGTTGGTGTTATCGGACGCTTGTATGGATCCTTTGGATTCGATTGTATTATTGTCGCAGTGGCAAAAATTTCCTGAAATTTATTAGCTGCCGCCAATTGTTGCAAATGGATGTGCTGTTTTTGTAGAAATTGCTGACGCTGTTGTTGCAATTGATTCAGTATACGATATTGTTCGAGGATGTGTTTGTAGAATTGTTCGGCGGTTACTTCGGATGAATTGAGAAGGCGTATCGCAATTTTCTCAGGTATCACAATTTTGTCTGAAAGAAAATATAGCAAAAATGGACGATTTTAATGCTGGTGGATGAGTAAAATTCAACAAATTAATTGAATCGATTAATCGAACAATTTTATTAATCAATATAAAAATTAATCCAAAAACTGATTAATCTATGTGATTTAAATAGTGATCATTTTGATTGCAAGAAAATGAAATTATTAAATTAAAATTAATCGGATAAAATACTCGAAACATTTATAACATTTTTTTCCAAAGCACACAAAATAAATTTATTTCTCATATTACGGACGTGACATTTGATCTCATAAAATATGGCGGAAATCAAAAACAAATGGAAGGATCTGATATGAACTTTAATTGATTTTTAGAATTAAATGATTACCACAATTAAGGGAAAAATTAGACATGGTAGCTTATGATTGGATTTCAATATATCAGCTAATATATAGCGATACGGGTGCGACAAAATATAAAAGTGTTATTATCGTGTCCGTCGCCTTTTTATATATGCATGGCTAATCTAACGTAGTCATGGTGTTTTATTTATTCAATATAGTACGAGTATAATAATTCAACCCTCTACCAGCAGCACCACCAACAAATGTCTGCACTTTGATGTTTACAAAATCAAATGCTCTACTACTATACATAAATATCCTTGAATATGTTTGTTTTCCTAACATACATAAATATAAACATAAATATACGATTCGCAAAGCAATGCCACTCACAACAAAAAAAAAATGAAAATAGAAAATATTTGCCTACCATTCAACATAAATACGCATAAATACATATATATATATATATATATACACTAAATGTAGGCAAGAAATCATATCGCATATATATTCCCACATATAGGTTAACAAATAACCTTGTAGGTGGGTGAAGAAATGTTTTTACATATGGACGATGTATGTATGTTTGTTTGTTTGTATGCGCGCCTTGAAAATCATATACTTGTATATGAAAATCATTTCAATTTTGAAATGAATAAATTAAGAAAACAAAAACAACAATAACATAACACAACACAAATTCTAAAATAGAGCGAACATATAGTTTCGTTTTATATAATTTCCATATGGACATACCATACATAAGTCTGGTATGTATCGTATTTTCGATGATGAGTAACTATAGTACAAAAACAAACAAAAAAAAAATGGAAAAATGAGTAAGAGTGAATGAAATGAAGTGACCTATTAGCGTTAAATAAATAATCATAGAGGAATTTTGACCTGTAAATCTTTACATAAATAAATACTCAAATCACATACACACAGACACACACAGACACACTTATTTGTACATCATAAACACCATAAATACACACCCATCATTTATTCGAATACACTGAGAATGAGAAATGAAGGTGGGTCTTCTTATGTGGAAGGCTTCTGCAACATTATTGGACTAGTACTATAGAGAATGTTTAAATATTAGCATTATTTTTTAATATAATGCAACGTATTTTTGTTCCATAAATTTTTCATCGATTTAATTAGCCATGCAATTTTTTACATAAGCTTTATTGGGAAGTTTGTTGACAATGAACTATGTACGATAGTTGGTGTCTGGCTGTTTTGTTTAGCGGCATTTTTGCAAGATCATTTATATAATATATCCCAGAAATCCATATATCGGCAACAGCATAGTTGTCCAGGATTTCTTCTATATTTTGTGCATGCAATTGTTTCAAGAATAATCATACATTAAAACCAAAGAAACGAAACAAAAAAGGGCTCACGCAGTCACTACTTTTTTATTTTTGGCTACTTTGGCAGTTACACTAAGATTAAGTTTAAGAATAATCATATTTTTCACAAAATTAATATTTTCATAGATTGCAATATTGTGATACATCGTCTGCATCAATTAAGGTAGAATGAATTAATGTCGAAAAAAATAGTACAATAATGACGAAAATGATTTTCATCCAATACATTTTTTTTTATTTTTATTTTTTTTTTTTAACAAGCTTTTTATTGGATCTTTCTAAAATTACTTAGAAACTAACAATATGTAATCAAATCTTACAAACTAAATAAAATTATGTGATATCCCCAACGTTCCATCACAATTTGTTGAGTCACGAGATATAGCAATTTCACAGCATATTCAGTGTGTCTTTTCTTTTTAATCGACGATGCCCCGTGCTCAGCAACAATTGCCTAGCAAGGGGATTCGGATGACTGTGCAATTTTTGAATGTAGCTTCTGCAAGACGTTGCAACTTCCTCAGAAATTGTGGGTACATTTAAATCTCGATGGATGTTAACGTTCCTCATATACCAAGGCGCGTTTACAATAATTCGCAGACACATCCAATACATATATATCAAAAATTAAAATAAAAATGTCGCACTTATAAGCTCCGAAGGTCTCTCTCTTTGGCCGAGCTTCTCTACCAGTGCTGTTTGTTGTGCGTGTTAA
This sequence comes from Megamerina dolium, assembly GCA_963854835.1. Taxonomy (NCBI): domain Eukaryota; kingdom Metazoa; phylum Arthropoda; class Insecta; order Diptera; family Megamerinidae; genus Megamerina; species Megamerina dolium. The sequence goes on along the minus strand of OY978527.1, from coordinate 58,043,296 downwards.
ATTTGAATTTTAAAAATTCTAGACAGGTTTGAGAATAATTACGTAAAGTTTATGGGAAGCAATACTGTTCAAGATTCAAATTTCGTACAATAGATGTTGATGTGTACGATTCTCCTTGCTTGAAAATGAAAATTGAGTCTGATGACGAAATACAGGTATGTCGTTACATCGCTAAGGCCATAATAATTCATCATTCGAACATCTACGATCATCTAATAGCCTAGACAGACAGCAGCCTAATTCGGGATTATCGGCGCACTTAATCCGAATAAAATAATAACCTGACAGACGGCAGTATTGCGGATTAACTAAACGGCTGATTGCTGTTTTATTAGGTCTGTCCACTTACATTACTATCACTATCAATTTCTGTCGTCTATCACCCTCGATATGAGAAAATCTACAAGAAGTACGTGAACTGAAAACTATCAGAAACTTGTAAATTGACATTCACCGTTCGTAACTGACAGCTGGATTTATTTGTTCGCCAACGCTTTTCATGTTGAAAACTGTTAACAATTGTTGAAAGTTTTTTATAAGTGGACAAACCTAATATTTTGTAAAATGGATGGAGAAAAATTCACAATAGCCAATTTTCAGCAGTGTTGCCATCGCAAATTGGCCTAATCCTCTTTTATTTTGAGAATTAACTCATAGAGTTTATGCGGATTAGCCGCAGTTAATGCCCGAGTTAATTCGAATTAACTCGATAATCCGGAATTAGGCTGCCGTCTGTCTAGGCTATAAGGCTTCGAAAAGAAATTTTCATATTTACAATCGCATCAAAATCTGTGATAGTCCTGTTTTAAAGGCAACTAAACCGAACTATCCTTGAAACGCAAAGGATAGGCGATTAATTTGGAAGCGTATTTTAACACGTCAATGTGACCCCTCATACAAGTTTGGTGGCTTGTTGTTTGGTTGCTACAGTTGTGGATATAAGATACAAATTCATCATCATCATTTGGCGCTACAGCTCATTGAGAGCTTTGGCCTGCTGAATAATACGCCTCCATGTTACTCGCTCTTTGTCGTTTCTTTAAAGTTCGTCCATCCATCTTGATCTTGGTCTTCCTCTTGCTTTGTTGGTGAATGACTTCGCATCTAGTATTTTTTTTTGAGATCTTGAATCGTCCATTTTTGTTACATGGCCTAACCATCTTATGAGTTTACATATCTTGGCTTGAAACTAACAGCAGATAACTCCACAATCGACGAAAGAATCCAAGCAGCTAATAGGTCATTTGCATCACTCATAAGACTCTTCAAATCAAAACTTCTTAACAGAGCCTGCAAAGTGGCACTGTATAAGACAGTAGTACGACCAGTCTTATGCTATGGAACTGAAGCTTTGACTGTGAGCGAGAAAGACAAAACAAAACTGATGACTTTCCAAAGAAAAATTCTCCAAAAAATCTTCGGCGCAATTAAAATTGGACCTGACGAATGGAGAATAAGGTGGAGCGACGAGATTGATCAGCTAATTCGTTATGCGATTTATCAAAGCACAATGCATAAGAGACAAATTACAGTGTTTTAAAGAAACCATTTACTAATAGAATTTCAAAAATCTTTCTAGAAATTGTGATTGCGAATACATGTTGATCGATATATTGCAAAAGTATGAAAAAATTCTAATTTATAAAATTATTACCCATTTCCGAGTAATTCATATTCCTAATGGCTATGCAGAGTAGTGTACGAGTACATTCATTTGAACAAGTAGCATATTTGCACAGAGACGCATACATATACATATACAAATATGCATTGAATATAAAACTACTAGTATACGACGACACCCCATTGACCTAATTTCAGAAGTACTTACAAACATACTTTATACACACATACATATGCATTTTCATATGCAACCCCATTACCACCCAATTTGTGTAGCTCCTTGAACTCTTCTTTTTTATTCGAATAAGCGATAGTAGGTAATAATTATACTAATAATAATAATAGTAATCACAGCAAAAACAAATTAAAATAGGCGTTGGTATGTTGGGAGTTTTTAACTTAATTCTTCAATAAAATATTGAATGTAAGATTGTTGTTGTTGTTGTTCTAACAATCTCTATTTAGTACAGAGTACAGCATAAAATGCACCTAAATAAATATGTACTTTTTGTTTGTTTGTTTTGCATCATTGCAATTTGCTTACCACAATTATTGGCCTTTGTCACAAATGGGCGTATTGTCGGATCCCATATGAATATGTAATATAATGAGAGCATTATGGCAGCCAATGAGACACACAACACATAAACGGCAACGGTTAGAATGCGAATGACCTTACGATTGCCTTGTGGCTGATAGCAGCGGCTAATTGTTTCGGTCGGCGGAAGTTTCACTTTCTCTTCGAGTGAGCCAACTTTGGAATTCATTGTTCTTGTTGATTATTTTGTTTTGTGTGCTTTTTTTTGTTATTGTTGTTTTTGAAAAATTTTGACTTTACTCTATAGTCTTTCTGTTGTTTGAATTATTATGTAGTTTTTTTTTATTTATTGCTTTGTTTGCTTATAAAAATATTATAGCTTTGCTTGCATGCAAGTAGCGTCTTGTTTAACTATGCTAGGTGAGCGATGAGCGAGCGGGTGTTGTAAAATGCGTTGCTAGTAGTACTGGTGGTGGTGGTGGTGTTATTGTTGTTGTTGTTGTTGGCTTTTTTTTACTAAATATTTGATGTTTTTTTTTTGTGGTATTCTATGAATTATTTATAAATAAATTATTTCATTCACTGCTGTGTGCTGCTACGATTACGTCTACTGATATGTACGAGTGTATATGCAATTTATGAATTTATATATTCGCATGATATTCAATTAATTGTTTTTTGAAATATTTTATTGTCGTTATTTATATATTTATTTTTAAAATAAAATTTTATAAATTGCAATTATATATATTTGTTACGAATAGAAAATATCTTCCTTTATTTTATTTTATTTATGTATTACGAATATTCGATTAGTTGTTTTTAAGTTTTAATAGAATTTATGTTCCGACGCGTCGAGCAACTGCAATTGAAATGAATTCACATCCATCTCAGTATCATGGAGAACTCCAGCTGGTGAATATCGATGTGTGTGTGTGTGTCTATGTGTGCGTAAGTATGTGCATGTCTATATATGATGGAGTGGGGTTAGATGAAGGGTGGTTTCTTGTATATGGATTGTGAGTAATGGTGGCGCCGTTGCATACGAAGGAATATTCGTATTGGTGTATGACTTTTTACTCTCCTTCGTCTTTTTTATATATACATTTTTATTTTTTCATCGTTCGTTCACACTCAGTAGTTCACTGAATGAGAGCGATATTTGAATTTCGATTCGATTTTCACTGTCGATCCGTTTCCTTGCGGGGTCGGTCACTGTTTTCGTATACATATTCAGTACAAATTCGAAAGGCAAGTGGGTGGTGTATATGATATACTCGTATGTATGTTTATGTTGGGCAATACTATTCACAGTATAATCTCCAAAGCGCAACGTCAGTTTGCAATTTACAACTATAACAACAACAACAACAACAACAACAACAACAACAACAAAAATACGAACAACAACAATACGAAGAACAACAACAACAATATTGAATTTAGTCCATACATATTGTATAAATTAGATTTGTTCAAACCAAAACAATTATGGCAATACGATTTTTTATTATTTAAAAAAAAAAATGGTCTATGCAAAAAAAGATTAGCCCATAAGCAAAGTTAAGATAATCTTAAAGAATCGTATTTTGGACAGATTTTTGTATGAGAAACAAGTCGATTCAAACTTTCAGATGATCTTAACTTCAATTCTATTTGCACAAACATTTTGAAAAAGTCTACAAATTTCCAGAATTTCTTTGATGTATCTGTTCCAAAAATATTTAGTTTAAACCTTATTCGGGCGAAATTGAATTATTTTTATAATAATTATATAATAATTCTACCTGAAGTGCAATTACTTGTAGTCATACATGGAGAAAGCTCTGGAGATATATGAAATATATGAAAGTACCTCCAATGTCGATTAAAAGATGTCCTTCCGGCTGTCCGTCAGTCCATCCCTCTTTCTTATCAGGTTGCTATTAATTCAACTGAGAATGGCCGGGTATGACCGGTCAACTATCACGTCCACATGGAACAATCAAAGAGACTAACTAACGAATGGGATATCAATATTTACTTCGAATGTAGATTAATATTGCCGTGGGTAAAATATGTAGCTCCCATATAATGTTATAGAAATCAAACTAAATGTTGATTGCCGTAACTTACTTAATCCTCCATCTAGCCGAAGAATGTTTGAGCACGTAGGCTAATATTATAGTACTTAAAATGTTTGCCAAAAAAAATAATTCTCAGGACATTTTCATAAATTTCAAATCGCCTTAACTAACTTATTCTTCCAACTAGGGCGTCAATTTTACTACGCAAGTTAATATTGGAATGGGTAATTGTTCCATAGGAATTGTAGTACTCATACAAAGTCACAGCTCTGAATGATGTCGCTATATACCCGTTAAAAGTTGATGTGACTCAACCATATTGCTCATCATTTGTAGCATATTCGATCATATTTGCAAGTTAATCGTCAACTCGAACAAAACATCTATTATTTTTTGTTCTTTGTTGAAAATCTGGACAAAGAAAAATTATTCTCATATTTCTAGGAACACCTTCAACATTTTTTCCAGGTTATAGCAGTAGTGTATATGGAGTGGGAAAACATTTTTTGAATTTCCTTTTCCACAAACTTCATTTTTTTTGCATATTTTTCTTCAAAAATTTTTAACAAATACAAAAAACCATTCTTTACAAAATTTGAAAAGATCTAGTACAAACTCTTCTATATGCATTCACACATGAAAGGACTGCGTTCGTCGAACTCCTTCCACACCTATTTGTTTGCTGTGTGAAATCATGTAATGAAATAAAATAAAAATTGAAAGTGCATATATACATTGTTTATATACATTGTCCTAGTAGCACATATGTAGAATATTGTGAACCAAGTACGATACTACACTTTTTATGTATGGCATTTTATCTTTGTTGAGATGTATGTAATCTTTTTGAAAATGTGGTATGGTAATTGTTCTTAATATTTGTGAACGATTTCATTACATACTCGTCGCTATGGATGTGGATCAGATATTCTATGTATACATATACACCAACGGCTATTTTATCGTATGCTTAATTGATATTTCTTTTTATTGAATATAAAAAATACAGAACGGCGAAAACAAGTTGAGATTTTTGTTTGCGATAAATGGACACAATAAATTTCTATGATAATCAACATATTTGTAAAAAAAGGAAAATTCCAAAAATTTCATTTAGTAAAGATTTGATTAATTTTTCTGAACAGGTTGTCATTTGGGTGGGATTTTTGATTTCGCTGTCCACCAAAAAATAGAAATAGGATGTCCGACGAGCCAAAGTATTTACATTTTATGAAAATCCATAGAATGTGACTACTGTTATCCTCTTGGACATCCTAGTTTTATTTTTTTTTTGGGGTGCTGTGAGTTTGGGGCGAAAAATATGTGGCTTAAATCTATAAAAATGTTCATAAAAAATATCACTTTATCAATCAAATTATCTCAGATTTAATGTGTATTCAAGAAATTAAATTTTGTTTTCATTTTATTATTATTTAAAATCAACAAAACTTGCTTCTGATTTTGCAACTTTGTATGATTTAGTGAAACTATGTGAGTCGACTTATAAAAATATGATATTTATGAAATTTCGGACTTTTCTCCGAATTCTTCTAATTTTCATAGAAAATTGTAACGCCTGTAGATCAGAAATAAAATCTTTAAATTGTTTTCGTTCGTTTGTAGTGTTTTTGTTGTTGTTGGAGGACCGTCGATTCCAATCAGATTCTTAACAATAATAAAGAAATCGAGATCAAATGCGTTTTCAATTAGACTTGGAGTGGTTTACATGAAATACATTTGAAGCACTGAGTTAAAATTAACGAGAATTTAATGAATTTCCCTATAAACTGTTACTATCACACGATAAATTGAAAACTTCGGTCCAATTAGATCAAATATTTCATATAAAACTACATATCCTTTAGAAAATATACAGCAAGTGCACTTGATGACCTGCTAAATATTGTAGTTCTATTATTACTATGTCATTGTTGTTGCTGTTATTTGCTTCACCACCACCACCAACAGTCATCATGAAAGCACACATTTTTCTACTCTCTCCCTCTCTCTATCTCGTCACACCAAAATGCGTCTCTCTTTCGAAAATAGGCATACAACCAGTATAAGGGATGAAGGATATTTGAGTATGTATGTAGTTATTATTGTCGTAGTTGTTGTTGTAGTTGTTGTTAGACTTTCGCTTAAAGCAGAAGGTTAATAAACTGCAATTGGGTCACTGGGACAACATGCAATTCCTCTATACAATGCAATACAGCTAGCTACTCATGATGGCGTAAAGAGCAAGAATGAAAGAGATAGCAATATTGGTATATTTATACAATGCAAGGATGTGGAAATAGTGCAACTGCATTGTTCAAGGTAGGTAGCTTTGTAATTGTATTGCATAGTTAAATTACGAGTGCTTTCTTTCTATACATATGAATATATGAATGTGTGTGTGTGTACATAGTTTTGAATATGTGAGTAGTTTAGGTGATTGGTTGAATTGAGTTGAGAATGGGTAGAGTGTAGGGTAAAAAAGTGTATAGCATTGAAAAATAATCCATACTCATATCACATGTACACATATACACTGCCAAGTTAATAGTACAATATTTACCTACTATGTAGTAGATATGTATTCAACTCAGCTGAGAGCTTGTTTGTTGTTTTGGTGCTGCTAATGTTTTCTGATACTGATAATTTTGATGGTTAAAACTGGTAGAAGGATAAAATATACTACTACGTATACTACATACATATATAGAGTCCTCATTTGTAAGTGGCGTTAAATTATGGTACGGAAATTTATTTTGTGCAAATTACCATAATGTTTACAGTCTTCTCTACAGCGTGTTTGGCCTCCAAAGTGGCAATATGAACACATATTTAAATACATATGTATGTACATACTAAAATCAACCTGTCGGTATCAGTTTTATGTACTTGTACAAAAGAATGTAGATAATTGTATGCAGGTGCATATGCAAATTGGTCTACTACGTTTTTAATAAAGATGCTTCTGAAGATGTTTCCTCGTATATGACTATGCAGATGATATTTCATTGTTTTGTTTATTGCTATTGTTTTTGACAATACATATTCTTATGTTTTGTGTTTTTTGGATTTTACAAATTTATTGAGTTAATAAACAAAGGCATTTGAAAATATAGGTTATGCTATAGTGACGTAGAAGGCAATTTTGATTTATATCACTAATGCGAATTTTATTGCATCATTTTACAGAATATTTAAATCTGCTCTATTTTCTTGTAAAGGAATTTCTTAGTTTTATGGCAGATATCGGTATAAAAATCTATTTATATTAAATTTCAAGAGCTGCTAGTATCAATTTGACATAATTTTATTTACATGATTTGTTGCAGCAATCTGAGAAAAAATATTTTTCTCAAAACTACAATTAATGTGATCTTTTTTTTTTGTTGTGGCAATTAAATCTTCCGTTCGATGATTTATTTTGATTTTATTGCGATGGAAGAGTACATATATAAAGATTAATTAATTTATTTCATGGGATTAGCGGTTTAAAATAACTCACAAGGTCAAGTTCAATATATTTAAAGGTATTTGCAGTATATAACAAACGAAGAAAAAAGAGATGGCAATTTCATAATTTTGTTGATTTTAATGCTCATCGAAATGCTTGATCGAAATGTTGTATAGCAGGCAAATATATATTATTTTAATACAATTTTGTAAATTTAGTTAGCAAATATTTAAATATTTCTTTATTTTATTCGCACTCGGCTCAATTTACCCCAATTCTACGAAATATCAAAAAAAGCTGCTATTACTACGATTTTTACGTTTTTCTCGAATTTCGAAACATTTGGGACAATTTCGTGACTGTTCAACAAGTCGTACTGCTTTCTTATCCAATATTTTATATTGACAATAACTCATGCAGATAATTTGGTGGACATTTATTTCCAAAATCAGTGCTCTGTAAGATAATATTTTACTGTCAAATTGTGTTCAGTAATGAGGTTCACTAGAAGACGAGACCTAAACTCCAGGGAGAAAGACCAAGTACTGGAGACTGGACGAGACTGGAAACTTAACGGGGCTTGGAATTTCTAACTGGCACCGGCTAGCGAAGAAAAGGGATAGTTGGGGAAGCATGCTAGATTCGGTTGCCATGGGTGGGTGCCGTAGCTCAGTGGTTAGTAAACTGGCGTTCTGATCTGTAGGTCGTGGTTTCAATCCCCGGCTGAAGCATAACAAAATTTAATATAGAAAAGATTATTCTTTCGAAGGGTACCACCTGCCGGCAAGGATTGCCAATTTTTCCGGCAGTAACAATGTGCCAAAAATGCTTCTTAAAAGAGCTCTGTGACAAAACTAAGTTAAAGTGATGTCACAAGGGTTCTGCCGTTCGGAGTCGCCTAATATAAGTAGGTGCCTTCTAATGCTGTCCAAATATAACACGCATAACAGTATTGAAAGAGGAGCTCGGTGGTATCACAATGGACATTTCTGGCATAAGTTTGTCCTCTCAGAGATAGGGCAGCTACATAACCTAACCTAACTTAAGATGAGATGCACTTCTGACTCAGTGTCTTTTGTGAACTGACAATAATCAACACTTCAATAACTAAGAAAATCGAGATGCTTCTATTTGTTCCCAAAAGTGCAATACTTCCATCGATTTATTGAAGAAAATGTTCGATGACAAGATTATCTAAAGAAACAGATCTCCAATATCTTGTAATTTGACGGCTCCAAACCATTTTTTATGGAACTACATGAAGCCTTTAGTCTGCGAGAATAAGCCTGCAGCTTTGCAGCTTTAGAAAGCAACATAAAGAGAACCATTTGTGACACACTTAAATACTCCAAAAAGAAGTCGCAAAATGTACTTAGTTTCTTTATAGTTAATTTCATATAAATATTTCTTTTGTGACAGTTTGGTTTTTTTAATACAAACTTTATGACAAATAATTCGTTGTGATGAAGCCAAAGTGATAAAGAAATATGGATTTTTTAACACTTCATAACTGCATAGTATGCAGTGCATGTATTAATTGAATTACGGAAGCGACTCCCGTAACCATAAATAAATATAGAATGAACAAGGACAAAATAAAGAAAAGTGATACAAATTTCGATCATTTTGTAGCATTAGATGAGTATTATTTTTAAGTAAAAAATAGACACAATTTTATGCTTAATTTCAAGACATCAGTCAATATAAAATCATACGGACGTGAAAAAAAAGTGCTTTGTACGTAAAAATTGTGAAATTAAGTTAAGACAAAGGCACTTAGGTGTGGATCAGGTGTGCAATCAGGTGTGGATACTATGGGTTCCAGGTTACGTGGGAATTACAGGAAACGAAAAGGCAGATGAACTCGCTAGAAAGGGAGCAGCAACCCCGTTTGTAGGCCCGGAATCATTCGGCGGATTGGGAAAGGTCTACTTCTCCAAAATCTTTAGGGAAGCAGAAGACAAAGGAAGCAATACTGGGACAATCTACCGGTGTTACTACAATCAAAGTCGCTCTTAGGAACATGTAACCTAAATAGATTTGAGGATTGTATGAATTTCTAATGAAATTTGTAGGTTTTGCGTGGAGGAGGATGAAACCTCGACACACGTACTGGAGGTGTGCCCCGCACTAATGCAAAAACGAAAGAAACACCTAGGTGAACATCTACTAACTAATGGGGCAATCAGACTCGTGAATATAGGCGCAATACTACATTTCATAGAGGATGTTGGGCTCAAAGAAATACTTTGAATCAAAATGAAGGGGGCACGATAGATCTGATAGGTCGCGTTGCTACATCCCCATTAACAATAATAATAATAAGACAATCTGATTATATTATTACAAACCTTATGAGTTCTTTTTTATACAATATAAAATATGATTACGGACGTGATATAATGACCAAGGCAAATCTCTTTTATTTCTTGAGTACTTTCTATTGAATTAAAGAAACAAAAAAAAAAGCCTAGTTCCTCAGATAATATAAAAAAAATTCCGAAATTTTTTGGTTTACGTTAGAAGACGTTTTTATATTTTTTTAAAAAATATTCGCCATCCTTAATTCAATCGACCGTAATTCATGTAACATGGGTAACCAACAAATTTCCGGATATTACGTAAAAAAAAATGTTCGTCCACTTTAAATTGAGATTTTTTGCAAAATTCCCAATAAACTATGTATATATCATACTTTAAACACATGCACATTGTCATTCTTTGCACTAATACCATTAATAATCATTTATCGATTTTTAGTTTAAAAGGTTTCTTTCTGGTGGCTCTCGCGACCATTTCACGTCTACAAATCAAACCATGTTAGGAGGTTATTTAACAAATAGCGCTATAAATAAACTGACAATAATACACTTGTACTCGTATGTACAAATAACAATGGCATACAGGTAATGGCATAATGGGGCATAAATGAACAAATGCCATACTTATAGTATTATTATGGTGAAAGAAATGTGTCATATTATAAATATAGCACAACATATATTATAGTAATTGTTTGTAATTTTAGCACTTCACACTTGTAGCAGTTTTAAGAAATAATAACTTAAGAAATTACCTTAGAGAAGAAAAGAGAAGAAACACAATGAAAAAAAAAAAAATAATGCACTGAAATATATTTTTTTTATAGTAAGATCATTTCAACCAAATAGAGGTTTTTTAGCGACTGCCGGTTTGTATACGGGTGGCATACGAGAATCCCAAAAGAATATATGATAGATTGAGAGAAAAAATCCGACACCACATAGACCACACAAATAGATGACAACCATAAGGTAACGCATAAAACGTTCCGAGAATGTGGGATCTTTAATGAAAATTTCATCATTTTGCAGCGGTGGCAACGGACGTCTAGTACTGCTTGTATTCGAACTCGCACTTGCAGTACACTCGGCCGTAGATGTAGTCGATGGTACATCATTCGATTCACTATTATTCGTATTCGATTCAAGAATACTGACTATTTTCACTAAATTTACATTTGCTGCCATTTTATAATAATTTATTTTCTACTCAATAAATATAATCTGTTCAAAAATTAATTGCTCCACTTTAAGTACAATCAATTTAAATCAAAACTATTGCGAGAACTAATCAAATTCAAATCAAAATCACATTTAAAAATGAAATGCTATAAACACTTTTCGATTCAGTGTTATACTGGAAATTGTGTGTGAGTCAGATAGGTGTGTGCGTTTCATTGCATTGCGATTTAGCGAATTGAAAAAAATCGGATTAATTCTTGCAAATACAAGTAAAATTCGTTGTCATCTTTTGTATGAAATGTTTGTTGGAAATTTGCTGGGCTGGCATTAATTAATCCCTATCAATAAAATGAAAGAAATTGTGATATACAAAATGAGAGTGAATACTCGTAGAAACGATTACTTGAAATCATGTGTACGGAGTCTTTTAAATGACACATATTTCATCATATTAATCTAATACCGATTACCTATATTTATTCGTCTAATATATTAGCTTAACTCACCAACGATGGTTTTATTGATCCCATGTATGTAGGCATTTATGCACTTATGTTCTCTGTAACGCTTAACCAATATGATGCGGATGTTTGATTTCCGGCAACGGTGGCATACGAGAGTCCCAAATGAATAAATAATACATAGCCAATGTCATGCCCAGGCCACTTACGCCACCCATATATAGCATCAATGTTATTAGGCGAAATGTTTTTGATTCGAAGAAATCATCACTTTTTGGTACGGTGATTTCTTCATCATTATTAGCACCAGCGCCACTATTAGGTGAGGCAGATGGTGCCGATGCAGACATTGCGTTTGTATGTTGTTATTTTTTTGATGATACTCAAATGATAAATTCCACGTTACGTTACGTTGCCAAAACTTGATGTATTTACTATGACACTACTTTCTTCTAATATTCTACTTCGATTATGAAGCGCTCTTTTATTTAACTTGTGTATTCGCGTCTTCCATTCTTTGTATACTAAAGAATAATTGAATTGTGTCAGAAGACGTTTTAACGTCTGCATTGTAGACCCTCAGTTAGTGGTTAATTTTTTTTGTTTCTTGAAAAAATTTTAGCAAAGCATACTTACAAGGTGGCTTTGTAAATATATGTCTTTTCTTGTATTTTTCTTTTACTTTTACCTAGTTGTTTAAAACTAATTACATACTTAAGATGTACCTAAATGTTGTCGCATCGCATATATAATAATATGCGATAAGTTGGTATGTACATATGAGTATGTATCTGTATGTATATATTTATTGCAATGAGAATAGGCTTATTACAATGTTACAACGTTTGCCAATGTGACCCAAGTAGTAGCTAGACTATTTTCAATAAGAGCATGCCCAGGCAGAGTAGTATAAAAAATTATAGAATAAAAATATAAATCTTATATTATTTTATTGATTGTCAATGTTTAGGTCTTCAATCATTTTTCCATCCTTGAGAAAGGCGGTATAATTTCGCCAGCCAGTTATGAATTGGATGAGATGCCGATTAAAAACCTGTTCGGAATCGAACATTCTCCTCCCAAAAATTGTTTTGCAATATAGGAAAAAAATTGATAGTCAGATAGCACTAGATCCTGTTGGTTCTGGCCATTTTTCTAAAAAAAGATGTAATAAATTCATTCAGCAAACCATAATACACGTCGGAATCAATCGTTTATAGAGAGCATATCCATTTCTTTGCTCATAGTCTTTATCATTTTTTTAATGACGTTTGAGCTGTCATTTAACGAAATTGCTAGTGCTAGTACTCTAAAAATAATATTAAAAAAAATTATATTTCCATATATATTATATGATTTTATTAATTAATTATATTAAATATTATTATATTAATTATATTAATATATTAATTATATTATATTATATTAAATTATGTTGCAAATTATGACATGACTTCTGCGACCATATTTTTAATGTAGGTTGAGCAAAAATTCATGTGACACTAAATATTATAAAATATGTCATGACTATAGCACATGAGCTATTTGCAATGGCTTTGGTAGTGATAAAAATCGTGTGAAACAGCATATTATAAAATACGTCATGACCTTTCCGACAATCAAGAAGAGCTGGCAGTGTAAAAATTCGCGAGATTTTATATACTGCAGAAACGACATTACTTTTCCGACAATCCAATATAGTCATACCTCAATTCTAAATGTTCACTTTCCATTATTAATGACTGATTTCATTCGCCTTGCAAAAAAAGGAAACTATCTTCAAAATTAATTTAATTTTCAAGATGACAATTAATTATCAGGAGTTCGGAATCCGTTCGGAAAATAATAAATAATTTCAGAAAATGAATAATCGTTTTTTTAACATTGATTCACAATCCGAATTCAAAAACTAAAAGTATTAAGATATAGGTAATTCGTGTACGAATTTAAAATTTCTCACCAAATAATGGTTTTATATTAAAATACAATATGACTGCACATTGATTAAAAGAAAAAGTTGTCATTCTTAATTCGATTTGATTCGATTCGATTCGAAGAGTTAAAATAATGCTGTTATTTTTGTTAAATGATTGGTTTCGGAAATATTTTCAAACTCTGTTCATATTTTCTCACGAATTTCTTTCTGATAAATTCACGAGATGAGCGGTATAATGAAGAAAAAAATTATGTTCGCTTCGGATATTCATTTTCCTGAAATATTCCCGCTTTTCACGAGAACGACCTACCTAGGCCGAGCATACTCTTTTCGAAAACACTTTATCTTCGTATATAAATATGATTACTTGTATATGATCAATTATTGGTATTTATATATATAGTATATTCTGGAACATTTAGAATAGTTTTTGTAAGAAAAAGCTTTCTCATAGTATATTACAAGTATGATTTTGCACAAAACCATTTCTTCTTATACCTCAGCCTACCTGTCTGATGAAAAAGTAGCTTCCCTTTAGTATTCCTGTACTTTTTGTAAAGGTTTTCCATCGATTGAAATAGGAAATTTCAAATGTATATCAGGCATACGTGAATCGAAGAATATTAAATAGTATAAGAATAAAATGAAACCGAGTCCGCTAATACCACCGAGATATAAAAATATCGAAATCCAGCGAAATAGTTTTGAATCGAAAAATGTTACTTGAACATTTTTTGTTAATGCGACTTCTTCTGAATTTTCAGTGTCATTACCGCCATTCATCTTTAAGAAACTACAATAACTGCACCGAAATGAAATTGAAACAAACTGAAAGATTGGCACAAAATCAATTGGTATTTATATTGGATTTGATATTTCAATTTTTTTTTCAAAGTATTTTGTAAATTTTGATTGACAAATCATATGCAAATTACTTGTGATTTTAATTTCATTAGTTAAATGCATGATTTTCATGTGCTATACATAGGTTAGCAACAGAGACTAATCGTTTGATGATTGATTATTGGCATATTCATTGGATTCAGTGAATAACTTACCTCTCACAGACACCTACGGTATCAGTTGGTATGCGTATGGGTTTAAAATGGAATATGGCGCTTGGGCAGGTGTATTTGGTCCAAACACCATGATCGTCATACCTCTTGAATGCCCCGAGTTGAGTGTCCTCCAAGCTGCTAATCTCTCAATTGCGGCTTGGTATAAATATAAAAGGTCTGAAGCATGCTAAAACTATTTTTGAGGTTTCTAGTAAAACCTGATCGCCTTAACCAAGCCAAAGGGGTCACCATACCAAACAGAGCATTCAGTTTCAAAGTATGTAACAAACCCGATTTAAGATTAGTGGCATGCCTGCTTACCAGATCCTCACACAATCAGGTATTATCTACGTAAAATTAGACTATACAAAAAGATGAATTGTCGCCTTTGCTTGGAAGAGGTGACGCTTTCCACCGACGAAAGTGATTCGTTCAAAAAAATTGTATGTCCCAACCTTTTATGTCATTCTCTTGAATTTATCTCGTAATTTCAGTCTAGAAAAAATATCACCTTTTTATTCCACAGGCACACCACAGAATGGCAAAATCCATCAACGATCTCACACATTCGAAGAGGCGATTTCGTTGACACGTGTTGGAAAATTTCACTATCTTTTACTTTTGATATGTGGACTCTGTTTTATGGCTGTGATGGCTGAGATCATTTGTGTTAGCTTAATCATACCATCGGTAAAATGCGATCTCACATCGACACTGTCCGAACAGGGTATACTCGCTTCAGCCGGATTCTTTGGTATCGTTATGAGCTC
This sequence comes from Megamerina dolium, assembly GCA_963854835.1. Taxonomy (NCBI): domain Eukaryota; kingdom Metazoa; phylum Arthropoda; class Insecta; order Diptera; family Megamerinidae; genus Megamerina; species Megamerina dolium. The sequence goes on along the minus strand of OY978527.1, from coordinate 58,027,893 downwards.
ACATATTATGGGATTCTTTGCCGACACATGGGGACGTGTGCGTACGCTGCGTTATGCATTAATTTTAAGTGCCATCTCAACGCTAATATCAGCATTTTCGGTTAACATTTGGATGTTGATTGTATTTCGATTTTTAAGCGGTTTCTTCATATCCGGCGGACAAGCATGTGTCTTCAGTTTGTGCGGAGAATTTCATGGTAATCGTTCACGGGTGCGTCACGTAACAATGGTATCAATTTTCCTTCCATTTGCCTTCATTTATTTACCATGTAAGTATGAGTACGTGTAATTCCATTTGTATGAACGCTCCGTATAGTGATGCAATCTATTTTTATCTCTTCATACTTAGCGATTTCCATATTAATATTGCCAATACGCATCGAAACTATTATTTTTGGTGTGCAATTCTCATCGTGGCGTCTATTAATTATGGCAAATACATTGATTTCCTTCACCGCTTTGCTTGGACTTTGCACTTTACCCGAGACACCAAAGTATGTCTTGGTACAAGGTGATCCTGATGGCGCTTTAGAGATTCTACGTAAAATTTATGCAAAAAATACTGGTGCATCACCGGACGATTTTCCAGTCAAGAGTCTAATTGCGGAACCGGGCGGTGCTAGTTTAACTAATATACACGGTTGTGGCGATGCATTAAGATTGGTTTGGAGCCAAACCGTTCCGCTATTCTATAGAGAACGCCGTTTGCACACGATCAATATTTGTGTGATTCTTTTTACAATCTATGGCATTGCACAGGGTATATTTATGTGGTAAGAGAGTTACACTAAGATTGTTACACATGAAATTTACATCTTCCACTCCCGTTTCCCTAGGTTCCCTACAATATTGAACGATATGGTGGCTAAGAGTGATTCTGGTCTGAGTGTTTGTGAAATTATTACTGCAGTGGATACAACCACTCAGCCGGGTAGTGATGTTTGTTCTGGCCATCTGGATATATATATGTTTCAAGTCTTGATTATGATCGGTGCCGCATTTACTACATTCTATATATTATTTGCATTCACAATTGATTTCATTGGCAAAAAGAATTTACTAAGTACGTATGATAAAATGATGCTAATGCAAATATCTCTTAATTACACTTTTATTTCAGTAATTTGGCTTGGAATGAACATACTGTGTGTGGCATCTATACATTGGGTATCCAATTTTTTTATCGCCGTCATAGTACTCACTCTGGTTATGAGCATCGGCAATTGTGGTGGCATTGTTGGAACGATTGCCATCGAATTCTATCCGACTAATATAAATGCAATGGGTGTATGTTTTGTTATGATGATTGGACGTCTTGGTGCTGTCACAGGGGGCAATATATTCGGACAGGTGCTATTCAATCACTGTGATACAGTACTTTGGACAATGTTTGTTATAATGTGTGTTCTCGTGGTGTTATCATGTCTATTGCCAGAAAGAAAACGAGACAAATTCACGAAAACTAGTATAAACGATTTACACAGACCTAGTATTTAATCACCTCTCTTAAAAGCCTTAAAGCACAAAAGGAATAACGCGGTATTTTAATGACCACCCTAATATGCATAGTTTAATGGATAATTTTATAAATAGTACATAAAATGTACTAATTTTGGGTTAAACTTATGGATAAATATTTAGTCCCTTTGACTACATACGTAAGCATGCAGAGGTAAATGCATGAGCAAAAAAAAAAATATGAATTAAAATTTTTGTACAAATTTTTCAACTCTACTACTTGTATACCAATGATTTTAAAAATAAATATGATTAATTTATGTATTCTAAGTAACTAAATAACATAGAATATATGTAGAAGAATATCGACTTTTTTGTTTGTTTGTTTGTTGCTTTGATTCGCTTTGCTACTCGAATCGGTTTAGTAATGAAAAAGTTGAAGCAGAAGCTCAAGGAGAGAGAGAGAGAGAGAGAGAGGGAGAGAGAGAGACAAAGAATACACACAAACTGGCAACAGCAGACAATAATAAAAATAAATCACATCCGTGTTGTGCAGCAGTAAAGTGGAAAGCATAAAATTCTAGAAATTGATTAAAACTGCAAGCACAACAAACAACACATTGACTATGCGAAAACAGTAAAATCGAAAAGAATATGCAGCAGCCGTTGCAATAGTTTACTATATGTAGTAACTAATAAACGACTACTACTACTTCTAGTATTACTACTATTACTACTACTAGTACTACTACTACTACTACTATAGGGTGGACCATCTGTTGGTACTTTCTTCAATCGATGATTCTAAGTATTAAATGTTGTACGATGTTAAAAATTGTTGGACATATGAAAAGTCAATGCTATGACATTTATTGTCACGCAGTCGTTAACAACACCAACTCATTTTAATGGTTTAAATTTATTGCGAAAATTGTTAAAAAAAATCTATTTCGCAAATTACGTGAAAGTTTTGGTCGTCAAATTCGTCTTGCCGTACTTCCAATTGACAAAATTATTGCTCGTTTTGAAGAATCTAGTTTAGCGGAAGGACATAGACGACATCAATGGGTTCGCCTAGTTCGTACTCGTGATGCTGTGGCAGCTGTAAATTCTTTTTTGAAAATCAAAAAGAAGGAACTGGTTCGGTGAATGGTGAAAGTTATCGTGATATGCTCACCGGTTTTTGATGAACAAAATTGAATGAATTGCATGGTAATCACATGTGGATCCAACAAGATGGAGCGACATGACACACCAGCAGTTAAAAACTTGACAACCAAATTCGATGATCGTATAACTTCAAGAAATTCAAGAAAAGTGTATGCCAATAATCCACAAACAATTCTAGAATTTAAAATTAACATTCGAGCTGAAACTGAGGTCATTAATGCACCTTTAGGTCTTTCATCGTAAATTTTGATGTTCGGATGCTGGCCTATAATCGAAGACGTGATGGACATATGAACAATATTATTTTTCATACATAAATGCCATAGACCCACCTTTCATAATTAATAAAGACTTTTGACTTTCTATCACAAAACGTGTATTTTTTTTTTATAAATAAGAAAAGGACCAATAGATGGCTCACCCTTTACTACAACTACTACTACTATTACTACTATTACAACTACTACTATTGAAATATTAAGCAGAACAGACACATTTATAATATCAATAAAAATGTATTAAGCAAATATTTGTAAAGTTGTTGCTACTTATTTTTGTAATTTCGACATATCTTCTGATCTTGCTATTGCTGTTGCTGCTACTGTTGCCGTTGATATTGTTATTGCTCTCGCTACTGGTACAACAATTATTATTGATAATTGCTATAATAATTATTATCATTGTCATTGTTATTGCTGTCAATAATAATGATTATAGCAACAAAAATAGCATGCTTAAATAACATCATTAAAATAATATTAATAGTGCACGATTCTTATACTCGTAGTTCAACTGTTAATGGCTCTCCATATAAAACTTTTGTAGGACCTAGAAACTATAAGAAATAGGAACCATGCCAGTTTTGGTATAATTTTTAGGTGATGTAAAGTGCGTCACTTTTGACAATGTTAAGAGAAAACGATAGTGATCGAATCGCGGTGAGTCGGCGCAAATAATGGCCAAGCCAGGATTGACGGTCAGTTAGATTTTGCTAAATCATCTACTATCAGCTATTCCCTTACGACCTCTTATAGTCAAAACTTGTCAAAAATTGTACCGTCTGAAGGAAGTGATCGCCTTAATGTCCATAAGAATAAGAAATAGTGGCGTGCTAGAAACTGTGGGAGCTTGATTGGGAGATTCTTATGCATCCATATAATTGTCCGAACCGAACCGAAATAAAGCCTTCAATTGTATGAACCACACCTCATATGATATGATTTTAAAAATATAAAAAGAGAACTTAACATCCCAATTGACGGTGCCTTCCTCTTTATATTGACAACTAATTTGTTATCCACTTTGTACCGTCCCAATTCTCGAATATAATTTCATCTCACAACTTTTAATCATATCGAATCGAAACTTGTTAAGCATCTAGACCTGTCAAAGGGGATTTGAGAAAGAGTTAATGATTTTTGGCAACCAATTATTTGTGTATGCTTTTATTTTCTTCTCCTTCTTCTTGTTAAACAGTCTTCTATTACAATAAATGCTGACCCATTTAATTAAAAATTTAGTTATTTCACTGTGTTTCATAGAGTTTACCATTTCATTAGGAGGTCATCTTTTATGATCTGCCACAAAACGATTTCTAACTGTTTTGTTGCCACCTTACATCTCAATGAATATATTATGGCAAAGTAAGTAAGTAAATACTAGCAATACTATTGAAAGCCAACGTGTCGTAAAGGCAATAAGAAGAGGTTAATTAGAATGCCACACATGGCTAAAGTAAAGTACTAAGTCACTTTTATGCATATGTATGTAATTTTAAAGCGTAAAGAATCAGTCATTAAAATTATTGGTAGCCTAAATATGTATACAAAACAATATATATATGGACGTAAGTATGTAGTATGTTCTATACTACATGTATAATGGAAAGAAAGACGATTTAGGTGAGGGTTTGGTCCGTCAATTGATGTGTTATACTTTGTTGCGATGTATTGACGCTGTCAGTTAATAACATTTGAAGAAGTAAGTATATGTACATAAATCTGTAACACAAATGCTAAATGTATGCATACGTTTGTAAATAAATAAACATAACCCTACAGTCCACCTAGGCCGAACTATAGATACATCGCAGAATTCAGCGAATAAAAATTTGAAAGTGGTAAATGACAACTTTTGAAATATGTGCTTGCTTCCCAAATATAGCTGTCTCACTGTTGCTTTTAAGGAGTATGTAGCGACATCATTGAGAGGATCGTAGCGGTGACTTTGTATGGGAGCTACATTAAAAAGTGAGCGTGGCACGGCCTTATGGGACTTTGTTTGGGATTTACAATATTAATTAACCTACCAAATTTTGCTGTCTCATTACGTTATAACGGTATCAAATTTTCCACAAACACTAAGCTGGTCCCTCAACCTGGTGACAGACAAAAGGGAATGATAGACATGACACTGATTAAGACTTTTCCATCTCTTCCAAGCTTCCATCAAGTCTGCCCAAAACAACTGCTCAAAATGAATATACCCTTGGAATTGTGTGCGGAGTATAAGAAAAAAGAAATAGAAAGAAAATAGAATACAGACAAACGCGTAGCGAACATGAACTGATTAACAAAAAATTCATACAATAATAAAAATGGAGTAAATGTTGCTGACACTTATGCCAAATAAGCATGGGCAACAGCGGCAATAGTAACAGCAATAGCCACCGCAACAATAAAATACATATGTACACGAGTACTATACAAATGTGTTTAAAGAAATGGCAAAATCCATACACCACATTATTCCATACCTACGAGTATACAGATGTGCAGACATTTGTCTGCATACAAACACATACGACAACAACATCTTAATGTATGTACATATGTAACAAGTGTAGCTGGTGGCATTGTATGGCACATGTAGCATGAAACGCATAATACCACCACATCACAGCTTATTTCAATTCAAAACGAAGAACAGCGGCAATAATTTACACGTTAAGAAAAGCAGTTAAATGCTTGTTGGATGATGCCAAATTCAAAGTAGGCAAAAAAAGAAAAAAACAAGAACAGAACAAAACTAATACTGACTGTCTGACTGATTGACTGACTGAATGACTGAATGAGCGAAATGAGTGAGTGACGATAGTCTGTCTTATTGAATGAATGAGCAAAGTACTAAATGAATGAATGAATGAATGAATAAACGAATGAATTGAATATTTCATTGTTGCTATCTGTCATTGTTGCTGCAATGAGCTAAATACAAGTGTCTGTGCATGTAGTATATATTTGACACAATTCGAGTTTTTATCGGTACGCATGCGCACCTCCACTTACAATATTATATGGTTGGTAATATATCCAAGAGTTAAGCATACGATTTATACGATTGATTAATTGAATAAAAAACAATATAAATGGAAAGACAATTTGGTAATTGTAAAATATATCACACGCTTCCATTGAAATGCTTTCCTTGTGGCGACATTGAGGAAATATATACGAAAAAACCCACGAAACTTCAATTCTAACAGACTATGGAGGTTAAAAGTGCATTCTATAATATATAGAATAATGATGAATTACTTATGGCTAATTATTTAAATCGATTTCTAATGAATTATGGATATTTTCACCGTTAACTGTACCGTTTTGGATGCGACGTGGATCCACGGAGTCCCACATGTCTGCATCACTTAAACAGAATTGAAATGTCTAAAAGTCTTAATAGAACGATTAAAGAAGCATCAATTTTGAGCCATAAAGCCTCTTCATTCACCTGGAGCAGGGTGTTGTCTGATGATTTGAGCCACCGCTATTTTGCCGGCCTGCCACTCATTGGAAATTTTGCAATTGGTGGAGTTAGACCGGCATGGAAACTATCACGATATAGCGAGAGCACTAAAAATCACTTTAAAAATATTAGCTTCTCAAGGAAACTCCAAATTTGGGTGCTACATGAACTAAAGGCGCAACAAACCTAAAACGGACAGAAAACAAGGTGAAGCTGACTGTATGGTAGAGTTGGAAGGGAATTGTATATTATGAGCTGCTACATTCTGGCCAAACCTGGTTAAATCTGATCTCTATTGATCACAACTCGACCCGATTGTATGGCTCGATTGTATGAAGCAATCAACAGAGAGAGAGAGAGAGAGAGAGCGATCAGAATTGCTCAACAGAAAAGGTGTTGTGTTCCAGCGTGGCATTGCCATGCTACACATATCTTTGACGACCCGCCAAAAATTGAGAGCCCTTAACTGGGAAGTTTTGATGCACCCACCTTATAGTCTAGATCTTGCCGCGTCTAACTATTATTTGTTTCGGTCTCTGGAAAATACTCATGATGGAAAAAATTGGCTGGCAGAAAAGCCGCCGAAAATCACATGGTCATTTTTTTTTACGTGTAACAGAGTGAAATGTCCAATCAAAAGACAATTTGTTTTCAGAGCAAATTAGTTATTTGGAGGGTTTAAGGCAGCCTCTTAATAAACAATTAATTGTGGCTTTTGCTGCAATTCTAAGCATAATTTACGTGTAAAATTTAACATTAGTTAGTATTAATTTTAGCTCTACATCGTCTCAAAAACTCAAAAAAAAAAAAAAAAATGGCATCAAGTTCAATATAAAATCGATCTAAACTTATTTTATATTCTTTTGAAATGGATTTACGCCGAACGTCACATTCAAATATGAGATATCAAGTGCTTCCAATCGCTTTAAAATTAGAATCATTTTAATGACATCACAATTCATGAGAAGTGCTGCCAAATTATTTACAGTCCACTGGTCAAAAAATAATGCAAACATTGAATACGATAAAATATTAGTAGTAGAATGTTTTTGAGCCCAAAATTGAATGATTTTGAAAAATGGAAAATTCATGAGTGTTTTTGGACAACCGAATTATGCAGAAGTGTAATGTAAACGTCTTAATATCTTCATATAGTTATATTTTCTATAATTCATACATAAAATATGACTGCAATAACTCGACACGACTCTGCCTTACATAATATTTTGTGTTGGCTTTAGGGTTAGAGTTCAGTGGAGTTTTGAGCAACTTAAATTCTTGGATTACGATTTTTTGGTGTTTATTTTGCTAACTAACTAACCATATGCATGCACATATAAAAAACAATTTGCATAAACATATTTTCTTGTCACAATCTTGTCACAAGACATAATAAACACTATACATGGCAAACATGCTTTAACAAATATGTTACCAAATCTACATCAGTAGCGACATTAAAGAACATTTACTCGTACAAATAATATTCTCCAACAGCACTATTGATATGGAATCCGTCTGAAACTCCACTCGATTGCTACTCACTCGTATTGTTGCAATGGATTATTGTTTTCACAATATGTACGTACTTGCACTTTATGACATAGATTGTATTGCTGTTTATAAATGTTATTCTGTACTACAATACAATATGTAAGGTATTTACTATTACAAATATTTGCTTTTTTGTTGTTTAAAATGGTCTGTTGTGCGTTGTTGGCTGCCTGTTGTGTTAATATGTAAATTTACACTAGTAAATGGCATTCTGGTCATGTTCTATGCTGATATGTAAATTAGAAATGTTGAAATCAATAAAAACAACGGATCTTAAGTATTTACTTGGATACATGTTGCGAATGTGTTTATAAACCTTTTAAATGTACCTACACTTTCTGAAGAATTATGTTGCGATGTTCGAGTTCGAATTGGGGATTTCATGCATAGATGGCGATAAAAAAAAAAAAACAAAAAGCATAAAACCGATAAACTGCATGGCAGTCAATTCGAATAATTACTGCTTGTAATAAGCATGAAACTGTTAATGTCCGTTGAAAGGCGGCAACTGATTGAACACTTTGATTATGTATCAAATCAAAGCAATACATGCTTAGTATCGACGTAGATCATTGTTGGCTCTATCGCCACAATACCAAGATAATTAGCATTTTATTACAAACATTTCACATTGCTTGATCTGGCACTGATCAATTGTTTGGAGAAGGAACTAATGACAGAATGTGTCGTATGTTTTTATTTTTGTTTAATTTTTTGGTTTAAATCATAGAGTTTGAACAGTTTTCATCACAACAATCTAATCTAAACTCCTTCTACCTTTACGATCAGTATATCTATCATGGGATCTGTTTATTTATTTCCAATGTAATCCTGACGATTGTCGATTATACGCTTTACGGTACATATTCAGTACGCTTATGCAAGTGAATAATTACATAAATTAACTCACCACAACTATGTACAACAATAACAACAACAACAACAACAACAACCGTTGAAAATGTATGTATGCCACCGCCACCGTCACCATTTAACAGAAAGAATTATGTACTTACTCTTAAACTACCTACTAAGACATTATTTAATCGTACGATTCAAGGCAACTTGCATGAAAGAAAGTATTCAAAAACTTCCTTCCATCTTCTCATTCAGCTTATATGTACGATACAATATGAATGTAAACATTTTTCTCTTCTATTCGTGCTCTCGTACAGTTAGTGTACGAGTACAAGTACATAGTTGCAACATTACTAAAGACGATTTCGAACGAAAACCAACTTTGACGGTAAGGAGGTTGGCTACGAATATGTTCCTATATCGAACGATTTCAATTCTAAGAAATGAAAACATTTTAGTAGCAGCTATCGTTGTTGTCGTCCCCAACGTTGCTACTCGCACAGTGTTTCACTGTTGGTCAAAAATTGTAAAATTAAACTTATAATAAATCTAAGGAATAAAAAAGAAAATGTCAATGTCTGGAATCTTCTCATTAAGGTGGTAACGAACAAAATTATCAACATGATTCATGATATCGTTTTCGCATCGTTCATGACACTCTTTTAAATACGAGGGCTACTATTTATATTTCGGGATCTGGCAACACTAATGTCAATAGCTAAAATCTGGCAACACTGTAATAAAGTGCATTTCTAGCAGAAACGTGCTCACAACGTTTTGATGTTCAAGTGCTTTTTGTTTCGTTAAGAAAATCAATTTGGCCAAAAAATGGAAATTTCAAGAGAAGGTTTTTGTTGGATAATTTTTCACAACTTTCCACGTGGATTATCTCAACAAGAATAAGTCGATGAACTCAGTTCTTTGTTTGGTGATAAAGCACCATCAAAAACCACAGTATATCGCTGGTATTGTGGATTCAATCGTGGTCGTAGTTCGGTCGCCGATGCATTCCGTGAAGGTCATCCAAAATCGGTTGTTTTGCCACAAAACATCGATGCAGTGCATGAACTGATAATGCAAGATTGTCATGTGACATATCGTGAGACAGAGGCATCCTTGCACATTAGTTCCACTTCAATAATTTCAATCTTGCATGAACAGTTAGTTGTAAAAAAAATTTGCAGTCGGTGGATACCCCATAATTTATCAATAGCTCAAAAAAAAAACTCGGTTCGATTGGTGTAAGGAAAAGCTTAAAAAGTTCGACCGTGATGCTTCAAAAGACGTGTATAAAATCGTGACAGGTGACGAATCTGGTCATGTGACCAGTGAGCAACGTAGGACGATCAGTTCTGAGTGGTACACGACCATTTGTTTGCCGGAAGTCTTCAGGGAAATTCTCAAAACCAACCGCCAAAGACGAATCATTCTCCATCGTGACAATGCGACCTCTCACACATCTCGTCAAACAGATGCATTTTTAAACAATCAAAACATCGAATTGGTAACTCATCCTCCGTACAGTCTTGATTTGGCACCCAATGACTTCTTCTTGTTCCCGAATATCAAAGGTAAACTGTGTGATCAAGGATTTAGGGGCGCCAAAGAAGCAGTTGATGTGTTCAAAAACCATGTTTTGGAAGTGTTTCAAGAGGAATGGAAAAACTGCTATAACAAATGGTTTGAACGAATGCAAAAGTGCATTGATCAGAATATTTTGGAAAACAATAAAGCCGTTTTCATTTAATAATGTTAAAAATGTATTATTTACTATTCCCAAAATATAAATAGTAACCCTCGTATATACTAGCTTGAAAATTTTTTTTCAAATTTGTATCACTACCCTAAATATATTTATTAATATTTTTTAACGACATTTCTATTACAAATAAAATTTGTAAGATTTGGTTACTTATTATGAGTTTCTACGTATATTAGAAAGATTCAATAAATTCTTAGTTTAAAAAAAAAAAAAAAATTCTATTACAAATAAGAAAAATAATAAATCTAAAATGTTTAAAGGTGATACGGTGGCAAATCGTATTTTTTGAGGATTGATTGCAAAATACGTAGGTCGAGAAATACGTAAGTACCCATGTTCGAAGACGGGTGGAGTTGCATGACAGTGACATCTTCCAAACGACATTATACAACATTTCAGAGTGATTCCAAAGTGGGACAGAGCGGCATTTGATACAATTGTAGGTGTCAAATTACATGCGCTGGGCTACCGAAAGGAAACCCAGGTCAACCCTAGTATTGAAAATTTGTTAAATGTGCTTAGAAGTCTCTATTTTTGTGAATAGAGGAAAAGATTTTTTGTCTTTGACTATATATATTGATTTATTACAACAACAACATCGTTAAATTCATATCCAAAATACATAGGCAAGGTAGTGGACTCATCTAGGAATATTCTCACATGAAATTTAATATTAAATTTATGCAAAATCATATCACTCTGATTTATATTGGCCATGGATAATATGTAAATAAGACACTGTGCGCGCATTTAGCGGCATCACGTCATTTCATCCAGTTGGTGGCACATTTGCACAAAAGTAAATGGATCGCAATCGACCAAGCGACATGTACATATTGAGAGAGAGAGAGAGAGAGAGAGAGAGAAAGAGGTAGATTGAGCGCGCAGGAATGAAATGAGGTAACAATGGCGGTTGGATAGTGATGTGGTATGATGATGATGATGATGATGGTAGTGGAGGTGATCCATACATGAAATAGCCGTATAAGCTGGTAAACAAAAAAAAAATTAACGAAAGGCGTTGAGAAAGAAAAATGTCGGTTAAGTAAATGAAAGAAATGCTAAATGTAAACACCGCCATCGAAACGGATGAACGAACATAAGTATGAACAATCTATCGATGGATCGAATGAATAAACCAGCAGACGAACAAATGAGCGTACGACTATAATATGTACAAGTACATACATTTGTGTGTTTATACTGTTACATGTACATACATACGTATGTATGTATGAATGTCTGTATAGTGTGAGCAGACTAGCTGACTGGAGGAACTGGCTGTGAGATATGTATGTATGTATATCAATAAGTACTAGTTGATTTTCAGTCTAAACACAATATTGTATGTCGCATGAACAACAAAAACATCAACAATATTAAATCAATACAAATATTTGTAAGTGCATGTACGTGTATCAGTGTGTGTGTGGCAACATTGACGATAGTGGTGATGAGGAGTAGCACAAATAGCAGCAGCAGCAGACTTTACTTAAACAAGAGCTATTAAGTGTGTTTACTAATAGAATAAGACATAGACGAAGATGCAGAAGAAAATTAAATTTTATTCCCCAAAAAAAGAAGAACAAAAACAAATCTAAGAATCACAACATGGATCTTGTAATCATTACAAATACGTAAATATCAACAAAAAAAAATGTACTTATGTGAATTTTAATGTGTTTTTTTTTGTTTAGCTACTGGCAGATGCATTTTTGCAATAAAGCTTTGACTCTGTAGTGGAATTCACGATCTGGTGCATATAGGTTTGCAAATATTGCAAATTCTTTAATCACAAAAACAAAGTATAGAGGTTTGCATTTACTATGCCCTTAAAAGTATGCAACACCAAGTACTTACGTGTAGCATATATTTGCTATACATATTACAAAGTTTACTCAAGAAAATTGAAAATTGTGATTGGGCACGGCCAATCGCATGTTTACTATTATCTAGTGCATATGCTGTTGCAAAATTGCAAAGAAACTAATATTTCGTATCAATTGAGAACAATTTTGTTAAAGTTTACTTTGTAAAACTACTGGAGAATCAATTTGGTTTATATTTTGTTCGGAGTCAGCATTTTGCAGTGATAAATCAGTATTGCATTTGCATAACAAATATAAAATACACATTTTTAGTATTGCATATTTCTAAGTTCGTAGCAACTGCAGATTTATACACTTTGTTGTAGTGTTGTTGTCTTTAAACAGATATTTTGCAAATATAAACGTCAATTTCAATTTTGTTATATTGGATATCAATTGTTTTAAATCATCAAATCAGTAGGGCTGTTCAGAATCTTGTGCATTTAAGATTGCAAATTCGTGCAATTGTAAATATTTATCATCAATTGTGAACGACTTTTTTGTTTACTTTGCATTACTTGTTGCAAGCCAAGCTATTCACAGCTGATTGGTGAAATAGCAAATTATTTTGATGTTAAAATTGCGCACAAATTAGAAGAAATGCCGAAAAAAAGCTGTAAGGAGCAAATAGTCGACTCTTTAATTGACGAAGCTGCTGATGAAATTATGTACAACGAAGGTATGAAATATTCTCTTCATAATTTCAGTAAATAACCATTTTTCATTAAATTAGAATTTGATGAGGATGCATTTTTTATTTATTTTTATTCTTTATTCTTTCATTCTTCATTTATTCTTTTTTTGATTTGTTCGCCTTCCATTTTCAGTTTTTTTTATTTTGTTTCTGATCAGCTGTTAGTTTGCAATTCAGTGTTGCATAAATAACCTACGGGTTTTTGGTGTTGCGTCGTTGCAAGAGTGTAGTAAATGCACGACTGTATATTTTGTTAGTGTAAAGCAAAAATTTACTACACCATTTTGCAATTGCAATGATGCAAGACCATTTGCACAAGATTCTGAACAACCCTAGTATCAAATCACTATTGCATATTCACAGCAAATTTATGCCCCTATTGCCGTTCACCACTCAACCCAGTTTGGTCGTCTTAGAGTCGACCCGACTTCAACAAGACCAAACTATTTTTTGGTATTGTGGTACACCACTGTTTTCGGTTGAAATTGTTATGGCGTTACCAGCTTAAAATATCACTTATGACAGAAAAGTGGTCGATTAAAAGTAAAAATTAAGGAAATATACAATTGTGTTTTGCTGTGAAAATTATTTAAAATGGATATTAGTGTAGATTTGTTTAATGAAGATGAAAACGAAGACGCGAAAATTGATTTGCTACGCTTACGGAGAAAAATTCGTGATGACTCTAACCCTCTTGAACTACCTAGCGAAAAGTATAAATATTGTTCAAAATAAATAAAAGCAAATAATAAATTTTTTTATAGATTTATTAGCTATTTTCGACTGAGCAAAGAGGCATTTTGCTTTTTGCTGGATGACGTAAAATACCATTTCAAGAAATCTGTGCGTGTCGTATCTATACCACCAATATTGAAATTGTGTGCTGCTCTTAGATTTTTCGCTGATGGAAGCTACCAGAAGAGCAGCGGCAATGACTTCAATATAGGAGTGGCTCAATCTACAATGTCACTTGTTTTAAAAGAAGTATTAGATGTATTGGAGACGAAACAGACGCTACAAGGAGTATCAGAAATAATATAATGCGTTCTTTCCAAGCTCAATAAATTTATCTCTTATTTATTTTTTAAATTTATTTCAGTCTTTTTTGGTAAATGGAAGATAACTTAAATTATTTTAAAAAAAAATCTTATTTTCTTAGATTCAGGTCTACTTTGTTAGCTTGGATTCTGGTCCATTAGTTGAACAAGCCTCTCAAATTGAGCTTTGGTTGTAATTTTTAAACTTCTGAAAATGTATAAAATGTTGAGAAATTACAATATGAAGCCAAGCTAATTATTACTTACGATCTCTCCATTATTTTTGGCTTTATTAGTTTAAAGTAAACTGCAACTGATGCAAACACAACTGCTTATGAGCAGTGGTGTATATTTAACGTGCTTGTCGACCAAACTGAAACAGAGTTGCAAACGGCAATACCACAAAAATAATGAACACAATCAAAAAAATCAGCCGCCAGTCGAGTTGAGAACGGCAATATGAATTTCTCGACGGCGACCAAACTGTTACAAAAGTTGTGAACCGCAATAGGGGCATAAAACAGGTTGTTTTTAGTTGCATACTTCTAAGCTCATAACAAATGCAACTCTGTAATCATCACATTGTAGAGGTTGCAAATTTTCCCCACTACTCATTTGCACCGCAACGTGAATTCCACTTGTGTGTTTGTGTGTGTGTGTGTCTGTGTGTGACTATGTGTTACTTTTTGCAATGCAATGCAATGCGAAATAAAGCAATATACAGTTATTTACAATGAATATTGCAGCAAAACGTATATTCACAAGAACAACAACAACAACAATGTAAACATTGGCAAGAAATGATGTGGAAGGCACAACAACAACAATAACAACAAAAAATAATACAAATCAACCACAACAATAATCATATAACGCAAATATTTTATATACATACATTCCATCGCAGAGAGGCCGTAATAAGTGAGGACTGAGAGTGATAAAGATTGCTTCCGCTCATTCTCAATTGAGTTTCAGACACACATTTATACGTACATAAATATGTACATATACTCGTACATGTATGAATGTACCTATATAACGATATATAGTGTGATACCTTTTGCAGTCAATGTAACTTGTGGTGTAGTGAAGTTCAAGTTCAAGAGCTACGATTTAACTTACTTCACTTGCACCTGAGCATGGATATGCAAGGGAGTATGCATAAGCATGTACGAGTACATATTAAATAGGAAAACTGAAATATGAGAGAAATATTCACAAGAAAGAGAGAGAGAGAGAGAGAGCGTGACAGAATGTGATCCACCGCGCGAATAGCAGAGAGAATGCAAAGGTTATGAAACATTTTCACGAATCGGCCGATTATTTGACTTTTTATCATTTACTTAATGAGGTTGTTGGCTGCTTGGGTTGTAAAGCCGTACTGTGGCGAATACTTTTGGCAAGGTTTATGCCTCAACGACACCATTATTCTATTAGGTTTTTTTTTTTGCAAAATGTTTTGTGGTTTTAGGTTGGTTACGAAAAGACCAAACTGATTCCAAAGAGCTGATTGTAATGTGCAAATTCTCTCGTGGTTCCAAAATTCGCAAAACATCTAGCTGACGTGTGTAATTACTCCCATGGACAAAAGTCATATTAAACATGAACATATTTGTTTATCATTATGATCATGCTGTACTATATTATTAAGCGATGCCCGTTCAGTACATCAATTGGTTCTTTTGACGCTTCACAAGATGAAAGATCTGTGTATTTTTTTTTTCTGTTAAGAGCAAGCACAAAATCACGAATGTTTAATTGTTTATTTGATGATCGGCTAATTAGTAAGCTTAAGTAGTCGCAAATTGTTGCTCGATGACATTTTGAAGAAATGTCAAAACTGCATGTGCTTCCTGTCTTTTGCTTTATTTCTTCTAAAGAGTGATCCAATAGGAGGTACTTTTTCCAACACAGCCTTCAAAAAAAAAAAAATAAAATAAAATAAAAATTGGACGTAATCATAATCACAAGTTGGAAGCAATCATATTTGCTGGATTTTGGGACGCTGAATCCGAACCTGGAGTCTTGCATCAGCCTCAAGCCGACTCCGTCTAAAAAAACTCATTTTGTGGATAATTTTGTAGATTATTTTGTGGTTAGGATGGAACCTAATCAGAAATTTGGGTGGCTAAAGCTGAATCCGTTGTCCGATTTCCGTCATCACCCTCAGATATCTTTCTAATCTAAAGAAAAAAGGTTTTTACGGCTATTCTTGCAGGATATTTTTCCATTGCTTCGAAAGAAACCTAAGGGTAATGCCAAAAATTCGAACCCGGCTTCGAGTACAGCAACCATGGTCCGTCGCACATTCTATATAATTTTTAACTTTGGCATTGAGTATTGTACATCATTTGAGTTGTTGAAATGAGAGCTTTACTTGCATTATAAGTCGTCAGAAGCTTCCTTGGTTTTTATGTTGTTGTTTTTGTTGATACAACTCAAATCATTTTTTCTTTATCAATCATTTTCTAGAGTATTAGTAGATTATAGCACTATCGTATTAAAAGATGTTGCAATCATTAATAGTATTCGAACAAGAGCTCCAGATTTTCTTTCAATTTTTGTTGTTTCTTACTTACTAATTTTTTATTTAATTATTCACCTTATTTTAATTGTATTTGTTTTATTAAAACAATATGAGAATCTGCTTGAATAGTTAACGATTAAAATACTTCTACGTTGTACCCTTTTCAGTTTGGAAATAGGGGTTCGACATTAATCGTTTATTCATAAAAAATGATTAATTAAAATTTTGATTAATAAATTACACAATTACTCAAAAATTAAGCAAATAACAAAATTTTGGAAAAATCGTGAATCTGATTACTTAATATTGAAATTATTCGATTAATCATTATTGATTAATCGAATATTTGATTAATCAGTATGGAATATGTAATTCGAAAAAAAAAATTATTTTCAGGTATTTGTCATATTTCTACCTTCTATAAAGAAGAAAGAAAGCTCAGAAAAAGTGATGTCACAAGTGTTCTGCCGTTCGGAACCGGCTAAAATAAGTAGGTCCCTTCTAATACTGTCCAAATTTAAGACGCACAACAGTAATGGAAGAGAAGCTCGGCCAATGAGTCCTTTGGGGCTTTAAGTGCCACATATTTATTTTTTATTTATTTATAAAGAAGATAAGTATATAGTTTTTCTAAGTTACGAATATGAGAGTGCTTTTGAAATTTCTTTTATTAACAAAAATATTCTGAAAAAATTCCGACAAAATTTTGATTAGTCGAATAATTGATTAATTAGATTTCAGATTAATCAATTAATATTTAATTAATTTTTTTTAAGTATTTGTCATATTTCTACCGGCATAAAGAAGATAGGTATATAGTTTTTCCAAGTCGAATAATTGATTAATCAGATTTTTGATTAATCTCAATTAATATTTGATAAAATTATTGATCGCACATCCCCTAATTCAATCATTAAACGCTTATTGCTGGGCTGATGCAACATAAATAAAACTAAAATGAACACGATGATGATAATGAATGAAATTTTACTGTTACATAAGTCCAAGGTTACACATACCGTAATCAAAAGTATACATTTAAAGTAATTTTTTTAAATGTCGAACAAAAAGAAAAATCTTTACAATCAAAATTAGCTACATGAAATATTGATCAAATCAACCGGATTCGAAATGGAAATACGGTAAAGTCAATGATAACAACAAGATAAACCACATTATAAATACCATATATATATATATATATATATATATATATATATATATATATATATATATATATATATATATATATATATATATATATATATATATATATATATATATATATATATATATATATATATATATATATATATATATATATATATATATATATATATATATATATATATATATATATATATATATATATATATATATATATATATATATATATATATATATATATATATATATATATATATATATATATATATATATATATATATATATATATATATATGTTATGATGCTATGCAATGTGATCGTCCCGATTAGCAACTTTTCATCATGGTCACACCATATCGAAATGAGCCGTCAAACTTGATAAAATCTCTCTTAGATTTGTATTGAATAAATGATAAATTTTGAACACACTCTCTAGATTAACATTTCGCAAATGTGTACGAGGAGTCTTGAGTGAAAACTTGAGAATGTGCAAAAAAATATGTTTGAAACCCTAATTTTATATCGAAGTAGTTAGAAGTTTTCATGAACACATCTAAATTGCCTACAATACCTGCTACTATGCAATTGCCTACTACTAACACTGATCCTTCTGCATACAAAACCACACCGGATCTCATACATGTAGTAAGTATGTACATCGGACACTCACCAATTCTCTTGCCAGACAAAAACAATAAACGAGCAAAAAGAAAAACTTCCACTAACCACATTATGCGCTTGTATATGTGTCAAGCTCAAGTCATGGCTATCGAAAAGCAGCTGCTATGTACTCTACTCGTACATAGTACAATTCACCATACAAACTTGCCTCATATTCATTGTATGTACGTAGCAGCTAGTCTACTACTGACTGTGTTTTGTGCTGCAAAAAGAAAAGAAAGAAAAAAAAAGAGTGAAAAATCAAATAATAAAGTGGTCGGTCGGTTTGTTGATGCTTCATTCGTGCGATCGCTTATACGATCAGTTGTTGTCAGTTAGTTGTTTGGTTGTTTAAGTTGGCTAGTTGGATGACTGGTTGGTTGCTGGGTTGCTGTTGGCTGCTTGGATGATGATCTTCAATATGTAAAAAACGGCATGGCGCGGCATAGAGGGTTCCGCCAAACTGCCAGCCGACCGAATACGAGGCCAAAGAAAGTATGACTGCTTGGATTGCGTATTTCGCGTTTGTCGCTCACTGAGTTCACACGTGTGTTCTGTTCGTTCTATTCTATTATTGTGCTGCGGTGTGCTGTGATTTTCGTTTTGTGTTTTTAATTCTTTAGTTTGGTTTTTTTTTTTTGGAAATTCAACATCTTCTTTACGAAGCGCTCCACATCGTAATCATCGGTATCATTTTAGAAGCGTATAAGAAGTGCTCTTTTAATATTCTACATATAATTTTTTTTTTGTTTTTGTGTGCATTCTTGTATTTCATCATGGTGATTGTGATGGCACACTAAATTATGCACATTTTGTGTTGTTGATTATATTTATTGGTTGCTCTTTTCATCATATTCTCTTTACGGATTCAAAGTTGAAACAGACAAATAAACATCAAAGTAAATCAAAATATATTTTTTTTTTAATCATACAAAAGTGAAAAATTGACAAACAAAAATTGGATGAGTACGAATAGTTGGTAAAAGGTGCATATTTAAGAAGGAATTTTTTTTTCATAATGTATTCAAGAAAATAATTAAAAAATAACAAACATAACAACAACAGTATAAAGACAGCAATTTGTTATTTCATTGAACTCATGCTGCATGGTCCTTATTTACCATCTTGTGAAAGCATAAAGGATACATATCATAGCACATTTTTTATTACGAAATCACTTAGGGAACCTTTGATGTCATAAACTCGTAAATGACATGCTAAGAAATTAGCGCTAGATTCTCTTTTCTAACTGCAATATATTACAATGTATTTAATATAAAAAAATCGTTGAATTTGTGCCCAGTTACTTCACTCTCTAACAAACTTTGTCTTGTGTCTGTAAGCATAGTCCTTTGTTGCTTTTATAATTTGGCAAATTTTCTGATTATCAATCACGAAATGATGAAATTATAGCTTATAGGGAATAGCCCAAAATATTTTTGTCTATATACCGGTTTCGAGATTTTCATTTGATTATTACCCAAGTTACGGACGTGACATTTATAATTTGAAAATATGACAAAATACAAGGACAAATGGTAGGATGTACAATTTTTATTATTTTATAGCACTATATGAGTACTATAATTAAGCAAAACATTAGATACAATCAAGTGTTTGGTTTCAATATAGCAGATTATATAAAGCGTAACGGATGCGACAAGTTATAAAACTACTTTCAGCTACTTTGGAAATTGCAAGTTGAAATCGGGTAATCTTTCTTGCATATTACATTTGCCTTATGAGAGTATTATCTATAATAGCGAAGGTGGCATTACGAATGCGACATTAAATTAGAGAAAAATTAAAATCAACCTAATTTTGAAAAAATCATAATCTACTTATATATAAAATACCACAGGTATTATTGAATCGGAATCGGTATAAGATATAGAGCTGAAATTTAGTATTGTAGCCAAGGTTGTCGATGTCATGCAAGATATAATTTGGACAAATGCAGAATGCTTCGTCAGTCGTCTTTATTACTCCCTAGTTGACGCCATTCAGAAATTTCATGTCGTTTCAAGTTCTTCAAAAATCTTCTTTGTCGTAGGTAGTATCTTCCTCTTCTTGTAAAAATATAATATTTTTATTGTTAAATGTTTCTGCCTGTTGGAAATGATTTGATTATCCAATAGAGTAATATTTACTATGAGAAGGTTCTTCTTTCGCAAATATAATATTTTGTTTATTATAAAAGTGACCACCTTCTAGTAAGGAATTGGCAACCTCTCCGATATAGGATTTTTAACCATGAAGAAGGTGTTCTGTGATAAAATTCCCAAGGAAAGAGTTCTTATTATTAATAATATTTCAATTAATTTTCAATTCAATCATCATCAGTTTCAATTATTCGAATGGAAGCTTGATATTGGTTTATTGCTAGAATATCCATCACATGACGGGTGGTATAAATACGAATACATTAATCTAAATCATCCAAAGTGTCACAATGTTCGTGAGGGTGGAATTAAAGGTTTTAAAAATCACTCATAAGTCAATAGTTGGCACAATTGTATTGACCATTTTTAAAACACAATATGTAAATGAGCAGAATTAATAAACATATTCCTATGTCTGTAGTAAATGTGAAGCGATCGAGCTACAACTCGCTACGCATGGTTATTTTTTGTAATAGGCTGAAAATCACACTTACCTTTCATATAAAAGTGTGATTTCAAACGAATGTTCCGCATGACTTCGAGATGAAACTCGAAATATCAGATTATCAATGAACTATCAATGGATAGAAGAATTTCAAAATGGTTGTTGTTGGATGAAAATTAAGGATAACTCCCATACAAAAGTGTAATTTTGTTTTCAGTGCTGGAACACATGAAACCAATAAAAATAAAAGTTAATTTCTTTGATACTGTAGAGCATTAAGGCTTCATTGTTGCCATAGCTAACTCCTTAACGGATTTTAGTTGCATTTGAATTATTGATGCATATTGAGAATTGGATGTCCATAAGGCGATTGTATGTCTGTATATAACGAAATTTCGTTACAGCCTGAATGAAAAATTGAATATTGAACTTTTTCAATGATCCTTTATAAGACTGAATAACTCCCAATGCGTAAAAATACATTCATACATACTCATACATATCTTCTTACATACAAATGTACGCATTCAAAAATCTTGATAATGAATTAAATTTAATTACAAGTAGGTAATATGATTAACGCTACAAACCTACACATACATACATACTACATAACTCAATATGTATCCAACATTGGAGCACGTAAACTTCCAATAAAAAAAAATCTCTCGTTATTCTATTTGATTAGTGATGTTGTGGTTGTTTGTTTGTTTGTTTCATTTCTAAACATGAAATGTTATGCTTTCTAATTTCTCTGTTAGGAAGTATGTATGTATGTAATATATGAAAAGTACGCAATCAAAGCATGTGCATGGATTGTATATATGTGTGTGTATACATACATACATACGTACATGTATTTATATAAAAAAAAAAAAATTTAATGTCACTTGTAGAAATGTGACAAATTTTTTCATTTGGAAATGATCAACAACAATATCAGTAGCATTAGTAGTGCATAGGAATACCTACACACGAATGTCATACGTATGTATGTTTCTATATATCTATGTACATACAGTGGCTCACAGCTTATTTCGTACAGTGTATATATTTTTATGTACATGGCTGTAACATCGAAACTAAAGAACTTATCGATAAGTTTTGAATGTAGATGTCTGTGTATGTGTTTAGTAAACCTAATAAGAAAACGTGGAACCCCAAAAATTGTTCTTTTTGTCATGCAAGAAAGAAAAACTATTGATCAGCTGATTTTCAGCTCACATCTTATTTCGTACACAAACTTCAATGTAAGTAAGTTTCATTCTGCCGCGCAGTTACAAAGTTTTTTTGAATTGTATGAGTTTTTGGACCTTTTTAACTATTATAACAATTTTTATTATTATTATTTTAAATAGTTAAAGTGCTGTAAATTAAACATTTAGCGTTATGGGCGTCGTACAACGATGGAACAGCGTAAACTGGTAATTAACCATTTTAGGAAAGGTCAGAGTGTGCGAAAAATTGCTGAAATGACAAATTTAAGTGCCTCAACTGTCCAATACATCATTCAACGCTTCGTTCGCGAAAATCGGTTGGAGAACAAGGGCAGAGAAGCACCTAATAAGATTTTCAACGCATCAGACGAGCGTTATATTGTACGAAAAATTAAGAAAAATCCAAAGTTATCCGCTCCGAAGTTGGCTGCAGAGGTTCAGCGTGAAATAGGAAATCATCCAGTGCTGAAACTGTCCGACGTGTGCTGCGCAATCATGACTTGAACGGTAGAGTAGCCCGAAAGAAACCATTCATTTCAAAAATGAATATACAACGCCGACTTGACTCCGCCAAAGAGCATATTATTAAGACTCCTGCGTTCTGGAATACCGTTATTTTCGCGGATGAGTCTAAGTTTAATATTTTTGGTTCGGACGGAATGTCATATGTTTGGCGTAAAGCGAATACCGAGCTAAACAAGGAGAACCTTAAGCCCACAGTGAAGCATGGTGGCGGTAGCGTGATGGTTTGGGCCTGTATGTCAGCAGCCGGAGTAGGTGAATTGGTTTTTATTGAGGGGACAATGGACAAAATGAAGTACCTCGAGATTCTGAAAAACAATTTACTTCAAAGTGCAGACAAACTGGATTTGCGGGATGAATTTCGGTACTACCAAGATAATGACCCAAAACATAAATCTGGGATTGTGCAATCTTGGCTTATTTGGAACTGCCCACACTTGATGTCTCCACCACCACAGTCACCTGACATGAATGTGATTGAAAATCTTTGGTCTATTTTGGACAATAAAATAAGAACACACAAGATTTCTAATAAGCAAGACCTAAAGAAGGTACTGATGGAGGAATGGAAAAAAATCACACCAGACATCACTCAAAAATTGGTGGATTCAATGCCAAATAGACTCCAGGCTATCATTAACGCTAAGGGATGTCATACTAAATATTAAAATCAACTTACTTTGTTTTTAGTTTGAACTTAAAGAGACTGTACGAAATAAGCTGTGACATGAATTTTCCTATTTTATTCTTATTTTATTTTTTTATAGTGTCAAACACTAAAATTTTGAAAAAGTAAATTTTGGAAAATAAAAAACAAACCTTCCTTTCAAAAATGGCATTTATATTTTGTTCAAATTTTTGCTATATTAGGAATTACGACTGCAGCAATTTTTAAACTGTCACTGTACGAAATAAGCTGGGAGCCACTGTATGTAATTGCTATTAACACTTTTTTTCTTATTTCTATTTTCTTTTTTTTTTTAATTCGCAATAAAGCTTTATTTTGACATAGAAATGTATAAATGTAATGAAAAAATTCAGCTAATTTCGTTGACAGACTATAACTATATACTTGCATTCTATTCCTACTTATATATATAAATATTTTTTAACATCTTATCCTTCTCTGCCTTAACTATTATTTATTTATATTTCATATTTATTCTATTCACACAACAAAGTGATTACATTTTACTGTTTCTACTAATGTTGTTGTTGTTGTTGGTTTGAATTAAACGTGCATGCATGCAATACTACATCTGAACATCAAGTATTTTCTGATTTTTTTTTGCTCTTCTCATAAGTAATTGCCATTGTAGTTGTTGTTTTACTTGTTGTTGCTGTTAATTTTTAATTCTTCTACTTCTTCTGCTTCGATTGACTATATTTCATTTTGTTCTGATTTTCTCAATTGTGTTATACGAGTGCAGACATAACCAAACTCATACACTTATGGACAAATAAGTAGAATCACTCATAACATCTTAAGTACTTTATATATAGAAAATGTTGACAAAAATCAAATTAAATTAAAAATTAAGCGATTTGAGGTTTAAAAAAAAATATTTACTATTATATTTGAAAAAAAAAGTAACCGCAAACACAATAAAACCTCAATAAAAATTACTGTACCAAATCCATAAAACACAATTGTTATTTCCCATACTATTTTTTACCCTGAATTCAAAAATTGGAGTCGAATTTACGTAGAAATGCTCCACCACATCAGGTTTTTGAAATATTCTAATGTAAAACCATGAAAAATACCATTTTTGGTACCGATCTACAAAACCGAGAACGAATGTAAAAGATTATTATATCTTATATGTGAACAAAAATGAAATTAAATAAAAAAAATAAAAATAAAAAAAAAATAAAATTTTCTTAGCACTAACTTGAATTCGACACTAAAGTCGTTTCAAGCCGTGTATCGAAAAATTGAATTTCAAGGCATAGCAAAATTAAAACGTTTTCAAAACTGATTGTTTCTATTTATTTCGAATAATTAATCAATATTTGGAAAAATTAATCAATATTTTGATTAATTGAATAATTGCTTAATCAGAAATCTGATTAATTAAACTGTTCGGCTATACGATTAATCACGTAGTCCTAATTTCTTGGGTTTATTTTCGCTATTCTGCTAAAAAGGGTTTACTCTAATAACTCCTACTTAATCGTAATATTCGTGAGCAAATTGTCATAGTTTATTTCGCATTATTGCAGCAGACTTGAATGGATCTAAGATGGTAAAAAATTTAATATAATTATTTTCTGTAATGGTCAAGCCATTTTTTTATTCTACACTCAAATAGTTTAGGGTATACTGAGTTCGAGCGTCTGTTTTCAACTCCCTAACGTGACGTGTATAGAAGTATTTATATGAAATAATAAAAGTACGATTTTGTTATATATAATGTCATAATTTTCGCACCAAAATACAAGGATATGAAGCTGAAAATTGGTTAATATAATTATATTTGCGAACAAATCAACGAGCCTGAAAATAATTCGAATCGATTGAAAACCATACCTACCTCCCATACAAAAGTATGATTTTGTATGTATAATTTCACACTTTTTGCCCGAAAATATAAAGCTATGAATTTTTGAATGAACGGTTACATATTTGTTAATATAATAAATGCACTAATTCTGAAATGTATGGCACTGGATGAAGACAGAGCGTACTTTCCATATAAGAGTATGCTTCCGTGAATATGTTTTCACATTTTCTGTACAATCATATGAAGTTGAAACTTGGTATATATGCTTATATTTGATAACAAATTAGGCTTCGAACGGCAGAACTCTTGCGACATCACTTTTTCTGAGCTTAGTCACATAATTCTTTTGGATGCTTTTCCATGGCAAAATATTTCTGTTGGAAGTATTGCCAATAGCTTGCCGACAGGTGGGTATCGTTCGAAAGAAAAATCTTGTCAATATGAAATTTATGCTTTAGCCGGGGATTGAACCCACGACTTACAGAACAGAACAGACCAACGCACTAATCACTGAGCTATGGCACCCACTCCCACTCATTAAGTACATGAAATTCAAATCAATCTATAAATACTGGTTTCCGATATCGTTGCTGAATATTTTTCTCATCGTATGCAACTACTAATTCTATTTATTCGCCCATAACTGTATGTACATTTACCGAATATGTTTTTACACTGTTACAATGCATTGCACATATTCCACACACAGAACACAATCTCCCCTCGCTCATTCATTTACTCTGAATATTTCTTTGGCTCTTATTGTATATTATTGTATATTATTCGTCATATTCACCTGCTTAACGTACGACGCAAGTGCACACGATCACAAGTATTATTGTTGTTGTTGCTGTTGAGGTGTGTGTGTGTCCTCTGGGTGTGTGCTTGTGTGTGAGATTTTATTGTGGCTGTTGCCGCCGTCACATTGCTGTTTAATGCCGTTTTCTGCGACTGCGCCACCGACACTAACGTGGCTGTTGTTGTTGTTACACATCTTTCGTACGTTCGCTCGTTTGCCATTCTTGCTGTTGAATAGTTATTATTCTGGCGGCTGCTGGCACTTTTCTCCCATTCATCAGCTTTGCAAGGTGTACTGTTGTTATTTTCGTATTATTGTTGTATTACATACATTCATATGTAAATATGTATGTATATATACTCGTACGTGTATTATTTCTTGCTTCGTTTATAGTTGTCGTCATCGTCGTCGTTATGTTTGTTGTTGTTGCTGTTCATTTTGCAATTTTCATTCGCTTGGCGTTTCTTTATCATCGATGCTTGGTGAAAATGTTAATGTGTTATTATTGTTGTTGTTGTTGTTCTTTATTGTTGTTCATTCTTGTTGACATTGCCATTGTTCAACATTTCTCTCTTTGTCTGTCTCTCTGTTAGCTACAGTCTCTCTAAATGAAATCGTCATTTCATCAACATTTGCTATATTTCTTTCATTAAATATCTTTCTTTCTTTCTCTATCTCTCTGTTCTGGCTTCCATGTGCCATTGATCTACTGATCTAGATTTAATGATATGCTACTTGTACGCTAATTAATAAATATTTTTACTTAAACTTTTTCTCGTCGTTGCTTAGTTGCTTCTTTGCAATATGTATTTTCGTTCAGCTGCTTTGTCTGCAACATGGAATGTTCATCTATGTATATTATTATTATTATTATTATTATTATGTATTATTAATAATAATGGAGTTTTTACTTGTATACATTATTTTTTTTTTTTAGTTATAATTTATACTTTCTTTCTATATATTTTTTTTTTGCCTACACACCAAGTCTAATGTTCCCAGACGAACCAATTATAGCATCAAGTTGATATTGCCCATAGATTAGTCATGAATATAATCTGTTGAGAGAAATATAGTTATACATACGATACATATACAGGACAGCTCCTACGTACATGAAATTAAATTATTGTAATGATTACGTATGTATTTTTTTTTGTGATTTTGTCCTAGTTATGAATTTGCATTAAAAAAAAATCGAAAAATATAAAATTTTTTCTTTTTATATTTATGCTGCAATTATAGAAAAATAATCAAACAATTAAGTAATCAAAAGTAATCAAAAGTAATAAAAATCACACTCGAAAGAATATATAAATATTAGCACCAATAGGTGGAACTGTCAAATAAAGTGTCAAATAAAAGAACGTCGTTGAACATTGGACTTATAATTGCAGCAAATTTTTACTTTGTGGTAAGTTCATATTTATATTCACATTATATCTCTCTATTTAAGCATATTTATTAACATACATACATATGTACTGTATGGCATATTTTGATACAAGCACAGTGGTTCATATCTTTGTGTGGTAGGTAGGCGTAATTTTTATCAGATTCCGTGCATTTTCAAATATGTTTAATAGTTAGTAAATATAATAGTATGCATTAAATTTCAGCTGGATATATTTATAATTAAACACGTAAAGCATGCAAATATAAATTTAACAACATACTTTTGTATGGGAGGTAGGTGTGGTTTTCATTCCATTACGCCCATTTTCAAATATATCTATTATGTGATCAAATTAATTTTATAAAAGCGAGTTTTAGTTTGGTAGCTTTATATTTTCGCTTATAAAGTGTAAAAACACGCACTCAACAAGACACTTTTATATGAGCCACAGTAATCATTCCATTGTATCTACAAATATGGTGATAAATGTCTTTCAAAAACAAACTCGAAACAATTGGTTTTATGTACATTTAATAGACAGAATTTATATCCAGTTCAAATACGACATTCCACAGGAATCATATTTTTCATTTCAACATGGCTCTTATTCGATATAATTAGAGCCTCAATAATATCAAAACCTCTTAAATAATTTATAATGGCTAATTCGTTATCATTAGAGCCTCTTTAAGTGTTGACAAACAATTTTATTTTAATATTATAAATTTTTTGACCCCAAATAAAATGAGAAATTCGCTCTAAACTAAGGAAAATTGTTCACAGAGTTAGAATTGGAACTAAGTGGCGGAAATGGTAGACCCTAGGCACTCAGTAATTAGACCCTTGTGTAGACAAATTAGATCAGAGTTCGATAGCGGAAGAACTAGAAGAACAATAAACATACATATAACGGTCTAGAAAAAAAAGTCCACATGTGCCTCTATTTTATAAAACTTGTTGATCGTTTTACCCTAAATTCTCATCATAATTTGCAATCTTTACGTCCATTAGTATTTGTATAGCTAGTCTTTAGCATAATAGAGTTGAGTTTTGGGACCACCTCTTCTCCACACAAGAACAAAAGAAAAAAAAAAAAATGCTTAAGGCTAAATAGTAGTCATATGTGATAGGTGATTGTTTCACAAAATATGGAAAAGACAAAGATTAATATTTTTATTTACTATATTGATCTCTACACATACCTACAAACATAAACACAGTTGCAAACATATGCTCATATACAATGCATACCCCTTTCTCCATTACGTTATGTGTGAAATGTCAGAAATTTGATTTTTACAACTTTACTAGGCAATTTTATGATCAATAAAAATTTATGCATAAATTTGCGGTATCAAAAGAGATAGGTAAATCGATTTGGGAACTTGCATACCAACTAACTATGTATTAACCAATCAACTAAATAAGCAAGAAATCCATAAAAATTAATAAATCATCCATACAAAATTGAATAGCCACACACACACACATTTGCTTAAATGAATTTATTGACAAACCACTGACAAATGAATTTACCGTTGAAAAAAATACCTACCTACCTATCAACTTGTTTCTTCGTCAAGTTCAATACAGATCAAATTTTTAGCATGCGTACAAGCTGTGAAAGAAACAAAGATACATACATAATGAATCAGCAATCAGCGATCAGCCAGCCAGTCAGCCAGCCAGTTAATAGAGTCAATGGTTTGCGTACTTTATCTTAATACCTTACAATACCAACACATATGAATACGCTACATACATGAAGCAAAATCAAAAACAATAATATGATGGGAACAGTTACGTGTATAAAATTGAATAAATTGATTGATTACTTGATCGAAATTTTAAAATTTTCACACACAACTAGCCAGAAAAGTGTGATACATACTTCAGTATGTGTATATGAAGAAATGTATATGAACATTCCAATCGAAATATATTGTATTTATTATATTACGAAGGTACATAAGTTCAAAATACTCATATGTAGCTTAGTGGGTTATGTATCATACAAGAGATTTGTTAATAAATATTATACTCATACGATATGCTATGAGCTTTAGTCAAAACAAACAATGAATGAGAAGAAAGTGACGATAAAGATCGAGAGATGATCAAAGATGAATGAAAGTATGATGGTTCCATACAGACCAGCATAGAATTGTGCGTTGTATTGTATCAATCAGCTCATTGGACCACGCATCACTTTGGTGGTATAATTTCTGTCACATCATTTTTATATTGAGCATAATCACAATTCAAATGTTAACGGTAATTTTCATTTTAATTCGAAATTTTTTTATTGAAAATATATTCCACTTGAATATGTCAGCATTGCTTAGCAATAAAAATAAAGACATTCATATGTGTATATAGTTTCAATAGCCCACAATGGCTTTATTCGATACATAAAAGATGAAATAGTATTTTGTAGAGATTTATTTATAGCAATTACAAATAATAGAAAGTGAAATTGGCTTATGCCATTTTCTATTAAAAATATATATACGTGTATACTTGAAAATGTACTGTTAATTGAGGTATGAAAAGAAATAGCCAAGAAAGAAATTCACATATTCATACATCACAGATTTATGTCCGATTTCATATGTGAAATAAAAAGTGAAACGAATTTATTCTGCAATTATGCATTTTATCGCCTACAAAGTATGCCAATGGTTTCTATGATAATTTCATGTCGATGCCGTGTTTAAAGAATGGTCAATTATATTGTGGAGTGCGATCGTGAAAATATCCGAATGTTTTCTTTAATGGAAGCATTCTAGTTCCATAAAGTCTTCTGTTTGACTGAGTTTTTAAAATCACCTCTTATTTTTTCCTTTCATACCTAGATACTAGGTATATCAAAAAGTTTGGAATAATCCTAAGAGTGAACCGCAATAGGCGACTGTCATAGTTTTAGCCATTTTTCCTCACGAGCTCCGAGTTTTTTTTTCATTGGAAATATCTGAGTTTCGTGTTTTTATTAAACACTATTATTTATGCAAGAAAACGATATCCGAGACCACAGTCGAACTATATAATTATTATTCGGACTCTGCACCGTGAATGAAGATGATTGAATTTTCTGACTTTCGATCTGGTCCAGCAACGGTCGAGCAACGATGATACTGAACGATCTGGATACTCAAAAAACACCAGTACACCACAGAGATCGTGGAAAAAATCCATGATATTATGTTGAACAACGTGAAAGTGAGGGAGTTGGCTGAGGCCACGAAGATGCCGTATGGCAGTGTGTTCAATAGCATACATGACATTTGGGTAAAAAGAAACTGTGCCCGCGAAAGATGCTCTGTTTGCTCATTATCACGGCAATGCGCTTGCTCAATCATCGTTAGTTGCGGAAGTAAAATTGCACGAAATCGGGTTTCAACTGGTTTTTCAGCCACCGTATTCGCCAGACTTGACCCCCAGCGACTTCTACTTGTTTTCAAATATGAAGAAATGGCTCACGGGTAGGCGATTGATCTTTATTGAGTAACTCATAACTGAAATTGAGCCATATTTTGGAGAGCTCTGGAAGGACTACTTTTTGGACATTGACATTGACATTTTGACAGATATTTTCATTGGTCGATTCTAAGTTTAAGATAATCTTAACTTTGATTATAATTATGGGCTTTGGCTTTTTCGCATTTTACTACGTCAATGCTTATTAAAAATATTGTGAGGGATAGGATAACATTAAAAACTTTACCCTCTAAGGCATCTAACACCAGATCAATATTTAATTAAAAGACTTGTGTAACATACAGAGCACATTTTGTTTCGATTTTATAGAAAATACATATAATCATAATCGTAAAAGCCAGTAATAGTGCCTCACTACTTCATGCTTTGGTATTACATTAATTCATTTCACACACAAACACACACACACATACGCACCTAGACGTACATGCACATACTTCAGTTACCAATAAAAACACCATCTAAATAGACGACCAAAACTGGACGTAATAACGCATACCAAAGTGACAGAATTGAATGGT
The DNA here is from genome assembly GCA_963854835.1 of Megamerina dolium. Classification (NCBI taxonomy): domain Eukaryota; kingdom Metazoa; phylum Arthropoda; class Insecta; order Diptera; family Megamerinidae; genus Megamerina; species Megamerina dolium. The sequence goes on along the minus strand of OY978527.1, from coordinate 57,996,327 downwards.
AGAATTATTTTAATACGCGTCTAAGCAACATTGTTGCACAGGATGTTTTATTGCCTTTGTCATAAATATGTGCATATCGTATATGTATATGCATGCAAACATGCAACGCAAATAGTTGTCGTAATATTAACGTCTTTTGTGGTATTGTTCCATGGAACAACTAAGTATGAAGAGGACTAGACAGCGACGACGACGACGACGACGACGAGTACGACAACGACATCTCAAGCAGGTTCAGTTGAAACAACAGCAACAACAGCATATTTGTGCTTGATTTCTATTCAAAAAAAAAAAAAAACTCAATAATTCTGGTTGTTCTTTTCGTTGTTGTTTACTTCAATTACGTTCATCTTGTATATATTTAATACTATGTCTTATACTTGGTTATTTATTTTATGTTTAGTGAATATGTATGTAGAATAAGGTGAGCCATATTTTTAAGTTTTTTTTTTTTTTAATATTCCTCAGCAAGAAAGCAAAACAAAATTGCATTTTTGGAACCGCCATTAAAATTAGAATTCTAGAATTTCGTAGGAGAACCCTCTTAAGGAGCAGAGATAGGGTATAAGTATATTTGGAAGAAATGTTGGCGATGCAAAACTAATGAAAGATTCCTGCGCAGCTATGGGACTATTTTTCGATTTCTATGTATTTTTACGTTGATTTTGTAGGAAAGTCAGCTAGAGCGATGAAATTTATGACCGAAGACCATCACAATCATATCCTCCGAACATACTTACCCTCTATTTCCAATTCCTGGGGGGATCTCTTACAAAATCAAACTTTCCACCCGTACACTCAGCATCTTTGGGAGTTTCATTACGATTTGTAGGCGAAATATGTGAGCCACCCTAATGCATGTACTCGTACATTGTCAATGTATGCATTTGTTTATTCTATCATTTATACATTTGTTCATTTGTTTGTCCGTTCGATTGATTTATTTGTGTTTATGTGCTAATCATTTTATACAATACCAGAACGTAGCAAATTAACTGTTCATTAATACCATAAGAAAATGGATGCAATGTTTGTTCTAAATATGGTTTAAAATTGATGATTATTTTTAGTATGAGTATTTGCTAGAGTTGGTGACATTGTTTTGCTCTTAAATATCCATACAAATGTCTAGACTTTTAGTAAACATACCTAAATACATACAACGTAAGCATCGTACTTGTCATACTATACACAATATTCCAATTGATCAATCTATCGTTTGACTTGATCTTCGAATATGATTGGATCGAAGTGATCATACCAAATCTTTGATATTCTCTGCATTGTGTGCATATTTTTATGCAGTTATGCCACTTAATGTCATTACGATCATTTACAATATGATCGACTATTTCGATCCTAATTATAGGTAGTACGTACAGTTAATATCGAACAAGATCTAAACTGCTTTAAGAGACACACACACACACTCGTATGAGATTTTCCAATTGTAAATGGTTAACTGTTTTTGTTTTTTTTTTGTGGTAAATATTATTGCTAATGTGTATTAATATCTTAGCAAAAAAAAATCACATTTGTTCACTCATAGCTTTAATACTTTGTTGACCACCTGAAGACAAAAAAAAAACACAACAGTAAATGCATTTAGTTAATTATGGAATGTTAGATGCTGCTACGTATACATTTCATATATAGCTAAATTTATGTAACATTTCTTTGTCGATTTATTTAGAATTTTTATTAAAGAATTTCTTCAGATTTTTAAAACTGTTATGTCACCTAACTGCAATTGTAATTATGTACTTAGTTATTTTGTAGTAAACGTTATTATATGTACATAAATGTATGAATAAATATAAAGTCGATATAATCAGTTTCTTATCGTTAAAAGCAATGTTGCACAAAATTTATATTAATTTTGTTAAGAGCTAAATATTGAGATGATTTACAAATAATTTTTTTTGATAATATATTCAAATATATATTTAAGTATATTTACAGAGTTGTATTTTCAAATAATTCTTCAATTTATTGTAGTATTTTAGTTTAATACTAAATTCATTTTATGGTTGACAAATGTTTTTCGGTTACCTCATATAGCTTTGAAATTTCATAAAAATATATTAAATTTCATAAAAATATATTAAAATAATTCAAATAATTTTAATAATAATGTATCTCATTGTATTCTATTACCTAGGACAGAATATAGGCAAGCTATCACGCCTGATTTTCTAAATATATATCCCAAACAAAATAGCTATTTTGAATTAATAAATTTTGCAAAAAACTACTTTAAAGTTAAATATTTACGATTATTTACACAGTTATTTTTAATATGGCATAGTAGACATTCTAGATCTGGTCGAGTAGAACACAAAACCATGTTTCAAATTTTCCATATAACCTCAAAATCTTTATTTATTGTTAGACAAAACCGATTTTTCGGTACTTGCTACATTAAAATATTGCTATTTTTTCAGGAAGGCATAATGCCTGTGTTACATCGAGTTATTGTAGTTATATTCAAATGATTGTACACACTCTTAGATTATTCAATTGTATATATTTTTTATATTTTCTATAATTTTCTATTAACTTCTATTAACTACTTCTATTTAACTACTCTTAGTGAACACCTTTATATTGATTTTCTTTTCGAATACCTAATGGCTATACCCACTCTTATTCGCATACATAATTTTATAGATATGTACGTACAACTTCTTGACAGTTACATTACAGAAAATAGCTTCCGACAACTACCAACAACTAAGCAAATAGGAAATCGTAAAATTCTCATTTCTACCACATTCCATTGTTTCGTTTCCATGCATTGCTGTAGCTGATAATAGTGATTGTTGTGGCCACACACGCAAATTTGCTATTTGGCAAACATTTCAAATAGTATAAACTTGATGTATCGTACTACTATACAGTAATAATTGCAAAATTGCAACAGCAATAATAACAACATTCTGAATGCCAACAAGTGCTAGCGCCGCTAAGCATTCAAACAAATTTTCTCAGTTTCACCAAATCATCATCATCATCATCAACGTTGCCATCAGTGTCAAAGAGCACAAGAAACTTGTATGTTGGTGGAAATTTGTTATTGTTGTTGCTACCCCATTGGCAGTTTCAATATTGACATGTTGGCGTCATTTTTTTTTTTTCTTTCTAGCATGCATTTGTGCATATTTAAGCAGCAAACCATCTCCATTCTCTACCGGTTTGGCGTTTAAAAATATTCGTACATACGATCACATGCATGTGTGTTTTTCTTTTCTCTATGGCTATATACAAATATTTTTTGTTCTTGTCGAGTAAACGTTTTGCGATTATTTGTCGGCATATTATAATGTTGTTTGTATAAAAGTGTTGATACGTTTTTTCTTCAAATTTTTCGTTTATTACAAAATAGGAATTTCGACATCTTTCTGACTAATTACTTTTGCATTCATGCGGCTTCAATTCAAATATTTTTAAAAAATTTTAATTACGATTTGCAATTAGTAAGATCTTCATCTGAAATATTTACTGTTAGATATAGACGGTGTTCTATTAGAGTGTAGTACGTTTGAAATTAAATGAAATGTTGAAATTAAATGTTGAAAAGTTCTCTAGATTGAATAAAACAGGTATGTTACATTGAAGGTCAACAAGCATAAATATTTGTTTCTAATGATTATTATCTCACTGACAGACCTCGAAGTAAACTCTTTAAAATCTGTAGTGGAATCTGATCCAAGATTAAGAAGAATACAAGGGATATCTTGAATCCATGTAATTTATTAGGCATGGGGGTGTACATACACCTCAACATTATGAGGTCTATAAAATTATCTTGGATCCATATGCCGAACTAAATATAAAAAGCAATGTATTAGGCATGGAATATGGGTATCGCATCAAATGTATGTAACGGCTGTATTTAAAAATCACTATTAATCTTAAAAAAGGCCTTCTATGCCAAATTACGGTGCCGTTCGGCGAAAATTACTCAGACAAAAAGAACTGCAGATCTCTAAAGATATATAGAAAATAAGTAGTTTCGCTTTAAGTGACATTTTGCTTCAACGACTCAGGATTTCCGAAGAAGAGGATTGAAAATTTGCAGAAAAATGGCAAATTGTTCTTGCTAATGCTGGAGATTAGGTAGATACTTGACTGATTAAGAAATAAAATCGTGATTTTGCTACAAAATTAGTTAAAGATTTCAAAATAATTGACTTATGAGTAGCCCGATTAGATATAATTGGGACGTAAAGACTTCGAAGAAACCTTTAAGTTAGCATATCTTCCAGTACAATTTTACGTTTTGAATTTTAAGTGCATTGGAAAGAACACGACAAATACTTGTGGCATAATTATTTCTGAATTTTGTCTTATAGCTCTCGTAGAAGTTACAATCGAAAGAATAGTAATTTGCTTGTCGACAGGTGGGCGCCATTTGAAGGAATATTTTTATAAATTTTATGCACAGAAGATCAAATTGTGGCACCCACTTATAATTTAGTATAAGTATAATTTATATTTATATCTTCATTGTATGTTATAAATACATATGTATGTATGTATGTTACATGAGAAATTCACTGGTTATATGAAATAAAGACATTCACTTTCTATGAAGAAAATAATAATAATAATCACAATAATAAATAATGAAATATAATAAAATGTCAAATAAATAAAATTGGTCAAAGCATTGGTATTATATTTTATTCAACTTTCTAATGTAAACACTTAACATAACATACATAGTACAGCCGATAATTGTATTGCAAACATGGTTCCTCTCTCCCTCTCTCTCTCTCTCTCTCTCTATAAATAACAAGTGGAAATTATTATATTGTATATTAGTGGTGTTCACACCGATCTTGATGTCTTGTTCATTTGTTAGTTGTTAGTTCGGACAAGTATATTGCTGTGAATGGAAATTCTCTAATTAATCTTGCAAAACTAAGCTAGCTTCGTAACAGCTGATTTTACACTATAACTCTAAATAAGTGACAGCAGCTAGTATGTTAACGAATAACGAAGCAACCTTGCCACCTTGTTAATTTGATATTGATAATTTGACAATCTAACGAAATCAAAACGAAAAGAAATATTAACAAGTGGATAGCAAAGAATTAACCAATTCAGTGTGAATACTGCTATTGTAAGAAAATAAAATAAAAATTGTATAAAACTGCTAGAAAACAAAAGTAAAATTTAAGTAACGAAAATGATATTATTTTTTCTAATAAAAGTGAAAGAAGAACTATAATAGGTACAAACAAAGAAGTGATTATACTTTAGAGTCAAACATACTATAGAGAAATGCTTGTCCATAATATAATGCATTTGTATATAAATAAACACATATTAAAGTGATTAACGGTTATTATATGTTTTGAACAAATAAAAGCAAGAGAGGAAGAAAATTTCAACATCGATTTGGCAGAACCCGATAAATTGATTTGCCAGATTCAATTCACGCTAAATTATTCGAGATGAGCAAATTTAAGCGCGAAGAAGTAATTAAAGAAAATTTATAGACAAATATAAACATAAAATAATTTAACTATTTCATTGATATTAGTTAGTTTGTTGAAATTAAATTATTAAAACTTACACTTGTTGCCACTGTTTTTTTTTTATTATGTATTGCATTTTATATTGATCTGCTAATAATTGCTGTAAGCAAGTTTTACGTTTCGATTTATCGGAATTCTGTATTTTCGAAGAAGTCATTAATAAATTAAGCAAATATAGGCAATGTGCCTTTGATACAATATTTTTCTCCTTCAAATTACCAACTGCTGGATGTGCTGTGTGAGAGCTGGCACATAAAAAAAAATTATTATGTAGCACTTAAAGCCCCAAAGGGCTCATTGGCCGAGCTTCTCTTCCATTACTGTTGTGCGTCTTAAATTTAGGACAGTATTATAATGGACCTTCTTATTTTAGCCGGTTCCGAACGGCAGAACACTTGTGACATCACTTTTTCTGAGCTTTGTCACAGAGTTCTTTTTAGAAGCTTTTTCATGGCAAGTTGTTACTGTCGGAAGAATTGCCAATTGCTTGCCGACAGGTGGGTACCGTTCGAAAGAAAAATCTTTTCGATATTAAATTTGTTATGCATCAGCCGGGTATTGAACCACAACCTACAGATCAGGAGGCGAACACACTAACCACTGAGTTACGGCACCCACATATTGGGAGAAAGTATTTGTAAGAAAGATCATATCTAGTGATCACTCTGATCAAATTTTTGAACGAAAACACAACGACTATTATCATATACTGAATCGAAATGTTAAAGAAATATGAGAGGTAGTTGGTTTGACAGTTATACAAATATCGAACTGAAAAATTGACAAAAATTTGACACAATGTAATGATTATAATTTACACTCCTGGTTCATAATTTAGTGCTTGCTTAACTCGACTTGAACTATAATTTATATATATATTTTTTTTTCTACTCGAGCGTTTTTGATTTAATGTCAAGTTTTTTTTTCAATATAAATATTTTTTGAATTATTGTTGTTAATGCAACACATTAATTTCATAAGCTCATTGTAAAATTCCAATAAACTATTGTGAGACAGTGAAATATTTAAATAGTTCTAAAGTGCTCGACGACGTTACAGAAAGAAAAACGATTTCTCTCCCAATATAATGGAACGTTGGCTAGGCAAAATAGCCGTTGTGACGGGAGCCAGTTCAGGTATTGGTGCAGCCTGCTGTAAGGATATTCTTGCAAAAGGTATGATTGTTGTGGGTCTAGCCAGACGGCAGGAACGTATGGAAAAAGAATTGAAATCCTGTCTGCCAAAAGAGCAACAGGATTGTTTTCATGCCCTCAAATGTGATGTCACAAAAGAGGAGGATATTTTGAAATCATTTGAATGGATCGAGGAGAATTTGGGTGGTGTTGATGTTCTCGTCAATAATGCTGGTATTTTACCCAAAAAACCTATTATCGCTGCAGATAATACAGAGGACCTGAAGGCGGTCTTAAATACAAATGTTCTGGCTGTGGCATTGTGTACACGTGAAGCATTTTGTTCAATGAAGAAACGTGGTGTTGACGGGCATGTTATCACTATAAATAGTGTAGCTGGACATATGATACCATATATACCAGGTAGCCCAATGGGTATATATCCATCAACGAAACATGCCATCACCGCAATGACAGAAATATTTCGACAGGAATTTTTCGAGAATGAAACTAAAATTAAAATCACAGTACGCATATATGTTAAAGATTATTATGTAGAATGAAAAATCTTGTTAATCTTACAGAGCATTTGTCCCGGTATTGTGGAAACTGAAATATTCGGCAGCACTATGCCAAAGGATGCGCCATATTTGCTTTCAGAAAATATCTCGAATGCAGTGGTCTATTGCTTGCAAACACCACCAGATATGCAAGTAATCAGCATGACTATAAAGCCAATGGGAGAGAAGTTTTAAACTTGTTCTGGACTTGTTTTCTTTAATTTTTTTTTTATTTTTCATTTAATTTATTATTTAGTTAAATAAATAGTGGTTAGTGCAGTGGTCGAAAATATTTGTCTTTAGAACAGTGCTCAGAATTCGGTAAGCAAGTGGCAACTCTACCGGCAGTAATAATTTACTGTGGAAAAGATTTCAATAACAAAACTCACAAAAATCTGATGTTGGAGGGGTTTTAGTGAAATCATTATTAATAATCGAGCAACCATCAGATGCATCAAAATTAGCTTCGTGTAACTTTTTACTGTTTCCAAAACTGATATTGCTGCTTCGTGGAAGCCATTTTGAGTAGTTTGAAAGCATTAAGGCAAAGCCACTGAATCAAAATGTTTGTTGGAAGAAGTGTATCGCTTAAAATGGAGCTTTATTTTGATTATTCAATAAAATTGGATAAATAATTGATATTTTGTGATTTATTCCATTGACGCTGCATGTTTTATACACAATGTTGTATTTTTTGGAACAGAAGAAAAAACTTGACGTTTGCTTAATATTTGGTGAAAAATCATACAATTTTTGGTAAATTACAAAAATTACTTCTTATAATTTCCTTAAAAGATCCCTCACGCTCATGTCGTGAAAATTGCTGACAAAACTTGAAATGATCCCCAAAAATCATCACTTTCGCTTAATTCTATTCGGAATGGGATATATTGAATATTATTTAATTACTTTTTGTTCTAAGGGGTGTTTTTTAAAGGTATTGGGACTCTTTATTTTTCCAATAAGGCAAACAATAATAAAACAATAAAAGAAGTTAGCAATATTTTGTCTTTTTAGCTTGTAAATTTCTAATTTCATTTAGTGTTGATAAATAATTTGCAGTATTTGAATCCAATTCTGTCTTTGCATGATAATTGCTGAATTACTGAATAGAAAAATGTCAATGTTCATGACATATGTATGTTCACTGATTTGAAAGACATTCCTATCGAAAGTCCGTTACTTCTACTTTGGTATAAAATCATTATCATTCTTTCTAATTTTCTAACAATTAGTTCTATTAAATAGAAAATGCAAACACATCAAAACAAATTTAAAGCATCTTTGAATCAACAACACATGTGGGGTTAATTGATTTCGAATTTACTTTCTATGAAAGTGCCTATCGGATAGCGATCAAATCAAATTACGTATGTGATTTTATATATTTATACGATATACTATGTATACATAAATAATTCAAAGAATGGACTTTCTAATGTAATTTCAATGTATGTACATATGTAATTCTTTTGTTCTCTTTTTTTTTTTTTTTTTTTTAAGTTTCTGTTTTTTTTTTTCTGGTGTTTGATGAAAATCTCTTTAGCATAACGATACAAAATAGAGATGCTTTATGTGCATGTGCGCATGCGAATTCATTTAATTTCTGTATATATTTTATGAATAATTGCATTTAATTGATATTGTATGTTAGTAGTGTAAATTAATTAAATTAATATTGTTCACAAAAGTGTTTGTACATGTGCATACATATGCATATATACAAGTATGACTATGAATGTAGTGGAACTTGTAGCAAAAACAAAAAAAAAGCGAAAATTTCAAGAAACTAGTTTAATTTAAAACGTCAACTTCAAAATTTTTTACCGCAAAAGAAAGTGAACCATTTATATTGCTATCGTATTATTATTACCTATGTTGTTGTGAATGTAAATGTATATATACCATGCAAGTGGGTATTTGATGAAAAGATGATGAAAACAATGTTTTTTTTTCTTTCTTATAGTATTTATTACAAATGTATGCGATTATTATTAGTAGTATTATACTTATGGCATTATGTTTGCATTTTATCGTTTCAACTCTATATACAATTACTACATTTCATTGCCAGTTGAAGTTGCATGAAAGTAACAATTTCAAACTTCAAACATCGATGGATAGCTGTCATTGATCATTAAAGAAAAATAATAATGATGATGATGAAGATGATTATTGGCGAAATAGTAGCTCTCAGTTGATTGAGCATTATATACATATGTTTACATACATAATATAATATAATATATCGAAGTATATTTATAACTAAATCGCAATTTGTTTGATGCTTTAGTGATTTTCCAAAAGAAATAATATGCGATATAATTGTTAATTTTAATTTTATCAATATTCAGACAATTGAAAAAAGTAGTGAAGCAGAGAGAAAGAGCTTATTCAGTTTGAAAGTGGTTTTATTAATACCACTCATTTCAATTTCTCTTTCTCTCTCTCTCTAATACTCCTTGTTTGTTTAACAGATTTTTCATATAATATATATTTGTAATGTAATAAGTATTATTGATTTGAAAACATTTGCAAAAAATAAGAGATAGCAATTATTCATTTATTACCATTGCACATTGCATTCGGACACAAGTTTTTCCTTTATGATGTAGATACATATTTGTTATATTGAAATTTTTCACTTTTATTTTCACTTAAAAAGTAAAACAAAAGTGAAAATTAATTTTCACATATATTAAAATAATATTATATTGCTAATTATCGAAATTCATAGCAACATATTGTATTTATATGGATATTTTTGTATGAAAAGTAGGCGTGGTTTCCATGCAATCACGCTACTTTTTAAAAATATATCCATTATTTGATCAAAATAATTATATTTATGAAAATTGCAGCTGTTTAGCTTCGTATTTACATGCACAAATGCTGAAAGTATGCTTTCGAAACCCTACTTTTGTATGGAAGGTAGGTTTAATTTTTATGCGATTTCACTCATTTTTGAATATATGTTTCTTGCTCAAAATCATTCTATTAATCGAATTTCAACTCAATAGCGATGTATTTACATGTACAAAATCTAAAATTATGCTTTCGAAGAGGTGTTTTCATATGGAAGATAGGTGTGATATTCATGCGATTACGACGATTGTCAAAAATATCAATTTGTTGCTAAAAATTGTCATATTTATCGAATTTCAACTCTATAAATTCGCATTTATGTCAATAAAATCTGAAAATATGCTTTCAAAAACCTATTTTTTACTCCCCCTTTTACAAATATACATTATTTACTCAAAATGATCATATTTATCAAAATTTCAGCTCTTTAGTTTCTTATTTACGTGCACAAATGTTGAAAACATGCTTTCGCAAACCTACTTTTGTATGGAAGGTAGGTTGAGTTTGCATGTGATTTCACTCACTTTTCAATATATCTATTCCTTGCTCAAAATCATTCTATTAATTCGAATTTCAGCTCAATAGCTATGTATTTACATGTAAAAAACCTAAAATTATGCTTTCGAAGGGATGTTTTCGTATGGAAGGTAAGTGTGATATTCATGCGATTATGACCATTGTCAAAAATATCAATTTGTTGCTAAAACTTGTCATCATTTATTAAATTTTAGCTCTATAACTTCGCATTTATGTCAATAAAATCTGAAAATATGCTTTCAAAAACCTATTTTTGTTTGAAAGTTAGGTGTGCATTTCTTGTGATTACGCTCGTTTTAGAATATATCAGTTCCTTGTTAAAAATAATCATATCTAATGATTTATTTGCTTTGTATTTTCATGCATAAGGCCTGAAAATATACTTTCGAAAATATTCCTTTATATTGGAAGTAGATGTAATTTTCGAGTGATTACACGATTATTCTCAAGCATATGTATTTCTTTCTAAAAATAATCATAATGGCCGACTTTCAGCTTGATTGCTTTATATTTAAGTGCAAAATTCAGACAATATGCTTTAGAAAGGCTATTTTTGAAGGGGAGGACAGTATAGCTTTCATGAGATATCACTCATTTTTGAACATTTGAAATTTTTGCGAAAATGAATCATATTCACTGAGTTTCAGACTGATAGTTTTATATTTATATTTCTTCAATATTAAAATATATTTTGGAAAATATAGTTTTGCATGAAAGGGAAGCTATAGTTTTCATATGATTTTATATGGGGTTTATTGATATGATCATAATTGCATGTCTTCATCCTATTACATCAATTCATGAATTCATCACAAACGAACGAAGAACTAAAAATCACTCTTAGATTTTTGGTTTTCAGTTTTGATCGACATATTTCGTTCATTAGGTGGGTTCGCAATAGTACAAACTCCACGTGAAATACAAATATAAATCGTAAAATATTATATTTTCACGATTTCTATTTTTTCCGGCATTAGAGTGATTTTTCGACCATTTATAATTCATAATTATAGTGTCTGAGCGATCGTAATTCGTAATCAGCTAGTTTTTCATTATTACAATACAATATAAAATAATTATTATATGCATAATATATACAATTATGTATGTAAAAATTACTGCAGTGTAAGCAAATTATATGTTCCTTCATAAATTCTCCAATTAAGCAATTATCTACATAATATAGTAGTAGATATTTATATTAAGTTTAATCGAAAAATAGCAGAGACTTATAAGAAAGAATTTAAAGAATGTTTTCTTTACAAATTACATTAACTTTTGATTATAAAATAAAATAATGATTATATGCCGTTTAAATATCAAGTGCAAATACGACAACATACATACACTATATACTATACTCCTAACTTACTGTTATTTGAGATGCACATACATAAGTAGTATGCTAAGGTGATAAAAAGAAAGCGTTTACATTACATTACATTATTTACAATACATATAAAACTAGTCGCGCGCTAGTTGATTGCTTAAAATCTTGCTCTTAATTAAGTGCCAACAGAGCATGTAAAAATTAACAACAAAACAATAATGGCAACAGTAACTGCACAAGTATTATAGTGTTAGTACCTGATGCTTATATAATTTTAGGTGTTTTGTCAAAAAAAAAAAACCAAAAATTAAAAGAAAATAACAACAAGTACAATTCCAAATACTTGTACTCATCACACAATCAAATGGTCGACCATAACAGTGTTAAGTTGCTGATCGTAGCAATTAACAACATTCCTATATACTTGATTGTATGTACGAGTAAGGTAAGGTATTTTCACTACTAAACACAATCTAATGACTAGAGGTCCACCATTATTAGATACTATTATTTTAGCTAACAATTTTAGTGTCGTTGCAGCAATTTTATACAGGCACACGACATTGTCATTTAGTTTATTTTTGAAAATACAAATACGTTATTGTTGAAATGTCCACGTGTTAATTGAAAGCTTACCTTGATTGCATCTGGGTTCCATGAAAATTAATTAATTTTTTGGAAATCGTCTAATAGTCAAATCTGTTTTCTTTTTCATCATAAGAGAAAATTATTATTGCATTTCTGTTTTTAAAATTAAACAATTAGTAAATAACAAACAATGGAATTGGAATATTTATGGGCTATTTTCTAGGGCCAATATATTTTGCAACAATAATTTAAAATATTGTAAAACAGTGAAATGTAAACTATGTATAAAAGCAGTTAGAAGAGTTAAATATTTTGAATCCGCATACCCACATAATTTGCAGGACAGGAAGTAACATACAATACAGTACCAATTCCAAACGTTTTATAGCAAATAATATTACAAACTTGTAAAAAAACGTACAATATAGTTCTAAGTCAAGAAATATTAGATCTCCCTAAATACATTCATCTTTTTTTTGCCATTGTCAAAAAAAAAGTAAAATAGACTCGTGTGAATATAGATAATCGTAGCAGATAATATTTTATATTAGAGTGTTTCAACTTATTCTATCAAATGTCTATTTTTATACCCAGAAATACAACACTGCTCCTGTCAACTATCATCTGTTAATAAACTACCGTTTTGAGCAAGTTGTGTCATTTAGTTTGTGTATGACAGCCATTGAAAGTAGACAACTTTGAGCTTTTTCTCGAAAATGGATCAAATATACTATTTCATGTGCTCTTCAAGCATTATTTTTAGCAGTAAAAAAAAAAACCATAACCGAAATCAACGAAATGCTTGATAAATGGGGACTGGGGATGGGGACTGTACCATAAAATTCAATGGTTAAAAAGTGGTTTAATGAATGGATCCATCACAATACACCAGACATCAGGTATTAGGGAAAGCAGTGAACTGACCAACAAGAATATGACGCGAGTTCGATTACCTTGAAAAGGATAAAACAATATTCGACGAATATTACTAATTCGACATAAAAACGACCTCATTTGGCGAAAAAAGAAAGTTCTATTCCACCATAACAACCGTAGAAGCAATATCAAAATTGAATGAAGTAGGCTACGACCTATGTTCTCCCATACAGCATATTCTTCAAATTTAGACCCCTGCGAATAATTTCAGTTTTCAAAACTCAAGAAATGGCTCGGCGGTAATTGAATTAGGGTTGAATGAAGAGGACATCGATGAAAGAAACGCCTATTTTAAGGAATTTTTGAAAAATGAAAAAAGTCTCAATTAAGAGCATCGCGCTAAAAGTAGACTAAATAAAAAAAAAATAAATATATGGTCCCGAAGGCCACACACATACACATACATACCATAAGTGTGTGTTAGACAAAAAAAATTAATTTTATTCAACAAACCGCTAACTTTTATAACTGCCAGTCTATTTGGCTGCCTATCACATGTTTGTTTCGCGGTAATTAAACAAATAATTTAAACAAATGTTGAGATATTTTAACGAAATTTGACATAAGCTACATATGGCAATCCCATCTCCTACAAGGAATTTGCTCGACTTTTAATCCATTATAAGTTACATTAATTTCGATAGTAAAATATAAATCGTTCATAAACATCCATTAGTTGTACCCTAGCTCAGTGGTTAGTGTGTTGGCCTTCTGATCTATAGGTCGTGGGTTCAATTCCCGGCTGAAAATTTTTTCCTTTCGAATGGTACCCATCTGTCGGGAAGCAATTGGCAATTCTTCGGGCAGTAACAATTTGCCATGGAAAAACTTCTAAAAGTACTCTGTGACAAAGCTCAGAAAAAGTGATGTCGCAAGAGTTCTGCCGTTCGGAACCGGCTAAAATAAGTAGGTCCCTTTTAATACTGTCCAAAATTTAAAATGGAAGAGAAGCTCTGCCAAAGATCCCTTCGGGGCTTATAAGTGACATATATATTTGTTGTTGTTGTTGTATTCTAAGAGTTCTATAATTGTGTATTAGCACTTCTTGAAGGATTGTTGTTGTTGAATGATAAAAAATGTTTATTTTGCGCCACACTAATATATACGAATTCCTACTGTTATATTCACAAGACGCTTTAAATTGAAAAAGTTGAATTATTCACACCAAATATGAAAACAGCAAGAATATAATTTTCTCTACGACCATTTTTTGTATTACTCTCTTTTCTTTTTTAATATCGTGACACAAAAATAAAAGTACCATATACACATATGCATATCATAGCCTAAAGGAGTGCTTATGATAATGTATAAATATTACCTATATATGTAATCTTGCATATATACATACATACATACATACTCGCGCAAAAGTAATAATTGAATTGATTATCGGCTGTAGGCAGCATATAGTATATGTGGGTATGTACAACAGTCAGTTCATTGAACATACAATATTATTAAAGATCAATGACAGTTGTTGGTATTCAATTTGTTTACATTTAATAGCAATAAATTGTTTTATACCTACATATATACATAGGTACATACATACATATACTTTTCAAAGCAGCAAAGCATAATAAAGGTATGGGAAATATGCAAATTAGGTCATTACACCTTCTCTGATGTCTATAAAAGTTTTATAACATGACATGAAACATACAAGTACATATATATAATTGATCTTTTTTTTTAGTTTGTTTTTTGAATAACAAATCATAAATTGAATTATCAAATAGAAAATCAGCAACCAACACTCCTCTAAATCGTTGTAATCGAGCACTTAGTCGATTTATTTCATAGTAAACTACAAGCAAAGTGGTCTGCATGCTTAAAGTTTTGAATGCTAAATAGTTTCATTAAAAAAAAACGATATCTTTTTTTTATATGATTAAAAAAGAAAAACTCATTAAATTGCCATTCATCAACTGCTAATCTAACATCATCACTATCACTAAGCAAAGACACAAGTTCAGTAGTACATAGCCATTTTACGGGTTTAATCAATTATTAACCGTTTGTTATCGAATTACGTGTTTATAGTTAATACTCAATGGCGAGAAAATCACCAACATCATTCATCAAAACCTTTTTGCTGCATAGTCATACATACATACATATATGAATGTAGATTAAGAGGAAATATACGAATTTAAACAAATATACATGTAAGATATGTATAATTTCACTATGGGCGTGAATATGTATTAACTTGTAAAACGGTATATACAAAATGACACATTAATTCAAGTTGACACTTTGATTGATTAATGACAAGATGACACTTGTGCATATGTTCATGTGGAATTTTTTCTAAACAAGTGGGATGTTAATTACAAATTGCAAATTTTTGGTTTTCATTTTGGCTAGTTAACATAGCCACATTTAACATTTAACCACGCACACCTTATAAAATTTAATACGCTGATGACACACTTTTGTACGACTATTTTTGAATAGAAATGGCATCAACATACATATATACACATGATTATACGAGATTGTTTGATAGGATGACATGTAAATGGCTGATAAGCAATTAATTGACATTAAGCTATATTTAATTAGGTTATAAAAAGTATTTTTGCAAGAGGCTTTAACAAATTTGAAAGCTATTTTAAAAAATTAATATGTGCTAGGGATGCCAATTTGTGGGATTCTTGCTGAACCCGGTTTTTTTTGGGACAATATTTGAGTTTTGGGATTTACTCTCAAAATTATAAAATGTTTATAACGCTTTTTCTTCAATAGAATTTATTTTAAAATATGAAAAAAAAATGACTGAAAAAAATATGACTTGATGAGATAAACTGATTTACCATAAAGATTTTATTGTCCATAACTCTTGTCCGAATTTATGAAATATGCAATAGTTGTTTCAAGAATAACTTATTTTTACGTATTTTCTCCCATCATTCTGGCGGGATATCAATTCTTTGCTTGTACAATAAAATAAGCTCGATTTGAATTGAAAGAACTTTTCGATAGTCTTTTTCATTCGAACTGAAAATTTTTTCAGTAAAAAGCAGTGGAATAAAGTCATAAATCATACCTTTGAGATTACAGAACGAATGCCTAAGCTTTTCTTGTTGAGTATGGCCATTATTTCATCCACTAAAATTGTCAGTTAACCATATTCATATCTTGATGAGTTTCCCTTATTTCTCCAACTCTCGGCGATAGTTAAATGTGATATATTTAACCTTTCTGCTATATCTTATATATCATCGTGCCTCTATAGAGATTAAATAAATCAGCGACTTCCATTAATTTCATCTCCCCAATATTTTGCCTAAACATACTTACTCCCTAGTCCAACATGTGGGGGTGATGGGATACATGTTTATGCAAAACTTCCATGTTTGTGGAGATAACAGTTAGATATATTTAGAAAATGGAGGTCCATGGAAATTTATAAAGCCTAATCACATATGTAGAGGTTATTCCTGAGCAGATACTAGAATATGTTATGTTGTTATCGGTTTGAATTTGTCAAGTAGGTTGGAAGAAATTGGAGGGCCGCTGGAAGTAAATCGGAACCAATCACACATTTGATCACTATAGAGATGATTTTTGAACAATTATGGGGTTATTTATCGATTTTCAGTGAAACATGTGAAATATAATTGCTCTTAACTTGGAATCTTCTCCATAGATTTTATTCATCGATTGAAATATATTATTATTTTTACTAATTATGTTTTTATCAATTTATTTAAGTTAATTTTTTTAGAAATATTACAACTAAAAGCAAAATTTTGGGCTATTGCACATAAACCAGGAGTAACTTTTTCATTCTAATGCATTTTACATGCAGATCGTCAGTTTCTTGCTTGAAATATGGTGTAAATAGAAAAATTACCTGCAAAAAGTATATCTCAAAAACTAGGAAATGTGATTTTTTTTCGAAATTAGGAGACCTAAATACTTCAGAAATAGTAATTACCACATCAATGGAGTTTGTGTTTGTTTGATTGAGTAGGAATTTCTTGATAACTATTTAGCCGGCATCTCGGGATTGGCATCGCTAGTTACAACTATGTGGATTATTACATATATTGCTAACATGAATAATAAATAGCTATAAAATTATATGTACAGATTGTAATGAAAATCTACTTAAATACTTGATTTGAATAATAATGGAATGTATGCTTCATTCCATTTCGGATAAAATCTTGTATTTTTCAAAATTTGGCAAAAAACTCTTTCAAATGATTTTTGGTGCAAATTCTTTTATTTCTTAGAAAAAAAAATGGGTAATGCTAAGAATTATCAAACGAACGTGGTCCATGATGTACCAAAATTTTAAATTGTTTGATGCTGGCTTTAAATTTTTTTGTTAGCTATCATATATGGTTTAAAAAAATCAATTTTGTACTCATTACTGATGGTTCATTTTTTGTTTTAATTTTTATATTTTTTTTTGGGCGCATAAAACGAAATGAGTTAATGTATTACTTTTTCAACAAGTCGTTAGTATACATATAGCATATTCGTGCAACATCATTGTCATACGTGCTTTTCATAAATTATACCAGTTTTGTGGTGCACGTGACCTTTATGTATGTACTATATATTTTTATATATCGTGCATGCATCTAAATTCCGGTAATTTGATGATCTTTTTGAATATATACAATATTTTATATGCAGACTTAAGTATTGAAAATAAAATAAGAAATAATTATCTCTTTCGTATTCTGTATGAAAAATGGATTTCTTTTCTTTTCTTTATATATATCATATTAATTAGTAGTAAATATATCTTTCATCTATAACCTGGATGTCTGTATAGTAAGTACAGAAGCTGTACCAACTTTTTTTTTTTATATTCTGGCCCGCAGTTATAGCTATAGTAAGAGCTAATCTTAAAGTTAGAATCGATTTTTTTTTTACATATTTGCCATACAAAAATTTTGCATAAAGCTTTAAGGCTGCGCTCATCTAAGAATCAGCTAGTGCTGAAGTTTAGATGGTGATCATGAATTGTGTCCTACACTCGTTAAGTAAAATCGGGAAAAGTTGGAAGGAGATACATTTATTGTGATGAGGCTTAAGCTCAATGGATTCTTTAACAAGCGTAATTGTAGGATATTGAAGTAGCAAGCAAATATCGAAAACAATCTCGAGTCGAGTTTTTTGTGTTTTGTAGGCTCTTGTTTCAAAGCATATAAAATATCGATCCAGTTGAGATCTTCGTTTGTTGAAACTAGCATTTAATGAAAACATTTCTCAATTTGGGGCTGCCTATTGGCCTCCAAGAACTTATAATTTAACACTGACGGATTATTTCTTATGGACTCTAATAGCCCATCATCGACTGTCAGTCTGAAAACCAACACTAAATGAGCTATAATAGAAATAATTCTGGACTTGTTCGAAAAAATTATGGATAATTGGTTGGAGAGATTGCAGCAGTATGAGCAACTTGCCCGTAATCATATTTAAGCAATCGATTAAAAAAAACATCATGCACTAAAGTCTTATTTATATATGTTTGCAGTTTTTGAATGCCTGCGAACTTTAATATAAATTAATGCTTTATGATTTCCTCTCTAAGTAAAGTTCAAAAGGATAACTGCCACTCTGTGACATCTTTATTAGTATTCGACAAATAGTTGGTAATAACATTTTTGATCAAAGCTCTGTGAATTGCTTTTGTCTGCATTTAACATACCTGTGTACATATATCAATAATACATATTATCAATATAAACATTAACGATGCCCTCATCGTTGTTGGCCATCAACAACATTGATGGTGTAGATGCAATATAAACACAAAAAAAAAAAATGTAGCCTCAATTGAAATTTTACATACCAATTTTGCAATAAGCCTATACCCCTTTCCACCATTCAGCTTTCACTAACTCTTGTGTATATTTTTATATTGGTATCTATATACAAACAGAGTTGTAAACGAATTGAATTCTTTCAGTCTATAGTGAATGTGAATTGATAGACAATATTCATGAGAGGTCTTCAAATGTTGTGACTGTCAAATAAAAACAGGCACTTTGCAATGTTTAAGTGACAATCGCAATTGAATTGATATTTTTATTATCATACAGGATTATGGAATGCTAAAAGACTTAAATCATTAAATCATCAATGACAGAGAATGCGATTGTATTGACTACGTAAATACCATTCCCATATATAGAATATATAAGACTTAAGTTTTAAAAATTCAAAATCGTTAACTTCAAACTGAAAATTATTCCATTCTTTTACACCTCTTGGTGCATACATATGTATCAAGATTTAGTTGTTTCAATTCACTGCCATCAATATCAACAACATCAGACAAAATTTGCGTTATAGTCGCTGTATCGCCGTATCGCCTCTGGTGGTACACGCTTAAAGTGCATATTTCAAATTGGCTCATCATAATTTTATACGATCTGATCGTTCGTTCGATCGATTATATTTAATACGTACGTATATAGTAGAATTTTAGGAATTCGACTGTGTATAGCAAAATGTAACAAATTGTCGTTATTGGTCACGACTTTGCATTTTACTCTTGCTTTTAGTGTGAATTCTGTTTGTGTTTAACAACATATTCTCTTAAAAATATGTATCTATAAAGAACGCGTTGAGACGTCATTACATATTTAGGGTATTCACAAGTCAATATAAATTTTTACTATTCGATTAGTCTAAACACAGTTGGTTTGCCGTTCAACTGAAGCTTAGAGACTCTACTCTATGAGAGATAGACATTCGTACGTTCGGAAAAATACACTTTAGTATGGGAGGTAGGCATAATTTTCAACCGATATTTTTGTATGGGAGATAGTCGTAGTCTAATTGCACTAATTTTAAGAGTTTTTCATCCATTACTATATATAATTATATATACCAAATTTCAACTTGATAGTTTTATATTATCGAGCACTAAATGTGAAAATATACATACGGAAACATGATCTTATATGGGAGGTAGGGGTGGCTCTTTTCCAATCACTACTATTTTTGGATATGTTTGCCCTGTGGTCAAACTAATCTTATGTATAAAGCTACATTTCGAAATCTGTATATTTTCGAGCGCAAATTACGGAAACCATGTACTCGAAGCATACTTTCGTTTGGTTGGTAAGCGTGAAGTATATCTGATTACGCCCATATTTGAATATGTTTTTCCTGTGGTCAAACTAATCTTACATAACAACTTACATTTAGATATCTTCATGTTTTCATACGCATATTGCGGAAACCATACATTCAGAGCATACTTTCGTATGGGAGATAGGTGTAAAGTTTATCTGATTACGCCCATTTTTGAATATATTAATTATCTAGTAAAATAAATTGTACATGCTGAGTTTTAATTCGATAGCTCTATAATTATGTGCATAAAGTGTGCACAATATTTATCTTCCAAAACATATTTTTGTATGGGAGGTACTCGTGATTTTCATCCGATTATGCCGATTCATAAACTCATTCGTTCTTTGGTAAAATAAAATCTCAATTAGCAATTTTACGCAATAATGCTTTATAATTATGGCAGTTGACAAGCAAATATTTCAAAATCGATTTCGATGGTGACAATGAAAAAAGTCTAAATTTGTTGAACATTGTTTCTATTATTATTATTAATAAAATTAAATTGTTTGTATATTACTTTTTCTTTTTCATCTAAGCTTAACTCCATTTAATGTCACTTTTCTTGTTTTTTTTCTTCCAGATTCAACGAATTAGGCCACAGCTCCAGGATGTGGAGCCCTCAAAAAGGTCCTACACAAATGTGGGACCTTAGATTTAGTCATATATTTATTTTACACATTATGGTAAGTGCCAATAAGAAATTCGCTTACACAAACATCTGTGTATAATAAATATAATATGCATGTTTCTCAAAAAGATTAGCGCAAATTATTATACACTATAAATATATATATTTAATATAATAGTATAATAATATTATTTCGTGTTGTTTATTATATTGTATTATATATATTATATTGATTGTTTATAAATTGTGATAATTTACTGTACAGAGGCGTAGCAGACGAGGCGTAGCAGGGCGAAAAATTCCTCTTCAACATATGATTGAACTCAGAAAAGGTGTAGTTTTAAGATCTAAGCCCAAGACAGTCCTAGCAGTGTCAGAACTAATAAAGCAATGGCCTGCAGCCATTAGTTCAAAGATAGAATTCGAGTAAGATTTTTTATATTAGCCCAGGTTGGTGCAACGTCAATTTTGTAGTGTTACTCGTAAATACAAAATAACATAACATACTGTGATATAAAATAAAATTTATACTGACCTTATAAAAAACTGCTCTTATAAAAAACCGCAGTTGAAGTGCTAAAACACTGTCTTGGAATTTATATTACTTCATTAACAAAAAACAGAGCACATTTTTATACCCTGCATAATGCAATATGCATGGTATATTCATTTCGGTCAGATGTTTGTGTCCAGTTGAAGGAATCTCCGGAGATATAGACATAGATATATATTCGTGATCAGCGTCGATTAAATTTTCGATTTAACGATGTCCGTCCGTCCGTCCGTCCGTCTGTCTGTCACCTGGCTGGTTCGCACGATAACTTGAGTAAATATTGAGCTATTTCGATGAAATTTGGCATAAGTAATCTATGATCCAAGGGTACGGAGGGGATTGATATTGGGCATGATCGGTCAATAACCACGCCCACACCAAGCATTCAAAGCGACTAACCTCGAAATTTTCAAAATCTTTAACTTGCTATAACTCATATAATATACGACTTGGGACAACAATATTTGGCACATAGACTTATATTATACTACTATATAACCTCGCCAAAAGTGGTTGAGCCACGCCTACTTTTTAGCGTAGCTCTCATACAAAGTGTCTGTACTTCTTTTAAATTGAAACAGCTGTAACTTCTACAATCTTCTGTCCAGAATAACCATAATTGACACTTAGATTAACATGGTTATCGGAAATAATATGGCAGAAAATCAGTGTGCCACGCCCACTCCTTCATGAGTCTCCCATACAAAGTCGAGGGAATCAAACTAAAATTTTAAGCTTCATAGCTTACAAACCATTTAGCCTAGGACAACGAGATTTAAGGTGTGGATTAGTATTGTAAAAGCAACTAGGCTCACAGAAAATGGGTTTACCGCGCCCAGTGTTTATCGTAGCCCCCATACAAATTTGAAATTGAAACAGCTGTAACTTCGACAATATTCTGTCTAGAATAACCATAATTGACACTTAAATTAATATCGTAGTCGGAAATAAGCTGGCAGAAAATCAGTGTGCCACGCCCACTCATTCATGGGTCTCCTATACAAAGTCGAGTGAATTAAACTAAAACTTTTAAGCTCCATAACTTACAAACCATTTAGCCTAGGACAACAAAATTTAAGGTATGGATTAGTATTGTACGAGCAATTAGGCTCACAGGAAATGGGCTCACCACGCCCACTGTTTATCGTAGCCCCCATACAAATTTTAAATTGAAACAGCTGTATCTTCGGCAATCTTCTGTCTAGAATAACCATAATTGACACTTAAATTAATATCGTAGTCTGCAAAAATCGGGCAGAAAATTAGTGTGCCACGCGCACTCCTTCATGAGTCTCCCATACAAAGTCGAGGGAATCAAACTAAAATTTTAAGCTCCATAGCTTACAAACCATTTAGCCTAGGACAACGAGATTTAAGGTATGGATTAGTATTGTACGAGCAATTAGGCTCACAGGAAATGGGCGCACCACGCCTACTGTTTATCGTAGCCCCCATACAAATTTGAAATTGAAACAGCTGTAACTTCGACAATATTCTGTCTAGAATAACCATAATTGACACTTAAATTAATATCGTAGTCGGAAATAAGCTGGCAGAAAATCAGTGTGCCACGCCCACTCATTCATGGGTCTCCTATACAAAGTCGAGTGAATTAAACTAAAACTTTTAAGCTCCATAACTTACAAACCATTTAGCGTAAAAGGACGAGATTTTAAGTATGGATTAGTATTGTAGGAGCAACTAGACTCACAGAAAATGGACCCGCCACGCCCACTGTTGATAGTAGCCGCCATACAAAATGACCGAATTTCTTTTAAATTGAAATAGCTGTAACTTTTGTGTCCTTCTGTCTAGAACAATCATAATTAATACTTAGGTTAATATGGTAGTCGGAAATAATCTGGCGAAAAATCAGCGTACCACGGCCACTTCTTATTGGGGCTCCCATACAAAGTTGAGGAAATTAAACGAAAATTTTAACCACCATAACTTAGAAACTATTCAACGTAGGACACCAAATTTAAGATGTGGATTAACGTTGAAAAATTAATTGGATTTACTAGAAAGTGGTAAGCCACGCCCACTTTTATATAGCTCCCATACTAAGCCTCGGAATTATCTTAAAATCCTTTTACTTCGTCAAAGTCAACCATATTTCGGGTGTAAATTAGTAGTATATGCAAAAATTGTTTCTCGAAAAGTGGAAATAAAAGAAAAGTTGGATATTCGAGTAAACTTTTTATATATATAACTACATATGCAGGGTATAGTTTGGTCGGCCCCAGCCGACTGTAAGGAGATTTTTTTAACTTGATTTTCTCTTTCCAAAATTCTGATTACGTCATTGTAACACTATACAAAACCGGTTAAAATAGTACAATTTTGTATATTTAAATATTATCATAGTTAATAGACAATTTCAATTTTTAAATCAACTTTCGACCGGTTCTTTTCTTTAAAAATGTCAAGTCACATTGACTATAACTTTTTTAATTTTGTTATATACAAACGTGTGAAATGAAGTCGCGATTTTATTATAAAAAATTTTTATACAAATTGACAGCAATTAAAATGTCAATAAAATATTTTAGTAATGTATCGTACATTAGACTGTATCGCAATATATGGGGAAAAAAGTTGAACATGTTTCAGTTTTTCTGAGTTTCTGAAATTAAAAACATTTTTTTTTTCTGGTTGATATACTAACCAACCAGCCTTCTATACGTAGGACATAAGTTAAGCACTTGTTAAAATTTATTTATGATAAAACTCAGATGAAATCATCAAATGATATATCATTGTGAATGTATCAATTGGCTTCCTAGTATCATCCCTGTCTTTTTAATAGAAATTAATCCTCCTTAAATGATACATAATAATATCTCTTTAAAATTGATATGACAGAATCAAGGTCAATTACAAAATTACATACCACAAAATGTTTACTAAGAAAATAATAAATATTTTTGTCAAAGTTATAAACAATTTTTTCAATATAGTATAAATGTGTTATTTTTTATAAAATACTTAAATACTTAAATATGTTTTCTTGCGTGTATCCATCCATGGAAATTATCACTTATGTTGTAATGTAAAGATGTAACACGAAAATATAATTACCCTAATTAAATATGATTATATTCAATTTCATATTTAATAAGTTAATGATAATTACTTACTCGTACTTCTCTGCATGTAAATAGATATGATTTTTGGAATGAGTATAACTCAAATATTGGCTATCGTAAATCAATGGATTGTTCGTTGGGCTGTGCTGTGTGTAAGATCACCCATGCAGAACCCATCTCATATAACTCAATAACATGTTTTCAGAAAGAAAAAAAATTGTTTCCCTCAAAACATATCCACTTTTAGAGAAGAAATTTGTAATTCTGCTTCGAGGAATCTACGCAATTCCTACAAAGTCGCTTTTAAAAGAGCTCCGTATATATATATATATATATATATATATATATATATATATATATATATATATATATATATATATATATATATATAAAGTTTACTCGAATATCCATCTGTTTCTTTTATTTCCAGTTTTTGAGAAACAATTTGTGCATATACTACTAATTTACACCCGAAATATGGTTGACTTTGACGAAGTACGTTGTATGTTATGAGGGGAGCTATATAATAAGTGGGCGTGGCATACCTCTTTCTTGTAAATCCAATTAATTTTTCAATATTAATCCACACCTTAAATTTGTAAGTTATAGCGGTTTAAATTTTTTAAAATTTTCGCAACTTTGTATGGTAGCCCCATTAAGAAGTGGGCGTGCCATGTTGATTTTTTGCCAGATTATGTACAACTACCATATTAACCTAAGTATTGATTATGATTGTTCTAGACAGAAGATTACAGAAGCTGCAGCTATCTTAATTTAAAAGAAATTCAGTCATCCTGTATGGAAGCCACTATAAACAATGGACGTGGCTGGCCCACACCTAATCCACACCTTCAATCTGGTTGTTCTACGCTGAATAGTTTTTAAGTTATGGAGCTTAAAAGTTTTAGTATAATTCCCTCGACTTTGTATGGGAGACCCATGAAGGAGTGGGCATGGTACACTGATTTTCTGCCACATTATTTCCGACTACGATATTAATTTAAGTGTCAATTATGGTTATTCTAGACAGAAGATTGCCGAAGTTACAGCTGCTTCAATTTAAAATTTGTATGGGGGCTACGACAAACAGTGGGTGTGGTCCGCCTATTTCCTCTGAGCCTAGTTTCTCGTATAAAACTAATCCACACCTTAAATCTCGTTATTCTACGCTGAATAGTTTGCAAGTTATAACCGGTAACATTTTGTTTAATTTCCGCAACTTTGTATGGGAGACCCAAAAAGGAGTGGGCGTGGCACACTGATTTTCTGCCATATTACCATGTTAATCTAAGTGTCAATTATGGTTATTCTGGACAGAAGATTGTAGAAGTTACAGCTGTTTCAATTTAAAAGAAGTACAGACACTTTGTGTGGGAGCTACGCTAAAAAGTGGGCGTGGCTCACCCATTTTTGGCGAGGTTATATAGTATTATAATATAACTCTATGTGCCAAATATTGTTGTCCCAAGTGGTATATTATGTGAGTTATGGCAAGTTAAAGATTTTGAAAATTCCGAGGTTAGTCGCTTTGAATGCTTGGTGTGAGCGTGGCTATTGACCGATCATGCCCAATATCAATCCCCTTCGTACCCTTGGATTAAAGGTTACTTGTGCCAAATTTCGTCGAAATAGCTCAATATTTACTCAAGTTATCGTGCGAACCAGCCAGGTGACAGACAGACGGACGGACGGACGGACGGACGGACGGACATCGTTAAATTTAAAATTTAAGCGACCCTGATCACGAATATATATCTATGTCTATATCTCCGGAGATTCCTTCAACTGGACACAAACATCAGACCGAAATGAATATACCTTGCATATTGCATTATGCAGGGTATAAAAATGTATGAAGCATCAAATTTGAGCTGTTTTTATGATGGTCCTAAATACAAATTTTGATGATGGTGAAATACTTTAAAAGCAAAATTTCAATTAAAAGGCGTTAAAATTTCTTTTTTGTATACCAAACGACCAAACCTAATGAATTCCTACCCTACAGAGTAATTTAGTAGCACTCCTTCTCAGAGTTCTCTACAATATGCCTATGTATTGCATTATATAGAGTAAACATAAACATTTTTTATTTATTTGTACTGCATATTTCAAAAAAAAAAACAAACTTTATTAAAAAACCATATATTGTTCAATCATTAAAAAGTATTAAAAACAGATGTTAAGCTTTCTCTCCCAGCGGTTTTATAATCATTTCGTGTATTTGCATCTCTGGTGGGGTCTGCAAGCAATAAACTACTGCATTCGAGATATGTTCGGGACATAAAAACGGTGTACCTTCTGGCATGGTGCTAAAGTTGAAGATCTCAGTTTTTACAGCACCGGGACTAATGCTCTGCAAGATCAAAAATTTGATTATGTCAATATTCTCTCATTAGATGGTATAGTAAATAGTTTACTTACTGTGATTTTAATTTTAGTTTTATTTGTCCAAAACTCTTGCCTCAATATCTCTGTCATTGCGGTGATGGCATGTTTCGTCGATGGATATATACCGAGTGGAAATTCAGGCATATATGGTATTATATGTCCAGCTATACTATTTATGATGATAACATGACCATCGACAGCACGTTTCTTCATGGAACGGAATGCTTCACGTGTACACAATGCCACACCGAGAACATTCGTATCGAGCACTGCCTTTAGGTCAGCTGTATTATTTTCACCGACAATTTGACCTTTTGGCAAAATTCCAGCATTATTGATGAGAACATCAACACCGCCCAAATGCTGTTCTATCCAGGCGAAGGCTTTTACAATATCTTCCTCTTTGCTGACATCACATTTGATGGCATGAAAACGTTGCTGTTGCTCCTTGGGCAGACTGGCTTTCAATTCATTTTCCATCCGTTCCTGTCGTCTTGCCAACGCTACAACAATCATGCCTTTGGCAACAATATCCTTGCAACAGGCTGCACCAATGCCTGAACTAGCTCCCGTCACAACGGCTACTTTATTTTGCCAACGATCCATTTTCTAATCACGACCGTAGCGCACAAACTTTCGAATACGATTGATTGGTATTGCAAACTGTTAACTCTTTTTGAATAGTAAATTCTTTCTGCTTCTTACTTCTTGCTATTATTATTAATATTGATATTCTTTGCGTGTATCTGTCCATATATGAAACATAAAAGATAATTACTATAATTAATTTCATAGAAATATATCCAATTTGATTTCGTTGCGAATGTTAATGAGTGAATTTCATATTAGTGTAGAGATTCTGCTTTCGAATGAGTTTAACTCAAATAGCAATAAAAATTAAGAACCTCAGCCAAGTGACGATAACTTTTGCTTTCGAAAACACAATGCAATAGACATATGTATATGTATATTAAGGCTTCAATTAATGCAAATGAATTCGAATAAATATACATAAGTATATTAAATATAATTTAGAAATACTCAAATGAATTATAATAAGTTGATTTACCCAAGAAAGTAGTGCTGGAAGTAGAATTGGAAATAGTTGGTAAATTTTTATAATGTGTATTATTCACAATTTAAATTTTTATTTGAATTTTTTTCTGGTTTTTAACGCATATATTTTATTTTATCGTATTTAATTTTGTCGTAATTTTGTAAAATGATCTTAGTTCTAAGATGTTAAGTTTCTTAAACAGAGTTGTTTTAACTAACACATTAATTATACATGGAGATTGATGACGATATCACTAATCAAATATGCGCGTCTATGGCACACATTAGTTCAGTGTTATTCATGATACACATCATCGCTAATCGCAATACGCCGACTCACAATCGTCTGCGAAATTAAATCTGTTCTGACTTGAACAGAGTAGATTTGATTTTTATTTCATATATATAAATTTCAAATAGAACAATAGAATGGCTTATTTACATAGTGAAATATGTAAATTTATTGAAAACATTTTACTTTTTCCATTCTGCTTAATTGAACTTAGTGAGCATTCATTATTAAATAGAAAATGCATTTTATTTTAAATAAAGAAAAAAAGTTTTAATATATCTCTCCTATTGGTTTTATAATCATCTCATGTATTTGCACCTCTGGTGGTGTTTGCAAACAATACATCACTGCATCTGAAATATGTTCCGGTTGCAAAAGGGCTATTTCCTTTGACAAGCCTTTAAAATCGAAAATTTCAGTGTCTACAGCACCGGGGCTTATGCTCTGCCAAAACAAAATACATCTTATTATCATCCATTATACATATATAAAGTACAGTATTCTCGGATAAGAAATATCATATTGTACTTACTGTGATTTTAATTTTAGTTTGATTCCTTAAAAATTCCTGCCTCAATATTTCCGTCATTGCAGTGACTGCATGTTTCGATGGCGGATATATGCCCATTGGAGTTCCAGTTACATATGGTATCACATATCCAGCAATACTATTTATAATAATAACATGACCATTGACTGAACGTGTCTTCATTGAACGAAATGCTTCACGTGTACACAATGCCACACCGAGAACATTTGTATCGAGTACAGCTTTTAGATCATCTGTATTATTTTCTGCAACAATTTGTGTCTTTGCTATGATGCCAGCATTATTGATGAGAACATCAACGCCACCCAAATGCTGTTCTACCCATGAGAAGGCTTTTCGGATATCCTCATCTATGCTGACATCACATTTAATGGCGTGAAAACGCTTCTGTTGCTCATTCGATAGATTGGCTTTTAATTCATTTTCCATACGTTCATACTGTCTGTCTAGGCCAACAACGATCATACCATTGGCTAGGATATTCTTGCAACAAGCAGCACCAATACCTGAACTAGCTCCCGTCACAACGGCTACTTTATTTTGCCAACGTTCCATGTTATTGCGAAATAATTTCTCTTTCTGAACGCAATGACAAACACATTATAACTGATTTTAATGTTCACTGCCTAACGATTGTAATTAAGAAACATATTACTACACAACTGCATTGGCCTCTGTGCAGACAATAAAAATGAATGATAAGTGCCCATTTATGATGCAGATAATAAAATAGATAGATAAGTGCTTTAGCTGGGGATTATCGCATGAATTATCGATTTTCATATATAATTCATATCACTCAATTTAGCAGTTTTTGCTGTGGTACTCTGGTAACAGTGGGAGCTAATTTGATCAAAATATTCACTTTGTAGAAGAAGTGATGACAATATAAGATAAGTCTATTTGATAGGAATGTAAGTAAGGAAAAACTGGACAACTGTTGTAGTATTTGGCAATTTTCATGCTTTTTTTCGGCTTCATTTTTGTGGAGTTATTTCAGTTATGTTTCAGAGCTTTGACTTTGAGTTGTGGCCATTTATCCCCACACAATGCTCTCAATTTCTTAGCTCTCGCATCAAAGGCCTATTATTAATTATTTTCATATATCAAATCTCGTTAATTCGCATCATCTATGAACTCAGTATGAAAATTGCATATATATAATGGCCAGTAGTTAGAGTCATAGTTGGCCATCATCTTAAATACAGTGTGTCTAATTTGACATATTTTCCATGTAAAAATTTGTCAAATGGTCAATCTGAAATTTAAACTACTATACCTACGGACTACTAAAATTTCAAAAATTACAAAAGCGACATAGTCAACTTTTCTTGTGTACCCTGAATGTTATCAATAGAAAGTCTCAATGGATCAAACAATTGTGTATTATTCTTTATCAATAATAAATAATTATATTATTACTAATTTGTAGGCTATATTTTATCATTTTGAAATTAAATAGTATTATCAAGAATTTTAGTGTTTGCAATTGATGGGATCTCGCTAGAATTCAATTATATTTACAATCGATGGTCGAATTTAATCGATGCTGATAACGCCTAAAATGTCACTACTAATGACAACCTGGGAAGACAGCAGTGGAAGTCAATGACCGATTAAAGAGACGCAAAATTCTTGTGTTTTTTAATTTTAATTTATTTATTATTATTATTTTTTTCTTCCTCTATTAATCTTGATTTAATTCGTATGTATGGGTTCGATCATCGAGCGCGACATAATAAAATAAATAAATATGTGGTACTTAAAGCCCCAAAGGGCTCATTGGCCGAGCTTCTCTTCCATTACTGTTGTGCGTCTCAAATTTTGGACAATATTAGAAGGGACCTACTTATTTTAGCCGGTTCCGAACGGCAGAACACTTGTAACATCACTTTTTCTGAGCTTTGTCACAGAGTTCTTTTAGAAGCTTTTTCATGGCAAGTTGTTACTGTCAGAAGAATTGCCAATTGCTTGCCGACAGGTGGGTACAGTTCGAAAGAAAAATCTTATCGATATAAAATTTGTTATGCATCAGCCGGGGATTGAACCACGACCTACAGATCAGAAGGCGAACACACTAACCACTGAGCTATCCTATCGAGCACCCTATCGAGCGCGACATGACGTTTAAAAAACAATTATTTTATTTATTTCCTTATTAATTTCTTTTTTATTTTAATATTTTTAGCATGAATTCACCATGTTACAATATATACAAAACACATATAATCACAAAAAAAAAAAAAAACGATTTTAGATCGTCTGCCCCACTGGTTTTATAATCATTTCATGTACTTGCATTTCTGGTGGTGTTTGCAAACAATATATCACTGCATTCGAGATATGTTCTGGACGCAAAAATGGTGTATCCTTTGGCAAAACACTAAAATCAGCAATTTCAGTATCTACAACACCGGGACTTATGCTCTGTAAATTCAAAAACATTACCATTCCATTCAACTTCATATATTCTGTAGACTACATATAATAAATACTTACTGTGATTTTAATTTTAGTTTGATTTCTCAAAAATTCCTGTCTCAATATCTCCGTCATTGCAGTGATGGCATATTTCGTTGACGGATATATACCCAATGTCATTTCAGGTATAAATGGTATCATATGTCCAGCTACACTGTTTATAGTAATAACATGACCATCGACACCACGTGTTTTCATCGAACGAAATGCTTCACGTGTACACAATGCCACACCGAGAACATTCGTATCGAGCACCGCCTTTAAATCAGCTGTATTATTTTCTCCAACAATTTCGCTTTTCGGCAAAATACCAGCATTATTGACGAGAACATCAACACCACCTAAATGTTGTTCCACCCATGCAAAGGCTTTTACAATGTCTTCCTCTTTGCTAACGTCGCATTTAATGGCATGAAAACGTTTCTGTTGCTCCTTGGGCAGACTAGCTTTCAATTCATTTTCCATGCGTTCCTGTCGTCTGGCTAGGCCTACAACTATCATTCCATTGGCAATGATATCCTTGCAACAGGCCGCACCAATACCTGAACTAGCTCCCGTCACAACGGCTACTTTATTCTGCCAACGCTCCATTTTTGTTTGCGACACAAATTGTTTCTCTCTTTCCGTAACGATGAACACTATACAACTGATTGAAAATTTCACTGTGTCACTATAGTTGATTGCAATTTTTAAATGCATACATTCTATGAAATTAATATGCTACGTGCATTAACAATGCAAATTTAAAACTATTTTTATCGCATAAAAAAAATTACATCACTATAATACAAATATAGCTATTATACTTAATAAATAAATACATTCTACAATTAAGAATAGATATAATAATATATCAGAAGTAGTAAAAAGAAATCCATTATTTTTCCAATAGATCGTTTTAGTAATCTCGTGTTGTATAAGTGCGATCGGATTACGCTAGATAGCGTTAGAAAGATAGGATTTCGTGCTAAATAAACCTTTCAGACAGTATTGTTTCAGCACGAGTCAAAGATGAACACCAGTAAAGGGAAAATACGCCATATTTTACAGTTTTTCTTCGATAAAGGCGAAAACGCTAGTCAGACGGCTGAAAATGTGCATAGTGTTTATGGTCCTGATACTGCGACAGCCAATCACGTGTAAATTTCGTCGATTCCGTTCTGGTAATTTTGATGTCAAAGATGTACTACGTTCTGGAGAGCCAATTGTCAAAAATATCGATAAAAAATAATGGAAATCGTCGAGTCTGACCGTCATGTAAGCAATGTTTCTATTGCCCAGGAGCTAAACATTGCACAAAAAACCGTTTGGAATCATTTAAATAGGACTGGATACAAAGAGAAGCTCGATGTATGGGTGTCACACGAGTTAACACAAAAAAACCTCATGGACCGAATTTCCATCTGCGAATCGCTGCTGAATCGCAACAAAATCGATCCATTCCATGAAGCGGATGGTTATTGGTGATGAAAAGTGGGTCACTTACGACAACGTCAAGCGAAACGGGCGAAATTCGGACCTATACTCTATATATAGGAGAGGAATTGTGTTCCATCAGAACAACGCCAGGCCACACACATCGATAGCAACTCGCCAGAAGTTCCGAGAGCTTGGTTGGGAGGTTCTTATACATCCACCTTATAGTCCGGACCAGGCAACAAGTGATTATTACTACCTGTTCCTGTCTATGGCGAATGATTTTGCTGATGAAAAATTCCCCTCAAGAGAAGCTTGTGAAAATCGACTGTCCCAGTTTCTATGAGAGCGGCATTATGAAATTACCTTCAAAATGGCAACAAGCTATCGAACAAAACGGCGCATATTTGACCTAAATCGGATCATAATAACTATGCTAAATAAAACCTTCAATTTAATGCAAAAACAATGGATTTCTTTTTACTAGACCTTATATTTGCTGGATAAGTTCGATCCGCTATCGAGACATGTTAGTTTAGAAATTTTAATTTATTTATTATTAATTTTCTCTCTCTCTCTCTCTCTCTCTCTCTATTAATCTTGATTTAATACGTATGTATGGGTTCGATCATCGAGTGCGACATGACGTTTCAAAAACATTTGTTTTATTTATTTATTTATTTCTTTCTTTTTTATTATTATATTTGTAATACGAATTCACTGTGTTTCAATATATACAAAACATATATAATTACAAACAAACAAATTTTAGAACTTCTCCCCCATTGGTTTTATAATCATTTCATGTACTTGCATTTCTGGTGGTGTTTGTAAACAATATATTACTGCATTTGAGATATGTTCTGGACGTAAAAATGGCGTATCCTTTGGCATAACACTAAAATCGGCAATTTCAGTATCAACAACACCGGGACTTATGCTCTGTAAATTCAAAAACATTCCCATCCCATTCCACATCATATATTTTGTAGGCTACATATAATAAATACTTACAGTGATTTTAATTTTAGTTTGATTTCTCAAAAATTCCTGTCTCAATATCTCCGTCATTGCAGTGATGGCATGTTTCGTTGACGGATATATACCCAATGTCATTTCAGGTATAAATGGTATCATATGTCCAGCTATACTGTTTATAGTAATAACATGACCATCGACACCACGTTTCTTCATTGAACGAAATGCTTCACGTGTACACAATGCCACACCGAGAACATTCGTATCGAGCACCGCCTTTAGATCAGCTGTATTATTTTCTCCGACAATTTGGCTTTTTCCCAAAATACCAGCATTATTGACGAGAACATCAACACCACCCAAATGTTGTTCCACCCAAGCAAAGGCTTTTAGAATGTCTTCCTCTTTGCTAACGTCGCATTTAATGGCATGAAAACGTTTCTGTTGCTCCTTGGGCAGACTGGCTTTCAATTCATTTTCCATACGTTCCTGTCGTCTGGCTAGGCCTACAACTATCATGCCTTTGGCAACAATATCCTTGCAACAAGCCGCACCAATACCTGAACTAGCTCCCGTCACAACGGCTACTTTATTTTGCCAACGCTCCATTTTTGTTTGCAACACAAATTGTTTCTTTCTTTCCGTAACGATGAACACTATACAACTGATTGAAAATTTCACTGTGTCATTATAGTTTATTGCAATTTTCAAATGAATGCATTCTATGAAATTAATATGCTACGTACATTAACAATGCTAATTCAAAAACTATTTTTATGGCACAAAAAAAAAAAACAGTAATGCCATTTCTATAAAACAAATATAGCTATTGTACTTAATAAATTAATATATTGTACATTCAAGCATAGAAAAATGATAGATATAATTATAAAGCACTTGACTTTGCAGCTTGCAGCTTAGATAATATAAATATAGTGATGGAAATAATCAATAATTGCTTAAATCGAGTTAAGGAAGAATTGTGAAAAAATCCCCCAAGATTTAAGAAATCAGGTTACAATTATTGATACTAAATAGATCGTGAGATTATTCCAAAGCCATCCGAATGCGTTCAAATGACTTAGTGCTTCGATCAACCGATTGAGTTTGTTTTATTACTTAATAATCGGAAAATATTGTATATAAAATCGACTTAAGAGCTTATTGCTTTTCGCAGAAATACTACTTTATATTCTGAATACAGTAATGAACAATTCAAGGAGGGGCTTTGGTACAACTGCTACTACTACTACTACTACTACTACATATTCATGTAGTTCATATTGTATAAATAGCAGAACAAAAATAAAAAACATATTACAAACGAATACGAAAATTATCGTATTGCTCAATACATTGCCATATTAATTATATATTAACTATATATTCCAATATCACAATTTAATATTAAAGTAAGGGTTAAAGTAAGGGTAAGACTTCTACTGTAATATACTACTTATACGTTAAGTATATATTATATAAGTGCACTCGTATTTGCACTATATGCATATATGAAAATGTATTCATCATTACATCTTACGAGTAGTATTTAACAATTAAAAAATCAACTATGCGACTTATATTTACACTTTTCATCAATAAATATGTTATCAATATAAACTTTTAACAGATAAATGCATTGTTTATTATTATGAATAATAAATAAACCATTTGAAAGAATATATAAAGTGCCGGCAGTCAAAATATGATGTAAGCACTTTTTTTCGAAATTAATTTTTCTTCTTCTTTGTTTTTCTGCAATCGCCTTTTGTAAGTGATAGATTTTATTATTGAAAGAATTGTGTGTTTGAATTATTTATTGTTTCTGTACATAAAATGAAAATTTTAATCATAAAATCGATGGAAAGAAAATTGAAAAAGGAAAAACTAAACTGAATTGACCACTTGTAATTTAAATACATATCATATGAAAGCACATACTAATTGTAAATTTTATATGAAATATAAAATATCATTTTTTTTAAAATATTTTTTCTTCCTCCCGTAAAATTATAGAATTGACGCTTGTCATATTTTTACTACAGACCCTTCTTTTAATTACGAATGTAATTCACGTACTCATCATAGTAAAAATGCATAATAGATCTTATCTAAAAGTCAATTGCAAAATCTCGTGACATAACTTAGGATGAGTTTCGACTGTTTGCCTTTCTTGAAAAATATTTGCTTAGTGGAGCCCGGAAACAAGGCTCTGTGTATGAGAGAAGACCATTATATTCGCAATGATAAGTTTGTCGTAAGCTTTCGTATAAAGAATTATATAGAATGATATTGGATATTTACGGAGAGCATGCAGTTTTATGAATAATTCAATAAATTCAAAAGTGGTGTTTCTGTTGTGTGAAACAAAGAACGTGAAGGGCCATCGAAAGACATCGATAGTGGAGACATCGAATGGCAATCATTATTCATAACCGAACAAAATTCATATATCAGCCCCTTCCAAGCGGCCACATCGAGGCCAAATTACTCTGGAAAAAAGACTGCTCTATGTTTTTTGGGACCAACATCGACAACATCGGCCCAGGAAGTGATAGAAACGCTTTGCTGGGAATCTCAGGCCTGTGCAGGTTATTCAGAAAGCTTGGCTACAACTGATTACCACTTCTTTTCTTACTTAATTTCTTACGAAAATGAAAAAAAATCAGGCTTATCCTAAACACTTGTTCGCGAGAATATTTTCATTTGTAAGCAATCTAAAATGCATTCCTGATAAGTGAAAATTTTCAAGCGAAATTTTGTTCAGGATAAGCCTGAATGTCTAAATGACTGAAAAAAAACGAACGAGGCAAAAAGAAAATAGATGTTAATCAAATATTATTCAACAAATTTTTAATTATATACGAGTATTTAAAAAAAAAGCCAGTGTTTATTATATTATCCAGTCGAAATATTTTTCGGTACTCTAAAAAATCAACCAGAAACTAACCCAGGATTGTAATGAATCTCCATATGGGATGTCTAAACATTAAAGCATCACCTTTTTTCACCTTTTTTCTCTAAATTTTACATTTCAAATAGCTGACGTGGAAAAAAAAATGTACAGAAAATTAATTTACCAGTAGTGTTGCTAAGGAAACAGCAGCACTACTGTGTTTCGCAATTGATTCCAAATATATATTTGTTTTTTTTTTTTGCAAATTTCCAATCATATTTCACCAGATCGTGAATACCGCTTTAGCATATGTACACTTGTCTCGGAAATTTGCATTTGCATTCATAAATAAAACTGTCAACTGCCTAGACATATCGGCACCATGTTGTCTCTTAACAATTTTACGTTCATAACTATGAGTAAAGAATTTTCTCTACTCTTTTTATATGTTGTTGTTGTTTTCATCTTCTATTATATAGTATATAAACATTCTTAAGATTACCATATCAAAATGACTCTACGTTTATACGACTATACTCGTAGTTGTTGTGGAGCAATAACAACTAAAAGTGCATAGCACTAATAAAAAATAATCATAATCATTTTATATTAATATCAATATGTAAGTACAAGTATATGCATATATACATATAAGTGCATACACACAATTTTTCAGAAACAAGTAGGCACACAATATATGTATACACTTGCTTGCATATGCATTCTTATGCAGTGGTGAGACTAATAAAAATCATAAATGGGGTGTTACTTATAATCAAAGGCAAAGAAATGAAAATTTTCTGCTCTAAAAATTATAAATTTATTTCTGTATACCATAAGTATATATGATGACTCAACAAATTATGATATACACACATTTATTTGTATACATCCAAATGTATGTATGTGTGTATGACAAACGCACATTTTTCAGTTTGAAATAATTGTATTGCACTTGAAAAGTGATTCGTTATTGTATATCAGATTTTCAATGTAAAATGGTGAGACGTATTAATTATATTTATTACTTTTATTTTGGTTTCTTTTACTGCTCTCATTAATTCGTATTAATTGAGCTAACGAGACTGATAAATTACAAAAATCTTCGATTTCATTGAAATATGAATCTACTATTTTGATACGATTGAAAAGATATAATATATATATAGAGAAAAACTAAAATTCCATATATTATACTTAAAATATAAATAATTGTAAAATTTTACAAATAAACATACACAAATGAAATAAGAAAGTAAATCACTTTCCCAACGAAAAATATAATTTATCACATAACAACAGTGAAAAATCAATAAATAGAAAAAAAAAGAAAACAAACTGACAAATAACAAATCAACAACTTTTTGCAATTAAACAAATTTTTTATGGCTTATTGATGATTGTTTATTTGGAATTTGAAAGGACAGAAGAAAGGCCAATATTGTTATGAGCACGTTTACAATGAAGAAAACATTGCAGCTGTTATGACATGTGGATGACCAAGAAAATAATAAATTCAAAGTCTAACAACAAAAGCAAAAATATCAAAATGAATACTTGTCACAACAATACCAACCACAGCAACAAAAGCAACAACCATGACAGCGAAGAGAATAAAAACAGAAATTTCTATAAAAGCAAAAACAACACCATCCGCAACAACAGTAAATAACGCCAACCACAACAACAAAAATAACACCAATCCCAACAACAACAACAACAACAACAACAACAACAACAACAACAACAACAACAATGCCAACCACAACAATAACAATAAGACTAACTGCAACATCAGCAATAACGCCAAACATGACAATGACAATGAGACCAACAACAACAACAACAACTACTGCTAATACTACTACTACAACAGCAACAACACAACAACCACATCAATATAAACACAACCAGAACAACAACACAAGATCCTCACATACCAATTCCTCTATAATGACATGTAATAAATTCAAAAGTACTAAAAAGTATGCAATGTTCTCCATAATGTGAAAATAAACAGAAATGTTATGTGAACGTGAAATATTTAAAAATCAGATGATAATTGATAAAGCTTAAAATTCCTGTGTATGACCCCATCGAGTGCCATCCACCAGACGGCAATCCCTTGTAATAGTTCTGGTCACACCATCGCTGTGTAGAGCCAACATACGACACTAGGACCCATTTCACATGTTTTTTCATATTGT
This sequence comes from Megamerina dolium, assembly GCA_963854835.1. Taxonomy (NCBI): domain Eukaryota; kingdom Metazoa; phylum Arthropoda; class Insecta; order Diptera; family Megamerinidae; genus Megamerina; species Megamerina dolium. The sequence goes on along the minus strand of OY978527.1, from coordinate 57,957,179 downwards.
TCGTTTGCATGAATATAATGCAAACGAAGCTTTCCTATCGCGTTCTTCGATGTGACCTTTCCAATAAAAATTTTTGTGTCTAGAACAAATCCTAGATATCTGTCTTCGTCCGGAAAGCTCAAACAAATTCACCTGATTGGCTCATATTCCCGTGTGAATAGTGCAAAATCTACAATATTTTTTTGTAGATTGACACCAAGGCCTATGGTGCAGTTGCTTAAAATGTCAAGGGGTACTACCATATTTACCACTGACACCACTGATGTGAGGTTGTCCATGTATGATATTGTCTTGCAACCTAAGTTTTCCAATAATAGTAATAATTCGTTAACTACAAGTACGTACAGCAAGGGTAAAAGGATACGTCCATATGGAGTCACCCTATGGGCATGTCTTTAGATATAAAATTTCCATAGCTTCACGTTGATGGTTCTACGAGTGAGCCAAGGGCCTATCAAGTATCTTAACGTTAGATAAGGCTTCTATGATAGCTCCGGCAATAAAATTATTAAAAGCAATATCAATATCAATATAAAGGTGACCATTGTGGATCTCATGCAGTTCAAGAACTTTTCTATTTTCGATACCATAGAGTGTGGGGCGGAGTGTGGGTGTGGGGATTCACCTTTTTAATACGCCTGTTGTTCCGTCGATAATCTATTTGAGTCATTATTTTGTGGAACATAGGGGTAGATCAATCTTTCTAGTGTTTTTTAAAGGATAGCAAGGTTATAAGGTCTAAGGTTCTTGGGGTTAGACTGATCGGCTTTCCTAGCTTTTGAATGAATATTACATTTACATCAGTCCAACTCTCATTAATGTGTGATAATTTAATGTAGACTTCAAAAATGGCTTCCAACCAGAGTGAAACCAGATTGGACACTATTTGAAGCTCAGTCGGTCCATCCGGTCTAGGGGACTTGAATGATTTGAAGGAGTGATTCGCTCAGTGAATCCTCTTCAAAGTTATGATGGCCTTGGGTAGGATATCAGAGAAGTGCTCAGAAGATGGACATGAATTGAATGAGAAACGAGACAAACTTCAACTTCAAAACTCAATCTTTCCAAAAAGTAAGCTTCTAAAACTGTATCGATTGTGCGTTGTTATAATAAATAAAAATAATAAAAGCGTGTTTTTTGAAGGAGATTGCACTTAATAAGCACTATTTACTACATGAATTAAAATGAAGTGAGTATTCCCAGAGTCCTCAATATGAAAAAGCGGGATGACCGACGAACCAACGAGTAGTTAACATACTTATTACCATATTTTACTATCATTGAATGTTTCTTTTAACCAAAGCACTGTGAATAACAGACATTCGTTTAAATCTTGATAAATTCCTTAGTTTATTATTGAATTTAACTAAACAGGACCATAGTCAGCATTTAAAAAATGAAATGATAGGACCTAAACAAAACTGTACAATCATTAATTATCGATTTTAAGGGAGGTTGCAAACAAACGAATAACCTTTCAAATATTAAATTCATTTCGAGGGGGCTGAAACACCCGCCTTATTGAATTGCAACTGCACTTTCAATTCCTCGTACTTCCATGAATGTGTTTGTGTATATAAAATATGTTATAAGGCTGTGTGTTTACTTTGTTTTTTTTTTGTCCCACCAACAAATAAACATACAGAAAGAACAACATTAATAAAAGTTGTTGCCACTGTGCATAACTGTAGCTTGCAATGCGAAAGCCGAAACAGGCTGCCTCTGTGTGTTGTGTTTGTTGTTTGGTTTTCGCAATTTCTTGCAATTTCAACTTCAATTAAGTAAATGTGTCTTAAAATCTAGCAACTTATTGCCAGACCAGACAAATGCGAGTAGGTACTACTCTACAGTTTCGGACATACCACACGTTGTACGCATACGTACGCCATACACCATGCCATAGAAACACTTGAGTACTCGTAAATAAATTCTGCAAAGAGAGACAGAGTAGATATATTTACTTGGTTCTAGATAGCATAGACATTATAGCCAGAATTTCCTGTCAACAGTTAAGATGACATCAAATTGCCAACATCAACGACATTCATTCGCACACACACACATAGAATATGTGGCCGCCAAGGCAAGTGTGTCGTATACGAGTATGCTAATTTTTTGGAATATTATCTTCCCTTACCCCATCTTTAGGCTAACGACTTGTTGCATATATCTATGTATATATGTTGATATGTACACGTGCATATAAATATAGTGCATGGACTACCATAGAGTTTGTATGTTTGCCAGTGTGTAAGAATGTACTCGTACATAAAAGCGAAGAAGTGAAGGTGCTTTCCTTTGAATAGCAACACAATCAACTGCTGCGGTTGCTATTGTCGGCAACATTTTTTTGTTGTGTTCTTCTTTTTCTTCTTATTGCTGTGCTTCTGCTGAATAATAACTCGTAGGTAAACGACATTAATTTGCTCTTCTTTTAGTTTATATAGTGTGTGTATATATATTTTATGTGGGCATTGTTAAATTAAAATAATGATATAACTGAAATGAGTCTTGGTTATTATAAAGTAATTAACACAGTTTATAACAAAACATTATTAATTATGTTTTAATTACATAATTATGTAAATAATACATGTTATATGAAAATTTGCCATATTTTCTACTCATTTCAATGTCCGTTATTAATTATTTTAATCGTTTTAATTAAAACATTACTGTTCTTTGTGTGACTGTTTACATACTAAGTGGTTTTTGTCATTTGCCGTATTATTAGACAGTAAATTGAAAATTCTTCAGGCAAATGATTTCTCTCACAGAAGTGTAAATGAGGTAAAGAATCCTTTATGCACTTGATCACGGTGTAATCCAAATGGTTTATATAATAATTTTTAATATATTAATTTTTTTAAACACTTGCTTGTATAGAAAGTTTTTCCTTTTGGCAATAAAATTTTATAAACACCGGGATCGGTAAAATGGCTCCAAGGAATGGAGGCCCTTGAACAATCAGCTGCTGAATAATTCTGTGTTGAGTATCTGCAGCACTGTTCCCATGAGAAATGTCAATGAACAGATAGACGCGGCTGTGAAAATCGACTTTTCAAATGAGCATAGAAAAATTTTTACAAAGCTCATAAAATTAACTTTTTTAATAGCTTTCAAAATTCATATTGAATGAAATGTTAGATTATGAAATATTAAATTCCGAACTCGATTTAAATTATTTCAATAGAAATTTAATCTAAATTATAAATTATTCACAATCAAACGGAGTGCCCAAATTTAACATCCCTGTAATAGAATATTTTTAGAATGTCAAATTATAAGCGTTTGTAAAAAAGTGTTTGCATAGGTTTTTTCTGTAAATTTAAATCAATTAGAATTCAAGCTTAAATCATTTGAAATCGAATCGAATCGAATTGAAATAGGCGGACAAGAGCACAGCCCAAATGGATAGTTGAACAGTGGTAAATTGAAAACTAAATAATACATGTGTAAGCAATATAATACACCTACCAATTATTTTTGCATTTATGCATACATATATATATATAGCACATACTTAGACATATCAAGGTCATTTGTTAACATTCATCCATTCAATCCATGTAGCGAGAGTAAATAAATAAATAAAAGCAACAACAACAGCAAAAACTATGCATAAAAACACAAATGATGTAGAATATAATTAACAAAGATTATACTGTAGCAAAAAAACAAAAAAAGTGTGGCAACTAACTGTTTACGGCAAAACGAAACAACTTCAACACAGACCAACTACAACGACGAGACAACGTCTAATACATATGATGGTGGCACTTATAATTGCTACTGTTGCTGCAAAGTTTGTTACTTTTTTTTGAAGAAAACTGCCACAACATATCTAATGATGATCAACACACACACACACACACACACACAAGAGAAGAGGTGGTTGATGTTAAGAAGGAGGTTGGAGCAAAATACCATCTTAATCCGCCTCTTCTCACCACATCATTTTATTCTTATTTGTATTTTTTTGTTTTTTTTTTGTTTTCTACAAATAATAATTTATTTGCATTTCACCATTGCCTCTTATTATTATAACCACTATTATTATTATTATTATTATTATTATTCTTTGTGCAAAAGCTATTGCATCTAATGTTTATACTGCTGAACGTTCAATAATGCATCTTGAACATTAATCATTTGTTTGACTGTAAATGTTTTCGTGTGTGGACAAGGAGGTTTGCAACATATTTACAATACGCATATATGTACATATATATGAATCCATATGACGAATATTCTTGTTTATTTGTGTGTTCATCACATGTGCTGTGCGTTGTCCACATACAATACAATGGCACTGGTTCGCAATAGTAATTCCATTAGTTCTTTTGGAATCGTTGATTCCAAATCTTTTTTTAAACATTTGTCATTGAAGCTAGCAAGTAACCTTTTCTGTCTCTCTCTTCATCTTCTTTACCTGCCACTTGTTACTAGAACAAATTGAAAAAAGCCATCAATTCTTCCAACTAACTCCCGCTGCATTACCTTTAACCAGCCATGAACTAGTTCCAACTAGATTTTTATACGTATTTTTGGATAAAGTTTACGTATTCGACTAATACCATTTGAATTATCTTCAATTAGTTTAATGGACATTTTCTTTTTGACATATTTACTTTTATATTCTCATCCTATACACCAACTACCCAAAGCAAACGGCTCTCGCTTAGTCTGCAGGGTATTGACTTTAGCATCAAGTTGCAAAAATACATAGTAAAAGTTATAAAGATATTATTTGCAAGATTTTCTTTTGAAATTTCCATTACTTTTTTTACTCAATTGCAAGTGAAATTTAAATTGAAACGCAACTATGAATATGTATACGAAAGAGAACGAGTAGTCGTATTACTAGAATGTAATAACTATTGATTTGCTACATCCTTTATTATCAAGCATAGATAATGTGATTCTAGCAAGTTTTTGCTTCTTCTCTCTCTGTGTTTGCCTCAGAAGTTTAATAAATTGATTCCTTTCATTCGAACGTTGGTTGATGAAAGCTTTAGCAATAAATACTATAGCTGATTATGAGAATTATAATATACTACATACTTTTTGTAGTTCCAATTATTGCTCCCAATCAGAGGCCAGAAGTAGATGAGCTGGATGATTGCAATTCTGATTGTCGAATTACTGCCCCTAAGAATGAATGGCATTGCGTTCGTAATTACCTGGTAACCTCTCGTTTCAATCTAGTAATTCCAAAACTTCGAGAACTATGCTTCCGATGGCCTCCGATTGAAAATCAATTGCGAACGGAAAACTAAAAATATTACAAAATTATTGCTGGCGTTAATTCAGAAGATCGTCTCTAAAAAGGAATCTTTCAGACAGAGCACATCTAATACAAAAAGCAAAATCCTAAGTCTGATATCATAATCTCGAAACGTAGATACTAGACGGCTCTTTGGATTCCTCGGTAAGATTGCTAAGGATAAAGCGGACAGATTGGTATACAGGCTCGGTTCCTGGCTGTGGATAAAGAGTACGGCGAGTGGAATATGCTTCAGGACGAGCCGTAACAATCATCGAGGCACAACGAAGACCCACCTTGATAAACGGCCCTATGACGAGCACCAGGAAAGCGTATAATTACGAAGCTGCAGGTGTAGCTCTTTTATAAAAACGTAAACAAAGACATCGGAGAAATAGGAGAAAATTGAATCAAGTCTGAATTGAATCAATCAGCCGGAGCATCTTCAACTCCCACCTTCAACTTCTCCCAGATATTACTCTTCTGCAGAGTGCTAAAACGAGACGATCAGCTGTGGAGAGAGTTGTTAAAAAAATGCGTTTGGCTCATTCCAGTCAGAGGCATTCTGAAACAACGTAATGCCATTTATGAAGAGCAAGGTAAAATGGAGCAGCAGAATACAAAAATGCCAATACATGCCTGAGTGGTCATCTTGGCATGAATGATAAGGAATCCAGTGGGGTGTAACATTTATAAATCTCAAAACTTTGCTTCCAATATCGATGATAGAACTAACGAATAGGATGACACCTACAAATTATTGTATGCGATGAGACTTCAGGAGAAGGAGTCTAGTACATCCAAAGCAATCTTCCATCTAGACTGATTCTCTATACTCGACTCAAGGTGGTTTCCACGAGGACTGTGATTTGATTATCGAATGATTGCTTAATAATGTGATGTCCAAAAAAAGTACAAATACTTAATTATTAGCGATGTACGATGTTTTAAATTAAATTATAATGAATCGAGTTGGTTTGATAAATCAACATTTTAATTTTCTATAAACACTAAATATACCCAAAAAATGCCTTAAGTAAACTTTAAACTAAACAATAAACTAGCATACATACGAGATACTTGCCTTTGGAAGTGATTGTAGTTATCATGATGGAAATAGTGCAACCTACATACATACGTATGTACATGTTAATAGAGGTGATGAGAAAATGATTGTAATAAATAAGTATAAGTATGTGAGCAGACTCTATTGTTTGTAGAATGGTTATAATTGCCTTAAAGCACGCTATTGCCCCTATTTCTATACAATACATGCATTATTTTTATATTTATACTTCATATCTCAATTTACCTACTTACGGAGTACATACATGAGTATATACTCATATGAATATACATGTACATGTATGCTTATATATTTTGAATTTAACAATTATGCTTTTCTAATTTCTTTTCAGTTTAGTTTAGTCTTAGCTGGTAATGAATTGTGGCCCATGGAACGGCCTGAAGGCATGCCAAACATAGTCTCATTAGAAGTGATGTGTGGTAAAGATCATATGGATGTACATTTAACATTCTCACATCCCTTCGAAGGTATCGTTAGTTCGAAAGGTATGTAAAACATCAATATGTTGTTTAATATTTTAACCTTTTCAAATTTTGAATATTAATTACTTATATTTGTCTACATACTTACTATTTACCATAGGACAACACAGTGATCCACGTTGTGTTTATGTGCCACCATCAACGGGAAAAACATTTTTCTCATTTAGAATATCATATTCACGATGTGGTACAAAACCTGATTTACATGGACAATTCTATGAGAATACGGTAAGTTTTACTAATTATTCAATTAATCAAAGTACACTGAAAGTAATTTTAGATGAATTTTACAATAAATATCACTGGAATATGAAGAAATTAAATTGAGCTAACTGAAAACGAATACGGGGAATTTTTTTCTCTTTGCCTGAAGGGCTTTTGGCTTAGAGCATTTGGTTTTGGTTCAGATGTAAATACAACACACGTCGTCAGATTTTGGCCATTGCCCTCATTTAGTTTCTCCCCAGATTATTTATAAGAAACCAAAGGGATAAAAAAATTTTCTGTATTTTCAATATATTTGGCATAGATTTTAATATTTGATGTTTTCTCCAAAAGTCCATTTAGTTTTTAAATAATTGTAACATTTTTTTTTAATGTAGTAAAAATATAATAAAATATTAGGGATTAAGTACAAGTATAAAATTCCATCGCTCCATCATATGGGCTTCCTTAATACAAGATATCCTAATCACAAGATATTTGAGACAAAATATATTTTTTTCGAAACACGAAAATTCCAACGAAAAGTGTTCAGGTCATAGTACATACTTTGATAATCTGAAAAGTTTGTAGGGTAATCAATACAACATTGTGGTTGGGTAAGTTCCGTAACTCAATGGTTGGTGTGTTGGCCTTCTGATCTGTAGGTCTTGGGGGGTCAATCCCCGGCTGAAGCATAACAAATTTAATATCAAAAAGATTTTTCTTTCGAACGGTACCGGTTCGATGGCAATTCTTCCATCAGTAACAATTTGCCATGAAAAAGCTTCTAAAGAACTCTATGACAAAGCTCAGAAAAAGTGATGTGACAAGGGTTCTGCGTTCGGAAGCGGCTAAAAGAAGTAAGTCCCTTCTAATACTGTCCTAAATTTAACACGCACTACAGTAATGGAAGCCAAGCTCGGCCAAAAAGCCCTTCGGGGCTTTTAAATGCCACATGTATATACATATAATCAATACAATTTTTTTTTATAAAACTCGACTTTAATCATCAATATAGTCTCCTTCAACAATCATTTCAATGTTTCTCTAACATTTCAATATTTTTCTTGTAGAACGATTCATCTTGGCCTCAAGAACGATTGGCCTCAAGATAGGCCTCAAGATAGGCCTCTCTTTCGGCGATCAGCTTTTTTTTTTAATTCGAACCAAAGCTCTTTCCGGCAAGCATTTCTTTGAGGTCAGTGGGAATGAAATCTTTCCAATATTGTCGAGGCGAAAGAAATTGGAAGCGTAATTAATGCAATTTGGAAATGGTAGCCAACGACTTGTGACTCGATGCATTATCTTGGTTGAAGAGCATTCTTTTCTTCTTCATATAAGGTCGTTTTTTTTTCACGATTTTCTCCTTTAATCGCAACAGTTGGGCTGTGTAGCGATCGCTACTGGCGGTCTGGTCTTTTTAAACATAGTCGATGCACAAAATTTATCGAATATTGCAAGCTGAGAAGTTGCGTTTTTGGACGCTTTGGGTGGATTACGTCGGCTGCTATCCAGTTAGTCCATTTGACTCTAGAGTGTAGTGTTGGATTCAAATTTGATACTTTCTATCTCGACGAAATAACTCCAAAAGGCAAACATTTGAAGTTTTCAAACTAGAAATATGATTATTTTTGAAAATAATAACGATTTTTTTAATTTACAATAATTACGGATTTGAATTTCTTTCAATAATTAGAAATTGTGTGACGTCTGAGCAACAAAATGGTCTGATTTAAACTGAGCAACAATTTATTCTTACAATTTATTTTTCGAGTTCTTGTGTCGCACAATTAATTCAAAATCAACAAAGAAATTCAATGCCTAACACCCCACACGATCCCTTAACATCACATAGTGTATGTTTAGTGTACGATACATCATTATTAATTGATCAAAGTAGATAACTTATAACTTTCAATACTTGTTATTACTTGTACCTACAGTATATTATTAGCTATTATTAAATTTTAAATATTACATTTCAGACGTTACGGCATTTAAGTAATACCATCATAAAAAATGCTTTATCATCAACAATTATCGAAAAGCAATATATAAATTTTATAATTTCACACATTATACCTTACTTAAAGAGACTCCAATACTAGTATACAAACAATATTAAAAAGGAGATTTTTAAGAAGCGATAAATTTTTTGGTGGGGGCCGAAACCAAAGAAAGCAAAATATCCAAAAATATTTTTTTTCTGTTGTATCGACAATATTAATATATGGTTTTATAAAGCAAAAATAATATGTACAAGCACACATACATGCTAAATAAACGATTTAATTTTTTTTTTACTTAAATTTATTTATTTATTCCCATAGGTGGTGGTACAATATGACAAGGATCTACTTGAAGTATGGGATGAGGCGAAACGTTTACGTTGTGAATGGTTTAATGATTATGAGAAGACAGCCTCCAAACCACCAATGGTAATTGCTGATTTGGATGTAATACAACTCGATTTTAGAGGTAATCACCAGAAAGAACCATAACTACATACTATCGTTCATCATACAGACAGTATAAGAGTGGCTTTTTTTATGGCCTCGTTAATTTGAGATTAATTTGTGGCAATTATCATCGTAATTGTCGAATTAATGCTCAATGAGATAATTTAGTATCAATAAAGAATAAAGAATTTATGCGCTACTAAATAAATAAATAAATATTCAATATATAATAAATAATACGAGTATTCGTATATAATTGCATGTATACATATAAGTACATGCATTTATATAAACTGTCGCGTTCTCACGTTCTTCTTTTATAAGCTCTCTTTCACATATTCTCTTTGCTAGTTGGTTTTTTCTTTTTGTTTTCTTTTTCTTCATTATTATTATTAATATTATTTCTTTTTTTTAGGTGATAATGTCGATTGTTGGATGGAAATACAACATGGTAAAGGCCCCTGGGCGCCGCCTGTTAGTGGTATTGTGCCATTGGGTTCGACACTAACTCTTGTGGTTGCGATCAATGATTTTCGTGGTAAGTCATCATCGTTGCTGCTTACTTATGCACATTTAACAATGCTGTGGTTTCTATTAATGTTTGTTATAACAATACTCGTATGAAGGTGCCGCTTGCTGATCTTGGCACATGCGGGTTTCTTCTCTTTTTTTTGGGGTTCTACTGATATGAATATGATTCTATGAAGAGTGTGTGTGTCTTTGTTATTGTATTTAAATGCAATGAATAAATAAAAATAAATATGTGGCCACATAAAGCCCCAAAGGGCTCATTGGCCGAGCTTCTCTTCCATTACTGTTGTGCGTCTTAAATTTTGGACAATATTAGAAGGGACCTACTTATTTTAGCCGGTTCCGAACGGCAGAACACTTGTGACATCACTTTTTCTGAGCTTTGTCACAGAGTTCTTTAAGAAGCTTTTTCATGGCAAGTTGTTACTGTCGGAAGAATTGCCAATTGCTTGCCGACAGGTGGGTGCCGTTCGAAAGAAAAATCTTATCGATATTAAATTTGTTATGCATCAGCCGGGGATTGAACCACCGACCTACAGATCAGAAGGCGAACACACTAACCACTGAGCTACGGCACCCACTTAAATGCAATGACTGAGCTAAAATAGAATGATGAAGAAAGATTGCCTATTTGCATAGACACAACACTAAAAGCGTGTTTTGTCATCATTACAAATCAAATTAAATACATCACCTAAATGTACTGGATTTAATTTAATTTTAAAAGTTTAATATTGACATTTTAAATGGACTCAAAATTGTACACATAATACATTGTCAGTTTGATCACAAACAAAATAAGTGGGTATTCTCAAGAAACTGGCAAAAGTACCCGAAAAAATTATATTCTTGTGGATAAAAATAAATCTGTAGGTGATGGCTGGAATCCGACCACTCTAGTCCGTCGGGTTGTGTAATCTTTATAGTTTTGTATCTTCAATGGCAACGTCTACCCATATACATTCGAAAGGCGGGTTTCATGCGACTGAAAAGCATTTTTTCTGATCTTGCCGCAGTGGTATTTCTTAAAGTTTTTTCATGTCAAATTGCTACTCCCGGAAGAATTGTCCATTGCTTGCTGAAAGGTGGGCAAGAGAAGACCAACGCACGCCAATTTTCTACAAATATAAATTTTTATCAAAATGAAATCTACTTTTATTCGTATTTTGTATGGCGTCGATACAAAAGCGGTGCTTCTAATCATGATGTTCCATCTCTGCGAATTTCATAACCACACAAAATAAGGAAAATGTCTTGTCCAGCAGAAATTATAAAAATTTCGATAGGTTTTTGGGGTCGTTGAATTCGAGCCCGGGGCTAGTATTACACGGTTAGGTCGCATATCGTCGTTAACCCCAAAAACTGACGACTTTTAACCCAGAATAGCCCCAAGAGGGGTAAAATGTATGAAAAACCCCTATTTTATCAGCAACATTCTGGGTAAAGATATAGAAAATATATAATAAATGTTCTTATACGCCATTGGTCCTCCCATATTTTGTTATCTCATTAGCAATTCCATCGGCACCCTTTACAAAAAAATATATACAACATTTTGCTATTGCTAATTTTCTAAAAATTTTATTTTTCTGTTTCTCTTGCAGGAGAATTTGATATGCGCGTTAAATCGTGTGTTGCATCTGATGGCTCCGGACATGTTATCAATCTGTCTGATGAGTTTGGTTGCGTACTGAGACCGAAAATGATATCACGTTTTCTGAAAGCACGTGCACCCGATGAGCGAGCAACGGTTATCACGTATGCCTTCTTCCATGCGTTCAAATTTCCGGATGCCCTAAGTGTGCATATCAAATGTAAAGTGGAAATATGCCGTCACGGTTGTCTGGATCATTGTCAATTGACTGGAAATGTAAACGAGCGCAAAGATGTTTTAATGAACGATGCGATAGGCAATCAAAATGATCTTGTACCCGATATGCCACATGGAGGCCCTACACAACAAACAATAGGTGGTCATGGAGGTATGAGTGATAGTGGCAGTCTTGGTGGTGGTGGTGGTGGCGGTGGTCTTGGTGATGGTGGTGGCACCGGCGATCATGATATCTTCTATGATGATATCATACATAATCGTAAGCAACTGTCGTCAATAAATAGTGGCATAGCAAATATACTGGATCAATTCAATACGAATGAGAAAAATGCCAATTTAGCACCACGACCTGTACATGAGGATCCCGAAGAAGCGGAATTGGATTCACTCTTCGGTGAGGATGAATTGGCCGATCTTAATGAGGCACAATACATGGAGTTAAAGAAGAGTGGCAAATTCCCACATGGACCACGCCAGTTTGAAGCGCAAAAACGTATGGGTGTACCGATGGCTGGACCGCGCTCATTGGAGCCGAAAACAAAGGACGATGTACCGCGTCCTGTCTATCGACCGCAAGCGGAAGCTTTAAAACGCACCACTGCTAATGATCATATCGACTTGGATGTAGATGAAGTTACGGACACCATCAAACAAAAATCAAATGCCAACAATGAAACAGTTGACAGTAGTAGTACTGAACAACAGCAGAATAAAGGACGTCGACGTCGATCCATTGTAATTTCCGATCGTAAAGTACGTAGTGCTGATGTCGGTGTAAGTGGACTGTACGATGTCATCTCGGAGGCCGATTTAGCTTTCTCACCAGACACTAAACAAGAAGCTGTCACTGTGTTCCAGGGAAAAATCAGCGAAGAAGTTGTCTACGGCATTTGCATGCCTGTGCCCGGTTTTAGTATTCTCTTCATAGTTGTCATCTCGGCAACAATAGTGTCCGCTTTGATAGCCGGTTCTTTGCTCTATCGCTATCAGCTGCAAAAGGAAGCACTCGAGAAGCACACACCAATACCAGTACCTGGGACACTTGCTTCGTGGATGACATTGCGACTGTTCCGTCTGAGACACATGGCCGAACATCAGGCTGAACAACAACGGCAACAGACTGCAGCGGCGGCGGCTGTGGCGGCTGCAGCAGCTATAGCTGCTGCACAACAAAACAACATGGGCTCATCTACGGTAACACATGACGCACTACAGTAGAAAATTACAAAAAAAAAATATACGTGTGGGAAACCGAGTCGAACCTTCGAAAAATGACTGATTGATATAAAACTACGGGCTTTTGTGTTTATTCGGAAATTTCTTCGGGCAGCATTGCAATAGTAAATTCTACAAGTTTCTTCGAACATCTTCCTTTTCAATATTATTATATTGTATACATATAAATCATACATGCATACAGAAGTACGCTGGATATTTTAACAACATTACTACACTGAATTACATAGATTACTTATGACAATTGATAAGAAAAACACTCTGGGTGCTTTCTATTACATAGGTGCATTTTAGTTAATTTTGCTCTTATTATTTTTATTTATTTAAATATTTTTTATATTTTTTTTTTAAATATTTTTTGCTTTGAAAAAGTTTATACATATAAACTTTTATTCGTACATGTAGTTTTAGGATTACATTCATACCCATTCATACGCATGTATGTATCGAAATAGAATTTTATTTATGCATTATTGATCCTTGGCTACAAGAGATGATAAACATCAAAAAGATACAGCCTATATTTTGAATAAAAATTAAAAATTCAAAACAATAAATTTATAAAGTAAGCATTGATGATGGGACATGCATGCATGCTTATGCATATTGTAGTGACAAGAAAAGCGTTAATATTAAGTCAATTATCAAATATTTATTTAATGTTTAGTAATAATTTCTGTCAGTGACAAAAATTTGACAAACAAACAAAAAAAAATCAAATAAAATAGTAAGTTAAACCAATCCAAGTTGTTTTATTTATCCATCCAAAGTCTTGGTGACATTGCAAAAAACATAAAATTTGTTATTGGAGTTCGTGGCGTTCATTTTGTATGACGTCCCCCTTAAAGAGTCAAGATAGAGGTTAAGTGTATTTGGAGGAAATATTGTCGATTAATTAATGAGGGTTTGGACATACATTTCACCGCCCTTGGAACGATTCCTGTGAAACTATGGGGTTATTTGTCAAATTTTAGGAGATTTTGCAATATTCTTGTACGGCATCCGCTTAAGGAGCCAAGACGTAGGGTAAGTGTGTTCGTAAGAAGTATTGTTCAGAGAGAACTAATGAGGGTTGGTCGTACATTTCATAGCTTTTGTGGCAATTGAAGCGAAACTTTGGGATTATTTGTCAATTTTCATTATTTTTTCGATCATTTCATTATTTTTTCGATCGATCGATCGTAGATTGAAATTTAGAAAGTTTATAACAAATTTTTTAAGGTAAAATTTCATATTTCTCACCTAGATTCTATCATTTGAAAAATTTTCCATACAAAACTTTGATAGTAAATATAAGTTGAATTCTATTTTTTACTATTTACATGTATTTATATATTTTATTTCTCTTCTTTTGGTTGCTAACCTTCTTCGGATACCGATACCAATCGAATATGGCTGTAATGTGGTTACAACACCCCAATGCCCAATAATTCATGTCGTTGATTCATGAAAATAAGTAAATTAATAAATAAATAAATAAATAAATAATAAAGAATATAAAGAAAACTAACTCGATGATCACACACTAAGTAAATGTTCATGTGTGAAAGACATCGCCTCATAGTTATAATAAAAGAGAAATTCCTCGTTGTAATAGCATTTATGTTCTGACCAGCACACTGGTTTCGGCTCTCTTCCGCTATTTTTTCATTTTTTTCTTCAAACATGTAGTATATTAATGCAAAATAAATAAATATAAACACCACTCTGTACTAAAATGATTGTGCAATTTGTATTGCATACTTTCAGGCAGTAAGTGAAAATCAACAGATGACACTAACATTTCATTTAATTTTTTCTTATTAGTAATTTTATCTCAAAGAAAAAATGTGTTATTAAAATTCATAAAAATTCTTAATGCTTGCTTGTTGGTTTATATTTTGATAAATATCAAATATAGATACGTGCTGCATTTGTAATAAGCGGCATTCACATAATTTTATTATTGGATTAAAATTGAATTTCGTACCATAGTAATTTGAATGAGTGTCAACAAATTACTATATTGTAATATTAATTAATGTAATTTTAATGTAATCACGCATCAATGGTTACATTTTTAAAAGTAAATACGTAATTATTGAGGCAGTTAGCGTTATATGATTGTACTCAAATTTGTGATATTACTGGCCAAAATTTCGATTAATCAGGATCGGCTAAAGAATCAACACGACATTATTATTGTCGATAAAATTGCTATACCATTTAAGGGGCCCTAATACATCACTGTCAGAAGCAATACATGGGAGTCCAGGGTTGCTTTTGCGACTCTATGTACCATTTGTTGTTCAAAACTAATTTTTTCCAAGTATCCAAGTATAATACAAAAAAAACCTACAAAATTTTTACCGGCAGCGTAAGAATACTTTGTTTGCTAAATATTGTATTATGATGAATTTTGGGTATCTCAGAATTAAAAATATAAACAACATTCATACTCCCTGAGTCAATGAACAATGAAAATGATTTACTAAGTGATTTATTGAAAACATACATATTTAGAATTAGATTGTTTACAATTGTTTGTATTATAATTGTTATACACTTTTTGATCAAAACAAAAACAAATCAAAAAGAACACAAACAAAAAAAATAACATATAAGTAAAATATTGATTTTTCTTTTGTTATACATATCAATAAGTTCATTAAGTACATAGTTTAATTATGAATTAATAATAAATAAGTCAATAAATAAATATTATTTGAATAAAATTAGAACATTAAGCAAGCTTTCAGTCATAGAATAAACTAATACAACAAAGAAGACTAAGTCCACATAAAAAAAAACGCGTTTAACAAAAAACAAAATACGATTGAAACTAAAACTAATGAAAGCACTTAAAATATTTAGTGACTAATTGAAACAAATATATCTGAATTTTTATATGTATGCATGATGAATTTTCTAAAGGTAAGTCAAAGGCAGTTGGGTATATTATTCGATTAGTGAATGGAAAAAATTTGCGAAATTTCAAATACTCCTTTCTACAAGAAACTAGAAATTCCTCCTATTTGGTCTTGGAAAGACATTAGACAAAATCAAATAGTGATGCCGAAAATGTTAGAGCAAATTATAACACGGAGAAGTATCATTAACATTCAAAAAAATATAATTTTGTTAGTATTTTGCGGTTACAGACAAGTAATCGCATGCTGAATTTGAATGGATTTGCTGGACATCATAAAGCAAATTTCATATCTCTAATATACATTTTATAATTTTATAATTTGTCTATTTTTTGAATTATATTCCTACGTCTCGGAATGTTTAGAAAAAAAGAAAATCAGAAATATAATAAAGAGGTATACATACGTGTAACATAAATGATATTGCAACAACTACTTAGACAAATGGATAACAAGAACAAGATTGTTTAAGGGTCTTTCATCTTTGTTTTGTGTGTGAACTTGTGTTTCAAATTTCCATTATATTTCATCTTCTTTTATTTTATTTCATTTTTGTTTTTCTCTGTGTAATGATGTAAATGCTTACGATTTGAACTTTAAGTACGGCTTAGCACCAGATTTAATAATTAAATTAAATAAATTATTAACTAATGTATTTGTGTGTGTGTTTGTGTTTGTGTGAGTGTGTTTTTCTTTTAATACTAGACTTCCACCTATTTAGAAAACCCAAATGCGAGCTGAATAAAGCAAGAATTACAAATATGTAATTCCATTTGTTGAAATAGAATAAAAACAAACAAAAAAAAAAACAAATCGAACTCGTACTCTAATGAAATTTTGCTATGGATTGATGTGTAAAACCCTTAAAAATTACAATTATACTATATATAATGTCAATACGCTGACTGACACACTGAACTTAGCCTACTCTCAGAAGAAAGAATACATTTTGCAAAGACTATGGTGAAAAAGCAACAACTTGGCAACACGGTTGACAAGTCATCGATACATAGTAGTAGGTATGTAGTAAGATATCTAAATGATCTACAATTCCTTGAACAACACGAACAACTCGCTCATGAGAGCGATCGATTTTTGGATAATGTACCCTGACTTGATAATGGTGATGGTATTTGAATAACAGGCAACGCGCCTGCTAGCTGAGGATTTGTGAACGCTACTGCACGCTCCTTCTTTGCAAATGAAGAGAACGGCCTCAGACGTACGTAGAGGAATGCCGATATCAGACAAGAGGTCATCAGAATGCCGAGTAGAACGACTAAAGTTATTGTGAAGCCCGGTGTCGTCATACAAATTAAGCCATCATCACGAGCTGGAAATACCATGGTCTGCGGAGTTGCTGTAGCGGTAACATTAGCATTTTCATCGATGGCAAATGTCAAATCACCAGACGATACAACTTTAATTATACGATTGAGACCAACTTCTTGTTCCGGGTCGACAGCACGTGTACGACGTTGTACTCGTCGTTCGTCACGTCTCTTCCCAATAGCACTGCCAACGTGATAAGTATCAACATGTAGGTGCGGTGGTGGTGGGCCATACTGTGACTCTGGTCCAACTTGTAGGTGATGAACTTCCTGTAGATTGGGCTCCGAACATTGATCTGGGCATTGGTAGCGACAAATTTGTATGGTACATTGGAAATGCACCTCCATGGAATCGGGAAATTTGAAGGCTTGGAAATGTGCATACGACAGCACTGAAGCCGAGGCACCAAAGTTCTTAATTTTCGTAAAGCGCGACATCAGTTTCGGTCGTGTCACACAGCCGCGTTGATCGACCAATTGTATAGGAGCACGTTTGCCATCATGAGCCACACAGTTGCGCACCAACATGTCGAATTTCGAATCATCGTCTTTAATCGCCAAAACCATAGTCATCGTTTGGCCAATCTTCACCAGACCCGACACTTCTGATGCCCATGGACCCTTGCCTACTTGAATCTGCATCCAACAACCGACATTGTCACCGGCAAAATCAGCGCGCACCACATCCAACATATCCACCGGAAACGGTCTGAATGTAACACTCTTCTCGTATTGATCATGCCACGTGCAACGCAGTTTACGCGCCTGATCCCACACCTCCTGTACTTGAGGATCATATTGTATAACAATAATATTCTCAAAATATGTGCCCGAACCCGATTCGTGTCCATAGCCATAGAGGCCATTCTCTGTATTGCCAGCTGTGCCACATTCATGCAGTCCAATATCAAATGTCGCCGATGTACGACCCAGTCCCGATGGCAAATGAACACAGTTGATATTACTATAGTGTCCCTTTGAGAAGACGATGCCATAGAATGGATTATCGAACTGTACAAAGACCTTCATGCCATTCTTTTCACATTTAACATCCAGCGATATTATCTTTGGCATATCTTGTACGGGCGACGCCCATATTTCATTGTTGCTCGATGCACCAACGCTCAAATCCGGTAGACCTTGCGATACGTGTATTTGTGATGGCATTTGCAATGGTGGTGGTTGTCTTTGTGGCGGCAATGGAGGTGGTGGGCCTTGATAAGCCAATTGAGCTGGCGGAGGAGGTGGTCCGAATGGTTGTCCTAAGCTTAATGGTATACTCTGATGATTGTCTGAAAAGAATTCGAATTTATATTTATCCATGTGGAAATGTAAAAAATTCGAAATCTAAACTTACTTCGTGCTGGTGGCGTTTGTTGTATATTATGCTGATAGAGTATTTTTTGTGGCGGTTGTTGCATTTCTTGTTCCGACTCCAGTGCCACTTGATCGACTTCATTATCATGATCGGAGACTCCTTCTTCTTTGCCACCCGCAATAGCTTTGACAACCTCTACTTCGTCTGCTAAAGCAATCTACAAAAAATAAGTATATAGTTTAATAAATTATGCAATTGGTAAGGGTTTCAATTTTTTGAATAAACAATGCACATTTTTAACAGCGATTTTTAAACCTTTGAAGAGTGGAATTTTTCATGAGAACTCATTCGGAATCATTATTATTGGAGACCAAAATGCACTGCGACCAAATGAGATCATTGTTATGCCTTATGTTTTAACCCATAAGATTTAGGCTTTTTATGAATTCTGAGCACTATCTAAGGTTTATTGTTCCATAATTTATGTGGAGACATGACAATGGTACCTAAGTGGTTAAATCTTATATGTTCTGAACTTTCAATGGCCATTTCACAAAATGTACAGACAACAGTGTCCGTCCGAGAAACCTAACTTGGATAGATGATACCTGCAGCATCTGAAGTAACTAGATAGAATTCATGTCTGTTCGGCTTGATGATAGTAGCTTGTCCAATATTTCTCTAGCTGGGATAAGGAATTCCCTTGCTTGCCGCTGACCGATGCTGTTAAGCAAATGGTCGGCAAATTTCTTTTCTACCAATTTTACGACAGCTTCGTTTGTGTGACTTTTTATAAGTCCAAAGAAGAGCTCAGGGCCAACTGAGGGCATGTCTGCTTCTCACTTGGCTAGATAATCTGCCATTTCATTAGCCAGTTGCCTAGTACATTGAAGAGGTTTTGGCAGTCGTCTATAATTTTTTAGGTTATTGTAGCCGATTGAAGAACTCTTACTGCCGCTTAACTGTCTGACAGCATTTAAATGTAAGGTCCTTTCATCTTTCTATGAATATATTCCCTTACATAAATTTCGATGGCATGTATTTCCGCTTGAAAGATTGTTGAATAGGTTGGATATGATGGTTTTTTGAACTGTGGGCCATTTACGCCTGCCCTTGTTCTACCACTTTCTAATTTTGATCCATCAGTAAACCAAATCTGGGATCCTGATTAGAAGTTAGTAGAATTAGTTCTCCATATCTTACGGTCATTGATAATAACCTGAAAATTCTTGAAGAAGACTAGTTTTAAGGATAACGTATTAACTCTTTTTATAATGGGACTATGTAGAAAGTTTTTTAAGATCTTTAATTGTCCCTTAATATCTCCGCTTTTGAATTTGGAGATTCCTGGTAATCGTAAGGCACTTTAGCAAGCTTCCTTCTCCCCTAAAGCGTCGGTGGGACAACTTTTGATTGGCCCTGTGGTGCTGACCCAAACAAGACGGTGCCGTTTGTTTAATTCAGTTACTGCTTTTCTTTGTTTGACTTTTGACCAGATGACTATGGGTCTGACAATAGTAGAATCATAATCATATAAGAAAAGCTCGAACTAGTATTCTCAAAGCTGCACTAATCCTATGTTTATCACTGCTCTGTGCTAATTTTCCCGGAAAATTCCCGGAAATATGTATGGTATATGAGTATTCGCAGACAAGAATTCATCTTGCTCATAACTATTGAGTTCAAGGCTAAAACTCATGCGATGATAATTGCCAATATACTGCCAGTACTGTAAATGATGGAAAACTGATGACACGTTTCTCTAATATTTTTTTTATTTTTTTTTTATTTTTCTCTTTCATGCTTTCTTTCTTTCTTTACCTGCTGTGAGGCAAATGATTTTCATTTCAACTTTAGTGTAGACAATTTATATGCAGCCATAAGAGCATGTGCAAGTATTGACAAAAAATATAAAAAGAAGAAGAAGTAGAAGAAAAAATCATGAGACAACTTTTGTCGGTTATTGCTGATGAGTTGCAATTTATCAAATTGATTAGCCGCAATAGTAAACATTGTTAAATTGTTGGCTGCAGTACGAGTATTATATATATTGTATACTATGTACATACTATTTTATATAGGTAATTAAGTAGTTTTGATGATTATGAAAATTGTTTGATAAATCTTTAATTTAAAATTGTTTCATTACTTGAGGCTGCAATTAAATTTTTAGCATAACTATACATTCATATATATTATAAATATTTTCAAATCTATATGTGCGGAAGTCTTAACATATTAGCACTGATAGAGAAATAGTAGTTAGTAATTTTCTTTTTATTGAAAATTGCATGCCATTTACAGTAGGGAAAATAGTACAAACGCATATTTACTATAGAATTACTAACTAGCTATATGTACATGCTAATAAACACAAACACATGCAAAACCCAAACATATATTAACTTGTTTAGTGGAAACACACAAAGAGAAAAAAAATTCGATCGTAACATGCGATCTTATTACAAATTAATCAGCGCCAAGTGATAGGTGGTCATTTCGGCTCGACTGTAAAACACCAAGCAAACAATCATTTATTACCATTCAGACGTACAAGTATAATATCTACATACATATTGTATATACCTTACTATGTGCGTATGCATGTTTGTATGTATGTATGTACATATGTATGTCTGGGATGCCAACACTATTAGTCGACATGCCCACTTGCATGCCGACAAGATCATTTCTCCGAAATTACTCAGCTACATACTGAAAGAAATAAGCAACTTTCTCCAATAACATAATCAACTGATAGACGATGGGGCTATATATGTATGCTTATATACTTATAAGTAGGCATATGTACGTACACATATATATATATATATATATATATATATATATATATATATATATAGGTATGTAAGAGTACATAGGTATAGAAGAGTACACACACAGACCCACATTATGCTACATAGTAGTAAGGGAAGTTGGGTGATAGTTGGACATGATTCATTGAGAACTTGAGCTCTGATGTCAAACATTCAAGTATAAGTATTTATAAAATTTTGTTTAAAAACTAAAGGTATAACAATTAACTGTACCACAATAACACAGAGCTCCATTTTCAACACTTCCCGATCAAGTTTGGAATGTCCACTATTTTATTGAGAGCATCATTTAAAATTTCATTTTTGGATCCGGCCTAACATCAGTTACAATGAGGTTTTTGTCATAACTTTGACAATTGTTAGTCGATTTACAGGAATGTTATACGAAGTCATATTCGTTTCATGGAGTGATTAACACAGAGTTGTATCAGAGTTGTATCACCTTTATTTGAAATAGTTGAACTTAAAATTCAAGTAAATTAAAAATTGATGTAACCCTTACCTCTGAAATGTTTTCTTTAATTCATAAACAATAATTCTACAGCAGATCAAAATTATAATTAATGACGTCTAAGGAGAAAACATGATCATATTCATGTTTCATTTACGCAAACGCGTAAAATCAGAGCTGGATTAAGGGTGTTCGAAGTGTTTCCAAGAATAGGGCGCTGTATAATAGGGATGTTGGGATGATTCTGGGTTAAGCACTTCAGGCGCTGATAATATGTCAATAATGTCAGGAATGTCAGCCATACGTCACAATTTCTATATTTTTAAATATAATTTATCATGTTTAACTACAAGAGCACAACGTTTTTAAACTAATACTACAGAATGCATTCAGTGAAATTGATATGGGCACATTGAGAATTAATATGGTGAAAAAAATCAGTTGCAATCTGTATTCTGAAAACACAATAGCTGCACGATCTTTATTTTTTTCGGTACATGTCATTTTTTTTTTTCTGATCAATTGTATTTAATTACAAAAGACTTTAGATGTCGTACATTCAATCATATTGCTTGAGCATTTCAATTTGTGCAGTGCAATAAGTAAGCACGAGCAAAAAAAAATCACTCAAACAGGGCAGTCACTACTCTTGGACTATCCTCACGTGCAATAGACAAAACTGTAGATATTGGGTGATATAAAACGTGAATAAATACATCAAATTAAACCATAAATAGCGTATTCCAAATCTCCTAATATTTCCCAACTTCTCCTATTCACTCGTATGTTGTGCATACAGATTTTAGAAAATTAAAATTCTCATTTATTTCACGCTTACATACGTACATACATTGCCTTGACAATGCAAAATATACGATCGACAATTAATAAATGATGACAATTTCCAAAAACAATGTAAAAAAGAAAACATGTGAAATGTATTTGAAAGTGATCAAATACAAAGCAGCGAAATTCTATAAAGAAACAAAAAAAAAAAAAACCAAATGAAAACGCCACAGAAACCACAATAAAGAGGGTCGCAATCAGAGACTATTTATAATATATCTGTAACGTTTGTGCTTTAGGAAGTGTCCATATTTACATTGAATTGAACAATTGACCATAAATCGAAATGTAAAACATACACACACACACACACACACACATACCACTCTCTATAAACATACGTACACTTAATATATATAAATGGACTGATCAATATGTGCGTATCGCTCAATGAAGACTCGCTTTAGGTGAATGTGCGATCGAGCGACACGACACGACACGACACCAATACATAATGATCAATGCGCGTGTACGCGCAAAAAAAAACAGTAATCACTTATATTTGTTATTGTTATTGTGAAAAAGTTGCTGCCCTATTTTATATTGCCATATTCCAAATGGCATCGAACAATCGTTACAAGTGCGTGATTGTCTGTGTTGACCAATGCAATGCAATCCATCTGCATGCACATTCACACTGAATGAGTATGTGCATTGCGTACGTGCATATGTAGATCAATGAAGGTAGAAGAGGAAGGTGATCGTATGGAAGAAACAAGTTATGATCATTTACGAATTATTAATGTGTGTGTGTGTGTGTGTGTGTGCGTGTGTGTTAGTATGTGTGCCTTTTTTCGATTTCATTTTCAGATATATGAGTGTGTGTGTGTGTATACATGTACTAAATATATTTTCATCAGCAAGTGCAATATTAGCTTTCTGAAAGAATTCGCAGAAAACATTTCTGAATTGCGTGGTTAATTAAAATTTTTGCAAGTTGTTAAGCGGTCGATAAAAGAAGGTAATACGCGCGCACATATACACACGCATATATATATTTTTCTGATATATACACAAAGTGTGTGAATGAATAAGATTGTACTACATTCATACGTCCATACAGTTAATATTGTGAGAATAGTCGAAATTATAAATTATATTAATGAATTAAAAATGACATTACATGCTCTTTCTCTTGTAATATTTAGTTTATTTGAAGACGGAAGTACTAGAAGAAATAATTTATCAGCTTCCCCATTATAGTAAAGATATGTGACGTTTGAATATAGCAATATAGATTTTTTGAATTATTTTAATAAAAATTTTTAGCTCAAACAATTAACTTTGGCATTATCGAACATAGAATTTCATAAAAATAATTGGGAATACCTTGGTCACTTCTTGAGAATACTATTAAGACAGATCCATAAAAACATGAAGAAATAACCAATAATCGTTTATACCGAGTTTCAACAAAAAAAAAAAAACTTTGTCTACTGCAATTAAGTGTATACGGTAAAAGTAGCGAGACAAAGTCTATCACGAAAGACCTTTATGCCAAAATACTGATGGTCGCTAAACTACATTTGTACACATACAGGTAATTCTATCGAAAGCCATCCATATTGAAAAAATTTCATGAAGTATCAACTTAAAAAAAAAATATTAAAATTATATATGCATTTTCTAAAAATATGTTTTATATACCGTTGAGAAGGTATGCACTTGAATATAGTTCTAAATTTTTTATAGGTCAATGGTAATTATTTTCGAAAAAAAAATCAGTTTTTGAAAATAATTTTCAAATTTTTTATTTTGATCATAACTTTTAAAATATCTAAAATAGTTTATAAAGGTATTAAAAATACCTTTCGTTTGATACCCATATTGTAAAATTGCAAATTTATTGAGTAATTTTGATCGCAAATTTGAACTTTGACCTTGAGTCACGCCTTATATGGACGTTAGCTTTTTTATATTCACAAAAATAGGCTCTATACGAAGAAATTTATTTTTTCTTTTTTCCTTTCTGCGGGTTATTCTATACTTATGCCAGTTTCAGGTTATTGGCTTTTTGTTTACATGAATGAAGTCTAAAATTATATGCCCGAAGCACATTTATAAGAGATAGGCTTGAATTTTAAGCCATTCCACCTATTTTAGAATATATCCATTCATTTGAAAAACCAGTTATAAAATTTTAATTGTGTATATCGAGTTTAGTTTGGGAGGTAAATATGGGTTTTGTCTGATGAACTGAATGGGGGCGAACTTACGTATTCATCGATTCGTAAAAAATCACAACATATTCGCGACATTTTTTCATATAAAAATTCATCAAATCAATTGCATACTGGATAGAAATTCTTCCAAAGTAAATGAGAAGTTATGTACAATTCTTATTATATAAAGAATTTCTTTCAATAATCTATAAGCCTTTTTAACTGATATTCTTTAAAGAAACAAATACAAAGAAAAGCTATCAACATTATCACAAGACCATTGATTTTAAGCGCCAAAATGTTGAGAATTTCACATGTAAAATAATATAAATATATAGCTATTCAATAGACAAAACGACGTCGCCAAAAGCCCACACAAACAGATACATTTGTGTGTATGGGCAGATGTGTAGCCAGATGAAACCAGTTTTAATGCTATTCCAGCAAGTAGGTAATCATCGATGCCATCTTATTGACTAAAAATGTATACAACAGCAAGTTCGTGCGCTAATGTGTGTTGACCCTCAATTGAGAAAAAAAAAGAAACATCTATTTAATGCTTCAATAGTATACCTAAAACTAAATATCAACAATTGATTGTTATAAAAACTATACACACTCACAGATATATACAGGTATAAATAACGAAATGTAACCGCCAATTATGTACATATAACAGCAAAAAATAAAAGAAAATATAAACATAAAAAAACCAAAACCAAAGGAGCAACAGACGAGACTTTTGGAGAAAGTACTTTAATACTCGTGCATATGTACGTACGTAGCGCCAAGAACGTGATACGAAACGTTGTATCTTTAGGCTTTTTGATTAATAATGTGTTTGTAAGTGTTTTATGTTTTTATTTTCATGTTATTTTTTCCCCCCTCATTTTCACGAGCACGAGCAATAATAATAAATGAATGAATGATGAAGGAGAAAAAGATGTTCTTGACATTCAAGGTAAGTAAAGGTAAAGTTTGCTTTTATGGTTAAAAAGTGAAACTTATTTTAATAAACTCTTCTGCAAGAGAAAAATATTAATCATAAAAAACAGACATTAAAATTTGTGTGTGTGTGTGTGTTGGTACAATTCCACGAAAGATGTCACAGCATATAATTTTAAGGGCCCAATTTTAAATGACATTTCATTAATCGACTATAACATATGAGTATGATGACAATGTTCAATCTGATAGTGGAGAGAAAATAATACGAGTCGCTGATTTGCTACACATTCGCTCTGTCTTCGATGATATTAATGTCATTAATGTTGGGGTATGCTGATGATATTAATATAATACATATAAGTAATTGGCATGAAAACGTGAGAAATTAATTCTCTTTGAATACCAAAGGCTGTACAAAAAATTAGGGCAAATCGATGTATGTATATTAGGGCGATCAAGTTAGTATGGTGAAATAAATTGGACAAATCGTATAGTAAACAAACACAAACCAGGGATGATTCTACGTATATTTACCTAAGAAATAACGAATTGTTATAGGTTAAAAAAGTTTTATTGATAATTGGGGTTAGCCATATTAAAGAAAAATGTTGGGGGAAAAAGCCTTACATTTAATATTCTATGAGAAATTCCTAGGCAACTATATGGTTATTTGACGATTTTCATGTGTTTTTGTATACATTTTGTATGGCAACACTCTCAATATGTCGAGATAGAGGGTAAGTTTATATGAAAAAAATATTGAAGAGATAAAATAAATAATAGTCGGTTTTCAATTTTAACCTCCTAGAGGCGACTTCTGGACAGCTATGTGGTTATTTGTCGATTTTCATGTGCCTTTATGTTCATTTTGTATGGCAACCCTCTTAAGGTGTCGAGATAGAGGATAAGTTTATATGAGAAAAATATTGAAGAGGCAAAATTAATGATAGTCGGTCTTAGATTTTACCCACCTAGAGGCGATTTCTGAGCAACTACGGTGTTATTAGTCGATTTTCTCGTGCTTTTAAGATGACAGCACACTTTAGGCGAGAAGGTGGAAGGTATGCATGCTGAAGAAAAATGTTTAAGAGGAAATATTAATGGGAATTTATTCTACAATTTACCCTCCCAGAGGTAATGTCTGGGTAACTATGGGATTGTTTGTCAGTTTTCTCAAGTTTTTCGTTCATTTTGTATGACAACACCTTTAAGGGCAGGAGATAGAAGCTAATAATGCTAAAAAAATATTGCGAAGGGTAAATTAATGGGGGTCGGTCCTACAGTTTACCCTTCTAGAGACGATTTCTGGCCAGATAGGAAGTTATTTGCCTATTTTCTGGTGCTTTTAGTTCATTTTGTATGGGTGCCATTTCAAAGGGTGGAGATAGGGGATAAGTATGCTCAAGAAAACAATAGGTAAAAAAATTATTAGAAGCCGATCTTGCATGTTACCCTGCTAGAACCGATTCCTGACCAATTATTGAATTATTTGTCGATTTGTCGATTGTCCCCTTAAGAGATGAAAATAAAAGGTAAGTATTTTCGGGGAAACTATTGTGATTAAAAAACTAATAGGGATCGATCATATATTTTACCCCCCTAGAGGCTCTCTTGTAGTGCTGGGAGCGTATGTTGTAAAAATGTCAATCCTGAAGTCATGAAAATAGAATTGCATAAATCGCACTAAACTTCCTATTCTGTAATTTTTTATCAAAGCGAATATTTTTGTGACTACAAGAATTAGAATTCGCTTTAAACATTTTTCTGCCATACATCTGGTAGCCACTTTCATATGTATATATGTGAATAGATGAATTCACTCATAAAATTTCAATTAGAAGAAAAACTTACCTGAAGTGAAAGGAATATTACAAATGTCAGCCAAATCTTTTTCATCCTCATTTTACGCATGCTGTTAATGCCACTATTTCCTCTGTATTGCCGCCAATGATATGATGACCGTTAACGATGATGATGATGATGGTGATGATGTAGATTTCAATGTTCTTTATTGTACAATTGCGAAAAGAAAGAAGAAGAAGAAGAAGAAGAAAACAAAGACAAAAAATATGTTTATTTCCTCATTAAGAAATGACAGTAAATTAAAAACAAATATTATAACAACAATAATTAAAACAACGCAAGTACAGTAGTGAAAGCAAAATTTACACAGAAAAAAATTTGTATAAAAACGGTTTCATTTTAAGTACTTACAAATGAGCATATATAAATATATTGTATAGTATTGTATAAGTGCTTATTGAAAATTGATATAAAATACAATACAAATTTGATTTGAATGAAGGAAGTGTATGCGTGTGTGTGTGTGTATGTTTTTTTTTTTATTTGCTTTTATGCGTATCTTTCAGCTTAAGTATCATACAATAGCTGGAATAACTTTTCAATGATGCTTAAAAATACATACAACTCTTAGGCGTATATTTATAAGTACACACTATTTAATATACTATATACTGTGCTATATACTATTTGATTTTTGTAATTAACACTTCATTCGTTCGCATTCTCTTTACATTGTCGAATGCCCATGGTTTTTATCGTTTGTATTGATAGCTTATGTTTTCTTCATAAAAATCAAGAATAAAAAACGACTACCAAAATTCATATAAATACGCATATCTTTATGCGATTTTTATGCATATGAGCAATAATTACTCATGACTTTTTGTTTATTTGTTTTTTTTTTTTGTGTTATTAATCATAAAAATTTTATGTTCATTAAAAGTGTTTTATTTCTTTTATGTCCACCACTAGTATAGAAAATATATGTATGTGTGCGTATGTATCTAATGTGAAAGCCGCAAATTGATGGAATAACAGAAAGAGAATGCGATCTCTATAGTGAGAGTTTGGTTATTGCGAGAGCTTAAATATTTTGATCGCCATTAATGTATGCTTCTTAGAAACCCTCTTTGTGAATGTATTGGTGAGAGAGAGAGTCCTTCGCAGCCCATTTTTATATCAAACGGTTGTTACTCCCCC
This sequence comes from Megamerina dolium, assembly GCA_963854835.1. NCBI lineage: Eukaryota > Metazoa > Arthropoda > Insecta > Diptera > Megamerinidae > Megamerina > Megamerina dolium. The sequence goes on along the minus strand of OY978527.1, from coordinate 57,928,278 downwards.
TCCCTCTTCAGATATAGTAATTTCTTATATGAACCGTGCCGCGAGTCAGTCTGCGTACCAGTATAAATAGCTGAAGCCACGGATCATTAGCCTTCCCTGCGTAAAGTGAATCTCAGCGCATGCAGATTACCCTTCTTTCTCAACTGTAAATGGATGCAAATGGAATCTAAGCACAGCAACTCTAAAGAAACAGGCAGTGGGCGCAGCTCTCAAAAATCCGGAGTAGGGCGAAGCATCTAAACCACAACTAATTGCCACTGTGATTGCAACCAAAACCGATATATGATAAACCAAAACGTTACCATAAACCACTCTGCATCTAAGCTGACATACTCAGTTGAGCATAATCTTAGAGTCAACTTTAGACTATTCACTCCTGACAGCAGCACCAGCTCAGATGACAGCAGAGGTACATTGTCTTCGATGAAGTTCATCTGGCGTTGTCGATTAGTGCACTGATCGATTTTAAATTCTACTAGCGCAATTGAATTGAACAATTAAGGAAACCAGTCAGAATATTAATCAAGAAAAAATAACCTTATTCTCAGTTTCTATTCTCTCTTCTTTTCAGCTTTCACAAAGCCATAAAATCAATGAAAAAAAATAGCTCACTCTGTATAAATTTGATTTAACAATATTAATACTTCAAAGCCCATACCTTTTTTTCAATTCATTACCTACATATGGATATTTTTCTATGTCACGGACGCAACATTCGTTCACATAAAATATGAATAAAAATATTGACTAATTTTGGTTGTTTTATGGAACTAAATGAGTATTACATTTATTTATGGAAAATATTGGCACAGTCAAGTGAAGTGAAGTGAAAGAGGTGAGTAGGATAAAAACCAGGGCACTGAATCAAACAACCATTGTACCCAAACTCAGAAACGAAAAAGAAAATAGTAGGAAAAGGGAGATAAAAAGAAGAACAGAAAGAAGCGATAGAGTAGAGAATATTACTCCATCTCAAACTTCCTAGTACTCTTAACGAATCTCAGAAGATCGTATAGAAGGAGAGACTGAACTGTGTTCAGGCTCAAAGCATATCCTCCCAACAATCTTGATCTTGTTCGTGCAAAGGCTTAACAGTGACAGAGGAGGAATCAGCATCTTGAGAGCCTTCCTCCTTAATCGTAGGAAAAAGTTCACTCGTCTGCTTTCAGGTTCATATTTACAAAACCTTTGGCAGCCCTGCATGTCGCCAAGGTGGACCATCAATTTAAAGGTATCATTCACTATAAAGTGATACGAACACGACAAAATATGAAAACACTTTCACTTTCTGATATATTTTATATGTAAAATTGAACAAAAATTCGATGAAAAATATTTTAAAATTTTTTTGTGAGCTAAGGTTATCTATATCATACCAAATATAAAAACGCATATAACCATATAACTCAAATAAATATAAAGGATTCAATCTTTTTTATAATATTCAATTCGTCAACTGGGAGTAACACCACCCATATATGGTAAAGATAAAGGGTTATCCATTTTGCGGTTTCAAAAGTAAATGTAAATAAAACACATATAAAATATTTTTTATCATGATATTTCTTTTTTATTATAAAGTTTGAACGTTGACATTATGTGTGAAATACTACATCATTTAAATGACCACCACGCGAATTGTTGCAAGCATCGATTCTTTTGAGGTAATTTTCGACCACTTTTTGACACATATTGGGCGATATCTCAGCCATAACGTGACGAATGTTGGTTTTTAGGTGCTCAGGAGTTAAAGGTTTATCTGCGTAAACACGGTCTTTCGCGTAGCCCCACAAAAAAAGTCAAGCGGTGTCAAATCGCATGATCTTGCTGGCCACTTGATATCGCCACGACGAGAAATTACGCAGCCAGAAAATTTCTCTTGCAATAAAGCCATATTCGCTAGAGTTGTGTGGCATGTGGCACCGTCTTGTTGAAACCACATATTCTCTAAGTCGTATTCTTCAATAGCAGGCAAAAAAAAGTCGGTTATCATATGACCATAACGCTCCGAATTGACGGTGACAGTCATTCCATCGTCGTTTTCGAAGAAGTAAGGTCCAATCACACCTCCGGACCAAAGAGCGCACCAAGCAGTGACTTTTTGTGGATGTAGTGGCCTCTCTTCAATTACTTGAGGATTCTCAGAACCCCAAATACGACAATTTTGTTTGTTAACATACCCACCGAGTGAGAAATGTGTTTCGTCGCTGAAGAAAATTTTGTTCGAAAAATCGCCGTCCACCGCCTGTTGTTCAAGCACCCATTCGACGTATCTACGACGTTGTGAATGGTCAGCTGGCTTCAGTTGTTGTGTGAGCTGGATTTTATATGAATGTAGGTGTAGATCCAAATGCAAAATACGCCATAATGTGCCGTAAGACAGTCCTAATTCCTGAGAACGACGAGGAATCGACACATTCGACACATCGACACAGCAGCGATATTTTCGGTGGTACGAGCGAAACGATGATGCACAGGCCTTACAATATCTGTAACCGATCCAGTCTCTACATATTTCTTCACAATTTTGCCAATTGCTTGCGTAGTTGGACGCTTATGTAAACCATAATCTCCTCTTAAAGCACGATATGTGGCTGTCGCAGAATCACCATTTTTGTAGTAGGTTTTTACAATTTTAATGCGTTGTGCGATAGTTAAGCGATCCATTTTCGCAAATGTCAGACTTTGAACTGAAAAAGAAAGAAATTGTTTTAACAACTCAGTTTATGAGATGTCGAATTCTAGCCCTATACTTTTGAAACCGCGAAATGGATAACCCTTTATAATATATTGATTTCGAACAAATTAATATGGCCCATCCATCTATAGAGAGTGCATAATATCTTAATATTGATGCATTTAAGTTGTATTAAGTATTGAAGTTTAAAATTAATATTTGCGAATTCTTAGTGTTTTGGTTGATTTTTTTCGGAGAAATATTCTTACTTATATGTAATACTAAGAAACTAAAAAAAATTATTATATAATACTTGATCAGTGGCAATTCTTTTATACTTGCAAAATATTTACCTAATTAATGGAGCACTCTTGTAATTACATGTAGACATTTGAATCAAGTAATTTCTATATATTTTCTCCTCCATACTAATATTTGTAAAAATGTATATATAAAATCATAGAGTAAGTAATTATTTATAACTATAATTTAATTACCCACACGTACGCAAATAGAAAATTCAGATTAGCAAGTAAATGTGAAAATATGATTTTTTTGTTTTTCTTCCTTTTTATTTACAAACATTTTCTTCATGTAAATACATACATGATTAAATGTGTGTGTGTGCGCTGTGTGTGTATATACCTACTTATGAGTAAATATTTAAGTATTTACTCAAATGTATTTCAATTGAGAAGTCACAATATAATGTAAAGTGCACGAGTGGTAATAAAATATGTACGAGAAGAAAAATTATTTGTTACTTTTGACATGACAATGTGACTTGTGCACACTTTTCTTACATTATTATGATTTTCAATGTAATCATATGTGGTTGTTGTCTTCGGTTTTATATACTACCTATGTACCTTAGTATGTAAGTAGTTGTTGAAGGTGAAAAGTGATAATAGGTTTTGCAAATGATAATAAATGGATACATATGCATAAGTATACTCGTGCTTGTAGATTTTATAAGTGAAGGTTTCATCATAAAAATGAAGTGGGTCAAAAAATTTTCATTTTTAACCTCTTTTTTTTCTATATATTTTAGGTGCATACTTGTATATTTAAGAGTACTCATCAGTCAATCAGTCAGTTGGTCAATCTGTAAGTATGTATATGCAATAAGTACTACATGCATAAGTGCGCATAATATATAGTTTATAGTATGATATATGGTTATAAAATGAATTTTTGTCACTATTGTTGTTGTTGTTGTATGCACATTAACTTGTTAATAATAATTATCTATTTAGTTGTTCTCTCTTGTACTCTTCATTTCTATTTGTTCATAATTTTAATTACAACTTTCTGTAAAAACACTATCACTTGGATAAATAAAGTGGAAGCACACATACATATACACATATATGTGGACATACATATAGTTAGAAGAAGTTCAGTAAAAACCAATTGAAAGTTAATTTCAGTTTGTACTTCAATTGTCACCAGTTATTATGTATGTAGATTTAGAAGAAAACGAAAGACTTAAGAAACAAACGTGCTTGAAAAAAAAATATCATTTTAATTAAGATATAATAATAATAATGGTTTATGTCTTTATTTTGCATACCAAACCAAATTTACTGTCTATTTAAGAATTAACTCATATTCATAGTAAAAATAAAGTGAAAATATTTTCACGCTCGTTCGAAATTATTACCTATTATAAGACGGTAGTTAATTATTCACTTAGTACACAGTACATTTATGTTTAAATAAAAGATGAATAGAAATAATATAAATACAAATAGAAATCAGTTGATATAAATACAATTAGTTAATAATAAAATTAAAGATGTTTTTTTTTAAATCAATTTACACTTCATAAAATATTTTAATTTTATTCGATTGTAATTACCTACATATGAACTACCACAATGAAAATTAATGTAATCACACACACACAGACAGATTAAAGAAAAAGATAAATGATTAAATATAAAAAAAAACGATACTGAAAATGTAATATTTGATCGCATGTACATACATGATTAACTGACTAACATGGCCGCTTGATTGTGGTCTTAATTGGAATGTAAACAAAATCACGTATAAGAGCACGCGGCCGTGTATCATTTTGTTTATTTACGATTTAATAAAAAAAACACACACACAAAAACGTATATATATAAGTACATGCAAGTGTTTAATTGCATTTAATTATATTCACTTCATGCTGCCATTTAATTCTTTGTTTCGTTTTGAGCAGTCGAAAATTGCTAACATGCTTATTTATAAGTATACGATATATACATACATGCATGTATGTCGATGGATATGCGAGTAAGTGATAGTGCTTTTGTTTTTTGTTGTTATTTTAATTTTTTTTTTTAATTTTAGTTGTTTTATTTTTCATTATCGCTTGTCTCAAATCTACATACATATCAAGTAATTTGCTTTCACTAATAGCTAATGGTGACATGGTAATCTTTTTATTTTTTTTTTTTAAGCCAACAAATTCTTCTTTTTTTTACTTTTGGATTGATCTACCTACATGCAAAGGCGATGATAACTTTTCTATTATTTTAACGAGTTTTTATCAATTTGTTATCCTCCATCGCTGAACTATCATCATAGAATTGTTCCAAATCTAACGGACAACCGAATGATAAATTAATTAATAAATTCAATTTCAAAAATACATATACAGCATCAGCTCAGAGCAATAGCGAATTAGCACCCATGTATAAATACTTCATAATAACGTGCTTAGAATATTCCAGTTCGTTTTGAATTGAATACTAGAGAAGGTCATTGAACCATTCCACCATTCCACCATTGGTCATAGTTCTGGATATACATAATACTCTAGATAGATCAAAATCGGTAGATGGAGAGCGCCGTAGGTAGATGCAAAAATTCAGTACGGGAAAAAAACTTCCCCGAAATTTCCCCGAATTTTCCAAAGGAAACGTTGATTTTCATTTTATTGATTATTCGGAAAGTAATATCATTTTTCCTAGCAGAGATCTAAATTGGATTTTCTTATAGCCAACTTCAATCTTAAACGACATCATATCAAATGCTTAAAGAAAGAATCATTACTGGTTGACGAATCAAACATTTCCATGAGTTTAAAAGCAACGGCAACAGATTCAACAACAACAAATAAGGTTTACCGTCACTGGTGATGGAAAAAGTATCCATTGCGATAACCCAAAGTTACCAACGATTAAGAGGAGTATTTGTGGTGACAAGCTTATGCTCTGTATTTGATGGGACCAGCCTGGTGTTGTTTATTATGAGCTGCTAAAATCGAATGAAACCATCACCGGTGAACTTTATCGAACAGAATTGATGCGTTTGAGCCGAGCATTGAAGAAAAAACGGTCACAATACCTCGAAAGACACGACAAAGTAATTTTGCAACATGTCGTCATGCTCCTCCACATACTGCGACTTGAGTTCAAACGTACTTAGTAACGCTGAAATGGGATGGCCTACCCCACGAGCCGTATATTACCACTTATTCCGATCGATGACACGCGGCCTGGATGACCGGCGCCTCCATTCTTACGAGGAAGGCAAGAATTTGGTCAATTCATGGATAGCCTCGAAACATTGCCACGTCTTCTTCCTACGCGGGAAAACCAATGCTGTGTTTTCCGATTCTGTTCGTACTGTTGAGCCGTCGAGACGTGTTTTCTGTTTTGACATTTGATTTTTAAAATTGATCGCGAGTTAATTAAATATTTTAATAAGCCTAACACCCTAACATCGCGTGGTCCAGACAGTACGGGCTGTTGCTGATCGGTCACCAGTTCTGTACGCTATACGGGTGTACCTCTCGGACGGTTGGGCATGTGGGTACGTGGGACACGTCGATTTAAAAAAAAAGTCGCAGCTAATGATGGAAAATATCTTAAATAATGTGAAAAACATTTTGTAACTTAAATGAAGACTTTCATATAGAAAAAAAAAATGTCTCATAACTATTTTAATGCGCCAATATTATACTTTAAACTATCACATTAGTTTAAAAAATGTTACCCATACAAAAACGCCTTAACAGAATACAACTCTGTATGCAATATCATTGACTTACTATAACTATTGTGTATTGAAATAATACCACAACATGTTAAGAGTCTATCTGAACACATACTTTCGGATATTGAACTTAAAATTGAAATTATGATATTTTGTCTAAGTAGTTGTAAAATATTTATAGGAATAGAGAATTACTAGTACTTAGTGCTGTTGCTAAAAAGAAATGAAAAATGAAATGAAATGAAAATCAATTTTTTTCACTACTGTTAATAAATTAAATATACTAATTTATGTGTTTTTTTATTATATGTTTTATTAAAAAATTATTAATTAGCTAGTTGATTGATTTTTCTATGGTTTTATAATTGATTAGTTGTACAATTTCATTGTATCATCACAAATTTCACTTTTTATTGATATAATCGATAGGCTGCATATGAGTGCCTATATGCTGTATGAATGTACATGTATATGTATTGTAGGTATGTTTCTTTCGAATATTGTCATACGTAATAATTGAACTAAACTTAAATAATCATTTGAAAAGAATCAATAAAAATTCACTTTTAATGACACAACAAAAAAAAAATTGTTTGCCCCCAAATTTATAGTTAGGTATGAATAGCTAATCAAAATGAAAGTGAAAGAGCTTAGTTACATATTAGCTATTGCTAGGTAAGCAATAGTACAATAATTATCATAAATTTACATGATCCAGTGCATATATTTTAAATACAATCGCTTATATATAACTCAAATAGCTCTGCCTACCTTTCCAAATTAAACTCCATTAGCGCTCAATGCGACTCAGAAGAAAACGTTCTCATAGCTGTTAAACTTAAATCAATATGATTAAGATATGCATAGCTTTAAAAGCAAAACCCAATTTTTTTCTTTTTTTTTTCAATTTCCTCATTAATCTTTTGTAGTTATTTATAATGAAATGAAAATAAAAGTAACAAATCTCTGCAGGTAATTTTATCTCATTTTTTTTTGTTTTTAATAAATTTTAACGCTGTTTTTTTATTTCCCCTTTTTGTTGTATGTAAATATATTGTATACTCTTGGGTTCATAAAATTTTTAGCTATATTTTCCAACAAAATAAAAGAAAATGCACATTAACATGTATGAATATCATAAATTCTAATCTAATTTATTTGTATAAGCATGAATTCATATTAGCTCTTACCATAAGTATATATACATATACGGGAAAGGTTCAACAATTCGGGGAGGAGATATTTTTGTGACATGAAATTTTACTGAATGTAAATGAGTAGATTTCTTAGTTCAGTTGATTAGTGTGCCGCAAAGAGTGAAAATATACATATGAGAATATGATTTTGTATGGGAGCTAGTCGTTGCTTTTATCCGAAAATGTATATTTTCAAAATTATTCATATATTAGGAAGTAAAACTGCATATACCAAAATTTCAATATGATTGCTTTATATATGCATGCGCAAAGTGTGAAAAAACATACGCGAAAACATACTTTTGTATGGGAGGTATACACAATTTTTATCCGATTGCGTTCATCTTCAAACTCGCTTATATATTGGTAAATATAATTGCATGTACCAAGTTTCACATTGGTCACTTGATATTTTCGTATACAAAGTGAGAAAATATTCATGCGAAATCATATGTGTGGAAAGTAGGTGTGATTTTTATCTGATTCATCATTAATTTGCAAGTATAAATATTCTCTATTTAAAATAACTTCATTTACTAAGTTTTAATTTTACGTCCATTCATTAAATCAAACGTTCATTGATAAAACTAACTTTATATATTAATGTTCAGCAAAATTGCTTAATAATTATGACTTATCATGCGAACGGAAATTTTAAATGTCCCATTCTATAAACTGCCACAACCTATAACCATGTACGCTATAGGTTGTTTGATGTATATTATGTGAATCTGTGATATGAAAAGTAAAATATCTTTATCAATTTTAATTATTACTTGTTTGTGTGTGAACTTTGTTAATAAACACTTTTGTTTATCAAAAAGAAAATTACCTTGGTAATAAACAAGTCAGTTCACCATATATACATATTTTTTTTTTCGTCAATGTTGAGAGAAAGAGAAACAACATTAAAAACTAATTTAAGTTTTTTCGGTAAGCAAAAAAAAAAAAATAACAAAAAATGAATATACAGTGGATTTTGCTCGTTATATTCAACTTTATGAATTCTCATATTATGCAATTCAAAATTTGAATGCTTTTACCACTGTAAGTACCTTCATGTTCGTATCATATTTTCCACATACGAGTATACTATCATATATACATATGAAAAAGTTTGTTACCAAGATGCTCAATTAATTTTCTTGTATTTTGACAAAGCAAACATACACACACACACTCACACGCACGAATACACCTTCTCCAAACGATTTTGAAAACTCATTAAACTCATTTAGAAAGTCGAAAGGTCACTTAGCTGTCGAATATTTTAACCAACAACGTTGGAAAAATTGTAAACAAAAAATACAAGTATCTATTGAAATAATAAAAGAATACAATAATAAAAAAAAATGAAATCAAATAAAATAAACAATATAAAGAAAACAATCAACCTACATTTGAATTTGAAATGTGGTTAAGGGGCGGGGTCGAGGCAAAACAATAACAATAATAAAATATCCATTCAGATTTGCTTTTATATGTAATTCAATTAAAATGTATATTCAAATAAATACTTTCGTCACCTAAAAGCTGTCATACATACATTCATTAGTTCTGAATCTAGTTCTGTTAGCATGCACACAAATCATAAATTGTTTGTCTACGAAAAACATGTGGATTTGATCTCTCTCTCTTAACTTAATAGAGTGTTTTATATGATGGTGGAAATGGTATACATGATTATTTAACGTTTTGAATGACGTATTAATTTTATCGACCGGACAAACAGTAATAAAATTATAGACGATATGTGTATGATCTCCCAAATACCACTTTTCAGTACTAAATCGTGATTCTGTAATTCGTATTCGAAATTTTGCGTTTGTCAGTACTCATTGTTCTTACGAAACGAAGTGATATCATAATTATTGAACTCATTTTTGACCTTTAATCATGATGCTGGCATCGTATTCGAAACGTCGTGTGGACCGAAATTCTAAAAGAACTACAAAAAAAAATGGAAGTTTTGGAAGAAGTTTAATATATAAAAACGTATTGAATAAAAATAAAAAGTGACTGTACTAAAGTTCTAGAATCTATATTTTGAACAAAATATACTGAACGACTAATAACGAAATTATAAATAAATATCTCCATGAACCTCCAAATAATTATTAATCCTAAATCATAATTTCAGATCTATGAAATGAAGTGAAAAAAAAATTTTCGAAGAAATTAAAGAAAAATCGAACAAAATAGAAATAAGTAATGCCTAGAAATCCTATTATCCTGCATTTCGCTATAACGGCCCCTTTTAATTATGGCATATTTTTGCTTTTCGTTTAGAGGCCAAATTTTACGAAATATATCTAAGTCATAGGGCGAGGTATAGTTGTATTTTTTTTTATATTACAAAGAAATACAATCAAAAATGTAAATTTTAGAATTGAACATTTTTCAAAAAAAAAAAAAGAAGGAATTGAAGCTTTTTCTAAAAAAAAATCACATTTTTCTTCATTCAGTAATTTTTTATGAGCAAACAAATTGTTCATCTATACTATTTGCCTCAGAGATGAGTTTTCTCAACATAACGACTTTATGGTAAAATGAAAAATTGTGTAAAAATATATTTTGAAAGTTCCTATAATTACACAGTCATACAATAAAGAAAGTGTGATGTCTGACGGCCGATAGGAGTCACATTATATGGATTTTGGATAGCTGAATGCAAATCCGTGGTCAAATTTGACTTCCACGACTTCTAACTTCATTCAAAAATCATTCTTCCGGCTACTTTTAATCATTTCTTGAACTAAGATAGAAAACTGAAGATAATTCACCGATCCAAAATCTACATAATATGACTTTTCTTGGTTGCCGGACCGCACACTTTCATCAGTTTGTTCAATTGATCTCAGAAAAATTCCATGATAGTTCAACTTTATTATTTTTTAAATCCTCATAAAGTTCTGATCATAAAGAATTAGTCAAAGCACTGGTTCTGTAATTAGAGAATTATGACTAAGTTATGTAACTAATTAATCAAGCGCTAGTGAACAATTTTTGAATTATTTGTGGCACCAGATTGAGTTAGTTGCCGCTTCCACTAAAATTCTCATGTGGAAATGTCATACACCGGTATGAGCTTGCATTTCACAAAAACCATCAAATTGTATAGTTCCAAAGTAATCTACTGGGTCAATGCCATACGATATTGTATATTTGTGGATGTCATTGTTGTAAATTTTATTGTCATTATTGTTGTTGTTATTGTTATTGTTTCTTCTTTGCCATATGAAAATTTCACTTTTTTTTTCTTCTTATTTTCAATTTAAATACCAATACATGTAACACTAAATGAATGAACAAATCATCGAAATCAGAGTAAAAAGAATGTTTGGTCAATAAAGTAGCCGTCACCACCACCATACCGTCAGCATAAAAAAATACATACCTGGAACACAAATTACAAAATGTTAACTATATGTACGTATATTCAAATGGTGTCAATATAGACACCGACAGACAGACTCCTTCGTATAAAGTATAAAGCGATGATGGGAATGTTCACACAACAAACAGATCAATTAATCGGTCAATAGTTGAACGTAACTGAATAATAGCAGCAACACACCGTAAATGCAGCAACAATGCAAATGCGTTTGAAATTGTTGCCTGTAATTATCAAATCAACACACAAGTCAACTTCTTGTTCATTGGTTCATTTGTGTTCGTTTACTTATTATTTGTTTTTTTTTTCCTATCGTTTTTTATGTATATATTATGATACTGGCATTCATGCTGATGCTTATATGCATGTTGTGGGTTGAAAAATCTCTAACCGATACACGATTGAATACCGCAACAACGGGAAAGGAATTATTATACTACGACAGTGTATTGTGATTGTGAGAAAAGCAAAAGCGAATAAAATCGCACGACACACTAATGACACGTTATGGCTATTGTTGTGGTTTGTTGTTGGTTTTTAGTTATTTTTAGTAGTTATTTAAAAAGTAAACAAAGACGGCACAGCAAAACATTTTCTACTACTCGTATATATTATGGATAATAAAAAACGCGCAAGCGCATCGAATACTCGGTCATATGCTATTTGCAAAGGTAAGCTATCTAATATATGCATATGAGATAAGTCACAGAGAATTCTTTGAGTGAAAACACGATTACCGCGAAACGCTCACTTGGCATGCATATAATATATGTATGTAAGCACCTATATATATATGTTTCTGTTTATTGTTGTCGTTGCAATGTGGGTCATCGGCACTAGATATAAAGATGCTGCCACAAATAGTTAAAGTGTAATATATCCGCATGTATGTGGGATGATGAGCTGCAGTCGGTTGCAAGTAATCGATTCCTTTCACAAATGCTTATCAAAATGTTAACATTATTCTTATTATCCTTGATTGTTTTCAAATTTTTTAAAATTAATATTTTTGTTTTCTTAAGATTTTGCACTCTCTCTCTCTCTATCTCTCTTTATTTAGTGTTTGAAATAAGTAAGCGGTTTTAATTTGTACCGAATTTATCGATTTATTGTTAGATTACATGTAATCGAATTGATCAAATCGAATCGAATCGAATCGAATTTATTAAATAACTATTCGCGACAATAGTATTAAACGCGTCCGATCCGTGCTATGGGTAACTGCTGAATGGTGAATACACCTGCTTTCTTGTAACTGAAACACTTCGCATGCGCATGGCGCACATGCACGGCGAAATCTTTCATTGACGACAACGGCAACGATATCAACAAGAACAACAACGACGACGATGATGGTCGCAACTATAGCCAACTGCTGCTGTTGACTGTTGTTAACTTAAGCTACTGCTGCTGCTGCTGCTGTTACTGTGTAGTACTAACAAGTCGGCTGCTGTTGCCGGTAAATTTGTGTGCCAACCACTTTTGGTTATAGCAATTGTTGTTCGTCTGTAAGTCGATTTGTTTGTCTTGTTGTCTTTTTGTCTGTTGGCGCAATTGTAGGTACTTGTAAAGTAATATTGTATTTACATACTATACAACGACTGTGAACTTGGTACTCTCACACACACACACACACACACACACACACTACTAATTCTACTTACGACTGTTTACCTATGTCAGTCAATACGTATGAACACTTGACTCTATAGGTTTTGCTTTTCATTGAGTGTACTCCTAGTGCTCATATACAATGGAGATGATGCTGTATGCAATAGTAGAGGGGGAAATAAATGCAATTGCTTGAGGCAAGTCAAGTTTTGTTGCAGACATTATTTGTTGTTCAGGCAGATACAACTATAAGCTGCATACAAGTACATATAATATATAGTACATATAAACCTAATATGTTCACTATAAATATATAGCCATATCCTACTACATACTATTATATCTCACTCTCTATTTTGTATTTATATATATGTAAAGTACAATATGCATATTTGTCATTATAAACTCAATGCATATTTACTTTCAATTGAATTGCATTAAGAGTTCATGCATTTTTTTTTTCTTTTTGGATTTGCTTCATGATCTCATAGATGACCTAAAGTTTAACAATGCTCTTAGAACTACTATTGGATGTATAAATTTTGGATAATTTATGGTACATAGATTTTGGATAATTTATGGTATTTCTTTCCCAAGGAAGCAAAAATTGCAGATTTGAAACTTTCTAGCTCTCTAGTTTATAAAGCCATTATAAAAGCATCAATTTTGTATGGGAGCTGCCTTACGAGGTGAAAATACAAGGCTTTTAAAACTGGAGTCTGTCTTACTTTTCATCCCTCTACAGGCGATTCTTATGGGGTATATGGTTACTTGACGAATTTTAGGTAGTTATTGTTCAATTTTATGTATCCTAATTTTTAGCCCTAAGCGTGAAGATGGAGAGCAAGCAAGTTTAGAGAAAATGTTGAAGGTGAAAAAACAATGGGAGCTATCTTATATTATATCTGGAGATAATTTTTGGCTATCGGATTATTTGTCGCTTTTATGTTAACTTTTCTTTTTAAGCGTTGAAGATGGAAAGATATACTTGCTCTTCAGAAAAATGTTGAGGAGCAAAAGTGAATGGAGGATCGGTCAAATATTTATGTCTCTAGGGGCACCCTGGAAGTGATAGGAGCAAATTTTATAAACACTTTAATCAGTATTGTATGAGTCATCCCCTAAGTGATAGAAAGGTAAAGGGTAAGTACCTTTGGAGTAATTATAGGAAAGAAAAAAATTATAAGGGTACTCCTTATATTTCATCTCTCTAGAGACATTTTGTGGCAGCATTTGTCAATTTTTAAGAGATCCCACTTAACAGTAAGTTAAGGCAAAATGTTACAAATCAAAACTGAATGAAGTTCGGTCATATATTTTACCACACTAGCAGCACCATGAAAGCGTCGGCAGAGAATTTATTCTATATTGTATGAGAGCTCGCCTAAAAGTTGGAATTAGATGGTAAGTGTGTCGAAAGGAAATTTTGAAGAGGAAAAAATAATGAGGGCCCCTAGAGACGATTCCTGGATAGTTATGATATTATTTGTAAATTTTTAGGTGTTGTTTATATATTCGTTCAGCCATTAGGCATAATGGCCTAATGCATTTAAATATTCACCGCAGCGAAAAACCTAAAATAAATTGTTATCTCTTCGCCTTTTACTTTTTTTATCTTCTTCTTTTATTTAATGATAATGATTAATAAATTGAAAGCATCAAATTGAAAGAACAACAATTTGGATTAATCAGAATAAAATTATTTTCAAAAAATATTCTCCGGAGGTCAGAATCCATTGTCAGTATATGATAAATTAAGCCATCTCAATAGTTATTTTAAAGACGATTTGACCGGTCTATTACACTACCAGCTAGGGAGCATACTATATTTCACTCGAAGTTTGGAAAGGTTCTCAGTGCTCAATGTAGCAAACACCTGCAATGCCACCACAACCTAGCCCAACTTAAATATTCATAATATTTTGTCCAATTCTAAAAGCAAAAACAGATAATTTGTCATATTCACACCCCATCAAATCAAGGAGCCAAAAACGAAACGTATATATGGATCATACAAAATGCTGAAGAATGAATCAGGAAAGTTTCCTAAATATGTGATCCATAAAGGACCCCTATTTTGATCAAATCGACTTCTTTTTGAATAAATTTATGACAACTCATTTTGAAGTAGTGAAATATCTCGTGATTTTTGACTCAGAAAAGTGATCATTTACATCTGACAATATTTTGTAACTGAAAATGTTTTTATATGCTCCTTTCTAAATCACTAATTAAATTTATATTATTTCATTTCATTCTTATTTGAGGAATATTCAAATAAAATTACAATCGATTTTGAATTTTTGTAAATTTGTAAATTTTATATATTGTTTTATCATCGTAAGCGAATTTTAAATATAACATTTCGCAGCTGATCTCTATAAATTTCCTTTCTTTCTTTTGAAGGATATCACCAAATTAATTATTCATATGCAGAATTGTCAAGTACCTATCAATATAGGTAACCAATAATTTACGATATTTTTTAAAGCGACAACAAGTCTTTAAAGTAATGAAAAAAATAAAAACAATAAGATTTAAAACGTTTACAAAACAAACATACACAGACACACACACACACACACAAATTAATATCGATCAGATTTCATTCATGCAATTCACTATGATTTTTATTAAGTGTCCCACTTTTCCATGAAATATTTCCACTTTAAACATTGTCGTCGTCGTAGTCGTCGTTTTTATTATTGTTGTTGCTGTTGTTGGCCGGCCGTCGTTTTTTCCACATTTAGTTGTTGACTTTATCATCGTTGTCGTTGCTCTCTCGTCTCATATTATTGATATTAACTGGTGTTGTATGATTGTGGTTGTTAATATTAATGGTGCCAATACTATTACTACCACAGCAACTACTATTACCACTACTACTACTACTACTACTAGTAGTACTATTGACTACTACAATTGCAAGTACCACTACAACTACTGTTTTTTTTTTTTGTCACGTTGCAATTGCCGTTGATGGCTTTTGTAAACGAGCTTAGCCGTTAACTTTGACTAGAGCTAGCTACTCTTGTTTATGTATGTTTGTATGTACATAAACAAGTAAATATTCAATAAGACAAGCAAGGGCAATAGAGAGACAGACTAGTTGGCCAGACCAGTCAATCATCATCATTATCATCATCATCATCAGCATCATCATAATTATCATTATCAGTAACAGCATCAGCAACAGCAGCAGCAAACTGCATCGATTTCATTCAAGTTAGTTTACACATACTTATGTACGTACATTACTTTTATTATTAGTAAGCAAGTAAGTCGTTTGTATTATGTTTGTTCCTGTTGTCTAAAAATGTCCAAGCCCGTTTGAAATTGGAGTAAACTTCAATATTGTTAATGACGGTGATCATACCATCTTGATGGTATGGTCTGGTATTGTATTTTGTGGGGTGATGTGTTTTCATGTCTCTCAATCGATGTGATGCATGTATTTGTATTTTAAACCCATCCGACAGCATGCATTCGGATTTGTTTCCTTTTTTCTTTTTTGTTTTTTTTTTTTTTGTTTTTTGCAATTTACAAATTAAGTAACTGCTATTTTTCTCTTGTAAAGCAGACAGTATATGCAAATTATTTCGTATATTTTATGTATTTGCATTATTTTCAGAAATAAAATACATTAACAAATTATTATACTAAAAAACTAAATGTAAATCTATATGATAGCCTATTTGAGGTGCAGAAATATGTACTTTTTAAATATATAAATGGAGTTAATAAGTTTTGTTTGTTTACTGTTACATAGACTATCAGACTATTATCAAATTCTTTCATACAAAATAATGGATCAGCTGCTTTATGACCAAAATACAAATTATTGTTTCAAGAGTAATGCTGCAACTAGCCACCGACGTAAAAACGTAGAACGTGTCAGCTGACACGACCTATCTTATGGGAACGTCGTGTTAACGAAAACTCACCACCGTATGACGGTGACGTAGACGTTGCTCGTAGCGGAGAGAATCAATGCAATTTTGTATGTTCTTACGTACGGCAAGTACGTACGTACGCTACGTCGGTGGCTAGTTGCAGCATAAGGGACCTTTCAAATAAACACCCACAAGGATACCTAATACCAGTGGTTGTACTTCTTATTACTTATAACATGTAGATATTTATGCGAAAAAATGTTGAATTAAAAACCGACATCAAGGAAATTAATATAAAAAAATCTCCTTACAGTCGGCTGGGGCCGACCAAACTATACCCTGCATATGTAGATTTATATATAAAAAGTTTACTCGAATATCCAACTTTTCTTTTATTTCCACTTTTCGAGAAACAAGTAAAGGTAAAAGGATTTTAAGATAATTGCGAGGCTTAGTATGGGAGCTATATAAAAAGTGGGCGTGGCTTACCACTTTCTAGTAAATCCAATTAATTTTTCAATGTTAATCCACACCTTAAATTTGGTGTCCTACGTTGAATAGTTTCTAAGTTATGGTGGTTAACATTTTTGTTTAATTTCCTCAACTTTGTATGGGATCCCCAATAAGAAGTGGGCGTGGTACGCTGATTTTGTGCCAGATTATTTCCGACTACGATATTAATTTAAGTGTCAATTATGGTTATTCTAGACAGAAGATAGCCGAAGTTACAGCTGTTTCAATTTAAAATTTGTATGGGGGCTACGATAAACAGTGGGCGTGGTACGCTGATTTTTTGCCAGATTATTTCCGACTACGATATTAATTTAAGTGTCAATTATGGTTATTCTAGACAGAAGATAGCCGAAGTTACAGCTGTTTCAATTTAAAATTTGTATGGGGGCTACGATAAACAGTGGGCGTGGTGCGCCCATTTTCTGTGAACCTAGTTGCTCGTACAATACAAATCCACACCTTAAATCTCGTTATTCTACACTGAATAGTTTGCAAGTTATAACCGGTAACATTTTTTTTAATTTCCGCAACTTTGTATGGGAGACCCAAAAAGGAGTGGGCGTGCTTTTCTGCCATATTATTTTTGACTGCCGTGTTAATCTAAGTGTCAATTATGGTTATTCTAGACAGAAGAGTGTAGAAGTTACAGCAGTTTCAATTTAAAAGAAGTACAGACACTTTGTATGAGAGCTACGATAAAAAGTAGGCGTGGCTCAACCACTTTTGGCGACGTTATATAGTAGTAGAATATAAGTCTATGTCCCAAATATTGTTGTCCCAAGTCGTATATTATGTGAGTTATAGCAAGTTAAAGATTTTGAAAATTTCGAGGTTAGTCGCTTTGAATGCTTGGTGTGGGCGTGGTTATTGACCGATCATGCCCAATATCAATCCCCTCCGTACTCTTAGATCATAGATTACTTATGCCAAATTTCATCGAAATAGCTCAATATTTACTCAAGTTATCGTGCGAACCAGCCAGGTGACAGACAGACGGACGGACGGACGGACGGACGGACATCGTTAAATCGAAAATTTAATCGACGCTGATCACGAATATATATCTATGTCTATATCTCCGGAGATTCCTTCAAGTGGACACAAACATCTGACCGAAATGAATATACCATGCATATTGCATTATGCAGGGTATAAAAATTATTTCAAACTGTATTTCGTTTCAATCCTCCATCCCACAAAATGTGAACCTGAACACTTTAGGAATTAAATTTAATAAGCGTTACAGATGAAATTCAGAAACTCAAATTCAACCATTTACAGGAAAGATATTCACAGATACCACACTAGTTGGAGTCGCAGTTCAATTGATTATCGCGTTGTCCTTCTTGGTGAGCTTAAAAAAGATGATACCGTAAGAGTTCTGCCATTCGGAATCGTATAATATAATTAGGTTGTTTCCAATACAGTCAAATTTCACGACGAACAAAAATATTAGAAGAGAATTTCATTCAAAAGATTCTTTGAAATTTATTTAGTGTCCAATATATCCATTAAGTTAAGTGAAATTTTATGAAGAAAAATTTTGACAGTCTGGCTCAGTGAAAAAAAGACTAATTTGGATCTTTCAAGGATTTTTTTTTAAAATTGTTTACGGAAAAAGTGCAGTTTTGGAGTGTGAGATCTTTTAGCTGTAACCACCACCATCATATTATATAAGCATCGATTTTACAGAGAAGCCCAATAGGGCTTCTTGAGGACCAAAAACCAATAGATGTTGGTCATACAAATCACTGCTCTCGGGGTAATTCCTGGGCAGTTATGGAGTTATTTATCGATTTTCGAACATTTTTCCCACAATTTTGTTTACGAGCCCACGAATAGGTAAATATAGGGACTAGGTTTGTTCAGTACAATGCTGGGAAATAAAAATGAATGCCGGTCGGTGATATAGTATTACGATTACTGAGCGGTAGGGTATAAAATAAAATTTATAATATTTTCTATGACCTATGTGAGGTGCATCTTCAACATCGAAAATACTGAACCGGTATCAGCAAAAACAAATTATTTATTAAGATCTATTATTATTATTTATTATTATTATTATTATTATTATTATTATTATTATTATTTGTTAGTTTTATTATTATTATTATTTGTCTTTGTTTTTTTTTGTATAGACGCTTTATACCAGTGCATAAATGAGTACCTGCAGGTATGTTTGTACTTCTTATATAAAGTACGTTTAATATGTAAATTCGAATTCCAATGCGATCATACAATAACGCACATTTACAATGACCCTTTGTTACAATATCCAATTGGCTATGCAAACCAATTTTCATGCCAACTTCATTTTCATTTAGCCCAATTTACAGCATCAACGACTGCATATACTATAAATTTCACTTCTACCATACAAATACTATGTTAGTACATTGCTCATACATGAAATATCTAAGTACATATATCACATATTATAATGCATATATTAGAAAAATAAATTAAAATTCTTGACGTGTCCTTTCGATTTCTAAAAAGTTTACTTAAATTTTTATTTCATTTTTTTTTTTTTTTTGCTTTGTCATCATATGCATTGTCATTGTTGTTAATGTTGTCGTTGTTGTTGCTAGTGCTTCTGTTACTGCTCCTGATGTTTTTTGTTGTTGTTATATTTATGAATAGCATCAGAAAACGTAAACGATTTCCATGCGAACGCATTACGCATCTTAAAGTCGCGCCATTCCGCTTATAAATACACATATACAATTACCAACAACAGCGACAACAACAAAATAGCAACAAAGTCTGTATCTTGTTACTTTCACCGCGTAAAGAAGCAACTTGTATTGCTTCTCAATGTGTGTACACTTCGTTGCCACTTGTACGTTGGTACACACACACACACACACATGCATGTGTACCTACACGTATACACGTATACACCATTTTAATATACTAACTTTGGTTTGCTCTTGGTTGCTTGATTTCTTGCCAGCCGTACGTACATACCAATACATACCTGTTTCCATTGGTGGTTAGCAGCCGCGGCGGCTACATGCGATAATTTACGAGCGTGTTTAACAACGAGCAGACAACAACAGTCATTGAAACTATGTTAACGGATTCTGGAGTACGAGACGGGGTGAAAATTTATTGACACTTGACGCTGTCGAAAGAGAATGAAAGTTTGATATTCAAATTATGTATACGCAGTATGTATGAGTATATTGGATGAATTGCAAATTCGTTCAAATACCAGCATACCGTAAATAATGTTTTTTTTTTTTTTTGGTGCGATGAAAAGAATGTACATTACCATATACAAAATATAGATAGTATCATAGAATGATCAACATATACATATACATACGCCATAAAATAGACTACAGAAATTCAATTCAATAAGCATTTAAATGATTAACTAAATACAAACTTTACCATTTTAATTTCATTTATTTGTTTTTCTACCAAGTTCTACTTATGTACAGTATATGATCATACGTATTACACGGAAAAGCAACACTGTACGACACTGCTCGTAGGTTATGGATGTCACTTACGCCATATCAATGCTTAAATGTAGTATGGTCCAAAGGTCTAAAGTGTTTGACGCTGGGAGGGATACAATTCATGATTTCATATAAAATTTTTAAAAATAGTCGAAAAAATATTTTTGTATTGAAGTTAGGCATGGTTTCCATCCGATTTCACCAATTAGACCTTAAATTATCTGGCAAATTTTTGTATGGGATATAGCTGTGATTTTTGTCCGATTACACCCCTTTTCTCAATATATCATTTCTGTCGTCAGTCCAACTTTATGTGCCAAGTTTTTGTTCGAGAACTTTATATTTTCGAGCGCAAAGAGGGTAAAAATCACATTCAACTACACCATTTAGTATGGCAGGTAGGTGTGATTTTCATCCAATTACGTTCATTTATGAGCTCATGTGTTCTTTGATGAAAATAATTTTCTGTACCAATAATCAGCTCGAACATTTTGTACTTAAGCCAGTTACCGTAAGAATAATTAGATAGGCAAGAGTAAAACGACTCAGATTCGCAATTCTGATCTGAGAAACATACGAGTGATCATCAAGATATTTTTACTAATATAAAATATATGTAAATCGGACATCAAATGACAAAGTTATGATAAAACGATTATTTTGGATATTTTTCTCTAGATCCAGAAAAATGCAAATGATGTTGAAATGGTCTCAAGGTAAGCTTTCAATTAAGGAGTGGACATGTGCAACTTTTTTCGTCAACCCACTCTATTATTATTAATATTATTATTGTTAGAAAACAGTTGACTTCAAAATCAAAGCACTGAGACCTATAGATCTTTTGTGCTAAACAACTCATCTTAAGAAGCACCCAACACATTGACCATTTCACTATGAATTTCATTGACTTCAAATTTTATTTCTGTTTGATTTTTTGCATTAAAAAACACAATCAAACCACGTCTACGTTAATCAGCTGTCTGGAAAATAATTATTTGACCGAAGGACTCAAAATTGTGTATGAGTTGTAATAAGAGATGTACACTTTATATAGCAAAATTTCTGAAATTTAAGTGTCGCTCAATCAACTTTTAATACAACTTGATACTTTTCCATCATCCATCCACTTTACATACAATACTACGATTTTGTTGTACAATGTAATCACAGTCTAAGTAATATTAGCCCATATAAGACCTGACGCCTATATACGTTTTGTTTATGATTTGTTTATCAAACAGTTTGGATATATTTTTGTAGTTTAATTTAATGAACATCTACTGTAGTTAATAAGAAGAAATTTTGCATTGACATAAAACAAAAAGCCTTTAAAATGTTTACGATCAAAATGAATGCCCATATATACTAACTAGGTATACATATATACAGATGTATCCATATATTTATACATACATATGCGTTCATCAGCACACACGTACATATATATGTACATATTAATCACACACACACAAATGTATAAGAAGAGGTACGTACAAATCTAAGTATGCACGTATGGATTTCCTCACTTTTCCATTTTCTAATGAACTATTTGGGTCACTCTCACAATTTATTAGTTTATTTTTCATTACATTGACACTCCATCATCGACAGCTGTCGTTTGTCATTTCCATGGTGACAACAAACAAAACAGTAATAGTGGTCCTACTATATAAAAGAAATAGTCGATATGTATGTACATAGTCGTATTAGTTGTAATAAGTATTTAGTATCAGCACAACCAATAGCAACAACAACAACAACGACAACAACGACGACGACGACGACAACGATAACTGCAATATTGAAGGCAATTCATTTGTGAGCGTCGCGTCGTCTGCTGCAGCCGTATTGCATGCATGCGCTATTTTACGCCTCAACCAGCTTGGCCGATAACTTAGAAGGTGGCACAGTGAAAACTCTTAAATACAATAACAATAAATTATTTGCCAATAAAACAAAAACCGTAAAAGCAACAACACTCCCTTGTTCTTACACTACCGTACACACACTACACATTGATGCATGAGTTTATGTGTATGTAAATATATGCCCACTTATACTATAATATACCTTATATTTACTTATTCACTTGAAATGTTGTAAAATCACCAAGAGAAACGATGCAACATGTGTCAAAAGAAAACAAATTTATTTGACATCGATGCGGAAATATTTGATACAGGACTGACTCGACACAATGTATGAAAAGGGGTTAAAGTGCTACAGCCAAGCAATGTTGCCTATCACTCACACTGTTGCTGTGACGTCGCGAACAAAAAAAAAACTCGCAATTCATTTAACATTCGCATGGTCGCACAAACAATATACAATACACAATATATCCAATGTTCATCATAATCGCAACAAAAAAAAAAACTACTACAACAAAACAAAGTGCTATACTTACTTATAATAAATAAACACTTATAAATAAATAAAAAGTATAAGAAATACCGTATTTGACATCAAACGGATAAGACTTAAATGTAACAATAACTAGAAAGTATCTATAATATACTCATAAGGCTATGATGATTGCTGTGATCATTTGTGATTGTGATCAATAATAATGACGATGATGATGATGATGATGATGATGATGATGATAATAATAATAATGATATTGCCAATACCAAGTACAATGGCTAAACATCACATTCACACTTCTACTTAATAGATACGCGTAGTTTACAGCATCACCAACACAAAATGCCCACCTGCTGTTGTCCAACAATTGCCATCATACAGAGCAATGCTTTTTTTTTTGTATTGCTGTTATTTAATCAATTTAAGAAACTCACTCACATCCGCCATTGAATTTGTATATTCTTTTCTTTTTTCTCTACCTCTCTCTCTCTCTCTCTCTTTACCTCTCTTTATAATATATAATTTGATTGTATTAATATAATGGTTACCGTAGCTTAGTGATTAGAATATTAGCTTTTTTCTAGAAGACACAACTTTGTGTGCACTTGTTGACGATTAGTTGACAGTTCTTTAGATCCGAATATAAAAGCGTCATGAAAATGTTTCTCAAAAAGGGGTAGCATAATTTTGCATTGCCTTCCAGTAAACAACAAAATTTAAATAAATATCTAATATCTTCTCGTTGTGAAAGAATTGATATCAAACAAAAGGAACTTTTTCTCCAACAAAAGGGCTAATTTTTACAAATGACCATTCATTAACCTTGAAGCTTCTTAATGAAATATTTTGAGAAATATATGTGAAGGACTTTTAAAGTTTTATTCTACAAGATATTATAAAATTACAAATAAATTAGTCTTTCTTGCGGTGATGGATATCAGAAACAAAAAATTACGCATTGTGAAACCCACCAACATTCTTTAATTGATTTACTGAAAAATTTTTTATAAAAAGATCAAAATCCCTAAGGTCGACAGGAGCAAGCTCAGTAAAATCTTAAAAAAAAAACTAAATTATAATTTTAATATGTCTTTCTATGTTAACATCATTGTTAGCATAACAATTTTTCCTGGATTTTACGGGAAAAATCAGCAATATTTAAATACAACCCTGCGTCCACTACAAAATCCATTATGATATAATGTTGACGAATCCAAGATCGGAGACCATATAACTTAGTGGGTTGAGTACCGAAACTAGAAGACCTGGAAGCCAAGCTTTGGAATTAATGTTTGTCATTGTTCAATCTAAATCCATAAGAGTCTTATGCCGTTTTATTATCGTGTAGAAAACATGGATCTATTATAATACACTAGAAACCAAGCAGCAGACAGGGATAGACAGGGTCAAATTTGATGTATCGGATTATGTAGTGTATTTCTTGATATTCTCCAGATTTAGCCGCTAACGACTATTTCCACAGTTCAAACTTGAAACCCTTGTTCAACAAAATGTGATTTGGATCCAGCGATGAAGTCATCGCTAAAAAACATCTATTTTGAGTTCTTCAACAAATTTTCTGTATTATTGATGTGTGTTGACAAAAAAATTAAAGCATTCATATAATTGACTTTTATAATAATCTAATTGATTTGATAAGTATATTACTGACTTAAGAGAAAGAAAGAGGAGAATCTCGACTACGATAAAAGAAGATTCTGGAGTGTTGCCATAGATTATAAATAGGGCCAGTTGTTGACAGATGAATCAATTGAATCACAAAAGTGATTGCGCAAACATTGATACAGTATCAGAGGCAAAAGTTGCAAATACATTAAACAGTTATTGTAAATAAATAAATTGTTGCTGTATATAGCAGTATAAAATAAATGTTGCAATTATTATTGATAGATTCCAGTGATCGAACAAGATTGATTCGAGTAGAATTAAACATTCACAAAATAAAAACGTAATAGTATTATTAACAATGACTATTTGTTATTAAAGAGCTATCCAGTTTTCGTGGATACTGTAGGGATTCAAAAGATGTACTTCGCAATGTCTGTCGTTATTTTAATTTTTACATGTTTTTTTATTTAAGAAAAGGTGTTAATAATAGAAAAAACAGACGAAGTGGTAAAGAAGAATTTGACTTTCGTTTTTATGCACTTTTTTTTTTTTTTTTTTGTATTTTTAGTTAAATTTGTGTAAACATTTTTGATACGCATAGACTCGTGCCTAATTGAAATTCACAATGTAATGAAGTTATTTGCAAAATATTTCACTCAAATCATATAGTTACTAGGTAAGAGTATAAAGCAAACGTCAAACGGCGGTATTTACGCACCCTACGATAATTAAATTTCTCTTGACGAGCACAAAATATAATATTGTACGAAAGATATTAGCATATGTACCTATGTACCATTTAATGTATATGATTTTTACAGATATTTAACACTTTCACGCATACCAAATGGGTATTAAATTTCTTGCAAACGTGCACTACCTATGTAAATAGATTTTGAAGTCAAATCAATCAGAGAAAAAAGGTACAATGCAAAAATTAAAAAATCTCCTTACAGTCGGCTGGTGCCGACCAAACTATACCCTGCATATATAGATTTATATATAAAAAGTTTACTCGAATATCCAACTTTTCTTTTATTTCCACTTTTCGAGAAACAATTTTTGCATATACTACTAATTTACACCCGAAATATGGTTGACTTTGACGAAATAAAAGGATTTTAAGATAATTCCGAGGCTTAGTATGGGAGCTATATAAAAAGTGGGCGTGGCTTATCACTTTCTAGTAAATCCAATTAATTTTTCAATGTTAATCCACACCTTAAATTTGGTGTCCTACGTTGAATAGTTTCTAAGTTATGGTGGTTAACATTTTTGTTTAATTTCCTCAACTTTGTATGGGAGCCCCAATAAGAAGTGGGCGTGGTACGCTGATTTTTCGCCAGATTATTTCCGACTACGATATTAATTTAAGTGTCAATTATGGTTATTGTAGACATAAGATTGCCGAAGTTACAGCTGTTTCAATTTAAAATTTGTATGGGGGCTACGATAAACACTGGGCGTGGTGCGCCCATTTTCTGTGAGCCTAGTTGCTCGTACAATACTAATCCATACCCTAAGTCTCGTTGTCCTAGGCTAAATGGTTTGTAAGCTATGGAGCTTAAAATTTTAGTTTAATTCACTCGACTTTGTATGGGAGACCCATGAAGGAGTGGGCGTGGCACACTGATTTTCTGCCAGATTTTTGCCGACTACGATATTAATTTAAGTGTCAATTGTGGTTATTCTAGACAGAAGATTGCCGAAGTTACAGCTGTTTCAATTTAAAATTTGTATGGGGGCTACGATAAACAGTGGGCGTGGTGCGCCCATTTTCTGTGAGCCTAGTTGCTCGTACAATACTAATCCTCACCTTAAATCTCGTTATTCTACGCTGAATAGTTTGCAAGTTATAACCGGTAACATTTTTTTTAATTTCCGCAACTTTGTATGGGAGACCCAAAAAGGAGTGGGCGTGGCACACTGATTTTCTGCCATATTATTTCTGACTGCCGTGTTAATCTAAGTGTCTATTATGGTTATTCTATACAGAAGATTGTAGAAGTTACAGCAGTTTCAATTTAAAAGAAGTACAGACACTTTGTATGGGAGCTACGCTAGAAAGTAGGCGTGGCTCATCTACTTTTGGCGAGGTTATATAGTAGTATAATATAACTCTATGTGCAAAATATTGTTGTCCCAAGTGGTATATTATGTGAGTTATAGCAAGTTAAAGATTTTGAAAATTTCGAGGTTAGTCGCTTTGAATGCTTGGTGTGGGCGTGGTTATTGACCGATCATGCCCAATATCAATCCCCTCCGTACCCTTGGATCATAGATTACTTATGCCAAATTTCATCGAAATAGCTCAATATTTACTCAAGTTATCGTGCGAACCAGCCAGGTGACAGACAGACAGACGGACGGACGGACGGACGGACGGACATCGTTAAATCGAAAATTTAATCGACGCTGATCACGAATATATATCCATGTCTATATCTCCGGAGATTCCTTCAAGTGGACACAAACATCTGACATCTGAATATACCATGCATATTGCATTATGCAGGGTATAAAAATCAATTAAACAACATACATTATCATAAATATGTAATAGTAATTTCTTAAGTACAAAAACTGGACAAAGCAGACAAAATTTGTTATTTTATGTGATACTATAACAAATGAATTTGACAGATTAATTGTTATTGACTGTAGAAGATCATTATCATCAGCATTTAGTATGTGTGCCTCAAACCATCTATGGATTAAATATATTTTCTGTATGTACTTTATTAAGATGCAACACCTGCTTTTCAATTATTGCCATACGCATTACACATAAATATTGTAGGTGAGTCAATTCATTATGATGAATGTGATCATGTTGATGATGATGATGATGATGTCATGTTGATGTCTATCGATAGAGAAGAAATTCGTTTTCTATTTATGTAAATTTGATTGATGTATATATTTTCAATTTTC
The DNA here is from genome assembly GCA_963854835.1 of Megamerina dolium. Taxonomy (NCBI): domain Eukaryota; kingdom Metazoa; phylum Arthropoda; class Insecta; order Diptera; family Megamerinidae; genus Megamerina; species Megamerina dolium. The sequence continues at coordinate 57,900,598 of OY978527.1, read as the reverse complement.
TTATTTATTTTATTCTTATTTTGTATTTATTTGCCTACCTACCACCATCAAGACTATCATCAAAATTGAGGTGCATCAATGTTCATGCATACAAAATAAATAAACAAAAAAATGAAAATATCCCATCGGAACAAAAAAAAAACATCATCATATGTATATGTCTGTCTGTAAGGTATATCGTATGTATATGGGTAAAGCCAAATGTTATATACCAAACAACTACATCCACTCCTCGATGGAACATTAAGATATGCGCTCCATCATTTGAAACCTACATACTTCAAATTTATAAATCTATCTACATATGTATTTATGTATTTTAAGGTATTTGTTTTGTTATGTTATTCTTCTTATTCACTTGTTCAATTGGAATTCGAAAGTGGGTGTGTAGTAATGGTTGCGCATGCGCAAATACCTTCAAGAGCTGATAATCATTCTCATATTGATCGTACACACATATCGTACTATGTGGGTACTTCAGAGTTAACTTTTGTTAGCATTGTTTTTACACATACTATACACACACATACAAAAGTACATACATATATTGTATATAAAAGTAGGTATTATTATTATTAGTACTATTGTTGTTCTCATTGTTGCTTTTGTTATCATTTCAAGCTACTACTACTACTACTACTTCTTATATTTTATATTGAATCTAAAATTTCTATGTATGTATGTGCTCATATGTAAATGAGTGTCAGTTGATGAAATTGACAGTTTTTAATGCGGGTGTTGGTAATTACCTAAACGAAAGTTTATAAAAAGTTGTAAATTGCAAATTCAAATACGTTTATATGCAAAAATAGAAAAAAAGAAAACCAAAAATAGTTATAAAGCATAGAAATACATATGTTTTTATTTACAGGGTAATCACAAGAGGTGGTCAAAAATTTAAGTAGTTCCAATTCAAGTATCGGATACCAAAAATGTTCTTTTTGTCTAAATAAGCTCCATGTCATACTGAGTGATCATATGGGAGAAAATTCACTTATATGCAAAAAAAAAAACACAAAAATAGTTACAAAGCATAAAAATATTGTACATATATTTTTATTTACAGGGTAATCACAAGAGGCGGTCAAAGATGTCATGTTTAGTGATCATATGGGAGAGAATTCACTCATTAGAAATTTGAGGCCACTTTTCACCTTGCAGGATGGGTAAATTTTTTTAAAGATTCAAAATCTGTATAATAATATAATTTCACATTTATTAAATTAAGAAAAACAATGGTGGTCATATGAAACATGCCATAGAACTTATCAATCGCAACTTGAAACGGGATCGCAGCAACATTGCTCTTCGGAATCGCTCTAAGAAAATATATAATAAATTGAAATAAATGGCTGACTTTAAGCAAATTGGAAAGATGAATACTATTTGATTAGATGGAATGTAGCATATTGCATCTTCGACTTAGTCTTTATCAAAAAATAATTTGCATAATTTAATGATCTATGCTAGAATTTGTATTTGCTCTACTAGGCCCGCATTATTAATTTTATTAAGATCAAATCGAATTAGTTCAAAAGAAATTAATTACTTTAAATTTTTCTTACTTATGCAAAATAATCGTGGCTTGTATCACTTCTTGGATTTATGAAAGTCATTTTCGACGAAAATATTTGTTTAGCTGCGAGAAGAGCCATATATCAGAGGGAACTAAATAGGCTGAATTTTGCAATAATTCGTCAACATTATCTTCCTGAAAATGGTCATTTTCATCGGTAAACCGGATTTTTTTTCACGTAAACTGGACCTGTTTACACGTAAACCTTGTCTTCTTTCAGGAATTCTTGCAACCAATTCTTCCAAATGATCTACAATAATAATCTGAGTTTTTTTTTTCTTAATTAAAAAAAAAATCTATCAACAAAATTAACCTTGCATCTCAAAAAACTTCCGCTAACACCTTCTTGGTCGATTGATTGATTTCTCATGCTACTGAAAATGTTACACTTGAATGTGAAAAATACACTCAAAGTGTTAATTGAAATCCGTGTCGGTTAATTAGAGATCTTTCAAAAGCATTTTCGACGTCCCTCACAATACGAATTCAATGTCTTTACCGACCACTTGTTAACAGACCAGCCCACTAAAAAACCATTGTTTTTAAGAGATAAGATTCATCTAATACATTACAAATACACGCACAAATATTTACGGATCATATGTCAGTTGTTAAATCACTTAGGAGAACTGGAACTTGGGTTCAAGTAACATTTAATTATACAAAATATTGGAGGTCCCACATTTTTTAGTATTTTAAAAAATACTGCATTGTTCTGCACACTCCCACACTGTAAATATAATATGGATGACCCTCTATAGTTAAACATTAATTGAGGTATACTACAATACATATCATCAGTGTTAATAAAAGGGCGTGCGCGTGTCTATATGGCTGCAAGTATTTTTATTTGCTAATAAATAAAAATACTTAGCATCTCTTTTGCTTATTCTCCATGTTGTTCATGTTCATTGATTTTATCTCATGGCTGCTATTTGTTGTGTCTATTTGTACTTATCGTATATCTAATTGAATAGCGCTGTTGTACAGTTGATAATCAACGCTTATGCATATTACTTACTTATACATCCCCATACTTGCGTTCTTATGGAAGCATCATTTGAATGGAAAGTGAAATTTTAAATATTTATTTACTTGCAGACATTAAATTTTATTATAATAGGTAGTATATTATACAGATATAATACATATTATACGATTCAAATCATAAATACATTGACTGTTTTACAATCTGATATAATTATTCTGATAACTCAGTAATTACAGTAATTTTATATAAACAGAAAATCAACTAACGTACTTATTTTGTTATTCAGTCGATAATGAATAATGATATTCCAAAAAAACAAAAACAAAACGTTTTTTTTTTCAAAGAAAAATACATAGTTATTACATTACTGGTAGCCTTTAATTAAATGTCGTTTTCTTCTTAAACTCAAAATCCCATAAAGAGATGTAAAAGCTGAAAAATGTTGAAAGAAAAAAATTTCATCAGATTTCACATTTTTCACATACTTTCCAAAATAATTGAGATCGAATAAAATCAAAAGCAAAAAAAAAAAACAAAAGGAATAAAACAAAGCAAAAAGAATATCATCAAAAGTATTTTGGCAATTTTTTGTTTGCCTTTAGCTTTCCAAAAACCTCCCAAAATAATGAAAATGAATCCAGTTTTGTTTTTTGCTTCGATTTTGTTTTTCTGCTTTTTTTTCTGCTTCTTATTTTTCTTTTTACTTTCACGCATATCAACAAAAACAACAAAAGAAACATAAAATCGCAATATTTATCTGATAAACTTTTTCAAAATGTTATACACATTGCATATAACATATTCCTCTTCTTCTTCTTATTCTTCCTTTCTGCTTCTATCTGTGCGGTACAATGTCGTCGCAACACAAATTGCAAAATTTATTCTTTACGATCGAACCACCGCCACCAGAACACCACCAACATGGACACTTTCTCTTTATTTTGAAACTTGTTGCACAGCGATGCCAACAACAAACAACAAGACATTTGTACATCCTGCTGTTGCTGCTGCTGTTGCTGCTTTTGGCGCTTGTCTACAAACATGTTGCCGCGACGTTCATGAGCACCTACATACATCCGTATATACGAGTATTTGTAGGTACAAACTGTATGCATTTATGAAATGAATGCAAACAAATGAAATGAATAGAGCCAGAAAAGGAAACCAACAACAACAACAAGTCAGAATTACTTATATATGAATTTTAATTATGTTGATGTTGGCGCATCTTCCATCAAGGTAATGAAAACAGTCGCCGCCATTTATACACATACATATCGAAATGCTGCCCCTTAGTCGACACAGTTCCGGCTAGAAATGACGAATGTACGTCATTTTTGCAACAACAACGTAGCGAGTAGTAAATAAATAAAGATTGCAATTTCATTTGAATAGCACAGCATACGCAACAATATTCAAATTCTAAAAATATCGACAACTGCACCATTAACGCCATCTTCAATGGCTAATTTTTTTGTTGTTGTTGTTTAATTCTCAAAAAATATTTGATCGTTTATGATGCACATGCACAAGCAAAACATCGAAACTAACACGAACGCTAGACAGGAGTGACAACATGTGCAGCATAACTATCGTAGCGTATTTGCTCATCTATGTATGATCTATTACGTTGAGCCTCCGCCGATGTTTTTGCTACTACTCATATGCGTCGTATGGTACTACTCGTGTGTGCTAAATGAGACCTCATAACCCATATTATGAGCATGCGCTACTCTGAGCGCTTCTGTAAACAATTGACAATACATAAAAACGCACAAAAATCAGCGTCAAACTGTATAGCGATGCCAATCCCGGCATTCGAAGAACACGTCCGACCGAAAAATCGGTTTGATTAGAAAGTAGAAAGTAGTACAGTCATTTCGAGCCGCGTAGCTAAACTTCCATAAAATATTGATGATGTTTTTATTTTATGTTAGCACTAATTTTACAAATCCATAAGTGGTGAAGATAGGGGTTAGGAAAAATTTTGGGAAAGAACAGTTAATAGAAGTTTCTTATATGTCTCATCGCACTAGAGACGATTCCTGGACGGTTATGGGGTTATTTATCGATTTTCAGGTGCTTTTAATTAAGGCTTCCCAAGAAATTAGACATTTTGCCCATCCACAGGTCAATTCTTCATATTTTAATGAATATTTCAACTTTCAATATTCCATTTTTAGGGTTAGGAATGAAATACGATCTAATCGAGTCAAATTAACCCCGGAAATGTTGAACACGTCTGATGAACAATAAATTTTTCCTCTCTCCTGTGGCCGTATTATGCATTCCTACCGCCATTGCTGGTTCCGTTTATCTCAGGGGCTTTCATAATTATAAGATTTTGTTAATCCTAAGCAACTATAATGTAAAGTGAAGTGAATGAAAGTCTTCAGAACTTGTGAAGAAAATCTTCATCTTTCACACAATGGCCCGAACTTTCAAAACCTAAAACAAAAACGACGTCACTTAACTTTTCTTACTTCAAAATGTTTACTGCTTCCAATATGAAGCCTACATCACTATGGGTATCTCATTGCTAATTATTTTATCTCTTTTATGTTAGCAAATTTCTCAGGAATTTTGTTGAACATTTTTCTATTGGGAATGCAGTCTCTTTACGAACTGTTGCGATATTATTTTCTTTCATTTCTTCTTATAACTGCCACCATAGTTTTACAAAATTCATTGTGAAGTTGTTATTACTATTTTTCTTTTTTATTTTCCAAAACCTTTGCAACCGGGATATAAATATCCAGTGAGGCTAGAAAATGCTTTAACACTAAAATTATAGCTTCTTATTCAACTATTGCTGTTTTTCTCACCGTCTCACCAACGAATCAAATTCTAAAAAATAAATATTCCTCAAGATACCGACAATTCCGGAATCAACAAGAGATCTAAAAATTAGCAACCCTACGGTGTAAAGAAGCGCAAAGTATACGCAGTATCAAACGTTCACCATCACCACCGTACGATATGTAGTTGCAGTAGTAGTTGTGGAATCGTACTCGTGTACTCAATCGGTGAACATGATTTGATTGTCCAGTTTGGCAATGAAATCTGCACATGAACATGCTACTTTGCACGCATTTATATTCGTGTGGATGTATATACACAATAACAACAACAACAACAACAACCACAACAACAACACGATGAAAATGAACACAAATATAGAGAGTGCTGACATGATGACAAGTTTGGCGCGTAGCCATACCTGTGCCTACATACATACTCGTTTGCACTTACCTACATGCGTGTGGTGCCAATAACAATAATATGATGGAACTGAAGTGCACATTGCATAGTGCTAGATTTGGCTAATATGTGGGGATAAAATAAAACAGTATCCATTTGACATGTTTCTACAAAATACTCGAATAATATATCTACTTTAGTAGCATTAAGGGCCATTTTGAAACTGGCACTGAAGGCTGTGAGTTAAGTCTATTTTATATGTTAACTTGCTACTGTGAAAATGACCCTAAGTATCACTTTTTCAAATCATCATTGACTATTGATTTCTAAAAGCATTTTCTGTAGAATAATTTTAGCTTAGGTACATATTTATATGATGTGTAAATATTAAATTAAATAATTTATTAAAATCACCCACTGTGCGGCACATCATAGTCATCAAGAGCACTGTCACTGCGTGAATGCACCAGCTAAGCTATGTGGTTCAAACTAATAAAGCAAAGCAAAAAAAAAAAACAGCGTGTGTATGTCACTTCGTTTCCACTTGAACTTGAGTGAAATTTGAGTGCCAATGTAAAACGATACGACAGTGTGTGTAGAAGTGGCTGTGATAATATTTAATAGGCAATCAATTATTTGATGTTTATTATGCAATAGGACTAATCAATTGATCCTTATGATGGATGGTTGATATAGAAAATGAGTTGAATGTATAACAAGTAATTTAGGCAGTTCCTTCAAAATTGCAAATCCTTTCTCACATCATTATACATGTTTGCTTGATTACATATCCTTTGAACGAGATTGATTTTGTAATGTAACACAGCATTTTGTTTGAAAATATATTTTTATATCATATTTTCAATATTATTGAAGTACATCCAACATAGTGGAAGCATTATTATTAATATTCTTATTAGTTATAAGAAAATGAAAATGCAAAACTTATAGCAAAAACATTAAAAATAAGAGAAAGTGAAAAGTTGATGATTTATAATTACAATAAAGCATACCACAAGTAATTCATGTACATACATATGTAGTTAATACAGGAATCAATTTTAATATGATAAACAATGATTTAAGAAGGGGAAAAAAAACTACTTACACTACTCTACAAAGAAACAAATTTATGGATTAATATAAATGCAATACGTTCTATATCAGCTTTACTTCGATAGAAGCTTTTATATATTATGATGTTGCAAATTACGATCATATGTGCATTTATTATAGCCTAGACAGACGGCAGCCTAATTCCGGATTACTGGCGCACTTAATCCGAATAAAATAATAACCTGACAGACGGCAGTATTGCGGATTAATTAAACAGCTGATTGCTGTTTTATTAGGTCTGTCCACTTACATTACTATCACTATCAATTTCTGTCGTCTATCACTCTCGATATGAGAAAATCTACAAGAAGTACGTGAACTGAAAACTATCAGAAACTTGTAAATTGACATTCACCGTTCGTAATTGACAGCCGGATTTATTTGTTCGCCAACACTTTTCATGTTGAAAACTGTTAGCAATTGTTGCAAGTTTTTTGATAGCAAACACACCTAATATTTTGTAAAATGGATGGAGAAAAATTCACAATAGACAATTTTCAGCAGTGTTGCCATAGCAAATTGCCCTAATCCTCTTTTATTTTGAGAATTAACTCATAGAGTTTATGCGGATTAGCTGCAGTTAATGCCCGAGTTAATTCGAATTAACTCGGTAATCCGGAATTAGGCTGCCGTCTGTCTAGGCTTTTATTTATTATATTTATTATATTCCCTAGATAACGGTCGCGACATTCGTATTGCCAAAAATATGTATAAAAATAAAGAAAAGTGAACTAATGTGATACAAATGTTTTATAGCACTAGATGTGTTTGGAAAAATTGGAAACAATCGAGCGTTTAATTTAAAGATATCAACCAATTTAAAGAGATTCGAATGCGACAAAATATACAAGTGTTTTCTGAAATACATATAACCATTGCATTAAATTCTATAAAATTTTGAATATGCTCTCTGAAAATAAGCAAATATAGTTAAAAGAGCTTCAGTTATTAGACGATCATCCTTAGTTTCTTATACACAATACAGTATAAAGTATAATAACGGACGTGACAATTTGCAATTCTGGAAATTTTTTTTTTTTTAAAGATGACCAAATTATCTTTAAAGAAACAGATTAGATAACAAAATAAAATAATTTTAATTTCATAACGTTAAATTTTCATTATTTTTAACACAATTTCCGTTTTCGATAGATCCAATTTCTAAAACAGTTCTTAAAATCGGATTTTTAGGTTTGCAATCTCGAGATTAACTGGACTAATTCTGTGTTCTTATTATTGCGAAAGACCCTTCCTCTCAAATATTTTTTATTATTGGAAATAATCAAAAATCCGGGAAATATGAGAGTCCAACTTCATTGTGAAGTTCTTCGTTTTTCCTGGCAGTGTAAGCTTCCGCATTATAGTGATACAGAAAGTATCGACGAAGTTCCTAGTTTTCCTAGTTTCACAACCAATTTTCGAAAACTTGTAATAAGCAGGTTTGAGTATAAAATTTAACAGTAACTGACTGTCTAGTCTCCAGAGGAATCACAGATACAACTTTCCTTCTGATGAAGTAAGTTGACTTAATTACAATTGTTGCTGACTTCTATCGTCTAGTTTGAATGGGTATTTAGTACCTTCTGAGCTCCATACCATCTACGGTTGCTTTGTTGCTGAACTCAACTTCATAACCTGAACCCGCCGGAACCTCATTTGCAAATTTTTGAAAAAAAAATATTGAACAAAACACACACAAATGCCTTTTTCTTTGAGCTACTATTAATATCTGAGGAACGCATCGTGCTGATTTCTTCGTGCATCCAAGATGATTACTTAATATTTGCGATACAGTCATGGAATTCAAGCACAGCAATCATTTTTAGATGTTCATCGATTTTGGACTTGACCAGTACGACCCTTACGTCATCAGTCGCAACCGCTGCGACATGCATCCCCTATGGGAAATTGTCTGGTGTGGAATACCCGAAACGAGAGACGATCACAAGAGTTGGTGCATTCTCTCGATATGCTAATTGGCATTCTTATATATTTACACTGGCTTAAGGTTATGCTGAAATCCGTAAAGGATGGCAAACCGAATTTCTTGCACCGATTCTTTGCCATTAAGTTTCCGTTTTCTTGTTTTCATTTTAGACTGCTTGCTGTGAAACTTCAAATCAAATATCGCCAACTTTCGTTGGTCCCTCTTATTTAATACATATTAATGTCTATACAGACTGGTTTGTAACTTCCATAGGTTCATAATAGATATAAAATTTGATCATTTAATGAACACATCATAGATTGGTATAGGTCAAGTTTGTATAAAGTTTGTATAAGTCACGTATTTATCTATCTGAAATCTATTATTATCATGTACGAATATGTATAATATGTAGCCTAATGTTATCGAAACTACTTAAGTTTATGTATAAGTCGAATTTGTTGTAGCATATGGTACATATATTCATTCGTACACATATGTATGTATTTAAGTAGTACGTACATACAATAAATGCTATATCTAACAAGTGTAGGAAAACAATTGTAAGAGTACATAATAAAATACGATTATCATTGGCTTTCAGCTGAGCTAAGTTTTAATTTAATCCTCATGTGTATATATGTATCTACGTACAAGTATGTATGTGCGTTTGTGCAATTTTCTATAATTAGAAAGTAAAAATGAATTCAAACTATTCAGTTTTGATGATTTTTGCCAATTTGATGGCACGATGATGAGTGACGCGTGATTTTACTCGCATATTCATATGTTTGTATGTTTGTACCTTACTTATTCATATATATGATTACTCAGATCGTAAACAAGCTGCCGACGCAATAGTCACTTACTGCTCATATATACATTCGTTTGCACTTCAGACTTAAGTCAAATTATAATTTGCCATATAATATAATACATATTATAATTATTAATAATAATAACAACCGAAAGTTAGCATCTTTCACATTGCAATTTATTACAATATAAAAATAACAAAAACAAAAAAAAAAAAAAACAAACGATTAAATATTAATGTTTTCGTTTTTTTTTTTTTTCATCTTCTTATTGTTGATATTTTTATTATTAATTCTTTAACATAAGAAATCGTTAAGAAAATAAATTAACATACAGCTGAACAGCTGAAAAAAAGACACAAACTTTATGTCTTGTATTAAATATTAATTATGTGACAAGTGAATATGTCAAAGCGGCACACGTCTAAACTTCCTACGTATATACATACTTACTTAGATGATCGTAAAAATGTTTGAAATAAAAACAAAATCTACAAAATGTTCCAATAAGAAAAGCAACTGGTTACATAACTAGTCATCGCCGCATTGGCTTGATAAAGAAGATTTTGGCTTCAGCAAATGATATCTCAGCTATTATTGGGATCACAGTCATTCTTTTGTCATAATTTAGCACAAAAAACTGTTAAGTGACTTCACTTTGGTTGTTTTATTGGTTGGTCCATTGGTTGGTTCATTGGTTGGTTGCAGTGACCAAAATCTTACTGTTATGCTCAATTAGTATTAATGCCGTTTTAACATCAGAGTCCTAGCGAAACTTTTGTTTTTATTTCCAGAGCTGGGCACTGAAAGGATGGAGTTTTAAGTAACATATTGAATGATCTGAATGGATCCATATATATCAGTGCCCTCAGAAAACTGCCAAAAGCATTTTAGTATCGGTCCCTAATCTAAAATTGCAAATTTCCTAAACACAGACTAAGACGTATGTGGTACAAGTTGTAGTTGAAGATGGTGCTGGCATGGTGATTGCTTCTTTTCACAACTTCCTGGGGAATGTGAACTCTATACCGTTAGAGTTTTGTCCAAAGAAAAGCCCTAGGGCGTGCCAATTCATCGGCTTTCCAGTGGCCATTTTCCTGTGGCCATGAACCCAAATAAGAGTGATGCCCCCACTGTATTCTCTGACCGGCTAGGAATTTATAGTACTCGATTGGAGAGCTCTTATTGGAGCTTCAATTAATGGAGCTATTAATTAATGTGACAACCTTACATTTATCCTTGATGTAGTTTCAAATTCGAAGACATTTTTTTGTAATCACCAGAATTTCAAAGCAATTAATCGTAGCTTCATTAGGTAAACGCCTTGATTCAGGTGAAAACTCGAAGCGCCCGTCATACTCTTTTTGAAAGCTAATTCATTCATTACATTCATTCTTCGTGGGAAATCTAACCCTAAAATCGTTCTTAAAATATAGTTGGGGTATTTTGTAATATGATATCATTCTGAGCATAGATGTATTGGAATAGTGTGCGTATCTGCGTTCCACTCAGCAACCAACTGTCAATATGAAGGTCAATAGGAAAGAGATATAACATCTCAATTAGGGTTTCTGTAAAACAAGTCTCAAGAAACTTGACATTTCGTCTTATTTTCTGTCTCCTGTCACTATCACGTATTGACAGACTCAAAGCTTTTAGTTTAGAAGCCAACAAGTTCCTCTTTTTGTATATCTTTATTAAAAAAGCTTCCAAAATCCACATTCTTTTGTTTTGAATTAATAACTTTCATATTTTGTTCTCTTGTTCGATTTCTAAAATCACCTCGACGCAAAAAAAAACTGCTTTAGTCGATGGCAGAATGACACATCGACTTCTGTAAATCAAAAATTGTAATAGATTATTCAATATATGACACTAAAATGACTAACTATTGACAATTTTAAAGTCGACATCAACAATTGGCATAAAATATTGGTCATATTGCTCATTATGATCACTGGTTTCGAGACAAACGATTTAGGGACAATTGCCTTTCACTTTCTGATGGGAGATAACACTCCAATATATATTGTACATTCATGCATACAACTGTATGCATTAGATTTGCAATATCTAAAAATACAAACGAAAATAGAAATAAAATAAAATGAAATAGTACAACGAGCTTGTGTAGCGGAAACAGCGTCAGCGTCACACTTCAACGTCATGCATATGCATATGCATATATATAGCTACTTGTATGTGGTGTACTTTATATATATTGTACTCTTATGGCGATTAGCCAGCACAACGAAAAATATTCATACACATAGTCCGTACGTATGTATATTGCATGTAGTCCCATGCGCAACTTAATTTCGCTTAGTGCACAGATAAGCAAACGACATACTCACGAATGATGCTGCTGGAACTACATACATAGTAGTAAAATGTACATTGTATGTACATACATGTATGCTACTTATACCACCCGTTAACCCCCAATCACTCACATTATTCTTTGCAATCAACAAAACACAACACAACACAATCAACAGCAATAAGAACACATACATACACATATACGATTCTGTACTATGGTCCGTCTTTGCAGAATTGTTCAATGATTAAGTTTCAATTAAAAAAAAACAAAAGAATTAAAAACAAACAAAAAACCAAAATGCCATAAAAAAATTACCAGAACAAAATAAAAAACAAAAACATTGCGACGACGATATTGAAAACAGCGGCAACAACTATGTAGAACAATATCAGCTTATGTAGGCATACATACTATGCACACACGCACAACTGCGATCGTAACGTCAGCGTCGTCAGCAAGAGTAGCATTTAGTTATCCGCATTATTTCGAAAATTAATTTCAATAGTTTTCTGCTCTCTTTTCATAGCTTCGCGTCGCATAGTAAACAACTTATAGCACTAATAGACAGCAAATTAATTTCAGTACTAATATTTTTTTTTGTAAATATCGAGTACGCTACAAACAATTTGTGTCTGTGTACTTATGTTTTAATAAATGACTTGTGAATATATGAGCATTCTATCTAATGCTTTATAACTTTTTGTTTCAATAGAAACAACTACATATCTATTTACGTTTAAGGTCAAAAATCATATTTTCATTTGCATACGTGCGAACTACATATCTACTTAATTTACATAAAAGTGAAAAGAAACCATAATAAAAAAAATGTGTTTAAGAAGCATCTTGTTATGTGGGCTGCTGCTGTGTTTTTGTTTTGATTTCACATCCCCCTGGATGAATTTTAATAATTACATAGGCAAAAAACGCACCGATCTGAAGAAACGTTGTCCAAATGTGAGTTGTTTATGAGGTAATTGTAGAGGTAAACTGTCCAAAATGATGGAATTTTTTTTTTTTTTAGAAAATGTGCGCGAGTACTATGTAAATATATGTACATAATTAATTGCTTACAAATTCAATAGCAAGTGGAAAAATATAATATTTGGGCCTTTGCCAAAAAAGTCAAGCAAAACTTAAAACAAAAATTGAAAAATATTAGAATGCTCGAATATGTACATATTTTAAGCTTCTTAAATAAATAGCTGAATTATTATTTATTGGGGTTCCACGGCGTGCCATCCGGCGTTCATAATCTCACCATTATTTGGATTTGGATTTCGTCCAATGTTTCCAAAAAATGAGTTTGTTTCACACAAATCTCTTACCGCCGAGCCAGTTCTTCATTTCTGGAGACAGTAGTACAGGAGACTAAATCTCGAGAAAATGCTGAAAATGTGGGAGGGATTTATAAGTTAATTTATGCAATTTTGCAATTGCTACTGCGGACTTGTGCGCCGGTGACGGTATATAAATTTTCCTCGCCAAATGCGGTCGTTTTTGTTTCAAATCGGCATCGAGTCACTCCAATAACTCTGCAAATATGCGCTGGTGATCATTTCTCTCTTTTTCAATATAAGTAATCGATGTGAATAACGCCGCGCGCATCCTAAAAAACTCTCACTATGACTTTGTTGACTGACATTGACCCACCATGGTCTTCTTCGACTTCGATTCACCATGATAAAAGTTCACAGTCTTGACTGTCTCTTGGTCTCTGAGGTGTTGTGATGAATCTGTATTTTATAAACGGTTATGAAATGGTTTAAAGATTCCTCTGAAGTTGTCAAACTATTGCGTTTGTTGTCAATTATGAATCACCCGTCTTACGAATAGACTGTTCATATCCATAAGGTGGGTACTATCGACAAATTCTGGTATGGTAATCTTAATTGGGCGATCAGAACGGCGTTCAGCGTCACTTGTGCATTTGGGTGTATTCTTTTAAAAGAAGCTTTTGCCGAATATTGTCTTCCTTATTTCAATTTTCAGAGACTTATTGACACACCCTCGTATGTTATACATAGATTATGATTATGTTGTATCATAAAATAGGCTTTATGTTTTTATTTTTCATTAATTCAATTGAAATTAGTGAAAAAATATTTATGCCATTGATTTGTGTTGTGAAAAAAAAATTCTGATCGCGTCAGGGATTTTGTTTTTTAACCTCTCATTAAAGAATTATAATTTATTATTAGATTGTTTCAAATTAATTTGAATATTTTTAAAAGAATTTTTGAAGAATTATTAATCTTTTCACGTCCATACTTCCATATCTTGCTGCGTCCATATCGCAATATATGGATATCTTCAAATTAAAACTGTACCCAATTTTTTTTTAAGTAACCCAAATAGTATTGTATGCGTCACCTTCTTCCAATTGTCTTTGCTTTTCTTCTTCAGAAGATGTCCATATTGAATTCAAAATTAAATACATTGCCTTTCAATTTTCTGTATAATCTCCACAAACGAAATAATCCTCAGTATAAAAAATGAATTGTCTATAATATGTAATTACTTTTATTCAAATTATGTTTTGAATGTATTAACGATTCAAAGTCAAACATATTATTTGATTTTAATATTTCTTTGAGGAAATGAAACTGAAACCGAAACTCGAAAGCAACATAATTTTGATCTATACAAGTCTGAATACATAAACTCATATATACGAAGGCATATAAGTAAAATATATTCTTCATTGTATTTATGAATCAATAAAAAATAATTCATCACAATTTTACAAAAGACGCAAAAAAAAAAAATATTATTGAATAAGGTTCATGTATTTATGATAATAATTTCATATGCGGTTATTTCTTGTTGATTGTAGTCATTCTTAACTACAAGGCATTCAAAATACAATATTACCAAAAGAAATAAATTGAAGTACAAAAATGTTTATATCTTGTTCTAGCACTCCAGTTTTTTGTTTTTATTGAAAGATATAGTGTATGTATGGTGTGCGGATTCAATTTTTAATATGCGTACGAAAATTAAGAAACATATGCAAATTCCTGATGTATTAAACTATAACGTACATATATATATAATGTGATAACAAACATTATGATCAAGATTTACAAATTTTTAGTTCGTAATATATTTGCGTGCCGTAGCTCAGTGGTTAGTGTGTTCGCCTTCTGATCTGTAGGTCGGTGGTTCAATCCCCGGCTGATGCATAACAAATTTAATATCGATAAGATTTTTCTTTCGAACGGTACCCACCTGTCGGCAAGCAATTGGCAATTCTTCCGACAGTAACAACTTGCCATGAAAAAGCTTCTTAAAGAACTCTGTGACAAAGCTCAGAAAAAGTGATGTCACAAGTGCTCTGCCGTTCGGAACCGGCTAAAATAAGTAGGTCCCTTCTAATATTGTCCAAAATTTAAGACGCACAACAGTAATGGAAGAGAAGCTCGGCCAATGAGCCCTTTGGGGCTTTATGTGGCCACATATTTATTTATTTATTTATTAATATATTTGCAAATATGATAATATTATAATTTTGTTTATAGATAGGAATGTGTACTCATTACTCGATATTTGTACCGAATACTCAAAATCAAATCTAGATTTTTATAGCATTTTTCATATTGGCGAATATTCCATCAAATTGATGGAATTAATTTGGTAATTTTAATAGATTTGTAATAGAATTGTTCTCATTCGCATCTGTTCCATTTCTATAAAATCAATTTTTAAAGATGCCACCAATATTTACATTAGTATGAGAACTAATCATCTCAATTTCTTTTAAAATTAACACCGATAAACTCCTATAAGTACATGGATTAGACAGAAAAGGTTTTTCATAAATCGAATACCCCATATTAGACGACTTCAAGTAGTCCTTAAACCGTATACATAAAGGGTTATCCATTTCGCGGTTTCAAAAGTATAGGGATAGAATTCGACATCTGTCAAACTGAGTTTTTAAAACAATTTCTTTCTTTTTCAGTTCAAAGTCTGACATTTGCGAAAATGGATCGCTTAACTATCGCACAACGTATTAAAATTGTAAAAACCTACTACAAAAATGGTGATTCTGCCACAGCCACATATCGTGCTTTAAGAGGAGATTATGGTTTACATAATCGTCCAACTACGCAAGCAATTGGCAAAATTGTGAAGAAATATGAAGAGACTGAATCGGTTACAGATATTGTAAGGCCTGTGCATCATCGTTTCGCTCGTACCACTGAAAATATCGCTGCTGTAAGTGAAAGTGTTGCCGAAGACCCGAATGTGTCGATTCCTCGTCGTTCTCAGGAATTAGGACTGTCTTACGGCACATTATGGCGTATTTTGCATTTGGATCTACACCTACATCCATATAAAATCCAGCTCACACAACAACTGAAGCCAGCTGACCATTCACAACGTCGTAGATACGTCGAATGGGTGCTTGAACAACAGGCGGTGGACGGCGATTTTTCGAACAAAATTTTCTTCAGCGACGAAGCACATTTCTCACTCGGTGGGTATGTTAACAAACAAAATTGTCGTATTTGGGGTTCTGAGAATCCTCAAATAATTGAAGAGAGGCCACTACATCCACAAAAAGTCACTGCTTGGTACGCTCTTTGGTCCGGAGGTGTGATTGGACCTTACTTCTTCGAAAACGACGATGGAACGACTGTCACCGTTTCGGAGCGTTATGGTCATATGATAAACGACTTTTTTTTGGCTGCTATTGAAGAATACGACTTAGAGAATATGTGGTTTCAACAAGACGGTGCCACATGCCACACAACTCGAGCGAATATGGCTTTATTGCAAGAGAAATTTTCTGGCCGCGTAATTTCTCGTCGTGACGATATCAAGTGGCCACCAAGATCATGCGATTTGACACCGCTTGACTTTTTTTTGTGGGGCTACGCGAAAGACCGTGTTTATGCAGATAAACCTTTAACTCTTGAGCACCTAAAAACCAACATTCTTCACGTTATGGCTGAGATACCGCCCAATATGTGTCAAAAAGTGGTCGAAAATTACCTCAAAAGAATCGATGCTTGCAACAATTCGCGTGGTGGTCATTTAAATGATGTAGTATTTCACACATAATGTCAACGTTCAAACTTTATAATAAAAAAGAAATATCATGATAAAAAATATTTTATATGTGTTTTATTTACATTTACTTTTGAAACCGCAAAATGGATAACCCTTTATATTCAACGATTATTTCGTTGTGTGAAAATCTTTAATAATTAAAATTCTCCATCATTTTATTGATGTCATTAAAGCGAGTACATAAAGAGTAACAACTTCAAAAAATTAATGATTTGACGAGTCAAGTATATTTCATTAGGCAACTTGAGTTAACTTGTGACGCATTATATTTGAATTTTTTAGTTAATTCGTTAACTTGAGTACGAACAGGAGTTGAAGTAATTTAATATTCGATTTCTTCGTGATAAGAAATTATTCAAATAATCACATCACTAATAAAATTACGCGCAAAAAATTTGTTGTTTGATATTTGTGTTCCCCAAAAACACTCGTTATTTTCCATCACTAAATATAATTATGTTATTTCTAATGGAAATGTATGTACATATGTTACTTTAGATAAAATGTTACTCACTCTTACGTATTGTATATAAGCATTTCCTGTTATTTACGTACTAAACGAGTTCATACGTATTTCCAATATGTTGATAAACGCAATTTTTGAAAAATGTCATTAACTCCATTATGCAGGTCGATTGGAGTTTAACACATTTTTAATTCAATACAATTTGATCGTTTAGAGAAGAAATCAATATTTTTCATGAACGTTCAAATACTCTTTGTTATTGCGAAAATTTTGGAAAAATGTTTTTCAAAATATATACCAATCAAAATAATCGTCAGATAGCTGTACCTATCATCAGTATGATAACCATGTTCCAATATATATGAAGCAATCGATGTACATATAATTTGATAGATTAAAAAAAGTTTTATTTATAAATTATAAGTAATTTTATTTATTGTATTATTCATATATGCTCAAAATAGATCAACGACATCATGAAATAATTTATCATATATGTAAGTGTGTAGTAATAATGCACTTTCTTTTTCTGCACAACAACACACACACAATCACATGACATACCCATCATATATACAGTAAATATAACAAATTTTTTGTGATCGCATTCTAAATATGTGCTCATTCATATTTGATAGATACTACAGAAAAATATAAGGCAGAAGCACACACACACACGTACACACATTCAAAGAAAAAAGCGCAATATAAACATAAAATATATACGAATATGTATACGTGAATGTAGTTATATACTTATTTGCCGATATGTACATACATATGTACATCCATCAAATGCCACAAAATCTAATCAATATGCAACTCATATGACATCGCACATCCATCAGAATGACGGATAGAAATGGGTGCACTCCAATACGCCAATATCAATCACACTTTCTAAGTGGTCTAGACAGGGTGATCTAAACATTCAACCAAAGACTAATTTATATGTATATATGCATGTAATATACATATACATATGTGTGTGTGTACCAATCAGCTGTTATGCGAAAAGTTATGCTTTTTGTGAATTTTACAAAACGAAAGGAATTCTAAAAATAAAATTTGTTTATCTTTACCCAATAAATACCGCGTAAATGTATATGTATTGTATCATATATTATATACCTTAGTAACCATCATCGTTTTCTTAATTTTCAAGGTGAAAGCGATACGAAATTTTGATTTACAATCTCTTATGGGTTTTTGGTATGTGGTGCAATATTATGCTTCGAGTGAGGAATTGCCAGAATATGCATGCATGCGTAGCCATTTTAAATTCACTGATGAGGATCAACATGTAAGTGCGTATTGGCAATGAATACTTATGCCTCGTTTTTACTGTTTACGTGTACCCACTTGCAGATCACAATGAATTTTTCATATATATTCGCCGAGGATCCATTGCGAGAGAAATTGGTGGGAAATATAACTTGGATGATACCTGATTTTGATACACCAGCACACTGGATGCATACCGAGGATATATGTATGTATGCATAGAACATTCACAAAAACTAAATGAAAAATTATGTATTTTCCTTTTTCATTAATCACAGATGAAGGCATCTATAATACTTATGTGCTCGATACAGACTATACATCTTGGGGTTTAATTATGCATTGCGCTGAGAAAAAGAAACATCCACGTTATCTATCCGCTTTGCTATTGTCACGTGAGCCACAATTGGGTGAAAATGTTGTCAACTTCTTGAGGTCTGTTTGCATTAATAAATAGATGTTCTTATTATCGTAGGCGATTTACTTTACTACCTTAATGAATTTTATTACTATTATTAACAGGGAGAAATTACCACGATATGATATTGATCTATCATTTATGTTTGAAATCAATCAAACTAGTTGTGATAACTTAATGGAATCTGCAAATGACGATCCACTGGCTTATATTATTAATGGTCACGAAACTGCTACAGAAAATTTTAAAATTATTTTAAAACCCTAACTGCATTCATACAAATACAAGTTTCTAAAATTTAATGTTAATTTAATTTTACTTAATTACGATAATGCAAACATAGTTACATACAAAATATCCTTACAAAATTCTTATTTATATATTTAAGTGATGCTATTCTATCCCTATTTCATTGTCCACATTGAACACATTAAAACGTTCACATCAATTTTCAATTAAAATAAACTGGGCTTGCTTAGGCAAAGAAAAAGATGTACAAGTTTAAAATGTTTATTGCATTTTGCATTTTATTGAATTTTAGCGACATCAAATGCTTTTATATGCTTTTATTTAAATAAATATACGCTGTATTTTTATTATAATTTAATCTATTACAAACTGAAAATGCACAGCAGGGTGGATACAATTTTAATTTCGTGGTTAAAAACGAAGTATGAAAATAATTATGCTTTCCTATATATGCCCACTAATTTTTCAGTGCATATTATTCATTTAAAATATTAAATTTCATTGAGTTTTTATTTTCATGTAATAATCATTCCTGTTTTTATAATCTTACATCAAAAATGATAGAATTAGAGATGCCGCTTTGCGCAGATCCTTTACTTCTGCTTCTCGAATTTGACAATTAACTTTTTAGTTGACTACGTCACTATAACGACGTTTTCTATAATATGCGTTGTGAGCGTTGTGTGTGGGAATTTAATTATATTTCTGAGTTTTACAAAGCAAATTAAAAAATGTAGTGTGCGGTATTTGGTTGTAGTAATGGCTACAAATAAAAAATGATGACAGCCTACTCTTACAGGCATTTGAAAATATTCTGCTTCTAATACAATGGATATAAATAAGTATGTCACTAATTATTGAGGTATTATATTAAAACCTACGCAAGTTACTTCTGCTAATAATGCACAGAGGATTGTAGTCCAATTGGCTGGGAAATTTAGCCGATTATATATCCCATAGAATACGCGTTGATATTCCTAGCACTTTATACTAATGTTGGACCCATCCTTTACCGCTAATCGGTTCTCAGTGAATTTAACAGAATCAGCTGTGTCTGTGACGTCACATTGGTCCAAAGGTTGCACTATTCACTCATTATTCCACATTGTTTACATTTTTCTTTTCAATTCGTCTTGTCATTTCTTCGCAACTGTAGCAGTGTGACGTCACAGCGGTCACAAATCCTTTTCAACACTTCTTAAAATATTCACATAAATATATGAATATTGTATAACTTTATAAAAAGGGTGCAACATATTAGCAAAATAGTTTTGAACTAATATGCCTGTTGTTTTCTTCTACACCTCTTCTTTTCGAATGTGTTTTTTGTTGTTTTGTTTGCTTCTTCACCTACATTCGTTACAACTCTCTCTTAATAATTAATAATGCGCTCTTAAGATTGTGTTTTTTATTTGTTTGTTTGTTTTTTTTTTTTGCTTTACTTCTCTTCTTTCCGTGTTTGTTGTTTTGTTTTTCTTCTCCTTTACATACGCTGTGGAATGCCTTCTTTAATAATTAGACCCTGCTGATAGTACCCAATCAAGAAAAATTTCAGATCCTGAATAATCTCTTTTCACATGCAAATAATTCAAAATTAATGCAATAAACACTTGCAAGTCCTTTTTTAGTTTCAAAGTAAGTATAAGATATACTGACCACACAATACATATTGGGCTTGAATTGCAGAATTGAATTAAAATCTAAGAGAACAAAGCCAAGAACCACGGTTTTCGAATGAATTTTGTAAATTCTCTTTTGCAAGCAAATTTAACTTCGAATTGATTTCTTTCGCTTTTTCGCATATTGTCAATTTTTCGTTTTTACGGCGGTTCTTTTTAGAATCATAAACATCCCTGTTTTAGTAATTGCTTCTGTCTCTCTTTCATTGTATTTGACTTTTTTAATCTGTCTGTGGTGAATAATGTGAGTGAGGAAAATAAAAATGGCTTCTACACATAAAAGCAGTGATTTCTCTGAAAATAAAAACAATTTTGTGATGTTTTAAAATATAATTACAATCATATATAACACGGAAAAATATACAATAATAAGTTATCGATGCATGCAAATAGATATTTACGCGCAAAATGTGAACATTGTAAAAATAGAACGAGGTAAAAATTTCGTGAAATTCTCTAAATGGAATGTAGGGAAAAGTGAAGTTAAGTTGTAAATGAAAGTTGCAATAAAAAATTAGAAATTACCAATTTCAAGGTTTCCCAAAGGCTAATATGTAATTAAGTGTCAATATTTATAAATTGTGTATATTACGGAGAATAGATAACTTAGGAGTTTCGTCAAAATGTAATAATACATAAATTGTTGCTCTTAATTTTAGTTCATATTTAGGCAAAAAAAAATAAATAAAAATGGTGAAATAGAGAATGTCGAATTAAAAGCGGGACAAAAATATACCATCGTATTTTTGACATTTGTACTTTATCATTGTGGATATAAATGGTTAAACATATGCATAAGTGTGGTGATTTAATTTGCATGAAAACCAAAACAAAATTAGAAAATTTTGAACTTGGATAAGTAGTATATGGATATACGTTGCTACGATACATCCTGCAGAACATATTTGTAGAACTGTATCTGAATCTGCGAATGAATTGTGAACACAAAACCTTTAGAACCCAAAGTTATTAGATATGAATAGCAACTTTTGCATTACCTGCTTTGAATATTTATGGATGTTTTCCTTTAACCATTCCACATGAGATGATATCTATGTGCCTGTCTGATACATATTCACCACAGCATTAAACTAATGTCAAACTTACATACTATTTTGACATTGAGTACGAAATTACATGTTTTTCGTTAGTTTATTTATTTATTTTACTTTTGCCAATAATATATTAAAATTAAATCGAAATAAAACAACCGATAATTATATTGCAACGTAAATGTTTTTAAAAACTTGCAGTTCTAAAGTGATTGAATGATAAAAATAAAACGATAAAAGTTCCAAAGCAAAAACAACAAAAAACAAATTGTTCGTCCACATCAGAAGTTATTTACCATCATGTCACGCTGGGGGAAAAATATAGTCGTCCCATTAGATTCGCTATGTAAGGAAAAGGAAAATACTAATCGGCCAACGGTGGCACGTTCTGTTGGCACAGTTGGAAAATGGGGTAAAATGGGGTTTACCTCAACACGTACCTATGCTCTATCAGCGTTGCCTGCAGCCGTCGCAGCTGCGGCCGCTGCTGCTGCAGCAGCAGCCAGTCCCGGCCAAAGTCCAGCGTCTGTCCTAGACGAAGATATGTCTCCATCTGTGCCAGAGCCACCAAAGCCGAAAAAGTTTTTCAAATCACGCAACACTACACCACCAGAAGTTATAGCACAAATTATACAGCATTTGCCACGTGCTCCAACTTCCCCTACACGTGATCCGTCGGCTATGCCGAATTATCTTAGCACGCCGATACAGGGGCGAGAACCGATAAAACTGAAAATAGCAAAAAGTAGTTCAGCTGAGCGGAAGAAAAAAACACCTAAAAAATCACCAAAATTGAGTAAAGCTGAAAAGACATCAAAGAGTGCGTTGGAAGAAACTGAATCAACGGCAGTTGTAGCGACACCGCCAGAACAGAAGCAAAAAAAGAAAAAAGAAGAAAAGAAATTAAAGCCGGAAGCACCACCATCTCGTGTAATAGCTCGTGCACGTAAGGCAGTGAACTACTGTGAAGACGATGATGAACGCGGTCCTACACCCATTAAGGACATAATCTTCCCAAAAAGTAAAGTTGATGAAGTACTTGAAGTTCCACAGGATACGGAACGTGTTTCACCTCCTCCCATACCGATTGAGCCGGTATTACCGCCTCCAGCTGCTCCACCATTATCGTCAGTGTCCGGTGGTACTTCATCGGTATGTGCTCCAGCTGTTGTTTCTGCTGCTGCAGTAGTAAATGTTGCTGCCAAAACACCAGAACATCCACCAATAGTACTTCGAATTTCCAAGGTAATTCCTTTCATTTTACTATAACAAGGAAATTCTTTTATTCAAAGCTACCACCATTTTTTTTGTGTAAGAATTTGCATTTAATTAGCATGGTGGTTGTTTGGAAGAGCCCTATAATTTGGTTCATCTTTTTTTTTACTTTTTCATTTTCTCAAAAGTAGTATCTAACCCAATTTCCAGCAATACACAACAGCTGTATTTGCATATTTGAACCAGTTCCTCTTTCTCTTACATGTAGATGTACATTAATACATACATTCATACCAGATGCCATACTCACCACGGCATAAAAGTGTAATAGATTGTCTAATGTCTTTCAAATTGTGTGATGCCACAATAAACATAAACAAATGTACGAATGAGCAAGTAAAAGTAGAATGTTGAAAACATCAAACAAATGAATTTGTGCGCGCGTTTTTCTTGCTTTGTTTGGTTTGATTTAACTGTTTGGTTTTTGCTGTGAGAAATTTTGTTTTAATTCTTTGAGAGAATGTGTACCCTTACCATGTATTTATAATTTTTTGATTTAAGGTAGAAAAAAATAAAGAAATAATATTCGTTGTATTTTAGGGCACTTCAAGACTCGTAAGCACCGACAGTGAGGAACAACCTAACAATACAATCGCTTCACCGCAACAGCACGAAACAGAACCCACGTCGAAATCAAGAAAAACTTCCACGGAAGAAGTTCCTTCAGCAGCCTGCACAAATACAAGCACTGTCCTACAGCAAACTACGCCTAAGATCATAGTTAAACCGCCGAAACCGCCATCACCTGAACCGCCTCCAGTAACAAATGATAATAACGACGAAGCATCGGAGATTAATTACTGTACGGTGAAAATATCGCCAGATAAACCGCCGAAAGAGCGTCTAAAATTGATTATTAAGAAGAGCAAAAAGCATAAGCATCCGAAACTCACGTGTGTGGAACAACTCTCGGCAGTGCAGTCTACAGTCGCTGGAAGCGAATTTAAAACACCATCTCCTCATTTGGCACTGTGTGCCACCAACGTCGAACATCAACCGCATCTTCAGTCAAATCAACCTCTTATACGAACGATCATCTCACCTCCAGCACTGTCGGAGCGTGACTTTGATTCACAGTCTTCTGTGCTTGGCAGCATATCCTCGAAGAGTAATAGTACGCCGCAGCCGTTGGCGCAGACTGTGCACGAAGAAAGCTGTGTTATACACAGTCGCGGATCGAGCGTCATAACCAGTGACCTTGAAACAAGTCAGCATTCCTCATTAGTGGCACCTCCCTCTGATATTGAGTCGCGCCTCGAATCGATGATGATGGACGGTGAAGTTAGTCAGCGGCCCACAAATTTAGCTGAAGAAGAACCTCTCAAAGAGGACATTCTTGCGGTGTTGCGTGGAGAGGAGAGTCAAACGAACGACAAGGAGGAGGGGGAGGCGCAGATTAAGGTCAACGGTGATATTGCAGAAACGGAAAATGATGTTCCAATGGATGAGCAAGATGAGAAGAAAGTCAATCGACGAGTAACACGTGGTAGAGGTCGAGGAGCAGCAGTTAAAGTTCCACAGCCTGTTGCCGAAGAAGAACAAAAACTGCAAAAGACTCTGACGCCAAACTCAAGAACACGAAGTCGAAAAGCAACAGCATTAAATGTTGGGTCAACGGAGTTGGAAGAAGCTACCTTGCCAAAGCGAACTTTGAGACGTGCAAAGAAACTAGATGAGACAACGATGGCAACAGTGGACACAAACGAATCGGTGGTTAGCAATACGAATGCTGTCGTCGAAGCGGTGCAAGCGAAATTGGATAAATCTGAAGACGAAAATACGACAACACCTCCTACAACTGGAAGACGAGGGCGACCTACGCGCAATGCTAGCAACAATAATAATCTCAATAGTAGCAATAATAACATCAACAAAATTGCTGCCAACCTCTCGGCTAAAGCAGGTGCAGCAGAAGAGGCGGCAAAGGGCTCGTCCAGTACATCGCCGTTGAATGCAGCTGCGCAGAATGCGTTGCGAAGCTACGGCCGCAAACGCAAAAACCAACAGGTCACTCAAGTGCTGCAGCCGTCAGCGGAGGAATTGGAAGAACATCAACCGACACCAGCCAAAGTAGCAAGCATTGATTTGCCGGCGACGCTGACACCAGATGCCGCAATGACGACTGCAGCAGCCCTTACACCTCCTGCCACTTCTTCCGGTTACCATAGTCAGACGCCACCGCTGGACTTGCACGATACCAACTCGAACTCAAATTCCATCCCCCGTCCGTCAAGCACAACACCATCATCGCCACCACGACGTGACTACAAAATAAAGGACAAATTCAAACGCACACTAATGTTGGACAATCAAGTCAACTGCAATGCAGTTGTGGCCTCACCGACCGCAAATGCGCCCCCCACCGAAGTGGATCAACAGCAACGCGGTTCGGTCAAGCTGGTCATCTCCAAGAAGAAGGGCAGCATATTCAAGAGTCGTGCACTTGTGCCATCCGATCAATCGGAACAATCGGCTGCGACCAAACGCCACCTCTACAAGCACAGGTGGGATGCAGAGGCAAACGGTGGCACCAGCAGCGATCCGAATGCTTCGCCAACCAAATCGAACGACATGCAACAACCTTCTACGTCACGCACCGCTGCTGATGCTATTTTCGAAGATTTCAGCGAAGACCTCAGCGGTGGTGCTCTATCTCGCGGTAATAGTCCACTGCCGAGCAAACTGACACGTTCGAGCAAAGCCAATTTACAGCCTGGAGCCAATCCATACGACATGGATTTGGATGGACCGGCTACGGAGGGCGCCTCCAATGCAAAAGGCGATCGCAAGGCCAAGGATTACTATACGGTGGTGCGCAATGTGAAGACTGCACATCAAATCCAAGAGATCGGAGAATATCAGGAGATGTACGACGACGTCGAATACATTCTGGATGCACTCCAGCCGCATAATCCTACGCCGACGCGATGCCTTTCAGCGCTACAATTGGCCACCAAATGCATGACGCCCGCATTTCGCATGCATGTGCGAGCGCACGGAGTTGTCACGAAGTTTTTCAAGGTAACTTTGTGTTTAGTCTTTAACACTTAATTCGATTTAACATGCGATTTTTTCCTCTTCAGGCTCTTTCTGATGCAAACACAGATCTAAGCCTTGGACTGTGTACCTCGGCTATTATGTATATATTGTCACAGGAGGGGCTAAATATGGACTTGGATCGTGACGCATTGGAGCTGATGATGAATCTAATGGAGGCGGAAGGTATTGCGGCGCCATCAGATAGCGCCAACTACGAGCGCAATCAGCAAAAGGTGCGTGAACTTTGCGAAGAGATCAAAGCTCAGGGCAAAGGAACGCATTTGAATGTGGAGTCGATCACAGTGGGCACCCTGGCAATGGAGACATTGCTGTCACTTACCTCAAAACGCGCTGGTGAATGGTTCAAGGAGGAACTGCGTGAGCTGGGCGGACTGGAGCATATCATTAAGACCATTTCGGATTGTTGCCGACCTGTAATCGAATGCAACGCCACGATGAGCACAATAAAGTGGACCCAATCATTGCTCGAGAACATGCAAACGGTGGAGCGTTGCATGCGGGTGCTGGAGAATGTTACGCAAATGAATGAGGAGAATCAGAAGTATATGATTAACTACGCACAGGGCACTGCCGTCGGTACTCTGTGCACTCTCTACTGTCTCTGTGATCATGAACTCAAACTGCATCCCACAATGGAGTATACAACCAAGGAGAATCCCGGCAAAGTGATGCGTGAACTATTGATGCCAGTGATGAAGGTACTGATTAATCTGTCGCATACCTTCAATGTGGCAAATTCTCTCGGCGCCGATATGTTGGGACAACGTGCCGATGTCATTGAAACAAGCTTCCATTTGCTATTGCAAGCGCCAAACTACATTCCTGAGCGTTGTGTTTTCGAATTGAGTATATTGGTAAGTAGGCAGTGCATAATTGAAATACCATAATTTGACTACTTCTCTTCTCTCGGCCTTTAGGTGCTACTCTTACTCATCAATCTAACCATGCACAATGTTAAAAATCGAAAGCTTATCATGAAGGCTTATGCACCGCCAGAATTTGGCACACACTACAATGAACAGCAGAACAAAGTGACTGCTATACAAGCTGTGATGGAATATTTTTACAAATGCGAGGAGTTGGCTAGGCAAGAGGCTCATTGTTTGTTATATTTACTTCACACAACTAATCTTGGTTTTTCTCCTCTTGTAGGCTAGTTGAAAAGAATACTGATGCCTTTCTGGATAATCAGGACAAAAATAAAAAGAAACAGGAGGAAGTTGATGAGACTGTTAATAATTGTAGGCATTATTTTGAATCAAATTGATGTAATATGTAATCAAAATTTCTCAATATAATTACAGTGTTGCAAAAAGCTGGTCATCACATGGAACATACACTGAAAGGCAGCTATGCTGGCATCTTGATTGGGCATTTAATTACTGACAGCGAAGAACATGAAGCCATTGTACGTACACACTTGCGTGGCAAAGGCTTCAAGGAGATTATTAGCGTGTTGGAGAAATATTATACTTTTATGAATTTGACAGCAAGTGTAAGTACAGTGATTACTCTACATTATAATTGTGATGAAAACAAACATTTTCTTTTTGCTTCCCTGCAGTCTGAAGCTTCCGTTGTGGCACACATTAAATCGACAAAGAAATTAATTGACTACTTCAAGAAACGTGATTTAGTTTACGAAATGAATGATTCCAATGACTGTGCGCTTCCTTTGAACCTCGAGACGACTCATCACAATGCATTGACGACGACGACGGCGACACCATCGACTACATCGTCATCATCATCACCAACTGCAACAGCGAGTGCATCGCGCAGCAATTCGCAACGTGTCTATAAAACATACAGTCAAAGATAATTGCTTTGAGTCGTTGTTGCAGCTGATGGGTGTTAGATGTAATCGTTGTGTTAATTTCTGTATGTGTTTGTCTATTTAAGTTAATTCTAAAAATTTTATTAATGCGTTATTTTTGCAATCACAATTATATGCTATACAAAGTAGAAAGTGTAGAAATTTAATCTGAACGAGTTAATACTGCTAAGGCATCACTGCTACCTAATTATATATTGCACCAGAACGGAAATTATATTAATTTTATTTAGATATATCTATTACTTATATGTTATTTATTTGTGTGTGTGTGTGTAATAATTTTTAATCGAAACGTATGTATAATTCTTTTTTCTATAAACATAAATATGTAATTATATTGATTCATAATTTCATCACTCTAATTAATTATTTTTTAGTATTAAACGTATATTTATGCAAGGTACATACACACACAGACACACAACAAACAACACACATACACTAACTATTAATAATCTTGATTGTAATTTATGTGTAAAATTTGTAGCTTAAGCTAGACGATCACTGAAACTCATGTAAATATCTATAAATATATATATATAGAATATATATAAATCCATACATAGAATTTGAACTTATTCCCTTATGTTATCGTGTATTTCATAGCGTTTTAGTGATGACCTTAATTTAAATTCGTATCATATATGATTGATTATTAAAACATAAATGTAATTTAAAAAATAATAAAATCGAGCAAGAAAGTTAAGCTATTCGATAAGGAATAAAAAAATACAAAAATCATAATACTAAACACATACTACTATATAAGATATATTGCAAAAAAGAAGGAAAATTTCATATTTAGGCTATAAAAAAAGAGGAAGAAATGAGAACATTTTTTGAAGGAAATCACACATTTTTGGGAACAAAATATATATTTATTTTGTGTTTATCTGCGAAATAACATGAATAAATTGTTTATTAACGTGAAAGATTGCATTTTAATTAATCAATTGAATTATTAATTAAACAGGCTTTGCGTTTGAGTTCAGATTGAAAATGAAATAAAATCAATTCAATCTTAAATTTTTATGATCTGTAATCAAATTCTTGCGATTCACTTTTAAAAATCTAACTGAAAAAGTGAAGAAGATCTGGCTTTCAGATTCACCAGCATTAATGTTCGACTGTAACTGCCAGACGAAGCCTGAAACAAGTTTGAAATTTTGCATTTTTGGCAGAACTTCGGTTATGGAACAACTTCCATAGCACTAAATCATCTTTCAGGTTTGAGCGTCTAAAGCCGTAACACCTGTTAACCTGGTATGGAGCTTCAGCTTCAAGGCCCATTTACGAAGTCGAGAATACTCGCTGCGATACATCGCATGTTCATTTACAATAGCGTGAGGAATTCTAATAATAAGGGTAAGATGAGAAGAGTTTTTGGGCTGTCTAATTTTTGCATTTTGTTTTTTTTCAATTTTAGTTATTTCAAACAATCGTCACTTATCTTTCAACTTTGAGTACAAAAAGTGCAATTGATAGCTGTCACGCACTGGCGATATGAGATTTTTTGATAGTTTCGAAATTGAATGCGACTTTCGTCGCAAATTTCGCGTCATTCTAAAGAGAATGATGTAAACACATAGTCCATAAATTATTTTGACAGCTGCTGCTCTCGTTTTCGAACATCGCCTCCCATTGTTGATTTTATATTACGAATGACAGTCAAATTTGATAGCCGTTATAACGAACGTAAAAAAACGTTCATATAGTTATGGAAATTTGTAAAAATTTTGAAATTCACATTAGTCATAAAAACAAAAGATGTCAACACTTCAAGTGCACCCCATAAGTCTTTGCATCGGTTACGTTATGCAAGCTAATACATATTTTAAAATACTGTGTGCATAAATTTATGTTGCTTTTCCAAAGCAGGCCAATTTTTTTTTTATATTAAAGACCAAGGAAATGAAAAAGCGTAATCAATTATCTTTTGAAATAAGAAAGTTTCTGTAAATGTGACCTTAGCAAAATATAGTGTGGTAGTTTAAACTAAAATCTGAAATGTGTCCACAAATTAAATCAATTTAATTCGCGGCGATCATTGAAAAAAATATATTTCCTATGACGGAGCAGTCTCTTTCGAAATGACTAAAAAGTATTATTCAAAACTCTGATGTAAATATAGTTGCAGTGTTGCTTGATGCGTCAGTTACTGTACCTGTTGTAAGAAAATACAATCCCAATAATTAAATCTATTACAATATGGAGAATGACAAAATCAGCTGTTCGTACATATCATTGCACGCTAAATCGTCCTGATTTAATATTACGAACCATTGAGTTACAAAATAGTAAATTTTATTAATTAAAACAACATTTAATAATGGCGGCAACAGAACAAAATATACCTCTAGAAACCATTGATAAGGAGCAAATGAAAACGGTAAGTGACAAAGACATTTCTTATGCTCGTTTTAATTCGAGTCTAATTCAATGTGCTATATTTTGTAAAGTTTTCAGATTTTCTTATGTCCTATAATAAATTATCGGAAATATGTTTTAGCGACTGTGTACGAGATTTCACTTCACGGTCAGTGAAACAAAGTGAGGTATGTACTTTGTGGAATCACTATTTGACAGTAGTAGCAAGTTAATCAAATAATATTTATTGAAATTTACAGGAACAATGTGCATTGAATTGCATGGAAAAGTACCTTAAAATGACCCAACGCATTTCGCAACGTTTTCAAGAGTTCCAAATGATTGCCAACGAAAATGCAATTGCAATGGCACAGAAAACAGGCAAATTGTAAATAAAACATTGTAACGATGAATTTATTTAGTTACAATAACAGCTAGTTTAGGTTAAGTCACTACTATATGTATACATATGTATTGTAAAAACAATAGTTAATGGGAAATATAAATAAATTTCTAAAGAAACGTTACGTACGACTAAACACCGATTTATAATTCTAGTGACTACTTTGAATATTTGACTAGTTAGTACTATCATTTAGGTGTAGAGCTGTTCTATTAATGGCTATGACTAAAATTTAGGCAACACATTCATGACACCTAAAAAGCTGATCGAGCCATGAGTAGTAAAAGGTAAGCAAGCGTTTGTGACAAATTCATGAAAAATTTTATACGAAAGACTTGTGTGTTAGCACTTATAACCAATTGGGATGCTTATCTAATGGGTTTTAGTGATATAAATCAATTTTGATTGTTATGCATGTATTAGTAGGAACCATTTAATCATTTAATTTTCATTTGTATTCAAAATTATTCCAATTAATTGAAATTACAATGAAATACGCATTAATTTCATATTTATAATTTATAAGTAAAGCTTATACATACATATCTAAATGCTAGACTTTAATGAGTGATAAAATAAGATCTTAAAATGATTTTCTATGTTTTACGTTTTGTAAATTGATGTATTGTTTCGATCTTAATGTACTACATAAATATGGTAGGTTCTTCCAAAGTATGCTAGTGAGCTGAACCAGTCTCGCCTTGAAAACCATCAGATTCGTTAATCAATGCGTATTCCAGAATAACACGACCTTCTTTATATCTATAAATAGATGAAATATGAAGAGTAGTAAATACATTTGGGGTAGATATCTAATCACCCCAACTAATGATGATAATTACTTTTGTGAATCTTCGGTAGCATATTCGTACATCCAACCTAGTTTGGCACTGCAGTTTTTACACATAACATCACGCACCATATGTCGTCCCGTCAGCATAACGCGTTCCTGCACGCTGCTAAATGTTAGATTAACAACACGTTTAAACAAATAAGCGCGTCCTGAAAAGAACAAACATACGCAAAATAAACAAAAATATATATAAATAGAAGCAATTGCAATCACAGATGAAAACTCACCAGTAGCACCAGTGAATCGGGTACTAATC
This sequence comes from Megamerina dolium, assembly GCA_963854835.1. Lineage (NCBI taxonomy): Eukaryota > Metazoa > Arthropoda > Insecta > Diptera > Megamerinidae > Megamerina > Megamerina dolium. The sequence continues at coordinate 57,868,371 of OY978527.1, read as the reverse complement.
AGTTGATTACGATTGGTTAAGTTCGTCTGACATTGAGCACAATTGAATAATTTTATACCGCCAAGGTGTTCAAGGAAAACGCGACCCATATTTAATATACTACTGCGGCGCTATATATATAGAGTGAAATTTTCTTTGTCTGTTTGCTTTCGCTTTGTTTGTTCAATTCAATTTTCTACCGATGCTTCTATTCTATAGTGAATTTGTTTTTCTTCTTTTACGAAAAACGCAGTTATTCAATGTCACTCTATTGCCTTTTTTTACTTTTTCTTTTCTAGATATTCTTTATGTATAAGTTCGTATATGGTAGAAAATTTCACTTGCTTGTATTATTCGTACTTTGACTCTTTTGTGTACGAAATATTCTCTAAAACTAGTTAGTTTCCACGATTTCACAATGAAATTGCAACCGTCGCTAATATCTCAAACGATTTTCGTATTCAACTTTTCTCTAGGTGAAGGATTTCTCTTTTCTTTCTTTATTAATATTCGTATGTTAACAAATTCTTAGAAATATTGAACGAAAGAAGTTGTGAAAACAAAAGCAAGCAATGAAATGAAATTGTGGATTGTGGAATGAAAACAGTAAATACGCATTAAGTTGGTTGCCATTCGTATGTAATCCAAATACATGTAACGTATTTTAGTTTTATTTCGAATTTTCTAAAATTAAAATATAACTTTTATCCATCTTAATTTTATTGTAACGATGGTAAGACGGTGTTAGGTGTCAATCAACGAACAAAAGCTACAGTTTGTTGGACAATATGTCGCTTTGCAGCTGCAACTCTTGAACTACAATCTGGTAAACAGTATTAATACCAGTACTAATGGTGTTTACTAAAATGCATTGAACTTAATTGATAGATTATGGGTCAGTTTTTCAGTGCGAGTTTAACTCTTTTGTCATTTAAACTAAGTTTAAACTCGATTTGCTCGTTTTTCGGTGAAATTTCAATGTAGTTTAAACTAAGTTTCAATACCCAATATATCTGGATTAAACTAAGTTTAACCTATGAATTGTTCAGCTGTCTATTCTTGCATTGCAGTACAGCTTTTCTTGCTTGCAAAATTTCTGAGTATAAATTTTAACTCCGTTTACGTAAACTTTGTTTAAACCTAACTTAAACTTGTACTGAAAAACTGACCCTATGTCATAAGCGTGAAATATAAATTTAAGGCATGGTTTCCTCTTTTTTTTTTAATTTAATTCAATTTGATGGATTTTTCATATTTTGTTATTTTGTCAATTCAACAGTTTTAATTCGATTTTGTTAATTTCACTACATTTTCTTATGTAAAACTTGTAAATTATTTATATTTATGAATAAAAGAAATTGATTTGTAATAACAAACCGGCACCTACATTAAATTCACTCAACGTCGTTAATTATGCTCCCAAACGTTAAGCAATCAGTTTATGTGCTGAGTTGTTTTGTCAAATTACTTCCAATTATCTGATAGTCGGTTACATGTGCTGTTCTATCAATTCATCAAACTTAGTGTGAGTGAATCGCATTAAGGTAATTATTTAACATTTAGTATCGACTTCTTTGACATATTTCCCATACAAAAATTTGTCAAAAATCCAATTCTCACTTTAAGATGATCTCCATTTTGACTATAACTGTGGATAAGGTTGTTTGTAAATATTGGATTGAAATTAAATTCGGAAGAATTCGGTAAAAACAAAAAAAAAATTACTGAGAAAAAAGCAACGACAGCAGCAAAATGTTAAAAAATTTTACAAACATTGCGTTTATATCGATTTTTCGATTTCACTCACATACAAACGATGTCTGATAAAATTTATAAAGTCGAATCGAATCGCCCCATTAGTTTATAACATATTTCTTCTGAACTCATGGAAGCTCTTTTCTTCAAAAGACAATTGTCATTTATTGAAGATATGGAAGTATTGAAGATCGTGGTATTTTTGAATATATTCACACTGCATTCGGACCGAAAAAAAATTGCACATGGGTATTCCTGACTTGCTTTATAAAATAAAAACTACTCATCAAGTTCTTGAAAAATTTGTAGCCGAAATTTTTTCGTAAAGCAGAACAACGAACAACTTGACCTCCATGAAAATTCAGCTATTCTAGCCCAAGGTATTGTCATGGGGTCACTCCTTTACAAACTCTCAAACATATGATTTACCAATGAATGAAAAAGTCACCTATTCGCTCTCCTAAACTTAATTTCCTCTGAACTCCACAGAATGCTAGACAATACTATTGAAACCAGTCCAGGTTATATTCACTATTAAAATACCTGCCCACGAGTCAAATATATCTACGATATAAATATGTCAGTGTAATAAGATCTTCGCATACACACATATAAATTTTTACAAGGCAAAATTCTCTCGGTGTAAAGTTCAGAAATGGCTAAAAAATCGAAACTACTAAGTTTCAATGGACAGCAATTTGCTTTTCTGATCATAAGCACCAACAAAATTCTTTCAGTTAGCTCGATGAATGGGAAATAATGTAATAAAATTATGAATATTGAAAAAATCAAAGAGAAGGGAAGAGGTTGGCAAACTTTCCTATTTTGTTTCACCACTGGGATTATAGTATTATATTCTTTATCTTTGATTAATATGATACGATTTCTTTATATCTGTTCATAATGATCAATCGCACATACGAATACTGAACAATATATGGTATAAGTATATTCTACTTCTTTTATTATTGGCGTTTATATTGCAGTTGCTTTTTAACTCTTCTTGCGTTTGGTTGCGTTTTACTTATTTTTCGAATTACGTTCATTTTGCCGGTATGAAGTTTATCAAGGTATGTAATAAATAAATTATTACCCTAATAATGTATAAATGAATTAAATTGTGAATTTTGTGTTTTATCAGGTTTTACTGGTTTTTAGGCTAATTATTGTTAGCCTCAATGCCATAAAGGCGGTAAGTTAGAAATTTTATATATTCTTAGAATTATTAATAGATATGTTAAAATGTATTAATGGTTAGTATCTATTATAATTATTAATTCAAATTATTATTAATTAAATTATTATTAATTATTAATTAAATTATTATTAATTATTATTAATTATTAATTAATTATTAATCAATTAATATTCTTTCTTTAATATATTTTGACCGAAGCGACGTTATTTTCGCCCTCTTTCTATTACTTCACTAAACAGTGAAAGAATTAATATAAATTATCTAATGATCTCTTACTTTAATTTAGGTCAGACTTTTAATAGTTAAACCATAATATTATTCATCGGGCAAAATGAAAATTTATACAATTTTGTCATGAATAACATTTATTTGGCAATCACTGAAAACTCATCCTTTCAAAATTCAAAATATCTATTAAAAAAAAAAATTATTTTTTATCTAAAATTGGTCAAAAACAAAAACAAAAGCTATTTTTTTAATTTTTTTCGTGATTTTTCTTGAAATTTTTGTATATTCTAAATTGATTTTTTTTTCAAAATCGTCGAAAGTCATTTTATTGTTGCGAAACTGCACAAGAAAAAAATTGCAAAAACTCTAAAATCTTCGATTTGTTTCTCATTTAAATGCAGGATGTAAAAAATGTGGGACCCATCTTACTTGTACATGGTGGAGCAGGAGATATATCCGATCAGAATGTGCCAGCGGCAATGGAAGGTATCAAATTGGCAGCACGCATTGGTTTCGAAACATTACGCAGCACCGGAAGCGTAATGGATGCTGTGCAAGAGGCTGTACGTTCGATGGAATTGTATGCACAATTTAATGCCGGTTACGGTTCAGTACTAACATGGGATGGCAAAGTAGAAATGGATGCAGCAATTATGAATGGTGCAGATTTGAATGGCGGTTGTGTGTCGATGGCACGTGATATTTACCATCCTGTTTTGTTGGCTCGCAAAATTATGGAGAACACCAAACATGTGTACCTTGCTGGCGATGGTGCAATGTCGTTTGCCATCGAGAGTGGTTTTGAAATTCTACCCGAAGGTGCTCTAGTCACACCAAAAGCCCAAAAAGCACTCGAAGATTACAAGAATAGTTTAAACAATAATACTACCGGTGAGGGGACACTATTTGGTCCACCGGGAACAGTTGGTGCAGTTGCAATCGATAGTTTTGGTAATGTGGCAGCAGCAACATCTACTGGTGGATTAACTGGCAAATTGTCTGGTCGCATCGGTGACTCATCCATTCTTGGAGGTGGCACTTATGCCGATAACTCGGCCGGCGCTGTTTCAGCCACCGGTAATGGAGAGACAATTATGCGTTATAATGTTGCGTCGCGAATACTCGCCCTCATACAGCATCAAGGATTGTCGGCACAAGATGCAACTGAGAAAGTACTAAATGACATGACCGAACGTTTCAATCAAAAAGCGGGTGTAATTAGTATTGACAATTCTGGCAAGGTAGGCATTCATTTTACATCACGTCGTATGTCATGGGCATATCAAAGAGGTGAAGAATTGCACTATGGTGTCGATGCTAACGAGGATAATGTGGAAATAATTGGCGAGCCACGTATCAATTCTTAAAAGAATGGTGTGCGACAAAAAATAAAAAAATGGGAACACTCATACATTTAATTTGTCACATTAAATTTATTCAATGATGCGATTTTATTTAATAAATTTACATATGTATTTCTCTCCCAATTCTCAATCCTCTTCCAATTCAATTCTATTTCTTTATTGATTGATTTTTATTTGATGTTTTTATTTTCATATATAATTTTTTATTTTGTTTTGTACAAATTCGTAAAAGATGTTTAAATTCATCGTCATCGTCATCGTTATCATATATAAAATTACAATAAAAATTAGGATCGTAATAATTTTGTTATACATATAATTAACATATACATACATAAATATAGTCTATATATATATATATATAATATGTTGTCCTTGTTGATATAGTACAATACAATATGAAGTTGTTCATAATACATAATACATATGTGTTGTACCTAATAGTAGTAATAATAATTTAGTAATTAAATGATTTCAATTTCAATTTTGACTTTTACATATTACATACATATATTCATTTGTAAATGATGGCGATTATTATAATATTAATCATTATAAATCCGATAATTAGTACTTAATACTAGGGTACATTATATAAAAAAGAAAATATTCAAAATACACAAGTTCAAATGGAAAATTTTTACATATTATGCTATTACATACGATACAACGTTTCTTATACATACATAACTTCCTCTGTACTCACAAAGAAAGTTCGATTTACATACACGAACCATTCTTTATGCTTAAGTTATAATAAACAAAAAATTCATTTATATATTATATTAAAAATTGCACAAATAATTTTCTAAAGAAATAAAATGAATATGAATATGATATAACAGCAATTATGAGCGGAGGAGTAAGGCCAACAAATAAAGCATTATTAAAATTAATATACAAGCGCATACGCAGAGAAACACACAAATTCACTAAATATTTTTCTTGAAACGCATGCAAATAAGGCGTATATATTTCAATAATAAATTATAATATTTATGCATCTATAATGTTTAAAACACATTTCTTCGTTGTCCTGCATACATTTATTAACACATAAAGAGTAAATCATAAAATATCGCATTTTTCGTAATCACCCTGTCATCACACGGCTGTTATGTGTCCACTCAACCATCGAGTCAACATAAAATCGCTGTAATAAAACTTGGACAACTCAATATATAATGGACTAATAACATTTTCACATTAAAACGTAAATTATTTAATTTTCATAAATTAATTTATCGAAATCATTAGCGTTCACCCTTGCTGTGATTTCTTTTGACACTTCAGTGGCAGTTCATGTTTTGTTAGTTTTATTTTAAGCAAAAACAAGTGAAGATGCAAATGCAAATATCGGACAAGAAAATAAATCTCCAGAAAATAGGGACCTCTACAAAGCGCCAACAAGCAATACAATTTTTCTTATTTGTATTTCAGTTGAAGTACGTATAACATACTCTTTCCTACTGTATCTCCATTATCATCCTGTCCATTCTGTTTCAATTGTCTTTCTGTCTTTTTGCACCAATTAACTTCACTTCCTAACTAAATTCCGTCAAATTTCTATTCCATTTTGATTATTTTTCAAATTAAACAGTTCAGTGATGTGAGAATAATTTTTTCGATTATTTATCGATAAATTTAACGACGATGGCATCAAATTGTACTTGATTTCAAAGTTGATTTATGGGGAAGTGAATTCATTTTTTATGAATTTATTGGAACGTTTGTGACAAGTTGACACAATTTTTCTCATTTAATTTACATGAACGACACAGTAGTAACTACAAATAAAATAGTCTTGATGGCTATGCTAATAATCAGGTGGAAATAGAGGAAACTGAAAATACTATTGGAACTGTTGAATGTTTGAAAATTAATTCATTCAATTAAAGATTTATAAATATGCTGCCACGTTTTTGAATTTCTGTGAGAATTGGGCAAATTCGAATAAAAAAAAAATATTCTCACTAGAAACCAACGTAAACTCCGTAAATGACTAATTCTACAACATTTTTTGGAATATGCTCAAGGCTCGATGTTGATAGTGATTGTTGAGCACCGAGGTAATAGATACCTACATTGGAAACCATGATCGGTCAGTTGGCGAGATAATGCTATGCTAGTGATTAAAAACTTCTTGAGTGACCTAGTTGAGGTTGGAGATCTGATCGAATACAATACAAAAACGTATTCATAGAGTTAATAACTATATAAAGTTAAAAGCTAAAAGCCGTTTTCCGGTCACTTGAGTTATTTAACAACCGATGGCAGATTTCTTTATAATTCTAGAAAGGAGAACAAATATTTCTTCTCTCTAAACAATATTGCCAATTCAAGATCCTCTTATTAAATATAACTTTCGAAATGTCTGGTATTCACCTTTTCCAAAAGCGTGAAAAATTGGAAATCTGTTGAAAAATGCCGGAGTTATTGTTTGCTGTATGACGTAAGTGGTCCAAAACGTGAATTTAACGATAAATCGAATAATTGAGCGTGTTCAAAACTTTTGTAAAAATAACTTTTACATTTTGGAGCCCTCTTCTATATTTCTCGACTAACGCCAATAACCTCACCAACACTTTGGCCATTGATGTAGCCATATTATGCTCTCACCTATACACGATATTGGCAAAAAAAAAAAAAACATGTAAATATGCTCCAAGAATAGCTCGAATCCTGGAGAATAAAAGTCAATGATTCGAAATGTGTTCACATTATATTCAATTTATGAAGGAGTTCTTACCGTTCTTACGGACCTTAAGGAGCTATTGCTATTATCAAACTTTGGGAGAAATAAATCTAAAGAGCTCAATTAAAGATCCTGCGAATGCTTATCAAGGCTCCCTTGATACATTAAAAACTGAATATCCATAGAGACTTGCATATTCCGATTGTAACTGGTGTAGTTTCCAGGCTTATTAAAAGCTATTTAGGAATCTGCTGAAAAATCACGATCACATCAGTCTGAAGAGAATGGACGTGATAAAATTTAAGTCAAATTAGACGCCTTTTTCATTTATATTATACTTTCTTAAATCTGAAAAGAAAATAAATGTCAAAATGTATTCTTATTTGAAATTGTTAAATTATATTTCAGAAGATTTCGACCAGAACTACAACCTGCATGTTTCTTGAAAACATGTTTTTTGTAACTCATTTCTCTTTCCAAAAAATTTAACGATTATTGGTGAATAAAAAAGCAACATTTCTCTACATCACTTTCATTGTGCAATGAAATTTGTTGATATTAAACAAAAATATTTGATATCATTAGCTGCGAAGAAGCTATGATGAGCTTCTCATCCAGTCTTTTTATACATTTTATAAATTTCTACAAAACAAGAATTGATCTACTTATATTAACCAATTCCAAACGGCAGCACGATATGTTAAAACAAAAGAAAGTAACATACAAAAAGAAATACCAACTTTGAGAAAAATAAAAAAGAAAATCAAAAACGAATATACATAAATAAAAAGATAAATATAATTTGTAAAAATTTCTTTTCAAAAATTTATTCGTGTCGAACGATTGTGGCACATACACACATATACACAAGCACACTTATACATAAAAATATGTACATCATACGCATATGCGTGCAAATTTTATCCACTGTTAATTTAAAGTAAATTACTATATGTAGTTTTCTCGTATTGCATCAATTTGCAAAATCGCATATTGGTTACAATTTAATTTAAGTTTAATTCATTAATAATATTAATAATAATAATTTGATTTGATTACACTTTTTTTTTTGTTGCTAGTTGTTTTGCATCAACTAATTCATACATGCCCATACATATGTATCTACTTAATTTGTAACTATGTATTTTACAATTAGAAAATAAATTAACTAAATTGTTATAAAATTAAAATTATAATTTACTCATGGAAAAATAAAAATAAAAAAATCAAATATCAATAACAATAAATAAACGAAAACAATGCAAATAAAAACATACACAAAAATAAATTAGTATAGGAAGTTGTTATTTTGGTGGTGTTGACGGTGATGGTGATGGGCTCGTAATGATAGGGCCCTTTACGAATGTTAAAAATACAAATATATATTATGTAAATATGTATATGCGCTTATAGTATGTATTTTGTATATGAATTTTAATAAAAATCGTCTCTATATAATAATAATAATAATAATAATAATAATTATATCTAATTAAATATACATGTTAATAGTACCTAATAATAATGTAGTAATAATAAAAATACATACATAATTATGTTGATAAGAGTTTTGGTATAAAAATCTAAACCTTTACAATACACATCTCTTCATCTCATCACTTTTTCATGAGTCGACATCATCATTACCATAATCACTATTATAGTAATCTTAAACTTAAACAGCATTTCTTAGAACATTTTAGTTTAGCAATGTTTACAAACACCTTTTTCTCATTTATATATTCTCAGCGTTGATTTTTCTAATAAATTTTTCTTTTCTTTGCCAGCTTCTTCCATTATTTAGTAGGAATTGATATAATCAAGTTTATAGTTTTCTACAAAAACAAAAAGCAGCATAAATAAAATAGATTTACGGTAGAATTATGCGAAACGTTACGCGATGAGTCACTTTGTTTTGCTTGCAATTTATTTTTGATATTTTCAAAAAATGAAGAAAATAATTAAAAAACAAACCCCATGCAAATCAAAGTGACCCATTGCGTCACATTTGATATAACCCAGCAATTAAATTTTATTTATAACACGTTGAGACACATCTTGTGGATTCCAAGAGGCGCTCATATAGGTCGATAGTATACCCGGAATTATGACGAATGGTAAACAAAATTGCTTGAATTCGTTTTCGAAATAACACACTATAAATTTTAGAAAATTTTTCCTTTCACATTTCATCATCTGAAGGCCAATGCTTACACACTTCGCTATATGGCCTAGATACGTACCGGAAAAGTTAGTCGTAAAACGAAAAAACGTATAATCAGTTATTTTAACAGAATTCTATACAAACTCAATTGGATCCGTTCCAATTTTTTTTATAATAATAAAATCTTTTCTCACTCGCCCAATAACTCGTGGCTGAGGATCAAATGAATTTTTGAAATTATGTCGAAAATAAAAATAATACCAAAAAAAGTGCATGAACGAAATAATATCGAAACAATAAAATCTAAAATTTATTTTACTTTTTCGACATTATTGCAAACAATATTAGAACGCAAATGGAAAACCAAATGTAGAACGCAAATGAAAATCAAAGTTAGCGATATGTAAGTGTGGAACGCAAATCGTAATCGAAGTAAAAGTTATGCAAGTGTGGAACGCAAATGGAAATCGAAGCAAAAGTTATGTAAGTGTGGAACGTAAATGTGAATCGAAATGTAAAACGCAAATGGAAATCGAAGTAAGGGCTGTACAAGTGTTTATCGCAAGTGGAAATCGAAGTATGTCCCTTGTAAGATATTGAGCTTGAAAATATTATTTTTTTTTAAACGGAACAACCGTCATTTTAACCTGTTGACAATTAACATGAATTTTTCTAGCATTAACTTGGATTATATCATTTCGTTGGATAAAAAAGCAATGAAGAAATCGTAAAAAAAATATTGAAATTATAGGGGAGGCGTTATTCCGAAAATGAGCACATTAAATTTGCCATTCGTTAGCATTTCAACCGTAGTATCATCCTATATAGCTGACTCTTGAAATCCCATCGATTGTCGCAATTTTTTCTCACCGTTTAATACATAGTATGATGATATACATACACGATGCCACAATACACAATGTTTATATACATATGCATCATATATACATAATGGTGTGTCTAATGAACGCATCACCAAGACAAGAATGACAAGAGTTGAGTTGTTCTTGTTATACATATATAGCATGTGCATAATTGGCATATTATATGTAGATATTTCAATTGATTTCATACAAGAAATTGTATACATGTTTGTACATATGTATGAGTGTATTTGGTAGTACATATTACTTAATTACTATGCACATCCATGATTGAATATACACATACATTACATATAGAAATTAATTTTTTAGTTGTTTTTATTTTCTTAATTTTTGTTCTTTCTTTCTGATGTTTTATTACACATTTTTACTTTTATTTTGGTTTTTATATTTATGTCACATTGTTTGATAAACACTACAAAAAAAAAAAAAATGGTAATTTTTAATATATATTCCATCATGTAGGTATTTCATATGGGTTGTTTGTATTTATTTGAATATGTGTCATTAATGATATCATGAACAATGTTTTAATTTTTAAAAATAATAATAATAACAATAAAAAAAAATTATAACGATTAATTAAATTTCGAAAATCGTAATATAATCATATTTCTAACAATTCAAAAGTCATTTCCTATATGAATATACTATATGTGTATGTGTACTTTAAATCAAAATAATAAAAATCATGTCGAAATTAAATTTAATATAAAAATCAAAATTAATATAAAATTATTTTTGAATAAAATGTGTTAGCTAGTATATGTCGCGCTCAGTGTTACAACATATGTAACGTTGCTATGAGCTGTTTTTAGCAACTTAACACTGATATACATTCGTTTTTTCTTTCGAGTGCGACATACATCATGTAATTACCTAGTCTACAAATGATTGCTGTTGTTGTTGTTGTTCAATTATCGACATATTCATGTTAATTTGTTTCGTGTTTTCTTTTCTTTGTTTTTTGTCTATTTTTTTTTTTTTTGCTTGTTTGTTTTTTCTTTTTAGCAACATATTAGTAAATGCATTAAATGCATTATTACCTATTATAATGATGAATTATTTAATTAACAGACATCGACTAATAAATTGTTCGTATTTTTCGTTTCACTTTCATAGACGAATGGGCGGCGGCTATTAGCAACAACAATATAAGTGGAATCACCTTTATACAATAGAATGCTCTCACTGGGATGGACTAAAGTGTGAAATTACAATATTTAAATTAGAATAATTCTAATATGCAGCATTTTTTTTTTCTTTCTTCTTGTTTGTCTTCATAGGTTGTATATATTATGTACATTAATTCTTCTTGTTAGGCGACTGCTCACAGACTTGAACTTGAACTTCTTAATTTATATGTTTTTTCTAGATGGTTGGTTTTTGAAGCAATCAAATTCATTGTTGTATGTTTTTAATAATATTTTGTATAAATGAGCTCTTAAATAAATAAAAGCGCTATAACAATAACAAAATTAATATAGGGTAGTATTAAAACTTTTATAGTTAAAATTAATTTACTATGAGTAAAAAATACAATTCTCATAAAAGCAATTCATTCAAATACCATACATATATTATACATAGTCCTAATGATCTCTTGAATATTTACATACACATGCTGCTTGCATCTCCCTCATCATCATCTTGATTATCATTGTCATTTCATACGTAACGTATATGATGGCAGATTGCCGATGTCTCTAAAAGAATGTGGAAAATTTGCGTTTGTTCGGTGCTTTGGTTGCTAAAACAGAAACGGACGCATATGCGGCATTAGAGGCAACAGCTGCTGAGATTAGCGTTGCAGAGGCGGGTGGCACGATTACCGGTACAACCACGGGTTATACGGAAATTTCATAGCTCATATCGTACACACTGGCACGATCGGGCGTTGGTGTACTTGTTGCTGCCGCACGTGCACTCAATAATTGTGCACTGGGCACCGTCACATTGGAACCGGATGCACCAGCAACTATATTGCGCGACTGTTGTTGTTGTTGGTGCTGCTGCTGCTGTTGTTGTTGCTGCTGTTGCTGCTCCATTGATTGCATTTCCATGGAATCGGTCATTTCGAGAGCACGTACAAAAGACATTGGCCTTGTGGGTGTCTGTTTACGTTTGATCTGCGGCGATGGTTGAGGTTGTAAATTCGTAATTGAAGCTGCTGCTGCTGCGGCGGCTGCATTGCCAATAGCAGGATTGGGCGGAAAGACGGGAACACCGCCACGTAACTGAGGTTGATAGCCAACGCCACCACCACCACCAACACCAACACCACCTCCGCTAGCTGAATTTGTGAGCGTTTGTGCAGTATGCGCATAACTTGTTGGCTGCGGTTGTGATGCTGCAATGGCGCTTGGCACATTGGAATTGCCATAGCGTAGCATATATGATGGAGCAGCCGATGTAGCGGTCATTGTCGTTGGGCTGGTGGGATTAGAACGAAGATATTGTTGCTGCGGTTGCTGTTGCTGCTGCTGTGATTGCTGTTGACTATAGTCATGTGCTTGATGCATGCGTGAATGTGTCAGAATTAGCGGATGCGATGTTTGTCCTCCGCCAACAGCACTGCCACCCACTGTTATATATTGCGCATGATGCATACTACTTGGCATTGTGCCGGCACTACTTCCCCCAATGCTCACCGATGGCATACCCACGCCACCAGAGCCGCTATTCGCGAAACCAGGTGAAGTATCCTTCCACATGTAAACACCCCGTTGTGGACTGCCAGCCAATTCACGAATGTTGTCAACAGTGTTATTCGAGCGTGCATATGACAATTCATTGCCACCCTGCCGCACCAGTTCACCTTCGGAGAGGAAACGACGCTGTGGGCTACCACCATACGAAGGCTGTCCGAGTGATGTATGCTGTTGTTGATGCGGCAATATTACACCTCCTATGAGAATTGTAGGCAAACAAAAAAATTTAATATTTTTGACCAATTTTGTATATTTCATCGCAAAAAACGTTTACCTTGTTGCTGCTGCTGATGTTGTTGTTGTTGCTGTTGCTGTTGTTGATGATGTTGCAAAATGGCACGTTGTTGCTGAAGCAGCAATTGCTGCTGCTGCTGTTGTATAGTCGGTGGCTGGGGATGTTGTGGTGGCAAACCAGTTGTGTACTCATAATAAGCTTGCTGCGCTTGTTGTTGTTGCTGTTGTTGATTCAATCCAATAAAATCAGGTCTCCTTGGTTGAGTGGGAGTACCAGGATTTGATCTTGAATCATAAAACGAACGAGCAGAATAGCAGAGGAAATAAAGAGATATAGAATCGAAAACAAAAAGATTTTTAATATTATTTTAATAAATGCACAAGTATACACACAACTAATTGTAATGGCAAATAATGAATATTCAACAACACTTTGAATTTGTGTCGATTAATTTAAAAAGCGTTTTTAATTCTTTAATATGCCATCAACTTGAAATGAAGTACAACAATGACAATGATGAAATGAGTCACAGATGAGTCGGCAAAAAACTAGTACGATTTGCAATTTTGCATTTTTGCAAGGCGAATTCGGAATCACATTCATTTCCCGAACTAAATGTGGAAACAATCAATAAAACGACAACGGGGGATATTAAGCGTGAAAGGAAGTCTTTTTAAAAAACCCACAATTTAAGAAAAAGACGACAATTTATTGATAAATTAAATTTCTTCAGAGCTTCACATATAATTAGAGCGAACATCAATAAATTTCTTCCAATGAATTTCTTCATACCATACCATTTAATATTCGTAGAGAGAATTATACCACCTTGATCAAAAAGTTCCCGGAATAACCACCGTGTGGCACTCTCATCGTTCCAATTTGAGTTCTGTTTTCTGCAAAAGTTATGTAGAACTCATATTGGAACAATGGGAGCGCTACACGGTGGTTATTAAGGGAACTTTTTGATCAAGATGACAATCACGTTCCACAAAGCCTCGCTGGCTTGTATACACGATTACAAGACGAAATTATATCTTCAGGGAAATTAAATATCTAAAATAAGTTGAGCAACTGCTGGTATTTACAAAACCCAGTGACACAACTAGTTCAAAAAATGTCTTTCTTAAAAGGGAATTGCTATTTTTAGCATCACAATGTTATAGTAAAAGCTTTAATTGAAAATGTGAAATCACCAAAATAAAAATGAATAATTAAGTTAATTGTGAATGAAAGGAGTGTCATTTGAAAATAAGAATAGTTCATTGAAACTGAGAAAGCATTCATGAAATGAGAGTAAAAAGAATAGTCCATTGAATATGACAACCCATCCTTTGAAAAGGGCAATAGTTAAAAACAAAATGCGAAAGTGTCAATTGTAAATGAGAAAGCATCAAATTAAAATGAGAAATAATCTAAAAAATTAGATTTTTTATTCAAAATGTTGAAAATTGGAGACAACACAACCACAATTTATTACCATCATAATTCATTATACTTTTGATAAAAGTACAAAAACAGATAGACAAACCCTTGAAAGGAGCGTGGGAGTGGTTTCTTTCCGACAGCGCCCAATAGCTTTATATTCGCGAACTACTGTCGAGAACATAATTTTTGTATGCGAGGTAGGCGTGGTTTCTTTTCGACAGTGCCCAATAGCTTTATAATCACGAACTACTGTCGAGAACATAATTTTGCATGCGAGGCAGCCGTGGTTTCTTTCCGACACCGCCCATTTTCGAATGCATTTTTTTTTTAATAAGCGCATATGATTGTAACTACTGAATCTCAGGTTGATAACTTCATATTTTCGCGCGAAATGTGTGAATACACACAAATGGAAGCTTATGTTTGTGTGGGATGTAGGCGTGGACTTTATCCGATTGAGCCCATTTTTAAATATGTCTACTAAAGTAGTAAATGTGATAGGAAGTACTAAGTTTCAGTATGATAATTTTATATTTTCATACGTCAAGCGTGAAAACACACATTCAACATCATACTTTTATATGGACGGTAGGCGTGATTTTCAACTGATTGTGTCTATTATATTCTGTGAGCAAATTAACCTTATATATTAAGTTCTAATTCGCACACAAAGTGTGAAAACATACATTCAATAACACATTTTTGTATGGCAGGCTGGTGTGAATTTCATTTGATTTAGCCCACTTTCTAATATACCTTTTCTGTGATCAGATTAATTTTATATATCAATATCAACATTTATCAGAAGAAAAACCTCTTAAAAATATACTCTAAAAATTTCAGACCGAAATTTTGATTATTTTTAAAGTTATAGCTAAAATAAGAGAGCGCGCCGTAGTGTGTATGAATCTGTTGTCAAAACTTTAAACGCATTTTTCTCAAAAACATGTTTTCGAAATTTCGGGGAAGCACTGACTCAAAACTATTCAACCGATTTGGCTAAAAATTTTAACCGTTATTCTAGACACACATATCTAAATATGTAACCTTTAAAACATTTAATATTTTAATAATAAACTATTTTATTTAAACAATTTATCAAGAAACAAATTAGATTTTGAAAACTTTTTTCACAAGTCCGCCATTTTTTGTTTGTTTTTTTAATGTATATTATAGGTTAGTTCATTAAATAATCTTTTTGAATTTTTTATTTCAGATGAATTCGGAAGGCTGTGTGCTTCCCCGAACCAACTCATCTTTTTTTCGAGGACTCCACTCTGACGTCAAAAATTAAAAACAAATTAATGTAAAATTAACTTAAAAAAAAAAATTTTTCTATACTAGAAAATATCAGTAAAAACATGTAAAAATTTTAAAACGATCGTAATTTATTTTCTTTTTAAAAAAAATTCATGAAAAAACGTCGAAATTTCGGTCGTCACACCGGACTACTACCTTAATACGATAATTTTATATTTTCGCGTGGAAAGTGTGAAAACCCACATTCAACGATGAATTTTTTGTCAAATTGCTCCTTCCTCCGAGAGGAGCCCTTTATCTTTATCCTAATCACAAATCCAAACATTCGCTATACGATACGATATATTCGAAACATTTTATTTCATACGTAAAGTACATGTTAAACACTATGTAATATATATATATGTGTGTGTATATAATTATCATTTGTGTACACAAATTTCAAACTTCATTTGATAATTTCTGAACAAACATAACCAAACTGACTGGTGCTTGAGTTCGCATAAAGCGTATGAGAAAATGTAAAGTTGTCACACAGCCATACAAGAGATTAAATGTGCCCACCAATGGCAATAGGAGAAGCTTAGTACGAACACCGTATTTGGTGTTGTCGTCAAAATTACAAAAATCCCATATCGAACCTTGGCCCAGAAAGGAGTTTCGTACTTGCAGAATTTGCTGTTGGAACCAACTGAAGTATAACTGCAAATATTGCAATGCCTTCGACACAACCAACGCAATCAAGAGGCCCAAGAGGATAATAAAATTCATTTCCGTGTCATGACGTCTGTATGGTTTATATGTGGCATTCAATGGTATTTGACGTTTCAGCATTTGCTGCCGCTGCTGCTGCTGTTGTTGTTGGGACTGACTATCTAAAAATTGGGTAGCATGTATATTAGTGTCGTCCAGCAATGTGGAACTCTTTTTGCGCGTCATATTGAATTGTGAAGAGATCGAATCGCTGAATAGTTCCTCATTGAATGAGTGCTGTGATGAATTCTTCGAATGAATCGAGTTTGTACGAGGTGTGGTCTTATACTTGGGCAATGGTGTATGACATTCAGAATTTGCATTATCCGTATCATTGCTATCACTTTCTTCGCGTACAGCACCCCCCGCAATTCCGCCATCCGGTTTGTTGCCACCAATAATGCTGCCGCCGCTAGCTGTTGCGCCTAGACCACTACGTGCACTGTTTTGTGCCATTTGTGTTAAAACACGTTTCCCACCATACGATTTCCAATTGTTCTGCGTACTTTCTCTTGCACTGCCAAGACCAATATTACTGCCGCTGACAGCCGAGTCCATCATTGGTGGGAAATTTTCATGTGGTGCAGCAAATGCTTGCAAATTTCCTCTCAGCGAAGGTATGAAACTGCGTCGTCCACCACCGTCACCACCTTCGTTATGCATCACAAGTGGCACTTTGATCCAGTGCGTATTGCGACTTGTATTCTCATTGCTGCTGCCGAAATTTTCACCGTTCCGATTTGACTGCTGTTGCTGTTGTTGTTGCTGGCATTGCTTGTTTTGCAATTGAAACTCTTGTATTATTTGATTTTGCTTCTTCTTGATCGATAAATCATCATTGGATTTATGATCGTCGCCAAAATGAAATATACCCCTTTGTATATTCATAATTTGGCAATTTATATATTAGGTTTGCTGTTTTTTTTTCCTTATTTTTTTTTCTTTTGAAATACTAAAATGTAAAATTTTGAAAACTTTTTTATTTATATAACAAACAGTTGAAAGACAGCCTACCAGTTTTTTTTCTCAGGCTTCAATTAAAATCAGCAAGGTTTCAATTTTCTTTTGATTTATCAGCTAGAGTAGTATACATGATTTCCATATTGCAATTCTACATTTGCAGCAGACCCTCTAACTACACGGATATTTTAAGGCCTTAACAATCGAGTGCCTTGGATTCAAAATTTCACGTTCAAGTACTACATATAGAGTCGTGTTGTGCTATTAAAATTCTTTGTAAAAGTTTTGTTATTTCACTAAGGAAAGTCCTCCTCGGATGGACCATTTCTATATTTGGTGGACTCGCACAGACAGCATATAGTTCTAAAATTGAACAAATCAATGTTACTTAACAAAAGAATGAGGAATACTCGAATACTCCGACCCAGCACCATCCAGAGTTATTTGTGCATGGTTTGATTTGTGCCCCCATTTATTGTTGTTGGAAAAGGGAGGACTCAAATGTCATGCAATGCGATCTTCTGAATTAAAATATTCCAAGAAGAAATATGTAAGAAGTAAAAGAACTATGTGACAAAGCTCAGAAAAAGTGATGTCGCAAGTTTTGACGTTCGGAACCGGCTAAAATA
This sequence comes from Megamerina dolium, assembly GCA_963854835.1. Classification (NCBI taxonomy): domain Eukaryota; kingdom Metazoa; phylum Arthropoda; class Insecta; order Diptera; family Megamerinidae; genus Megamerina; species Megamerina dolium. The sequence continues at coordinate 57,850,128 of OY978527.1, read as the reverse complement.
AGTAGGACCCTTCTAATAATGTCCAAAATTTAACACGCACAACAGTAATGGAAGAGAAGCTCGGCCAAAGGGCCCTTCGGGGCTTATAAGTGCCACATACATAAACAAATAACACCTTCTTCCTTCTCTTTCGTTGTGAAACACTTTTATTCAAGGTCTTAGTCCATTTTCTTAGAATTCCTATAAAAATTGAAACCAAATTTTGTTGTAATACGGTGGCTGAATGGGTTACAGGAGATACAAATAAAAATGCAACATTTACAGCGATTGAAATAATTATCGAGAAGATGAGGATCCAGCAACCGCTCGAGGTGGCATTATCGATCTACTGAGTTCAACTTTCGGCGAACAAATTAATTTGCGCCTCGACATTTACTCTTTAGCTTAAGTAAGATTGAGACCAAGCAAGGCCCATTGTAATGCCGCAAGTGGGCTACCCGATTTTCCGGAATCTCCGGCAGTATTCAGTGCTGTAATGGCTAGCCTACTTGTATGCCTCCTTATGAAGCAATGCTTCGTAATAATTCCTAGCGATAGTAGGCCGTTGTTCGTTTGATATTCATTGCGTCACCATATTGCACCAAACGAAGAAAATGTATAAAAACAAAAATTTTGTAGGAGAGTCCTCGTAAAGATAGGAGGTAGGTATATTTTGGGAAAATATTGGGATGGAAAAACTAATGGAGATCGGTGATATATTTTACCGCGCTAGGTGTGATAGCTGAGCAGTTGTGATACGGAAGCATCCGCAAGGCGAAGAGGTAGGGAGTAGGTGTGTTCAGAAAAAATGTGGAGTAGTAAAAATTAATTGATGTCGCTCATGTATTGTATGCATTTCCAACCTAGGGGCACAATTTTGTAGAGCAGACCCTCCAAGTATTGCGGGGAGAAATTAGCAGTGTTCGGTCATAAATTGAATCTTGGTGTTTAAAATTTTATACTTTTTTGAAATTAGGAATGAAAGACGATCTGACTGAGTGAAACCTATCCCGGATTCGATTTTTGCGACATATCAAAGATATATAAAAATGTACAGATATTCTACATTTTTCGTGTGGTTCTAATATTTACTTAATAAAGCCACTGGATTGTCGACTTCAGAAATCTGATGATATCATTTTTATAGTTGAATCGTCAAGTAGTCAAGGTCTCAAAATAAACTTGTTTATCTTTAAAAAAAAAATTTTATTGCCGGTATTTGAACCCGGCATCCCCTGCACTTTATGGGTTAATATTATGTATAATTATAAAAACAATTTAAAAATAATACATTATCCATATTAGATGAAAATAATGTGATAAATGCTGTTTAAACGATGCGTACACAATTTACATAAAATATGAATGGAAAACAATAGGCAAAGTAATACAAAGACAAAATGCGGGCTTTTGAAATTCTTCTTTTTTCTATTTATTTTGTTTTTTTTAGCAATATGAATATAGAGACAGAGATGAGCATGATAGAAATAAAAGAATAATAAAAGATATAGGTGAGAGAAAGAAAATTATTTTAGAACGAAACGAAAACAAAAAAAAAAAACAAAAAACTCACCTCCGGCTGGGTGTATAGAGTATAAGTAAAAGTGGGCGGAAACAGACGGAAACAGGATGTGAAGGCAAAAATCAGAATCAGAATGGTGTGTGTGCGTGTGCGTGTGTGTTGTATGCATATGCACATACAAGCGCGCTCACAGTTCAATAGTAGTAGTAGTAGATAGAATGGAGAAGAACCCAAAATCAATATGCATTATTTTGCTGGTTCTTTTGTTATTATTAAGAATTACAATTGAATTCAGTTTTTGAGTATTGACTAGTAAATGAAAAAAAACAAAACAAAAGAAGAGTATTAAAATATAAACAAAGTAATAAACATAACGATATTCATAGTATTTGCGTATTTGATGTAGGCGATGGGAAATTTGGAAAATTCAAATATTTTAAGCATCCACAGTGGGGATTCTATGAGTATCAAAAGTTCTGATTATTCGATTAACACATTTCCGCCCCAAAAAAAATAAGAATGTTTGAATTTTGTTTTTTTTTATATTTCAGATTCCTGGGTAATTTGGGTCTTTGAGAATTGATTGTTTTATATATAGGACACTGGGCGGAAATGGGTTAAAGGTATTTAATTTAAAGCATAGCGAACAATATGCTAAAAATACGTTTTTTTAAAGTACTATCGTATAATGCTTTACGTAAATTGTATTGTAAATGCCAGCATTATGAGAAAATTTCATAAATTTTCAATCCAAAAAAAATTTTTTTTTTTCGAAAATATGATACTAGAATGTTTTGAATGCTCTCTAATTAAACGAAACAATTAATGATTCATAATGAAAAGAAGCAAAATATGTTAATAAGTGATAAGCAAAATCGATTATAAAATAATCCTAATTAGCAACGATCATGTTCTATTGTATAGTATTAGGCTTGAATTTTCTATTTTGAACTCATTTGTTAGTTAATTACCGATTTTGGCATAAATTAAAAGTTGCTTTAATAATAATTCCAGCTATGTCCATCTTAAATGTGATTTTATTATTATTATTGCAGTCGATTTTAAAATTCAAATATATAATATTTGTTGTTACAAATTAAATTTCATTATTGTTAAACAGAAAAAATACATATTTTATAAGCAATGCATTCATTTGTTTATTAACATTGCCATGTCTGAAGTTAACACTCACCTTCGTACTGGACTTGCCATCACAAGCGGCGTTGCTACACCAAGTGGTTTAATTCGTTGTTGCAATGTGGGCGTTGCTGTTGTCCCACTGCGACTTTGTGCACCAATTCCTTGATTGCTAGGATGTGTGGGATGATCAGGTGATAATGCATCTGGATTGTAGCCACGTTGTGGTTCCAAGCCGCTGAAAATATAAAAAATCATATCAATTATTAGATCTTTTTTTGCATAGACATGACAATAGAATGTTGGAAAGGGGTGAGACCGTCAACTATTTTCGATTTTCAGGTGTTTTTCAGTTCGGTTGTTTTTTGTATGGAAGAGGTAGAGATAGGTGATAAATATGTTTGGAGAAAATGTTGGGGAGGAAAAATTAATGAGTCACAGTCATACATTTTACCGCTCCAGAGGCGATTCCGATTCAATTATGAAGGTATTTATCGATTTTCTGGTGTTTTTTCGATAATTTTGTATGAGAGACCCTTTAATGGGCGGAAATAGGGGATAAGCACGTTCCGAGAAAATGTTGAAGAGGAAAAATTAATGGGTCGCAGTCATACATTTTACCGCTCCAGAGGCGATTACGGTTCAATTATGAGGTTATTTATCGATTTTCTGGTGTTTTTCAATAAATTTTAATGGGAGTCCCTTTAATGGGTGGAAATAGGGGATAAATATGTTCGCAGAAAATGTTGGGTAGGAAAAATTAATGGGTGTCAGTCATACATTTCAGTTCTCTAGGGCCAATTTCTGAGGATATTTGCCGATTTTCAAAAAAAAATAAAACATGAGAATCGGCAAATTAAACCATCCATAACTTCCCAGGAATAGCTTCTAGAGGGATAAACTATAAGACCGACCACAAATCAGTTCTTCTTCTCACATTCAATAGTGGTGCCGTAGCTTAGTTGGCCTTTTAATTTGAAGATCGTGGGTTCAATCCCTGACTGAAGCACAACTTTAATATCGAAAAGATTTTTCTTTCGAACAGTACCCACTTGTCGGCAAGCAACTGGCAATTTTTCGGGCAATAACAATTTGCCATGAAAACGCTTCTAAACAAGATCTGTGACAAAGCTCAGAAAAAATGATGTCACAAGGATTCTGCCGTTCGGAAGTAGGTCTCTTCTTTAAATATATATTTATATATACTTTTTGTCTCTACACTTTAAGGGGACTCTCGTACAAAATGAATGTTAAATAACTTGAAATTGACAATAGTTGTCCAGCGATTGTCTCTAGAGCGGTGAAATGTATGAGTGACTAATTAATTTCCGATTAATTTTCCCTCTTTCAACATTTCCTCTAAGCATACTTATCCACTATGGCCACCCCTTAAGAAGACTCTCTTACAAAATTGAGGGTTTTGTAAAATTTGTGAAGAAATTTTTGAAATGATCCAACATTTTTGGTTTTCGCTGTCAAAATTTTCATAAGTGAACACATTTCTTAAATTAATTAATAAGCTAACAGCTATTAATTAATTAATAACAGCTATTATTAATTATTAATTAATAAGCTATTATGTTTTCCCAGCATTATACAAATGTAAGATCAATCATTTTCAATCACTTACCGCTGTCGCGCATGTGGACTATGTCTGGGATGATACATGCGCATATGTCGCGGCGAATCGCCACCACCACCACCACCACCACCACCTCCAGTGCCAGTCGGTATGCCGCCATTATTTAAACTATTAACATTTTCCAATGGTGGCAAATAGAAATTACTGGAATTATGTCTTTGCAACGGTGGTGTTGGCTCACAATCCTGACTTTGTGACGCTGGCGGTGCTTCAATATCCGTGTCAGAACATTCCCGACCGGGTGAAAGCTATGTAGTAGCAAATGAAATGATGAAAGAAAAAAAAGCAATCACATATTGAATGAAAATATGTTTCCCCAACTTTAATACAACATTTAAAGACAACATTTATATAAAACAAAAATAAATAGACAAAATAAGTAGAATGAAAAGAAAATAACATAAAAGCACAAAAAATATGATGGATTGAAATGTTTTTGTTAAAATTATTTCAAATGATGGAACACAAATAAATAACCAAAGATTTGCTAAGGTAAAAAAGCTTAAATTAAACAAGAGAAAAAAATTATTGGTCAATAATTTTGATCTGTAACAGTTTATAGTTGGAAATGAGTGTAGTAAATTGAAATAGTGAAAATTTTTACTGAAAAAAAAAATCCAACATTCAATAAAATTTCAAGGACATTTTTATTTTTATACATCTAAATGTAATACGATATTTGAACATAAAGAATAAGAATAATTACGTTGTTGTTGTATTAGAAAAGTTAACACGAAGAAGAAAAAAGTTAGTACATTCATTTATCAAAAATATTTCTATTACGAAAGGTACATCTTTTTTTCATTTCAATGAGGATAACATACAAAAATAGACGTCACCACTTCAAGACGATGAAAAAAGTACTTTTAAACATTTTGTAATTATTATATATTTATTTTATTTATATAAATAAAAATTAAGAGTAAAAGTCGTAGAAAAAAAATTCACTACCTACTGAAGAGAGAGAGAAAAAAAAAAAACGAAACAACTGAAGGAGCTGCTGAGCTGCTGTTTGATTCTACATCTAAAATTTTTTGGTGCAACATTGGTGGGGAAATAATTTTTATTTGGGTATAAGAAATCGATTATAAATATTTGCATTAAAAAAATGTGATTTAATTGTGATTTAGGATAAAATCAAATTCATTATAAAAACTGATGTAGAAATAAAAAGAAATTTTCATTGTTTAGTGAAGGAAAAAAAAAATCTATAAAATTAACGAAATTATCGTAATTAAGTAGAAAAAAAAATGTAATTATTAATTTTACCTTCTTTGGTGCTTGTATTTAGTGTAGATTATGTTTGTATTGTTATTTATGACCAATTTAAATACGATTATTATATCAATTCAAGACTACTATATATGTATTTTTAAAAATATATACCTATATGTAGATATATGGAAATAATTTACAAATATAAAAAATTACTGATTTTTTTTATTAAATCATAAATTGCATGCAACTACTTTTCAATGTGCGCATCAAAAAATTATTGTTGAGCATAAGTATAAAAAATATTAAAATGATGAATTTTTATGTATTACAAAATAGAAGAAATAAAATAAAACTAATGAAATGTGTATTTATACCTTTACTTTTTACTACTTTGCTTTACTTTATATGTACGAAACAAACAAAAAAAAAAACAAACAACTACATGAAAATTTGTAATTTAATTAAACTTACATATGCGCACATCTATGTATGTGTGATATTATTATATTGATTGTGAGCAGATGAAAAAATATAAAATTAAATTTTGAGAAAAAAAATTTTCATTATTAATTTGCATCTTCATCCTTAGTAGTTAAGTTGATTCATAAAGAGCAATGAAACAAATTCTAAGTACAAGTAATCTAATTTTTAATTGAGACATTCATTTATTGCAACAATTTAAATGCAAAATTTTAATAATACAAATAATCAAATCAAATAAATTATAATATACATTTGCATTTATATTCGAGTGAAGCCAACGTTCTAGTAGAACATAAGTACATTTTATAGGTATCACTTTACCCATGTAATTACATACTAATTATAAAACAATAACAAACATCAATTATATACATACTATATAACATACAAATCAATGTTTGCGTATATAAAATTCATCTTCGAATTATGCAAACAATCGAACCATTGAATCGAAAATTTCAAAAAATTTGACATTTCTTTAGCAATTGCATTTAAACACGTGATAAATATTTCTACATGGGCAGATCGAATTTCGATGCTATCCACGAAATGATGACGAAAATGGATATATTTACTAAAATTTCCAGTATCGCAGAAATGTAATACCGATCCTCCAATTTGATTCCTATGATTTGTACCTAGAATGGTAATATTTATGGCCAGCATCTATTAATTTTTCTGCTCTAACATTTCCCACAAATATACATAACCTCTATCTCGATCCCTAAAGGGGGCTCGCCTAAACTTTATACTTTTTTAAAATAAATTAAAATCTCAGCGCATCCAGGATGCCCAAAATATAACCCACCGCTATTCATTTTTGTTAACCAAAATTCTTCCTGAATACTCTTAGTACCTATTTTTACTCCTTCGGAAGGCTCCCTAAAATTATTATAAAAACACCAGAAAATCTACAAATAACACCATAATTGCTCATGATCCTGACTTAGAGAGGTGTAATATCGGTTATATCCACTCGTTAAGAGGGTTCTATCACATATTGTTTGTTTTTGATCATAGTCGCTCCAGGATGCCTACTGAGGGTTCAAAAATACCGGCGACCCCTATTCATTTTTGCTACCTGACCTTTTTTATGAACATACTACCTATCTTTGCTCTTAAGTGAGCTATCTTTACAAAATTAACTGAGCCTGAAAATCGTTAAATTAGAGCGGAAAAATGTATGATCGACTCTCATTAACCTTTCTGCTCCAACATTTCCCCCAAATAACCCTCATATCCATCGCTTAAAAGGTTTCTACTACACGTTGATACAAGATTTGCCCTCACTGCTCCCAGGATGCCCACAGAGGGGTCAATACATTGCGGACCACTACATTTTTCCTGAATATATTTCCTATCTTTGTTCCTTAAGCAGGCTCTGCTACCAAATAACGTTAAAAGAACTTGAAAACCGACAATTAACCTCCTAATTACCAAGGCATCCCCCATAGAGGGTAAAGCTTATGATTAGATCATATTAATTCTTTTGACCTAACATTTCATTTAGGAGAACTTCCCTATAAAATGGACCGTTTCCGTCTCCGTGGTGCCCATAGAGGTGTGAATTTTCTAATTGCTGAAAACTAACAAACAACTCCACTATTACGCTGCTCCGCATTCATTTGTACTACCCAATATTTTTCTTATACATACTTATTTTTACCCTTTAGAGTACTATTCCTACTATTCCTCAGTGGTAAGTGCTTTGGCCACCAGCTGAGGCACATCTTTAGTATCGAATATCAAATTTCTAATGGAATTTAATTAGATTGGAAAATTTTGAAAAATAATTTTGCTCAAAATCAGGCCCCCGAAAAATTTTAATTTTCGAAAATGAAATTTTTTTCGAAATGACCGATTCAATAAGAACATTCTAATGGGAAAAAATAGTGCTCAAAGTGTGTGCAAATTATTACGAATTTACAAACTAAAAATTCATCGTTTTACGATACATAAGATAGCAATTAGTCATCTATTTTCAAAAGCTATTAAAATGAAATTAAAATTCATTTATAAATATGGCGTGTTCTAACAGTACAAATATTTATGGCATGCCTTAGTGCAAAGTAATAATTAGATTTATTAGATTTTAATAAAAAATTGTAAACCATGCAAAGCTATCAATATTTTTCAAGTTATACTTAATCCAAATCGGTAGTTATATGTACATATTGATAAAATTATGGAAGTTTGCTCCATACATTGTGAGTAAACAAAGCAAATAAAATTTCAGCTGTGCAGTTAATTATTAATGATGCTTGTTGTACTTAAAGCAAGGATCAAAAACTATACCTCAGTAAAGAAATAAAATCCAAAAAACAATATTTTCATTTATGCGAACAATAAAATCAAACAAAAATCAAAAAGTATTTGAAAACAATATTTAACGATGCTACTATTTAAAAAAGTAAAAATTATTACTGATTCCGATTCGGTTCCTGGTTTATATCCAACCAACTGCAACGGTTCGTTATCTATATGATTATCACAATATATGTAGCAAGGATTCTTTTAAAGAAGAAAAAAAAAATAAAATAAACAAGAAGTTTAAACAGAAATACAATTAAACCACTCAAGTACTAAGAAATAAAATAAGAAGAAGAAAAACCAGAACAAAAGCATAGCACATCATAATGGAAGCTTTTAAATAATTTACATTACAATAAAATACAATGTAGCAACAAATAACCAATAATACTATCTATAATGCTATGTACGTATATGCATATAAAAGTGGCACAAATAGAGTGCACATTCAACCAAACACACACACACACACACACACAAGTACCATACTAGATACAACTTTACAACTTTACAACAACAACAACAACAAATGCCAGCAATCATCAATTTACCCACCTTACTATAAAGCGTTGTGCTGCCCGACCGTTGATTATAACCATTGCCCTGGTCCGTATAAGTTTTTACCTGAGTGTGTCGATGGTCCCTATCGTAGTAGTTATGCGGTGGCATTCCATGTGGTGAGTGCTGTGCATTACCGCCACCGCCGATATTATTGCCACGCATACCTCCAACGCCGCCACCACCACCACCACCCTGTTGTTGGCTGCCGCTGCCACCATTCGCATCGCGCTCCGTCGTAATGGTACTGATTGCTTGATTCTCCTTATGGGAACGACGTGCTGCATACTTTTCTGGCTTGAGTAAACTAAAACAGAAAATGATGAAGCAAAATATAAGGAAATTAATGAAAAAAAAAATTCAAGTGATGAAATATTTCAGTCAACACATTGTCGTTTGTACAAACACATCAAATAGGTATTATTACCTTGGGTATTGTGGACCAAATTGTGTATAGCAACAATTGTGCCAACAACCACGTGAGAATGGATTGTAGCCGCCTTTGAATTTGCCCGTTACTTGTTCATTTGTTGTACGACCACGTGAGACTAGCACCATATGAAACCCTGTCAGACCAAAAATTGGTATTGCTAAAATTGTTACAATGCCCATTAAGCATATACTGTGTATGTGTGTTAATATTAAGAAATATCCATTTGTATAGCATTATAAAAAAAAAAAAAATTTTTTTTACATATTTACATGAATGTAATTTTGTATAAACTAATAAAAAGTATTTGTAAAAGGATACGCTACAATGGGTTCCGTATGTCGGATTTGTTCCATACTTTTCAATATGTAAAATAAGCATAACGAAAATATGCTCAACATATGTATTGACAATGAGACCAGGAAGAAGAAGAAAAATCTATAATTACGCCGACCAATACAATTATTCACCCATGGACAATGATGATCGAATGTCTGTAATGAGAGATAATCAATGAGATACCAATATAATCATCAAATAGTATTATATATTTCAAGCAAATTACCTCAATACAATGATTACACACAGAACAATGCGAACATCTTGGCGGACGATAAAATTTGCATGTGACACACCATTTCATTTTCACCGTAATACCATTGATTTCAGCATTTTTATAGAGTGGAGCACGAAACTCTTCTTCACGATCTTCATCTGGAGAAGCTATAAGTATTGAAACGTTAACAATTCAAGCTGTATAAATCTATTGAAGGTATTCCCCTCCAATCAATATACCTTTAGGTATGACACCAGGATCCATAAATGTTGCTAATGTAAAATTAGCTAATACAAAGAATGTGATAACACCCTGATATGCTGGTACCCATGGATATCTATCGAAATAATAGTGGCGGCAGCTGTAATTGAGATATAAGAAGAAGAAACACGTTTTCATTTTTAAATATATATACAGATATATGTATAAAAATAAATTTAAGTTAAACATATTATGCTTTCAATATGTACATACGCAAATATCTAAATATAAATACATAAATTTGCAAAAAAAAAAAAAAAAAAAAAAAAAAAAAAAAAAAAAAAAAAAAAAAAAAAGGATATTATATTAAAAAATAAAAAGGTTATCGAATTAAAAACAATTCATTTATCCTGTAAACCATCATTTCAACGTTTATTAAAATTTAAGCTTCATACATCAATTTTATATGCCTTTAGGTAGTCTGATGCTCGAATGAAGCAAATGAGCAAAACGATTTAATATTAAATGAGCACAGCTAAGCAGATTGACTTATATTATCTATTCTGTTATGCAAAATATATAAACAGGGGGTCATCAGTAAAACATTGAATTAGAAAAAACATTTTGCAGGAAATAATTTATTTATTCATATAAAAAGGCCTACATTAAAAAGCTTACAATAACATTTTGTGGCGATTTTCATATTTTATGTATGAAATCGCATTTAAATCTACATAGTCTATGAAGATGTACTTGAGGTATTGTGGGTAATAATTCTTGGAGAATCTGAATCTGAATAACATCTTACGCTTCACTATATTGTTGGAAAATTCCAGAATTCTTCAGTTTCCTTTTATCTGATTCTGAATAGCATCTTTCGATTCATTATCAAAGTGTAAAATTCAGAAATTCCTTCAGTTTTCTTTTAACGAACGCAATCTTGCTGACTTCAGATTCTATATTTTAACCCAAAACCATCATTTGTAAAAAATAAAATTTTGGTTCATGTCTGAGATAGGATCGTTTCCAAGGTTTCACCGTTTTTGGAATGTGATAGTTTTTAAACTTCAGGCGGCAATGGTGATTCTTTTCGTCGAGTGCTCTTCGTATCGTTCATTGTTTCATGAAAACTTAATGCAGATTACTACTTTTGGATCAATGATTTTCAAAAGCCATCGAATGCACAGATTCGATCATATAGAACCATGGAAGAGTGATATCCAGTTGAGATGGAAATGCTGTTGCAATCACGTTGGGAAATTACAATTATTAATTCCTACGTGGTCACGAAATTATCTCGAATAATTCGAAATTCGAGAATGAGGCATCATTGATTCCGATTGGATCGTAACAGGTGATCGGTTTTCATAATACATATACCTTATATATCAGAGATTTAAGAAAATAATGAGTGAGCCATCGTTTAAATTTGAAAAAAATTCAGACAATTTATTATGCGAAGTTTGCATTTTATTGTGGAATGTTCTAAGAGAAAATCCCATTTGCCCTCTCTTTTTTTTTCATTTATCATATCTATTCATTGTAGAATTAATTGTTCTCTGAACCTGGCCTTTGGATACATAGCGTTTGCAAATCTTAATATTGGTTTGATGGCAATACTTTCCACTATGAAAAATATAAAAGGAGTAGACTTTCAGGACTCACATTCAGTGGTTAGTGTGTTGACCTTCTGAACTGTAGGTCGTGGGTTCAATCCCCGGCTGAACCATAACAAATTTAATATTGAAAAGATCTTTCTTTCGAACGTTACCCACCTGTCGGCATGCAATTGGCAATTCTACCGACAGTAACAATTTACCATAGAAAAGCTTCTAAAAGAAGTCTGTGGAAAGCCCAGAAAAACTTGATATCGCAAGAGTTCTGCTGTTCGGAACCGGCTGAAATAAGTAGGTCCCTTCTAAAACTCCCAGTAGAAGAGACACTCGGTCAAAGAGCCCTTCGGGGTTTATATGTGCACATATTTATTATTTATTTATTTTTTATACTCTCAGGATTGGAATTAAATGAGAATCTCATATACTTCTGGTTTTTTTCAAAGCAAATGGCAAAAAGCAATCAAGCAAAGTTAATTTCAAATACATCGGAATCATTGATATAAATTTTCCCGCATTGGGGACGAACACTCGTTTCATACAAATTACAAATTTATCGAATAATCATAATTTTGATTGTGAATAACTTTAAAATCGATACAAAAGTGAAAAAACCAATCAGTTTGTCATTTTTAAAAAGCGTGATCCAGTTTTTCGCCTTCAAACGTTTATAGTTGTGCAAAAAGTTCTCAAGACTGGCTTAGTAATTAAAAACCCACTCTGTTCCCGTTGTCGTACGATGTGTACCGACTTTTGTGGTCTGAAATTGAAAACATCGACTTGAAAGAGCTTTGGCTTCAGCAGGATGGCGTGCCCTGTCGCACAGCCCATCAAACAATCAATATTTTGAGCGCTAATTTCGGTGATCGTGATATCAGTCGTCTTGACGATGTTAATTCGCTGCTTCTGAGCTTCAACTTGACTCCACTCCAAACATTTTTTGTGGAGTGTCGTTATGCGATGTTATGTGAACAATCCAGAAACGTTTCAGGTCCTCAAGGTGAATGACGTTCGAGCTTTCCCTGGGATAAAGTCAGAAACAGTTTACAAGATCTTGCAAAATTTGATTGACAGCATAAACTACTGTGAAGCTGTGTTTCATAAATAATGAGAATGATTGCTTCATATTAATAAGGTCATAATATAATCGAAAACTAAAATTTTTTCATTTTATTTCATATTTAAAAAGAAACTATTGTTTGTTCCATCGTAAACATATTTTTTGCATTTATTTATAATGACACAATGTACCCACGAGTTGTTGCCGTGAATGTTGCTCGTAACGTAGCTGTTTCAAATTATTATGGTTCATTTCTACTACGTACTACTTATTGCAGTCAGTTGGTGCTACTGTTGAAACGTGCATATCTGCAACATGTATTGAATACACAACATTCTCTACGCCACATTCATGATTGACATACTTTCAGAGGTGGCAACAAGAGTAGCTGTATAACCGACAACTGTAAACCAATATGGCCACTACCACATCAAAGCCAGTTACACGATGGAAATATCCTTTTTTGGTATTGGTCTCTTGATACTGACATGCTTACAATGCATATTGTTAAAGATTGCTTTGAGTGTATGATATTGCATATAAATCTATATGGATGCTTAAAAATTCGAAATTAAAAAAAAGGTAAGTATATGAACATTTATATTGTGTAACCAAGAGAGGAAAATATACTACCTGATAATATAGATATGCAAACAATGGATTAAAATAAATACGGAAACTTTTGTAAAAACACCTTCAAGCTAAAAATCAAGGGAAATCAATTTAAAATTCAAAACAAATATTAGTCGTCAACGAAGCGTGTAATATAAACTTTAAATTCAATCATATTTAATATGTACGTAGGTATGTCATAGTAATTTCTGCCCGCACAATGATATCGTCAATTAAAAGCAGTCGGCAGGTGTCAGCCAGTGACAACAGTGTCGTCGTCAACAGATAAATAGTAGCAATAGAAGTAGCTTTGATAACAAGCTCATACATATGTATGTACATATATATACTCGTATATATATGTTCATAGTATATGCTCAATTATTGTTCACAATGACATTGGCTTGTAGTGGAACATAGTGTCAACGATATGCTGTGGTTATGAACACAAAATGGCAAAAAGAAAGTTTCATTTACTCTTTCTCATATTCAACTAATTATTTTTACAATGAAAATGACTGTTTACTGTTCATGATTGTCAACGATACAGCAGCAAAGTGGCAACAAGCAAGAGTTGCTTTCTATTGCACTCACACAAACACACACATACACACATAGACGTATAGTTACAAAGTTTAAAGCAATTTAGAACTTAAATCTAATGAAACCATTAATTAAAAGTTTTATGTATTTGATTCTGTTGTTGTTGTTGCTGTTGTTGCTTTTGTTCATATTGGGTAAATGTTGAACTTTCCTCGGAGGTGAAAAACAAAAAAGAACAAAATATAGATAATTGACAAAATGACAAACGGAAGTTTCATAGTCACAAAAGGAAGCCCATTCAAAAGACAAAAAACTCAATATCAAAAAATATCTTACTACAGAGTAGTTTGAGCAAAACAACAACAAAAATAAACCAAAAAAGGGTCAAACTGTTACTATATCTGTAAAAATTTCGTTAAAATCTTTATTATACTCATGGCCATAATATTTAAAAGTGATTGTTTAGTGTTGTTTAGTGTGAATTGGAACGAGAGCCACGTCTCGAAATGGGTCTTACGGTGAACGAGGGCAAGACAAAGTACCTAGTGTCTACAAACAAAGAGTCCCGGTGGCGTCTTGGACAACACGTTACTGTTGACAATTACACTTTCGAGATGGTGAAGGACTTCGTCTATCTTGTCTAACCAGCATCAACAACTGTAATGACGTCAGCCTGGACATCATGCGTAGGATAACTCTTGCTGACAAGTGTTACTTTGGGATGAGTAAGCAATTGAGTAGTCGATCCCTCTCTCGAAAATCGAAAATCACAGTCTACAAGTCCCTCATTATTCTTGTCCTAACATATGGCACAGAAGCCTGGACAATTTCCACCACGGATGAGAGGATGCTTGGAGTTTTCGAGAGAAAAGTTCTGCGTAGGATCTTTGGACCTATTTGCGTTTATGGCGAGCATCGAATAAGGTACAACGATGAGCTCTATTAGCTGTACGCTGACATTGACATAGTCAGGCGAATCAAAATCCAGCGGCTGCGCTGGTTGGGTCATGTCGAGCGAATGGAAGAAGACGCTCCAGCGAAAAGGGTATTTAATTCGGCACCCGCTGGAGGACGCAGAAGACCAAAGGAAGAATGAAAGGAAGGAAGAGGAAGCCCAAACCTACGTTGGAAGGACCAAGTGTTGGGTAACATGACGGCGCTTAGAATATCCAATTGGCGCCAGCAAGCGAAGAACAGAGAAGACTAGCGCCGCATTATATGTTCAGCCTAAATCATCGGTTGTTATAGCCACATAAGAAGAAGAAAATTGTTTAGTGTCGAAATATCGGTAAAAAAAAATGTCCTTACCATATTCATATTTTGCGCCTTAATCAAATTTTCACATAGTACATATGCATTCATTTTTCACTGTGACAATGTCATTGAGCCGATCGTAGCAGTGTCTTCGTAATGGAACTATATTAAATAGTGGGTGTGGCTCGAACATGTCTTGAAATATTACTACTCGCTTCAATACTACTCATCGAATATGGTTGCCTTAAAAAATCCCACAACTTTATGTAGAAGCGGTAGTGGGCGTGGCTTTCTCGTGTCTTGAAAATTCACTTCTCCCTACAATACTAATCTAAGCCATAAATTTGGTTATCCTAGATGGAAGATTACGTGAATTATGACGATTCATAGTTTTAAGAAATACTGTGACTTTGTATGGGAGCTAGGGGAGTAGTGGGCGTGGCTTGGTTATTTCTTACAAAATTACTTCTTCCTGCAAAACTACGTGCAATTCTCAAATATGGTTCTCTTAGACGAAGTACTTATTAAGTTGTGGATGTTGAACGTTTTAGAAATGTCCGCGACATTGAATGCGAACTACAATAGATAGTGGGTGTGGCTCGATAATTATTGCGCAGTATTATATCTATCTATAATATTAAGTGAGTTGTAATGGATTAACATTCTTAAAAATTGCGAGGTTAATCTCTTTAATTGATCCGTGTGCCCGTGCAGTTGCCCGATCATGTCCTTTATCAATAGCTTCCGTACTCTTGGACCATAGATAATAAAAAAGCAATGATTGAAAATACAAATGAACACACCAAAAATCAAATTGTCTTGTATTGTTTTGAAAGCACTTAATGATTTCACCCTTATAATTACATCAATTTTTCATTTCTACCAGATTAAATTACATTTATTATCAACAGAGAATATGTAGCAAAATAAAGGATTTAATTTCACAAACCACTTCCTATTAAAAGGAATTGAATAATTATAAAGTGAAAGAAAAAAAAAGCAAAAAAAAAAAAAAAAAAAGAACCAGTAATACCAACAACAAAATAAGGAGGCAACTTACTTTAGCTTTGGCACCTAACCGCTCGTTTGTTGTTCCCATATAATAAATACATATAAAACTTCGTAGATACTACTGTAAATGCGTACATATATATATGTACGTGCAAATATGCAAGTTGATTGTTATTCCATTTTTGGAACGACCTACTTAGAGTGGAGATATGTAGTATGTTGCTGCAGATCCGATACTGAGCACAATGAACTATCATCAGCACTGTATTTAACAACAAAACGAGTAACAACTTAGACGGAATTAAGGTGATATTTGCTTTTTAGATTTATTCGAATTATAAAAGTAAATACTTATAATGGTAGAATTGTAGAAGAGTGTACTAGAATATTGCAATAACAATTTTGCTGAAGTTAATATGAAGTTGTTTGTCGCGGCTTAGATAGTTAGTGCGGTGGCGTTTTTATGAATGAGATCATGATTTCGAAACACACTCGCAAGATTTTTCATATGTAACTGTCGGCAATAAATAAAACATTCTTTCGAAAATAAAAAGTTGCCATGCAAAAGGTTCTGAAAGAGCTTTGTGGGAAAGCTCAGAAGAAGTGATGCCACAAGGGTGTTCAATTTCGATTCCTGGCAACATTTGGTAAAAAATTTAACACACAAAACAACACAGGAAGCGAAGCTCCGCCAAAATGTCCCAATAAAAAGCCTCAAAGCAGAAGTACATTGCTTCACCAAAAATTTCTCTTTAGAGAGTACCGTATTTACTGACGTGTGACCCCAAGTACTTAAAGCTCTCCACCGCTTTGACATCTTCATTACCATTTTTTAGCGTTGTCACACTATCGCTTCACCGAACCGGAACTCTATTGCTTCAGTCTCGCTGCGGCTCGATCGCAGTTCAGTTTCTTGGAGAATGATCTTATAATGCACAAGTAGGGCACCATCGTGGGCATACAGTGGTGTCCAAGAGGAATTTTCATGGATACATGTTAGGAGGTTTAATATCAATTTAAGAACCATCAACATATTTTTGGAAACCCACTTGGGCATTTGACCAGCGTAGTTAATTGATTATAGGTGTCAAAAAATTGTTTAATGATGATTTCTGTCTCCTTAGTGCCTGATATAAGAATCCTCTGGATACACGATCGAAAACTTTTTCGAAATCGATGAAAATGTCCAAAAAAAAATTGTCATCTTAAGCGGTTGTTTCTCCATGAAAAATGTTGTTAGCCAGAGAATTCCCTTGTCGCCCAGTTCGCGAATGATATCTGTTGGTAGCATGTTCGTACCAGTGGGTGCCGTAGCTCAGTGGTTACTGGGTTGGTATTCTGATTCGTAGATCGTGGTTTCACTCCCCGATTGTGGCAACTTTAATATCGAAAAGATTTTTCTTTCGAACAGTGCCCACTTGTCCGCAAGCAATTGGCAATTCTCCCGGCAGAAACACTTGCCGTGAAAAGCTTCATAAAGCGCCTACTGACAACGCTCAGAAATAGTGATGCCATAAGGGTTCCGCCGTTCGGAATCGGCTAATATAAGTAAGTGCCTTCTAATACTTTCAACCTTTCAGCCTTTCTGACCTAAGTGTGTCCTCTCCGTGAGTGGCCCAAAAACCTAAACCTAACCATGTCCGGCTTAAGATTCTTTTTCTGCTTTATTCCAAAAATTTTCGCAATATTGTCAAAAAAAATTATAATAATTTGTGACAAAGCTCAGAAAAAGTGATGTCACAAGTGTTCTGCCGTTCGGAACCGGTTAAAATAAGTAGGTCCCTTCTAATACTGTCCAAATTTAAGACGCACAACAGTAATGGAAGAGAAGCTCGGTCAATGAGCTCTTTGGGGCTTTAAGTGCCACATATTCATTCATTCAATTTTTTTCCGACATTACTTAATGTAGTCGATTTTATCATAAAATGTTTATTGATATCGTCTTCATATTGATCATTCCCTAAAATAACGAAGTAAATCACAAAGCAAAATTGTTGGGAAATCACAAATAAAAGTTGCAGATGTTAATTATTCCAACACGATGAAACACAAGGTTAATAACTAAATATGAAAAAGCAAGTTGATACGAGGACGGTCTCAGAATTACCCGACCTGACATATAGATGGCGGCAGTAGTTTGAAAAAAAATTACTTTGGTGAAAATTGGAAATTTTATAACACATATGTTTTAAGTTTCAAGGCGCCACATTTAGCTCCTTCGGATTATTTTCTATTTCCAAATTTGAAAAAATATCTTGGTAGTAGAAGTTTTACCAACAATGAAGAGGTGGAGTCTGAGGTAGACAGTTCATACTATAAACAGAGTATCGAATCTATAGAATTTCGCTGGGAGAAGTGTATAGAGCTAAAAGAAGTTTATGTTGAGGAATAAAGAAACATTTTCCCAAATTTGTTGTGTTTTCTTTGTTAGGTCGAGTAGTTCTGGGACCGCTCTCGTAGGTACCAACTTATGAAGTGAATTGCAGTCAAAATTTATCATCAATTTTAATTTAAGCTACCATAGTAGTTAGGCCTTTTCATAACGAATATAATATGGATAATATAGATCAATATCGGAGGAACCGATTGGTATTCATAACTCGAAAAAAAAATGGAATTTTCAATCTTGTCACTATTGCAGGCAATTTGTGATATAAGCCAGTTAAAAGTTGAATATTTGTAGGCAACCATTCGATATTTGCCTGCTTTATTTATAAATAATTCTATTAATAATCCTCTTAGTGAAAAATGTTTTCGATTATAGAAATAATAAGTCTTTCAATTTTGTTACTTTGTAAAGATTCCCCAACGATTTCTAAAAAACATACAATACAACAATATAGCCATTCACATACGAATGGCTGCTACTGTTATCAGAGTGTACTTTAGTTGTAATTTTATGCTTAAAATTATTTGCAAAAGAAAGCATCAGCAGCAGTAGCAGCAGCAACCAAGTAAGAAGAATACGACCGACTCGGGAATCATATTTTTGTACATAAATATTCTCAAGTATTTTGCTAGCTATTAACATTATACATTATGTTGGTATATATGCATACGTACATAACTATGTACATGTTGTTCTTCTCCAGAACTATGTAGAATAAGAAAACTTTTCAAGTAGGTACCTATACATTTATATGTATACGGTAGTTTGTATTTATGTGCAAGAAAATTGCTCATACTGTAATAGGTCATTGGGGTGTGCATTTTCTAAAGGACACAATTATTTTAATATATATAACTACATACTTGGGGGTCAAAATCGAATGTAGCTAGCTACATAATATATTCAACTACAATCTTGATACCTACAATGTAAACAATTTCATAACCAAATCAAAAACGATTGCAATATTCCTAATATTCTTTAATTCATCATCATCCGAACTATGTATGGTATTATATAGCTGCCTTAAAACTTTAATTCAATTATGCTAATCATCATCATCACGCTTCAAGTGATTGTTATTCAATTAAGTAAATGTATTTTGTTCCGACAGCATAATAAATTATTTCATATTTTGCTAATGGCTGCGATAGAAGTAAAAAACTAAATTTTATTAGAACGCAGCCTACTTTCATCGCAAAGAAGAATATGCCATTTTTGTTACGGTGTTTTTTATTTAAGAAGAAAATACCAGAATCATACAATTTAATAAAATTATACAAACACATTTAACACAAAGTTTCTTTCAAAAACGAATGTAGGAATAATAAAATACTTAAAACAATGAAAACAACATCTCAAAAGGGAAACAATGAAAGTGGGAGCCAGGAACGTAATAAAGGAAACTCTTATGGGAGATAAATGCAGACATTGTGAATCAGATAATTTCTTGATGTAATTCAATAACATTTTAATAAACACCGAAATGTACAATAAGGAAGAAGAAATGGACAAAAATATGAAAGAAAATGACACAATACAGCTTACATGAATTAAGCCCGAATAAATTAATGTTTCCAAAATTAAAAAAAAAAAATTTAAATAATGCCGAACAAAACTATATGAAATTAGATTTTCGACGTTATTACAAAATGTCGAAACAAATGTTGATAAAAATATCAATTTTATAGTGGAACCTATATCCTAAGGGGTAGATATAGAGGTAAGGTATATTTGATAGAAATGTTGTAGCGGAAAAATGAAAGAGGGCCGACTTTACAGTTGATTCCTCTAGAAGCGATACCTAGGCAACTATTAGCTTATTAGTGGAATTTCATGTGATTTTTCGTTCATTTTGTATGGCAACCCCTTAAAGGTTTGAAGATAGCTGGGGTTAGATGATCGGGAAAAATATTGAAGAGGTAAAACTAATGCATACTAATTCTTCTTCTTCTTATGTAGCCCTGACAACCGATGATCGATTTAGGCAGAACATATAATGCGGCGCCAGTCTTCTCTGTTCTTCGCTTGCTGGCGTCAATTGGATATTCCTAGCGCCGCCAGGTTACCCAACACTTGGTCGTTCCAACGGAGGTTTTGTCAGCGTACATCTCATACAGCTCATCGTTTTACCTTATTCGATACTCGCTATCAACGCAAATAGGTTCGAAGATCCTGCGCAGAACTTTTCTCTCGAAAACTCCAAGCATCCTCTCATCCGTGGTGGAAATTGTCCTGGCTTCTGCGCCATATGTTAGGACAGGAATAATGAGGGACTTATAGAGTGTGATTTTCAATCTTCTAGAGGGGGCTCGACTACTCAATCGCTTACTCAGCCTAAAGTAACACCTGTTAGGAAGAGTTATCCTACCCATGATCTCCAAGCTGACGTCATTATAGTTGTTGATGCTGGTTCCAAGATAAACGAAGTCCTTCATCGACTTGAATAATTTTTTATAAGGCTGAAGAAGTTACACGATAACGAATCACCTTGTCTGAAACCTCGTTCGGTATTAAACGAAGGGGAGAGGTCCTTCCCAATTTTCACTGCACATCGAGAGTTAAGTAGTCGAATGAGTTTTGCAGGTATACCAAAGGCATACTAATAGTGGTCGGAATTATATTTTACTCTCCTTCATGTCTTTTTCGTTATTTTGTACGGTAGCCTTCTTAAAGTTTTCCACCTCGGATGAGCGAATACTTGGAGTTTTCGAGAGAAAAGTCCTACACAAGATCTTTGGACCTATTTGCGTAAGTGGCGAATACCGAATAAGGTACAACCATGAGCTGTACGAGCTGCATGCCGATATTGACATAGTAAAGCGCATCAAAATCCAGCGGCTGCGCTGGATAGGTCATGTCGAGCGAATGGAAGAACACGATCCAGCTAAGAAGGTGTTATATTCGGAACCCGCTGGAGGACGACGCAGAAGAGGAAGACCTAACCTCCGATGGAAAGACCAAGTACTGGAGAACCTGACGGCGCTTGGAATTTCTAACTGCAAAGAACAGAGATGGCTGGAGAAGCATGTTATTTTCGGCCTAAATCGATATTCGGTGTTATGGCCACATAAGTAAGTAAGTAAGTAGCCTTCTTAAGGGGCATACAGGGGTAAAAATGTTCAGGAGAAATATTTGCAAGGTAAAAATAATGGGATTCGGGGTTAAATTTCGGCCTCTTAGGAACGATTTTTAAGTTCATTTTCTCAATCAAATAATCAATCTCTCAATCTTAAGGGAGGATACGTGTGTTTGGAGAAGATATTATAAAAAAAAAATAATGGGGTTCGGGCACATAGTATTTTATCTCTCTGGAAGCGTATTGTATAAATTTGTCGGTTGTAGGAATTGTCGGATGAACGTATCGTTTTCAAAAATGCTTTGGAGACAAAATCAATGGGAGTTCAATTATATCCCTTAAGAGGTTGTGATATGGAATATATATTTATTCCGAAAAAATGTTGAAAGAAGAAAATTATCAAGGCAAGATTTTATGGTTAAATAAAAAGAATAATGAAGGACAGTCGCTTCTCTTCAATTTAGGGCTCGCGAGTGAGTTCAATCTTTCTACATATTTGGTGACTTTTTAGCAAATCAATTATATTTAGTCTATGAGAACTAGAACATATATTTAACTGAAACTTTTTTGTACCTTAAAGACCAAAAACAGAGTAAGACAATAAATAGTAGTAGTATTCTTTAAATCACGAACATTTTCTCGGATATTCTATATATTTAAGCTCACATTTTTACACACCTTAAATGTAACTGACCCAAAAAACAGAGTAAAAATATATATAGTACTACTCTTCTTTAGCTCACGAATAATTTGTCGAACTGTAGAAAACTAAAAACCTTCAATATTCGTTAAATAAGCTTGCAATATCATCATGGCCATGTAATCAATTAGCAACAACAACAACAACAAAAAGAAAACTCTTTACAAAGTAATTATATACATTTAGCCAATTCATAATTGTATTAAATTGTCAAATGTGAGCATGAAAGCATAAAATCAAATCACACGAGCCAATTGCCTCTATATGAATCTCCACTTTTCCAATGTTTACTCAAACATATACTACACACATGATGTTGACAATTAATTAACGCGTTGGCAATCTAATGTACATCATAAATAGCAATTTGACACAGTGGGGAAAATCATGCCACAAAAAAAAAAAAGAGATACCAAAAGTACCAACTAGTAGTACATAAATAATACAACAATAATCATAAACAAAAATATTCGTACACAGTATTCACTTATGTACATATATGCACTATGTGTACTGTATGCCATGATTGAACAAAGAAATATGTGCGGAGCCACATAGCATCAGCCGAAATTCCTTAGCGATAATTTCGAAAAACAGTTTGTTGTGTCCGAAGCCTTGCTTTTTCTTCTTTTGCCGACAAACTACTCCAGCATGTCGAAATACACTAATTTGAATGTGAAAACTAGGACTTTTGACTTCTAGCGCTGACAGAATGAAAAATGCTATTTTGGGATCTGTCAAATTCAGAAGACGCACAAGGATCATCGTAAAAGTGTAAATTTTATCTTTCAGCTGATTATGCCTAGACTTTAACAATTTAATATTTGCTTTCAGTCAATGGATCATTAATTTTTCAATTTGTATAGAAAAAGAGCCAAAATAGCCTATTGAGCTTCATCTGATTTAGCATGACTGTTCTTTGTAACGAATGGGACAATGGATAATGATAACACCAGTGGTGTTAATGACAATTGTTATGTGTGTGTGTGTGTGATAATAAATAATCATGATTATTATTATTATAACAGTGTGGCGTCAGCTGGTGTCAATGTCAACAAACATGAGGTATCAATTATTATGAGATGAGATTACAAATGTAAGAGTGTGTGCATAAATTTTTATATATACCTATGTATGTGTGTATGTAGGGTAAAATAGGGCATCATTTTTTCATCATATATCTCTAATTAATGGATGTTGGGTGCTCTTGAAAATATGAAATAGATTTCCACTGTATAACAGCGGAAGTTAAAGTTTTGGAAATAAGATCACCATCGATTTGACTAATCAATAAAATTATTCTTTCGCGAAATCTACGGCAAATAAGTATTAAATAGTCCACTCTGTGAAACAATGACGCTTAAGCAATGACGGTTAATCACATTTTTCACGAAATTAATCCGAATAATTACTCTTGAGCATTTTTCTGATGGTATCTCTTGCATTCAATGCCATTTAAAAGCAAATTCAAAATTCAAAAATTATCTTTATCCTTGACCTCTTGAGAGACAACCAAACGGCTTTGAAATGGGAAGAATAATTGTTTACTTGGTTTCGCTTATGTTGCTTCTTTGTTATTGCATGCCTCGTCATGCATGCAACAATTATGTGAATTTTTACTTTTGATTATTTACAAATTGAAGGAAATTTTGAGCATCAAAAGTAAACTTCAACGTTACGAATACGTACACTTTGAAATTGTATAATGTGATAATCAACATTTTGCTTTATATCCGGATTGTATTTTGAAGCCATAATAGCCCAGACAGACGGCAGCTTTAATCCGGATTAACGGCGTACTTAATCCGAATAAAATATTAACCTGAAAGACGGCAGTTTTGCGGATTAACTAAACGGCTGATTGCTCTTTTATTAGGTCTGCTCACTTACATTACTATCACTATCAATTTCTGTCATCTGTCACTCTCGATATGACAAAATCTACAAGAAGTACGTGAACTGAAAACTATCAGAAACTTGTAAATTAACATTCACAGTTCATAATTGACAGCTGTATTTATTTTTTCGCCAACGCTTTTCATGTCGAAAACAATTGTTAACAACAATTGTTGAAAGTTTTTTATAAGCGAACACACCCATGGTTTTGTAAGTTGGATCGAGAAAAATTCACAATAGAAATTTTTCAGCAGTGTTGCCATCGAAAATTGCCCTAATCCTCTTTAATTCTGAGAATTAATTCGTATAGTTAATGCGGATTAGCTGCAGTTAATGCCCGAGTTAATTCGAATTAAATCATTAATCCGGATTAACGCTGCCGTCTGTGAGGGCTATAAGAAGGTTCATGTTTCAAGAGATTTTGGACAACTCCATGACCTCCTAAATTTGCAACCAATTTCAAGAGCCCCAACGTTTTCCTATTTTGTTTTAAAATAATTAATTTTTGAGACAATTTTTAATAAGTCTTTAAAACTTTTTTTTATAACAATTAGTTATCAAAAAATTATGATTGACTTTGACAAAACCACCAAATCTTCATAAAGACGCGGTCAAATTTATTACCACTTAATTTTGATACTCTATATGGTGACGAATTAAAAAATGTTCCCAAGTTGTAGAACTTTTTTTTTAAATTCGCACCGATTTTTTGTACAAAAAATATTACCAATTTTTAAGCTGAAACATTTCCTATCCAAGCCAAAAACATTCATTGAAATCGTATAAACTTACGAGCTGAAAAGAATAAAAGAAACTTCAAATATTTTAAAGCATCACAACAGATCTTACTAATGTCCGTAATGACTTCCAAGATTTTTAAGAAAATATAAAATTAATTAATTGCTAAGTGATAATTTCTTCGGTGATAGTTTGAAAAAATATAACCAATTTAGTAGGTTTTAGGTCTTTTTTCAAAGGCAACCATGATTTTTTATTTTTTTTTGAATTATTTTTTATTTAATGTTTTCTAAATTTATTTGGATTGTATATATTTCAGAGAACAACCATATTTCTATGTACATCATACCAATAAAATAAATGGTTGGTACAATAGGCACCCAAGTATAACACACAGATATTAGTGATGAACAAATAATAGCAATAACGAAAGCAATAACATAACATTAATATTCCATAAGTAGTTCAGATTTATTATAAATTCAAAGCACGTTGTCATATTTTTTGCTCACATTCTAATACACAATATTCTCAATATAACAATAAAAAAAAAATATAAAAACTTTGCAATTCAATTGAAATGCAAATTTTTATGCACATACATACGAGAAAGTGTAAAATTAATAGAAGCTCATAATAATTTTATATCCCAATTATTTATACTAATTAAATTCAAACAGAGACACACCCATGCAAGAGAAAAATCCAGTACACTTTTGTTAGCTTTCATTTCGGAATTAATACTTATTGGGATATTGAAATTCATCCACCTTCGTCAGATTTTCAATGGCTTGGTAAGTAATTAATATTGGAACATCATATTTATTACTTTTCATTAGGGCTGTGCAATTAATCGTTTGTTCACAAAATTTTGATTAATCAAAATATGCGATTAATCAATTATTCGAATAACCAAAAATCGAAATTATTCGATTAATCAAAATTTAAATTAATCAAAATATTTTTCATTTTTATTCTTCCTTGTTTTTGTAATTTTCACAATCAAAATATACGATTAATCAAAATTGAAATTATTCGATTAAACAAAATTGAAATTTTTCGATTAATTAAAATTCTGATAAACCCAAAAATAATTTTCATTATTATATTTCTTTATTTTGCATCGTGCACTTTCTTGTGTTCAGCGACGAAGCTCATTTCTGGTTAAATGGATACGTGAACAATCAAAATTGCCGTATTTGGTATGAAGAGCAGCCAAAAGCATTGTAAGAACTGCCAATGCATCCCGAAAAATCCACAATTTGAGGTGGATTATGGTCCGGTGGCATCATTGGAACGTACTTTTTCAAAGAAGACGAAGGCAGGAACGTTACTGTGAATGGCGAGCGCTACCGTGCGATGATTACAAACTTTTTTTTTGCCCAAAATGAAAGAGCTGGACTTGGCTGACTTGTGGTTTCAACAAGACGGTGCCACATGTCACACAGCACAGCACACGGTGAACAGTTTATTTCACGTTTGGGGCCGGTCAATTGGCCGCCTAGATCATGCGATTTAACGTCTTTAGACTATTTTTTGTGGGGCTATGTTAAGGCTTATGTCCCGCAACGGTTGACGCACTGGAAGCCAATATTGAAAAATTTATTCGTGAGATACCAACCGATATGTTGAAGAGAGTGTGCCAAAATTGGACACAGCGCATGATCCATTTGAGACGCAGTCGCGGTCAACATTTACATGAAATCATCTTTAAACATTGAATTATATAGATCGTTCTATCAACTCAAAAAGAGATTTCATACATTTCTCGAAATTTTATGTGTTTTTTTTTAATCAAATCCGAAGGCACCCTGTATATGTAGTTACCTGTCTACTTTATATTGGAAAAAATATTATAGATATTTTGAATATTTTATTCGAATAATTTTATTCTATTTTATTTTAATTTTTGAAGACTCAAAATCATGATTATTCGAATAATTTCATAATTGATTAATCAAAATTTTGATTAAACAGTTAATTTCTTAATCGAATATTTTGATTAACCAAAATTTTTGAACAAACCATTAATCGCACAGCCCTACTTTTCATAGATTTTGGTGCTATAATTATTCCTTTAATTTTTGTTTCATTTTTTTTTTGTGCAATCATTGTGTGGCGCCCACATGGCCCGAATATATATATAGTACATGTGCACATATATTCTCAATCACTGCATATGCTCAATCACTACATATATTCTATGTAAATTAAAATGTATCCCAATGAAATGCTTTTCAATATTATTATACATGCTTGAATAAAATTTTATTTAATTTGTTCTTTTTTAAATAAAAAAATTTAAAAACACTCATGAGAAAAATCTACTGAATATAATTTATATGAATATGGCTGTTTTTTTTTTTCTTCATATATCGTATTTTATACTATATACATACGTGTGCCTAAAAATACACATATACATGTACATATGTCTATCTGCATAAGCGATTCACTTTTCTCAATGACGACGCATCGTACGCGTCAACGCAATTTTTTTCTTTTTCGAGATGACAGAGTGACGAACGAGCTCGAGTAGTATAATTTGTTGGTTGGTTGGTTGGTTGGCTGGTTGGTTGGTTGGCCGTTTAGTTCGTGCCATATAATCATGTGCTGCGATGGTGTAGTGGGTTGGGAATGATGAGTAATTTCTGTTTATTTTAGTTCATTTTACTTTTTTTTTTTATTAAGTTTCTTTTCTTTTT